>CM052895.1:11184276-11611724 GCA_028534135.1 Potos flavus | reverse complement strand
AAAAAAAAAAAAAGAAAAAAAATCAACGCAGGCCAAACTCTTAACTCAACTTCATGACCCTCAAATCCCTTTGCCATACTGAAATTTCTATCAAATTTTTTTTGGTGTTTCTGTTTCGCTTTGGTGGAAAAGCAAAGGAGTGGGAGATGAATTTACGGTTTCAACAGTACTCAAGTCAGAAATCCCACACAACCCTCCCCGGGACAACTCTCTATAGAAACCCAACAGAAAGATTTCAGATTTTAGAAACAATGCCAACACGAAGTACTACAGAACTAACTCTATGTGTTAAGGGCTTTACACCTATTATTTTAGTTGCTTCAACAATCCCTATTGATTACGAAGCAGATACTAATATCCGCCTTTAAGGAGCTGAGGCTCAGAGCATTTGAGCAACGGTGACCATTAAACACGGGGTTCGGGAGTGATCAGGGGTGACCAGCTTCAAGGTACACATTTCAACCACGATGCTACTTCCCTTCCCAGAGAACATCTGCCCCAAGAGGCCACCTCAGCTCCCGCCTGGTTCCCCAGAGCTGGCTCCGAGGCTGATGGAGCAAAACACGCTGAGGCTGAACAACCTCTCCTGCTTACTGCTCCACCCCTGCTTCCCCAGTGTGCTATACAGCGGGGAAAGCTGTCCAGACAGCCCTCTCCCAGACGCCCTCCAGTCTTTCACACAGGTGTCCAGACTGTGTGTTAGCGCCTGGCCTGCAGGGAACAAAGCTAACTATGTCGTCCGAGGCGGACTCCTTGCCAGGCATCTCACACGCACTGCTTCATGTCACCTTGGCTATGACCCTGTGGGCTGGGTACTCGGCAACGACTATAGCGTTAGGAACTACTGTTAACCCATTCTGAAGACAAGGAAATGAAGGTTACCCGTTTGTTCCTATTTAAGCTTTTTTTTTTTTAAAGATTTTATTTATTTTATTTATTTATTTGACAGAGAGAGAGAGATCCCAAGTAGGCAGAGAGGCAGGCAGAGAGAGAGGGGGAAGCAGGCTCCCCGCTGAGCAGAGAGCCCGATGCGGGGCTCGATCCCAGGACCCTGAGATCCGACCTGAGTCGAAGGCAGAGGCCTTAACCAACTGAGCCACCCAGGCGCCCCTATTTAAGCTTGTTAACAGAACTGTGTGTATACATTCAGCTCTTCGTGGAGCAATACAGCATTCATTTACCCCAGCTCTAGTGTATCCTGTGTTCACAAATGGGAAGCATCCCTTCGAGGGAGAGTTTCCAGAATGTCTTGAGGGTCTTGGAGAGAAAATGAGGGCAATGATGGCATTCCCAGCGCCCAGCACAGTGCTTGGTGGACTGCAGGCCTTCAAGAGCCACTGGCTGCATCAAAGAATGCAAGTAAATACTGGGACTGATTAAATTGTGTCCCACACTCCACATCTTTGCCTCTCCCCAGCCCTCACACACCGCCACCTCTTAACCGCTCCTGCTTGGCATTTCCACCTGGCTCTCCTGTGTCTCTTCAGACACACATGGCACCCAATACTCAAGTGTGCTCCCAGCAGATCCCATCGACTGAAACTCAACTTCCTGTTCAACAGACTGCCAGCCTCCCCTGCCGCATGTTTGAGAATCCTCTGGGCCACAGAGAGATGAGCATCACAGAACTTTCCTAGACCCAGAGCTCACTCAGGTAGCAAATCCCGACTGCAAAACACAACTTCAAAAACAAAACTCTAGGTTAAAACTGGCTTTATCTGAACCTGGCTAAGGCCAAATGTGGATGAGTGAGAAGACAAAAGTTCTACTTCCTGGGGCACCTGGGTGGCTCAGTCGGCTACGTTTCTGCCTTTGGCTCAGGTCATGATCCGAGAGTCCTGAGATCAAGCCCCTCGAGGGGCTCCCTACTCAGCAGGGCGTCTGCTTCTCCCTCTCTCTCTGCCCCTCCCCTGTGTGTGCATGCTCTCTCTCTCTCTCATGAATAAGTAAAATATTAAAAAAAAAAAAAAAAAGTTCTACTTCCTGCTCAGAGCAAGGCACCAAGAATGGATCTGGGCAGGGACTGACCTTACCTTCACTACCAAGCTGACACGATATACTCTAACACAAACAGAAGTCTGATTGTCTAGCCTCTTCTAAAAGACTTTATATTTGAAGACTGTAGAAGACCTATCCAAAGTTTTACCTGAGAACACTGTTAAGCATCTAAAGCAAAGCCAAGTGGCTGGAATCTCACCTAGGGCTTCTGTGACCGAGAAACAGCAGTTTTCAACAATTGGTCATTTCATCACATAATCAACGTTCTTCACGTGTTCTTACAGATGAGGTGACCGGGACACTCTGGATGGTATTCCCTAGTGTGAAAGCATTGCAACCATCTTCTGATACTACTTTTTAAAAAGAATGCATTTAAAGCAGCAAATTCAATGTGCACTTATTCAAAAGTCAGAAAGAAAGGGAAAATTTTCCTATTGGATGAAAGGCAAGTAAAATACATCGTGATGTATTAATCTGTACTGGCAAAAACTTAATTACAAGTACTAGAAATAACGAGAGCTATCCACGTGGTGACTTCCTACCATGTGCCAGGAACAGGGGAGGCTTGAGAGAAAAATGAGGTAAGCATTTTAGGGAAATGAGACTGAGGGAGGTTTATGACTTGCAAGTGCCCTCACTAGTAACAAACCCAGAATGTGGAACCAGGTCTGTCTGGCTCCAAAGCTTAGCAATGACCCTCTTGAGAAGTTGCTCAAACCCGCTGAGGTCAGAAAAGTTTAAGGGACATGAGGCTGGCTTAGTCGGTGGAGCATGTGACTTGTGATCTTGGGGTTTGAGCCCCACACTGGATGTAGAGACTGCTTAAAAAAAAAAAAAATCTTTGGGAAAAAAAAAAAAAGAAAAGCCTCAGTTCATTTGGTTTATGACTCCAAAGACTCAAGAGTGGTAAGAGTGGTTCATGGTTCAGGTCCTAGGTCCTAGATGCACCTCTGCTGAATCAGGATGTGAACTCTGATTCTGCGAGTTCATGCGAACGATGCATTCTGTAGGGTCTTTTTCAAAACAGGGTAAGTCACTACTCCATAATTTGCAGGTCGGGCTACAAAGTAAAATCAACTTGAGAGCTTTTAAACCATATCGGAGCTTAAGCCCTAATTACATGAGAATCTCTGGGCAGAGAGCCTGAAAATCTGTGTATTTTAATCACTCCCAAGAACTCGTGACTTATCCTATTAAGATGTACTGGGGCAAGTAACCTGCCTTAATGAGCTGCACACCCATCTTGGGGACATTTTCAGGGCAGTGCTCCATTGCTACTGCTCATTAGACTCATCCAGGGACCTTTTCAAAATTCTCATGCTCAATGCATACCCAAGAACCATCAGGCTCCCCAAGGGTGGGACCCAGACACTGGCACTTTGTAAAGATCCCTAGTTTGCAGCACAGGCTGGGCACCAGAGTATTTGCACCAGAAGCCACACCCTCCTTTGGAAGGAGTTCCAACATCCCGCCCACCAGGGGCACCATCCACCGATGGATCATCACATTGACAGTCTGTTTTCTCCAACTCCCTGCCTCCTCCCTTAGCATCAGGCTGACACCCAAAAGCCTTTCCATTCGCCAATCACTTCTTCGGTGCATGCCTACTGAAGAGAAATGCTCCATGACTCCCTCTCTCTGTGACTCAGAAGCATTCCTACTACCGAATAAATGATTCATCCCCTGTGCACGTGCAACATTTGTCATTCTCTCACCACTTTCAATTTTGTAATGTCCACTTCTTTGTCTCTCTTATTAGTATTTTCCACACTGTTACTGCATTTGCCCTTCTGGACCAGCTGGGGTTAATGCTGTTCTGGCTACAAGAAACCTTGAGACAAAGCTCCAGGCTAAGGAACCACATTGTGGCTGAAACTGACACAGACATCCCAGGATGGATGCCATTCGCTGCGGGCAGGCTGAGACGATGACAAGAGGGGAGCTCTTGTCACATGAAAAAGTTCAGATGGATGCAAAGTTTTAAAGGAGAGGAGCTTTGTGCTGCCTTTTGATTACACACAGCTCCTCCAGAAGCACAGCTCAGGTTATCCTGAATTCCCAAAGCACACTTTTTGATTAACTACAAAGATCTTCACGATTAAAAAACAATAAAAAAGCACAAAAACCTTTGTGCATTTTAGTTCAAAACTTTTTAACTAGGTAAACCTTCCTGCATGGGTCACACATGAAATACAGTTTACACTGATAGCAAAATGCTTTTTAGCCAATAATATTTATGTGCAAAAGAGGCATCATTCTTTGTGAAGATACTCTCTCAAAGGGTGAATGAGGTGTTGATGAAAGGTTCCCTAAAACATGTACTACTTTGGACTACTAATGAGTGGCTGACAAAATTAATTCACATCTTCACCCTGCAAACCATCCTCCTTCCACGCACATACGACAATATCAGTGAAAAAGTTCATAGCACTAAGAAAATGTATTTCCTTGATAAAGTACTTCCTGGACTAGGTAATACTGTTGATTATTTTGCAAATTTGCTTCAGTACTAGCTCGGGTTATTTCTGCTAAATTATCCATGGAAAACCCACAGATAATGAATTCAGAGTCTAAGATGGAAAAAAGCAGATCTGATTTCCTCACAAATCATAAGATAAAAATGTAGCAATAATTTACTCCAATAATTTTTATGGGAGAGATCAAGATTATTGACTTTTAAAATAAGGTTTCTGTCTACTAAGTTAATTTCAGTCCTGTTCCTAATAACTCAGTTGGTATTTGAGAAGGAATTTTAGGATAATATTTAAAAGTTAATTAAAAACCGTGTAAGCATTCTTGTCAGTCAAGCGTGACCTCTGTGCTACAATGCATTTAAATGCATGTCACCTTGACCTGTAACACGGCAATGTAAAAAATTTTGGTCGATATAAATCAAATGTACACTAATTTATTCAGCAGGTTCCCTGGTATCTGAATCAACATTAGAAATCTAACCAGTATTTGTTATTCTGTTATTGACAAAGGGAAGCATATTTAAATGATAACAAGGACTCATGGGTGTCATTTGGAAGTTAAATTGTTCCCCAAGGACTGACTCTGTAAACATCTACATTTAAAGGTCATTTGCCACCAAATTATGAACAACTGTTGCATTTATTAGCACAGGCTCAATAATTTGGAAGCTGCAGCCATCAATTTTTACTGACAATGAGATCTAATTGTCCACTATAATAAACAAGGAAAACAGACCTTTTCTGTAAACTTTTATTCCCTGCACTATGATCACGTTTGCAAAATGGAGAGGCAAACCTTCCACGGGCATGCATCTGAAGGAAAAAAAACAAAAAAAACCACTTCCAATTGCAAGAAGGATAAACCTAGTTTACAATATAATAAACAGTGGATACGAAAATAAAAAAACATTTTCTCATGTTAACTACCTCTGAACTAAAACAAAAGGGAGAAAAAAACCCAAGGTTTACTGAAGAATGAAGTGTGTATTTCAATTTTAGAAGGAAGAATGATGGTTAATTTTACTGTGAGGGGGCCAGACATTTGGTCAAACATTGTTCTGGGTGTTTCTGTGAAGTGGTTTTGGGTGAGGTTGATATTTAAACCTACAGACTGAGCAAAGCAGACTGCCCTCCACAAGGTGGCGGGCCTCTTGATTCTGGAGGCAACCAATCCAGGTGTGTTATTCCAACTCCTTTACCAAGGGACCTAAAAAGCTACGACTTTTGAGTGGGGTCCAGACCAAAAGAAGACTCTGCAACAGGCCCAAGCGGCCTTGCCACTTGGGTTACGATCCACCAGATCCAATAATGCGTGGAGTGGCAGAAACACCTCGGGATGCTGTCTGAGCCTTTGGCAGGCCTCCACAGGTGAAGGACAGTGCAGGTCCTTAGGACTTTGGAGCAAAGCCCTGCCATCCCCCATGGATAGCTACTTTCCTTTCAAGAAAGAGTTCTTGGCTTGCTACTGCACCTTAGTAGGGCTGGAGGCTTGACCATAGACTATCAAGTTCCCATGTGATCTGAGCTGCCCACGATGAACTGGGTGTTATCTGACCCACTGAGCTACACAGCTGGGCACAGCAACACTTGGTTACCAAACGGAAGTGGCATATATGCGACCAGGCCCAAGCAGGCCATGAAGGCGCAAGTGAGTGGCGTGAAGAAGTGGCCCAATCGAGGAGGGCACGTGATGTGATGAGCACTAGGTGTTATACGCAACTGATGAATCACTGAACATTACATTTGAAATGGAATTTAATTTTTTTTAAAAAGTTACATTCTAAAAAAAAAAAAAAAGTGGCCCCAATGCTCATGGTCCCCATTCCTACTAAACTACTTACCCTCTCCAGCCTGCACTGTGGCCTCATGAGGAGTTCCCTAGAATTAGCTGACAGAGAAAGGGAAGACTTGGACCTGGTTTACAGATGAGTCTGCAACATAAGCAAGCACCACCCGTGAGGGCGCACCCACACCGCCCGTGAGGCCGCACCCGCACCATCCTATTCCCTCTCTGGGACAGCTGTGAAGGACAACAGTCAAGGGAAATCTTCTCTGGGGTCAGATTTCAAGCAATGCACCGAGTTGTTCATTTTGCTTAAAAGGAGAAGTGGCCAGATGTCAGGTAGATACCAAGGCACCAGCTATGGTCCATGGTTTGGGTGGATGGTCAGGGAAATGGAAAAAACATGATTGGAAAGTTGGCTCTGTGGAAAGGTGAAGATGAGGTATGTAGGTAACCTCTCTGAACAGGCAAAAGGAGGAGGAGGAGAAAGTGAAGCTATTTGTGTTTCCCACGAATGCTCATCAAAGAGTGACTGCAGCTAAGAGCGATTTTACTCATCAAGCGGAGAGGATGACCTCTCTGCAGTTGCCAGTCAGCCTCTTTCCCCAGCCACTCCTGTCACTGCCCAGCAGGCTCACAAAGTGACCACAGTGAGCGGGATGTAGGTAATGCCAATGTTCAGCAGCACAGATTTCCACTTACCAAGGTCCATCTGGCTATGATCATCATTGATTGTTGGCCCAGTCTGCCAACAGCAGAGACAGATTCTGAACCCCCAAGATGGCACCATTCCGTGAAGTGATTAGCCAGCTACCTGGTAGCAGGTGGATTACACAGACCACTTCCATCGTGGGAGGGACAGTGTTTTGTTCTTACTAGAATAGACGCTTACTCTGGATAGAGATTTGCCTTCCCTGCATGCAATACAACTTTTGCTACAACTACCATTCGCTGACTTACTGAATGCCTTACCCACTACCATGGTATTCCGCACAGCACTGATTCTGATCAAGCATCTTACTTCACAGTAAATGAAACGATGCAGTGGGTCCACCAACATGGAATTCACTGGTCTCACCATGTTCCCCACCATCCTCCAGCAGCTGGATTGACACAGGGCGGAACGGCCTTTTGCAGACTCAGGTACATGACCAGCTGGGTGGCAACATGATGCCATGTCCCCATGAATTCGTAGATCAAGGAATCAAGGGGTAGAAATGGGAGTGACATCATTCACTATTACCCCTAGTGGCCCACCGGCACAATTTTTGCTTCCAGTCTCTGTGACTTTATGCTCTGTTGGTCTAGAGGTCTTAGTTCCAAAAGGATGAATGCTTCTACCAGGAGACACGGCAAGAATTCTATGGAACTCCAAGTTGAGAGGGTCACCTGGCCACTTTCAACTCCTTGTGTCTCTGAATCCACACAGCTAGGAAGGGAATGAGCATGCTGGCTGGGGTGACAGATCCTGACCAGCAAGGGGAAAGTGGACTGCTAAAGCACAGAGGGGGCAAGGAAGATCGTCTACACCACAGGAGACCACTGACGGTGTCTCTTAGTGTAAGATGCCCTGTGATTAAAGTCAATGGAAAGCTCCAACAACCCAATTCAAAGAGGACTACTAATAGCTCAAGTCACCCTATGTGGCAAAGATCCACAATCAGCTGAGGTACTTGCTGAAGGCAAAGGGAATACACAGTGAGTAGTGAAAGAAGGTAGTTATAAATACCAGCCATGACCATGTGACAAGTCACAGAAGTGAGGACTGTAATTGTCCCAAGTATTGCCTCCTTATTTTGTCTCTAGTATGTTTACGTGCATATCTATTTACATATATGTATGTTATATATATGTTATATATGTGTATATATAACATATATATGTTTTATACATATATATATATATATGGCACATACCTTTTTCTTTCTTCTCTTACCACCTTACCATGTAACATAAGAGGTATTGCCTTTATATCATAGAACTTAAGTATTGTTAATGTTTACATCATAGTATTGAGCTGTGGGCTATCAATGAAATGATCTTCCCTTTCTCAAACTGGCTAACTTCCATTCATCCTTCTAGAGCAAGCCTTCATGTCAGCCAGCCTGGAGCCCACAATGCCAATATAATGCCTGGGAGAGGTAAGCCCTTAAGACATAATCACAAGAATGAATGCTTGCTTTACTTGCCTTAAGTAATCTTGACAGTAAGAGGAATATCCACCAGCAAGGTGGAGAGAAGGGTGAGGATGAAGAAGGAGGGAAGCTAATAGTTTCTAAAACAATTTCTAAACCCCTAAACTCATCTAAATTCAAAGAACAAAGGAAAGGTGGCCGGTAGGACTCCACTCACATATTGGTTCTTCCTTCATGTAAGAATTACAAGGTGAAAACCTATGTCATTTGCCTTTTTAATAAAAATCAACAAGAGGGGGCACCTGGGTGGCTCAGTGGTTTAACCCTCTGCCGTCGGCTCAGGTCATGATGTCAGGGTCCTGGGATCGAGCCCCGCATCGGGCTCTCTGCTCGGTGGGGAGCCTGCTTCCCCCTCTCCCTCTGCCCGCCTCTCTGCCTACTTGTGATCTCTCTCTCTCTCTCTGTCAAATAAATAAATAAAATCTTAAAAAAAAAAACAACAAGAGGACAATAGCTTATTTCAAATATCCAACTACCCACTACCTACTTCAAAAAAAAAAAAGGAGAAGAAGAAGAACAGAAAAGAGAAGAGGAGAAAAGAAAAGAAAAGGAAAAGCAACTACAAGAAACACTAGCATGTTTCAAAAATGTCAAAGCTAGTCATCAGAATTGAGCTAGCAAATGACAAAGGATCTACACTGAGATACCACTGCTCACCTTATCAGATTGGCACAAACCCAAAGGCCTGACAACACGCTCAGTTGGCAAGCTTGCGAGGAAATACACTCTCATAAACTGCTATGAGAATGCAAAGTAGCACAATCCCTAAGGAAGGGGATCTGACAATATCCGGCAAAATTAAGTATGTATGCATGTACCTTTTGATCCAGTAACCCATGGCTAAGAATCTATTCTAAAGATACCCTGACAAAAAAGCAAGAAACATATGCACAAGGCTAGTGACTGCAGACAACAACGGAGAAGCTATAGGAAAGGAGTCTGCATTTTGGTATATGCCCCTGGGGAGTGAACTGTGAAGTAAAAAAAACCCAAAAAAACCCCAGAAAAACAAAACAGGTGGAAGAAAATGTTTTCATATACTACTGTTTAATTTTAGAGTACTGTTTAATCTAAGGGCAAAAATGTACCTGTATTTGTTTCTTTTTGTTTTAAGTTTTCATTTCAATAATCTCTACCCCCAATGTGGAGTGGGGTTCAAACTCACAACCCTAAGATCAAGATCGCACGCTCCTCTGACTGAGCAGCCAGGTGCACCTTGTTTCTATTTTTTTAATGGAAAGATAAACTACAACTTTTTTTTAAATGGCCATCAAAGGGAGGGGAAGAACAGTGAATGAAGGGAATATAAAAGGCAGCTAGATTTCAGCAAATAAACCTAATGCAGTACTTTACACAATATAAAACAAAATCAACTTCTAAAAAAATTCCTACGTATATATACAAAAGAAAATGACACTGGGTAGCCATTGGAGTTGTAAGCAGAGAAGAACCAATCCACGTGATTTTGAAACAGTCATTTGATTGTACACTCCTAGTGGGATAGATCAAAGAACAAAAGAACTTCTTAAAAAAAAAGTTTTAAGCTGTATTCAGTAATCATGTTGTTGATTGTAGTGCTAGTATTATAATGGGGACACGCTGATGCGTATAATGTGAGATAAAGTAAACTGCTAATCATATGATATTCCATCAATCTCAGCATCTAAAGTATTGAGATCTTCAATGCAGGAGAAAGACACAGCTGAAGATAAAAGACCAAGACAAGAATTCCAGCTGTCCTCAACATACCACGTATTTGGTCTTAAGAGAAACATTCCTCCACTCTTACCACTGAAAAGATTTCAAAACCTTCACATATACCTTGTGTCCAGACCATACTCTCTCTCATTTCCCACTAAAAGCAACCAGGGATCTTCAGAGAAAAACCTAATTCCAGATCTGGGGTGAGAAATGTAAAAGGCGTACCTGGTTATGTCAGGAAGCAAGGAGTTACCAAAGACCACTAAGGTTATGTCAAGGACACAGCACCCAACTTGAAAATGCCAAATACGAAAATGGCCAAAGGACAGAAACTATATAATAATATAAATGCAAGGGACCCAACTATATCAAAGACGCTAATATCCACAGATTCCTAACAATACTGATTTTTTTAAAGACGGCCTCTGTGATGATCTTTGTGATCTTTGGAGGCAGCCAACTCATTGTTTTGAAAAGTAAATAATCAAAGAAAGAATCAGGCTTCTATCTTGCTTTTCCTATTAAAAACTACACCTCACAGTAACTAATTTATGAGGCCAAGTTGCTTTGTATACATGTATCCAAGCCAATAAATGAAGAAAGAATGATAAAATTAAACTATCGATACTTAGCAACCACTAAGGAATGAAAAGATCTAGGCAATGTTCTTCAACGGTCGCTAGCACCACAAATCAAATCTGAAAATGATCAAGCTTCTACCTTTACAGAATGTAAGGAACTGAAAAAGGTGTTAATAATGCCATAGGGAGGGATGCCTGGGTGGCTCAGTCCATCTCAGTGAGATCGTGACCTGAGCCAAAATCAGGAGTCAGATGCTCAACTGACTGAGCCACCCAGGTGCCCCCAAAAGGCACCATTTTAAAAGATGAGTAAAGGGGTCAGTCTCTCCACTTCTCCATATGTTGACATTTTCCGTAACAAAACAGGTACTTTCAAAAGGGAAGGGGAGCAAGAAAACAACAGAAAAATGAAACAGGAAAGACACATATGAAGCAAAGTAAGAGAAAATTCCATTAGGAATCTGAATGTGTAGGGGCACCTGGGTGACTCAGTTGCTGAAGCATGTGCCATCAGGGTCCTGGGATGGAGCCCCATGTTGGGCTCCCGGCTTGGTGGGGAGTCTGATTCTCCCTCTCCCTCTGCCCTTCCATCCCCCTCATGCTCTCTCTCTGAAATAAAATAAAATCTATTCAAAAAATTATTTTAAAAAATCTGAACGTATACCTGGAAAGCCATCGTAAGAATGCAAGGTATGCGGCTGATGGTCCCTGTGTTTTGGAGGGATGCCGGAGGGATGGAAGAGAAGGCAGGAGGTGAGAAGCACGTATCTCTGTACCCTCTATAATATATACTACTCACTTATGTAAATAGTAGCCTTCAGCATCCTGAACACACACACACACACAGAGGCAGTAAATAAGGCTACAAAACTAAACCTGAACTGAATGAAAGCTGTCATAAGAATACCAGTTGATTCCATGTGAATTACTTCTGAAGTACTTCAAACTATTTGCAAAGAATTTATTTTATATAGCATGAATATTTATCCTGGACTTTTGTTTACGTTACTGACATTAAAAAGCTTTAACCAAAAAAAAAAAAAAAAAGAACTTGAAGGCAGTCCTTATTCAAAATAGTAAGATTAAATCACAGGGCGCCTGGGTGGCTCAGTCATTAAGCATCTGCCTTTGGCTCAGGTCATGATTCCAGTGTCCTGGGATCGAGCCCCACATCGAGCCCCGCATCGGGCTCCCTGCATCGGTGGGATGCCTGCTTCTCCCTCTCCCACTCTCCCTGCTTGTATCCTCTCTCGCTGTGTCTCTCTCTGTCAAGTAAATAAATAAAATCTAAAAAAAAAAAAAAAAAAAGAATAAATCACAAACATAGCTAGATACCACTTTCCTAGCACTTTGCAAGAATTATGTCATTTAATCCTCAAACCATTCAACAAAGTAGGTACTAGTAATCTCCTTTTTTACAGATGAGAGGGGAAAAAACAACAACAACAGGAGATTAAGTGGTTTGTCCAAAGTCAGACTTCAAGCTAAATGTTGGAGGCAAAATTTGAATGCAGACAGCATGAATCTATAGCCTGAGCTTTTGCCTTTAAACTGTGTCAGCCTCTGTCATAAAAGGGTGGAATAGTCTAAGTGGGCTTTTGTCAAACGGCAAAAATCACACATAAAGTATCTAAAATAGACAAAATCTGATTTGATCTGTATGGCTTTATTTCTAATGTCATTCCTGCCTCATTTTTTGAGATACTGTGCTGTAATTTGGACTACTAACTTAGTTTCACATCAGGTCAGACAAAACTAAATGCAACATGATATCCTGGGTTGGACATTAGTGGAATCCAAATAAAGTCTGGAGCTTAGTCAACAGTAATGCACCAATGCTAGTTTCCTTGTTTTGACATTACCATGGTAATATATGATGTTAAAACAATAGGGGAAACTGGCTGGGGGGGTATACAGGAACTCTCAGTTACTAACTTTGTAACTTTTCTGCAAATCTAAAATTATTTCAAGATTAAAAGTTTATTTTAAAAATCAAATTACAAAGTGAAAACTACTCAAAAAAAAAGATTACAATGTATTTCTTGCTCAATGAAAACAAACTCACTTCTGTCTTTAAATTTCTAAGCAAGGTACTTGCAAAATTCAATCCTCTTGTACCTACTTTGATTCTGAAGTGAAGGTAGCATTCTACTGGCTAATGCTCAAGAATATTTTCACACTTGGGGAGCCTGGGTGGTTGGGTGGGTTAAGCCTGGGACTCTTGGTTTTGGCTCAGGTCCTGATCTCATGTGGCCCCAGAGTGAGCCCCTCGTGGGGCTCTGAGCCCAGCGGGGAGTCTACTTGAGATTCTCTCCCTCTGCCCCTCCCCCTACTTGCACCGGGACACAGCCCCCACGCACGCATTTTCTCATTCCCTCTCCCTAAAATAAAGAAATTAAAAAGGATTTTAAGAAAATTTCCACACTTGTATTTCCTGTCCTTAAGGGTAAGGAACATACCCTACACGTGCTTGATTTCATTATGCAACACACATTTAATGTTTGCTTATGCTGCCAGTTTACCATGAGTAAGGCCCTGGGGCAGCTAAGTCCTTGTCACACAAAGGCCTCCTTCATCATAGATGCTTATAATGGGTAACCTGAAGATACTGCGACGGACATTGTGGTCTCACTGTCGTGCCTACAGGGTTAGGTGGCAGGAAGAGGCTGACCTCACTCCCGGCTCCAGAATGGCCCATTATTTTAACTCCATCTAGTTAATGTAGCCTTGCCACGGTGATTGGTTCAGACGGCCCGGCCTCGGCCAATCAGGACAGAGAATTCCCCTGGCAACAGGATTGGTTGGAAAACCCATTGGGGGCTAACAAGGTATGAAAGGAGATGGATTTGTTCAGAGCTTCTGGGGAAAAACAGGGCCAGTACTCCGAAGAAATGCCCTCTCTTTCCTCTGCAAGCTGTAGCGCACACACACACACACACACACAAACACAATTTTTTTCATCTGCAACTTGTTAGCCTTCCGTCACCAGATGGGAGCTACTCTGAGGATGAAAGCACAGAGGAGGGCTACTCTTGGGTAAACAGGTGCCCTTACTCAACCTCTCATTCTCACAAATACAAAATGGCAGTAAAAATACTTCCTGCAGATCACTGTTAATTCCAAGGAAACGTCTACATTGTGGTCATGCTAAGAACAACAAGAACAAGTGAGAACTGGGATGATACGAAGGTATGGCTAATTTTGTGACAAGACTGACATTTTGGTTATATATTTTTTTAAAAGTCTGTACCTGTCAGATATTCAAAGTGAAACAGTTACCGGTGAAATTCTGTACTGGGTTTGTTTCAAAATATTCCAGAATTTTAAAAAATGGAAGAATAAGGGGTGATAAATGAAGTAATAATTTAAAATAGTGAAGGTGAGGAATCGGTAAATGGTTCCTTATATTGTTCTATTTTTGTATTTTAATCCATAAAATATTAAAACAATGATCCCTGCATATGTCTCAGTATTATGGTCATGTATATATGAAGCTGCCTTACGTAGTGAAAAGCATGATACATCAAGTAAAATCAAAGAGAGCAGAATTAAAAAAAAAAGAGAGACCAGAATTCGAGAAAAAGATAAATTTGTATAACCATAACAATCACAAGACAGTTTAAATGAACTTGAAAAACCATCTAATTCAATGCCTTGATTTTTACAGTTTTAAAATAATGAAATCTAATATATTCAAACTTTTCTGTTGCAACCTAGGTAGTAATTCTACTTTTGTCATTTCCCAACAATGTATCTGAAAATTGAAAATACTAGCCTATGTTCGCATCCCAGACCTGCTTACCCTCACATCCAATGGACTGTTCTCCATCCTCACCTTACAAGACCACTCAGCCACATCCAGCATTTTCCTTCCTGTAAAGTATCTACCATTCTCTGTCTTCCCATTTCCCACCCCTGCACGTCCTTCTTCCCTCTCCCTCAGGATGCAGTGCTGAGAATTCTTTGTTCATGCAAATTCTAGATTTTACCTAAGTCCACCATCTTTCCTCACTCCACACTCTCTTCCTGGGAATACCATTAACTACTATGCTTTTTTTATCCTTTGTGCTGAATGACCCTCTAGAGCCATATTCCTAACCCAGACCTCTATCCTGAGCTTCAAAATCAAACAGCCTCACCAATCACGAAAAACCCAACAGGTCCCCAAATGAAATCTCCCCCCTGCTTCAGCTCTGAGTTGGCCAATGCCACCCGCATCCAGGAGAATCACATTCTTGCCTCACGTCTGGTCACCAGGTCCTGGAAATTCTTGTTGTCTTCCCTTCCCAGTTGCCTTGTTCCTTTCCTTCCCAGTTCTGGCTCACATCCCCTCTCCTTTCTGGTCCTTTTGCCACCATCCCTTAAATGATTAATACTCCAGGGTCACCTTTCTAAATGCAAAGCTCATCATGTTACTTCCTTCCTCAAACCCAATGTCTGGGGCTGAAGTCCATACTCCTTTCCAGTTCTTCAGGCTAGTGACCTGGTCTCTTTCCACCTCTCTCTGTCAAGTGTCCCCTGCACAACCTTCCTGCTACTGGAAACTCCAGTCTGCACCCTGACCCCTTTCCATCACCGAGCTGCTTCATGCTTCATAATCACTGCTCTTCGGGTTTCCTTCTCCTATTAGAAGACTCATTCGTTCATTACTTATTCATCACACATGTACTGAATTCTTACTATGCGATAGACCCTGTGCTGGAATACAGCGGTAAAAACTGACACTGTGCTAGTCTCAAGGAGTTTAGAGCCTAGCTGGGAAATAGACAGTAAACATCTAAGCCATGGGGACAGAAGGCAGGTAGAGAATAACCTTCCCATGAAGTACATTTGAGTTCATGTGAATTTTGGTATTTGGTATTTGGAATTCTGATAATTGGAATTTTCCTGATTCTTTATAAACTAAAATTATTTAGAAGGGTTCCCCCCTCGCCTTTTTTTTCTTTCTCTTTTTGTTTTGGTGAATCTGGGAATTTAAAACGCCTTTCCCTTGAGATGATATTTTGCACAACGCTTCCTCTTTCTAGAACTCGCAATGCCAGCGAAAACCTAACCAGATTTCAAAAGTCAGCATTCCTAAGCAACCCTCAACCCCACACCACACATAACCCCAAGGCAGTGCAGAAATGTCCTCTTCCTCCGCAAGATGCCAGATAACATCAGGGCACCCTAGCCGGTCACTACCTTGTCCCTCCTGGCTAATTCCTAAGGATAGGAGCAACCTCCCTTTACCTTTCAATTCCACACCTGACATCATGCAAGCCCGCAGTCAATGTTTAAGTGTTTGAGAGGCAAAAATTCACTCTTTAAATGTAAATTACCTTGTACATTGAGCATAACTTTGTATAAACTTCTTGAATAACAATCAAGCATTACCTATGAAAACTTTAAAAGGCCCAGAAGTACCACTTCTAATTAAGGCTCTACAAAAATCCTAGTAGGCATAAAACAAAACAGAACAAAACAAAAAACAATAAAAAAAGCCATGTACAGGGATGTCTCATTTCAACATCTGACACAGTTGCTAAAAATTAGAAGCAAGTGTCAGTGGCCATCAACAAGAGATCTGGGTAAACAAATGATGGCGTGTTCCTTACAAGGAAGGTCCCCTTGCTAGTAGCTAGGAGACAGACCTATCCATATCAGTACAGAAAGATATTCATGTTGTAGGATGACAGTTATAGTCAAATCTTACAATTTATTCTAAGAAAAAAACCCATATGTTTTCATGGCATACAGAAAAGTCTCTAAGAAAGCACCCCCATGTTTTATGTTTTGAGGGCATGGAACTAGAAGCAAGGAAGAACCACACTTCTTGATTATCACTGAATTTGTTCAGATGCAATATTCCTTAAATATTCTTAAATACACATAATTACCTAAGTAAAAAGATTCTTTTTACTCTGAAGTATACATTATTTCACCAGTTTCTTGTTCAGGAAACTGAGATTATATTTGTAAACTCTGAGGGTTTTTTAAAAGATGAAATGTTATTCACCGCTAGATTCCCAGGACCTAGAATAGAGACGCCAAGCAGGCACTCAGTTAATATTTACTAAATGAATAACTGCTGTGCAGTTATAACAAACTACAGAAATGATCCCTGAAAGTATTGTCTTCTGCTGTGCAATTATAAAACAGTTGCCCGATAGCTGCTTCATTGACTCACACAGGAAAAAAATCACCTGCAGAGGTATCTTAACAATATGGTTACCAAACTAAATGAGTTAGAATTTTTTTAAAAAGTAAGCTTTTACCAAGCACACAAACTCCCATCATATAAGCAATCTCCAAACTGCCACATTTGCCAAGAAAAGGGCTCCTTCCAAATCAATTTAAGACACAAGCTGGCCCATGCCTGGTCGTTAAAACGAGTAATCAAAAGATACTAGAAAACAATGTGGGAAAACACAGATCCTGTAAGAGAAGAAAAGCAGTAATGGCCAAAAAACCTTAATTTTGATCCACTTCAAAGTCCTTATTTGGGGGAGGTAAGTAACTTTTAGTTTGGACGACCTTCATCTAAACACATCAAAAGACCAAACAAGCAGGCTATAATCTTCAGATCCCAAAGAATGCCCCAAAGACGACAGGCCCTCCATGGCTGCTGATGCTGATGGGGGTGGGCAGGGTGGGGGCTGACATATCTGGGCTAATGAAAGACAAGCAAGGTTTCAAGGCTTGAAGGAAAAGGCCTTCCACCGGTTCAAATTTAAGTTCAAGTCCCTCCTCCTTTTTTTTTTTTTTTTTTTTAAGGAAGATGCAGAATATTTAACCAACTATTAATTCATTGGGAAGACTTATTTATATAAATAATGGCCAAACAGAGAGCTCAGCTGCCCGCTCCCCACCCCCAGTCTCCACCCCAAAGGAAGGCACTCAGTACTTCTCTGGGGACACTTGAACCCAGAGGTCTACTTAATCCTAAAAACCCACATACTCCCTGGATTTTTTTTTTTTTTTTCCAATCACCACTCTTAATTCTAAAAACCCCCTTTAGAGGGAGATTTAATCCTCCCTATGAAAACACAGAAGGTTCCAAATAGGCTGTCACCAAAACCCACGAATAGTTAGAGAAGAGAAAGGTTAAAATACTCTGCCAAATTAACATAACTGGTGTTTAGCAAGTGAGTGAGTTCGAAATAAATATTCCATTGGTCCTTTCAGACTGCCCTCTGCAATCTTCTCCGCCTACCTGCTCTTTAACAACTGGAAATAAATTCTTCCGAGGTCGAGCCAGTGTAAGGCATTTCTCCCTTCGGCAATAACTGTGTAGATGAAGGTGTCTAAGTTCACTGGAAAATCAACCACCTACAGTTTACTTACTAACTCGTCCGAAGGTCCCAGGCCCTGGTCTTCACCCTCCCGACCCTCTCTTCTCTGGAGATCAGGGCCCCTAGTTCTCAGTTCTCAGGGAATGGAACAGGTGCGCAGTAAGTACCTGATTACGCCCTTTCATGGCCCACCAGAACTAGGGGAAAAAAAAAAAAACAAAAAACTTTGGAAGCCATCTAAAAGCAACGCATGTGTTCACTCTGGCTAATAAAGAGCGACAAATGATGATTTTTTCTGATGAGCATGTTTTCCATGTGAATGAATCCCACAGAACTTGGAAGCCAACATCAATGCGCCGCGCAGCCACTCCTGTCTGGGCAGAGGGGGGCGGCTGGGCCAGACGCGAACGCAGCCCACCCCGGGGCTGCAGAGGGCGGGCGGCGGGCAGAATGGCGAGCGCCGCGAGCCAGGGCTTGACTCCCGCCGCTGCTGCCCCGAGGCCGGGAGCGGGGCCGGGAGGGGGGAAGGGAGCGACCCGGTGGAGCCCCGGGCGCCCCCGGCCGCCGAGCCCGGGCGGGGAGGGGGGGAACGGAGGGTGGGGGGCGTCTCCCTGACAACCGCGCCGGGGCGCAGCCCAGCCTCAGGCCCGCGGAAAGGGAGCGCAGCCAGGGGACCCCCCGCGCAGGGCCGGCGACGGCCGGGGGCACCTCCGCGCTCAGCAGCCGCGGTCCCGCCTCGGGGGCCCTGTCCGGCCGCGGCCCGCGCCTACCGTGTATCCCCGCTCCAGGTCGCTCTCCTCGTAGCGAAAGGACGGGATGTAGACCTCCATGGCCGCGCCAGCCGGCCGGCGGAGGGCGAGCGGGGGGCGGGCTCGCGGCCGCAGCTCCGCCCCCGGCCGAGCGCCCCGCCTCCCTGCCCTGCGCCCCCGGGACCCAGACGCTGCGCCGCCCGGACGGGAGCCGCCGCCGCCCCCGCTGCGCGCCGCGCTCCCGGGGGCTCGGGGCTGGACCCGGGGGCCCGGCGGCGGCGGCGGCGGGCGCGGGGCTCCGGGCCCCGGGGTCCGGGCCCGCAGGGCGGCGGAGCGGCGCTGGGCCCGGAGGAGGCGGGGCCTGGAAACCTGTGAGTCTGCAGAAAAGGGGTGTGCGCGCCTCCGCGCCAGGCGCCGGGGACCGGGCCGCACCCGGGCGCTCCCTGCCCTTCGGGCGCCGGCGGGCGCTGCGTTTGCATTTCGCCCGACGCTGCCCTGAGCGATTGCAGGACGGCGGGGAGCTGAAAAGCCTGGAGCGCCTTGATTCTGTTCCCGCTGTTTGGATGTTCGTCTTCACTCTTCGCTGGCATTAACAGCAGTGAAACCTCCAACTTTTACCAAGACTTTTCTATTTCCCTTTGAGTCCAAGGTCAGCGTCTCGTTCTCAGCCCACAGAGCTGGGAATGGTATTTATAATTCAGAACCCAAACGCCAGCGGGTCACGGAGACACACGCTCTGGCGTCTTGCTCGAGTTTTAAAATGCTGCCTCTGAGTAGCTGTTGGCGTGTTTTAACTGTAAGAGAAAACACACACACACACACACACACGCAAAAAGGAAGAAAGAAAAGAAAGATGAGGGCTGGAATCTGCCTCTCGACCCAGGACCAAATAACTTGAAAGTACCTAAAAGATGAAGGAAACTTGATTATCAGGTTACCTTTGTAGATCTAAGTTTCTTCCTTAGGTCAGAGTTTAGAGCAGAACAGAAACTTGGAGGTGACTTTTGGGTCACTGAAAAGTCACCTCAGGCAGTGAGCTTTGCGGCTGCGGGCGCACAGCTGCTTCTGACTCAGTTTGCTCTTGAGCCAGGGGACATTGCAACTTGTTCAACTCTAACGTTGACGCTGAGCGCCTAAGTCCTGGAGAAGAGGAGGAATCCGGCCCTTTGCTTTAAGAACTTGCCTGATGCGGACCTGGAGAGCCTTCTTAGCCTCGTCTGAAGACCCATCCATCCTCCTTGCACACACACTTGCAACTCCAGGATCTGCCACTCAGAACTCCGTGCCTCAGCAGAGAGCTGTATGTCACCAGACCACCCTTCCTCTTCTCTTCCGCTTGGCCCCTTGGCAACACCATCTCGCTTTAGGAACAGCTCTATGGACATCATGCTATCTGAGTTCGAGCCTGGCTTGGGGTTCTCTTAAGCCTCTGGTGACTCGCACAGTGGACTGTGTGCTTTATTTATCTGCCTCACCCAGTAGGTGTTAGGGCGTGTAGCTTAAAAAAAAAAAATTTTTTTTTTATCCCCTGCTTGGCCTATTGCCTGGCAGTTTCTTGAAAGCTTTCTTGAAAGCTTTATAGAAGCATTAGAATATTCCATCTTTACAAAAACAGTAGAATGCAGCAGGTACTATAGCAGATACTGTTACATAGCATGTCTCGGTACTAAGCTTTCTAATAACCCCATGAGGAAGTGTTATGTGCAGTAGGACTTTAAAGGACTAGGAAGGAGTGTTTCTGTATTTTATTTTTAAAATAATAAATGGTGAGGCTCCTGGCTGGCTTGGTCAGAGGAGCATACAACTCTTGATCTCAGTGTCATCAGTTTGAGCCTTACATTGGGTCCAGAGATGACTAAAAAAAAAAAAATAAAAAAATAAAAAAATGGTGAGTCTTAAAGTTTAAGAAATAAATAGAATAAAGTAATAATGGCTGCTGATGGCAGAAGACCAAAACCATTTCCAGACTGGTTGAAACAACTTGTTAAAATCTCAGTGGGTAGGAGTGCCTGGCTGGTTCCCTCAGTGGAGCATATGACTCTTGACCTTGGGGTTGGAGCCCCACGTTGCGTGCAGAGATTACTTAAAAATAAAATCTTAAAAAAAAAAGTCTCAGTGGGTAATGTAACACGGGACTATGTAATCATAAAGTCCTCTCACTAGAGATTGCTGATCGAGCTTTTATTTTTATTTTTTTTAAAGAGTTTATTTCTTTATTAGAGAGAGTGAGAGAGAGAGAGAGAGAGAGAGAGAAAGCAGGGGCAGGGGGAAAGGGAGAAGCAGACTCCCTGCTGAGCAGGCAGCCCGACGTGGGGCTCCATCCCAGGACCCTCAAATCATGACCTGAGCTGAAGGCAGGTGCTTCACTGACTGAGCCACCCAGGTGCCCTCTGACTGAGCTTTTAAAATGCTTTCTATACCTTCCTTTCCCCAAAGCCTGCTAGTAGCCTGGCATATACCTTTTTGTCTGGCATGGCTCACCTATTTACCTGTTTAACTTAAAAGGCAGAAATGTGTGGATCCATGAAGATCTGACAGATGGTCCAAGTGAAACCTATTTGTTGTATTCTACCAATTTTTGGATTTTACAAAAATTAATATTAATTACATTATAATTATATATTATGTAATATATAATTAAATGCCTTAATATGAACATCAGTAACAATATTTGTTGTATTCTACTAATAGCAGTATATAATTTAATTTCGCCTTGCTGAAAATCTACGTAAGCTCTCAATATGTGGGTGTGCTCTGGAGGGTCTATCAGCTCAGCCTTCTTATTTCAATGATTACAGAGGCGTAATTGAGTCTCCGAGGAAATAAATACTATGAAATTACTAGCTAATAGTTAGAAGGGCTAAATTTCTAACCAAGTTCTGTGAGTAACCCCTAAGAAGAGGGAGAAGAGAATAGTGCCACAGAGACCATGGCAAATGTATTATCGTGTTGTTCCTACACAACTTTTAGACTGAATCAACCATCTGAGACAAGCTAGCTAGATTGCTTCTCGGAACCTTAATGAAAATACATGGTGAATACATATGTAAGACATTGAACAGTTAGCATCCGTTAATAGAAGCAAAAAATTTACATCAGCAAAATAATAAAATTCTGCTAGAATCGGGGTATAAAATCCTTATACTAAAAATGCCACATTTACTTCATATTGGGTAGAAACGTATTTCAGCAAATTTAATGATAAATGGCTCTAAATACCAACTTATATTGGTTTTCAACCCCGAGATCAAAAGCTGCATGCTCTATGACTGAGCCAGCCAGGTGCCCCCTATATCAGAAGTTCAGAGCAAAATCTGTAAGGACTGTATATTACATATTCAACATTTAGTCATAAGACTAATACATCATGACCAAGTAAATTTATCTCAGGAACATAAAGATGGTTAAACATTAGGAGATCTGTTCATGTATTTCTCAACACTGTCCTATTAGTAAAGAAAAATAAATAAATGAATATCTCAGTGAATCCTAAAAAAACCATTAGTAAATCAGTATACCTCTTCCTAGTAATCCTTAGCAGGCTAGGAATATCAAGAAACATTTTTAAATTAATAAAGTTTAGCTACCATAATCCCACAGCAAATATCCTACTCAGCGTCATATGAGGAAGCATCATAACAGTGCCAATAATTTTATTACAACTATTTTTTAAAAAACGATTTTATTTATTTCTAGAGAGAGATTGAGCATGAGCAGGGGGGAGGGGCAGGAGATAGAACCTCAAGCAGACTCTGCACTGAGCCCAGTGCAGGGCTCCATTTCACCACCTGAGATCATGACCTGAGCCAAAATTGAGAATCTGATGCTTAACCAAATGAGCCACCCAGGCACCCCCGTATCACAACTATTCTTTCACATTTTGCTGGAGGTCCTCACCTGTGAAATAGGACAAGCAAAAGACCTAAGAGGTATAGATATTGGGTAGGAAGACAGAAAACTAAGGCTGTTTGTAGATAAATGATCTACAAAGAACTGAATCAACTAAAAAATGATGAGAATTAATAAGAGTTTTGTAAGGTACCGTATACTAAATCAATGTATACTACTCAATAGATGTCCTATAAAATAGCCTTCTTACACACCAACATTAATCAGTTAAAAAATAACATAGGGAAAAACAAAGATTTCATTAATAACAGCATTTAAACCTCATAATGTCTAAGGATAAACTTTACAACAAATGTTCAAGACCTTTTGAAGAAACCTAAAAAACTTTATTAAAGGACTTAAAAGAATATCTGAAAATAGCTATATCATGTTCCTGGATGGGAAGAATCAATATTTTAAAGATAGGAGTTTCCACCGACATGATTTATTAAGTTAATACAATTACAACCCCAACGAGTTAAGAAAAGTGACAAGCAGATTCTAAAATTCATTTGAAGAATGAATAGGGCAAGTTTGAACAAGAAGAAAAATGAATGAGGGGATAAGTTAATTTATATGACATCAAAACATATAAAGCCATAGTACAGATCTTCCTTGGCTTATGATGGGGTTATGTCCCGATAAACCCATTGTAATACAGTTGAAAATAGCATTAAGTCAAAAATGGACTTAATAAACCTAACCTACTGAATATCGTGGCTTAGCCTAGCCAACCTCAGATGTGCTCAGAACACTTGTTAGTATGCATTTGAGCAAAATCATCAAATACAGAGCCTGTTTTATAATCAAGTGTTGAATATCTCATCGAATACTGTATTGAATGTAAAAAAAAAAAAAAAAAAGGATTGTGTAAGTGTATCAGTTGTTTACCCTTCTGATTGCCTGCAGCTGCCCAGCATCACTCAGGAGTACTGGACTGCACATCACTAGCCTGAAAGAAAGAAGATGCAAATTCAAAATTCAAAGAATAGTTTCTACTAAATGGGTATCACTTTTGCAGCATTATAAGGTCAAAAAATCTTGAGTTAAACCACCGTAAGTCAGGGACAGTCTGTAATGAAATCAGTGTGATCCTGGAACAGAATGAGACACATGATCAAGGGAACCAAGTAGTCCAGAAACATAACCCTGAATATATGGCAACATAGTATGGAACAACAGTGTTATTTCAAACTCATGGGGGTCCAAAAAAAGTATTCAACATATGGTGTTTACATAGTTTTCATAAATGTTTAAATTGTAAAATTTTATTGTATGTTAAAAACGAATGGTGTTTAAATAAAAAGTATAATATATAGTTTATGGATAACTGGCTATCCATTTGAAAGAAAAAGAATCGGTTTTAAAAATGAATTCCATATATAGTAAAAATCTCTATAAAAAAACCAAAGCTATAAAACCTTAATGTGGACAAAGTCTCCTAATTACAATATACAAAATGTCAAAGGCATTAATGGAAAGATATTTTAGACTATATAAGGATTTAAAATTACACTTGACCCTTGAGTAAAAGTGGGGTTAGGGACACTGACCCCCCCTTGCAGTTGAGAATCCATGTATAACTTTCGACTCCTCCAAAAGTTAACTATTAATAGCTTACGAATGACCAGAAGCATTGCCCAGAATCCAAACCTTCAATTAACACATAATTTGTATGTTAGATATACACTGTATTCCTACAATAAAGTTACAGAAAAGAAAATGTTAAAATCATAAAAGAAAAAATTTATTTTATATTTATATTTTTACACAATTTATATAATTTATATATTTATATAACAAATACAGTAATATAAAGATATAATATATATTTAGCATATATATTATAAAATTATTTATATTTATATATTTATTATAAATACAGTACTATACTGTATTTATCCAAAAAAAATCCACATAAGTGGACCTGCACAGGTCAAACCCACGTTGTTCAAAGGTCAACTGCAATGTAAACCAAAGACCACTTAGTTTAAAAAACATTTAATAAAATGGGAAAAATATTTCAACATGTATAACAAAGGATTAACGTGTATTTTATATGTAAAGAATACATAATTTTTTTAACGGCAGAATAGGAAATGGACATAGTTTGAATAGGCCTTTCCCAGAAGAATGCAAATGGACCCAAAAGTCTGCATTATCTATGAACACATAACAAATTACCCCCAAATGTAGCTGCTTAAAGCAATAAATACTTATTCTCTCCCCCAGTTTCTGTGGGTCAGGAATCTGGGAGCAGCTTAGGCTGCTGTCAAAATGTCCACCAAGGCTCAGTCATCTTCAGACTCTACTTACTAGGTCGCAAGCTGGTTCACTCACATGCCTGGCAAGTTAATGTTGGTTGTTGGCGGGAAACCTCTATTCCTGGCCACTTGGACCTCTCCATCGGTCCCTCTAAATGTCCTGAAGACACGGAGGCTAGCTTCCACCAAGGCCAGAAATCCACAACAGCTTGGGGCAGAGACCACCATGGCTTTCTATCGCTTACCCTCAGAAGTCATACTCCATCGTTTCTGGTTACCCAGGTTGGCTTTATTCCATGTGGGAGGAGACCACACAATGGCTTAAGTCTCAGGAGGCAGGAATATAATAGAGCCATCGTGGAGGCTAGCCACCAGAGATGCTCAAATCCCGTGATAATCAAGGCAATGCAAATTAAATAATGAGGTATCACTTTGCAACTTTTAGATTGGCAAAAATTTCAAAGGTTATTCCAGTATTGGCAAGGATGTGGGGAAGTACTATCGGTTAAGTCTGTAAACTGGGACAGTCTCTGAACGACAAGCTCACAGTAGCTATTACAATTCTAAAGGCAGATAGTCGGTCTAGAAATCTCACTTCTGTGTTAACTAACTAGAATTTAAGTAAACACTTAAAAAAAGAAATAAAAAATAAAATAAAGGATTATGTAGGTATTTAAGGATTTCATTTATTTATATTTAGAGACAGTGCGCACAAGCCAGGGGAGGAGCAGACGGAGAGGGAGAGGAAAGCATCTCAAGCAGACTCCCTGCTGAGCGTGGAGCCTGCCTTGGGGCTCCATCTCACAACCTGGAGATCATGACCTGAGCCGAAACTGAGAGCCAGATGCTTAACTGACTGAGCCACTCAGGTGCCCCGCGTTATTTTCGCATTTAACAACAACAACAACAAAAGAAAGAAAGAAAAAGAAAAATAAAAAAGAAATTTCACTTCTGAAAGTAGTTCTCTATGTGCAGTCGAGGAGAGGTATGTACAAGAATTTGATTGCAAAAAATTGGAAACAAATTCTATCATGTTATGGATTTAAAAATGTTAGTATATCTACACTATGAATATAACTTTGCTGTTAAAAAAACCCCACGTAGAGATTTCTGAGTTAGGATAGCAAACTGAACGTCCATAACTAATTTCACTTCTTCCTCTAGCCCCAATAAAAGACAAGGAACTTTTCCTTTTTTTTTTTCTTAAACCCGTAAAAATAGGGAAAACAGGAAGAGGGGGAACAGCAACAAGATTTTTGTAAGCTAGAAAGCAGATGGATGAGAAGTAACTGTTTTAGCAAACAAGAAAAAGCCAAATTTAAATGAGGAAGCTGAAAACCAGCCTCGTTTACACAGCACAAGTCAAAAGGCAAGGCAACGGGGAACAGGGGACAGCAGGTATCTCTAGGATGGGAGGCAGGTGGCTACAATAAGGAAGATGGAGGGAAAGCTGAGAATCAGAAGATCCCTTAATCCCCTCCCCACCTCCATACTGTTCTGGAGGGTATGTCCTCAAGAGAGGGTAAGAGAGAGTCTTTGTATTGGAAGGTGATAGCCTGGCTGAGGGCACGCAAACTTTTACCCAAAAATAGCTGGGGTCTGGGCTTTGGTGACGATACACATATGGAATGGTGAATATCGAAAACTTACAGAGGCTTGCAGCTATACCTTTACCTTCCAAGCAGGAAACAGGAGAAGTATTCTTTGGGCAAGCTGAGCAGCCCAAGAGGAAAAATCTGGAGACACCCACATTCGAAGTTCCCTACAAAGACCCCAATGATATCACTCTTCAGTGACACTCAAATTTCACAGGTCCCATGACTATGCTTGGAGCATTTAATTAGCTTTCAATTCCCACTGCTAAACAGGAAAAGATATCCAAAAATTAACAGATGTCTGAGGAAACCATCTAACGTGGAAGAGAGACCAAAATAGGAAAATAATTTTGAGGAAACAGAAACACAGGTAAGAAAATAACGTTAAAAGTAAACAGTCACTAATATCCTCAGAGCGATAGAGGACTTAAAAATAGGAATGGTCAGAAAACAAAAAACACAGTCAGAGAGTAAGAACAAAATGATAGGGATAGAATATAAGAAAAACAATGGCTCTAGTCCAGGACACCCAATATCCACGATGGGTCTTCCAGAAGGAGAAGACGAATACAGAAGGGAAGACATCATGAGCGAAACAGCTCAAGCAAATTTCCAGAACTGAATGTCATGTTTCCAGATTGAAAGCACCCACACTGGATGAAAACAGACATACACAACAGCAAATCTCTGGAAGATTTCAGAACACTGGTGATAAAAGAAGATCCTACAGACTCCAGAGGGGTGGGCAGGGTGGGGGTGGGAAACAGCTTATACACAAAAGATCAGAAGACAGAATGGCTTTGGAATTCTCAACAGCAACACTGGAAGCTAGAAGACAACGAGGCAATGTCTTCAAAATTTTAGAGAAAATGATTTTCAACATATACTCATTTATCGATTAAAAATTAAGGTAAAATAAAGTTGAAGTATGGCTTCTATGCATCCATTTTTAGGATACTCTGTATATCCACCAAAATGAGGGCTGAATCAAGAAAGAGGAAGGCATGGGCTATCAAGAACAGGAGGTATAACCTAGGGAGAAGCAAAAGGAACCTTCAGAATTACCACTGTGGACCAGGTATGAAAAGGTCCAGACTAGAGCAGCCTCACTCCAGCAATAGACATTTTGGGAGCGGTCTTCACAATGCTTTCTGCTGTATCTTCTTTTCAACCTACAAAAGTACTACAGAAAAAAAAAAAAAAAAAAAAGTACTACAGAATACACTACACCAACCGAATAGAATAAGCAAAGAAAGAGAAAGGCATAAGACCCAGGACGTAGGGAATAAGCCCCAGGAGAAAGCTAAAGGTACTTGCAAAGTCAAAAGCAAGGGACATCCAAGAAGACAACAGGTCCAGAGAAAATAGAAGGCCCCAGGAGACTTTGCTTATGGAAAACAATCAGGCTAGATTATCTGATGTGAGTGGTCTTGTGGGAAAACGGACTAAGAGACGATTTGAAGACACAGGAAAAATCAGCAATATATTTTAAAAAATGCACCAACCAAATGAAAAAATCAAGGCATGTTTTACATCAGGAAAAAAGTAGGAAGCCACTGAAAACCAGGGAAGTCTGAGAAGCTGTCGCAAACAAGAGGAGGAGACAAGAAGACTAAATGTAATGTGGCATCCTGGACTGCATCTTGGAACAGAAAAAGGACATTAATACATTAATTTTAACAAATGTACTATACTAATGGAAGATGTTAATAATGAGTGAAGGAGATGTAGAGGGAACTCTATATATACTATTTTCACAAGATTCCATAAATCTAATACTGTTCTAAAAAATAAAGTTTAGGGAGGTAGGTGGGGATGGGGTAACTGGGTGATGGGCATTAAGGAGGGCACTTGATGTGATGAGCATGGGTGTTCTATGCAACTGATGAATCACTAAAATTCACTCTGAAATTAATAACACACTATATTTTAACTAATTTGAGTTTAAATAAAACAAAAAAAAAAACACAAAGCAAACCAAAAAGAAGTTTTCTTTTTTTTTTTAAAAGAAAATCATGGGGTGCCTGGGTGGCTCAGTGGGTTAAAGCCTCTGCCTTCGGCTCAGGTCATGATTTCAGGGTCCTGGGATAGAGCACCGCATCGGGCTCTCTGCTCAGCGGGGAGCCTGCTTCCCCCTCTCCCCTCTGCCTGCCTCTCTGCCTATTTGTAATCTCTCTTTCTCTGTCAAATAAATAAATAAAATCTTTAAAAAAATAAATAAAATAAAAAAGAAAATCATGATTCAATATACTACAACTTTCTGCGACAAACAATATTTGTATAGGCACAATATTGCAAGTATTAAATACTGATTTAACTGGAAATTGTTAACCTAACTACACTTGAAGGAGGGGCATGAGGGTGTGAGGAAGACAGATGGCAAAGGAAGGGAACTTAACGTCCATTTGCCACAAAAAAGATAAGTAGATGATGTCTAAAATTGACAACTCAAAAAATAGGACACATGCACTTTACTTAGAGATAAACAGTAGAACAGCTAGAAATAGAAAGTTTATCTTTTCAGGAAAGAGACTGGGAAACTGGGGCCATGTAGGGCAAAGAACCACTCTATTTTGTCATTTAGCCTTTCCAGTGCTAGTTTATTTTTTTCCCACTCATGGTTATATACATAACATACATATACATATATATATTTGGTTTTATACAATTTTTTGAAGACTTTAAGTTATTTCTACACCCAACATGAGGCTCAAATGCACAACCCTGAGATCAAGAGTCGCATGCTCTACTAACTGAGCCAGTCAGGCGCCCCACAAAGCCCTCTGCCCCTCACCCCTGCTCATGCTCTCTCTCTCGAATAAATAAAATCCTAAAAAAAATTTAAAAATGCGAATATACTAATAGTTCATATCATTTTTGAAACTTAGGTTTCCTCCTTTGACTACTTCCTCCTTTCACCATATCATCGCATCTATCTCTCAATTTGTGCCTGTCTCATTAGTCTTTTAAATTCTTATTTTGAAATACCTTTCCCCTTGACTTTCTCTCATACCTGTCAGCAATCTCTAGTTCTGAATGAATCCAACCATCTCTGTGAGCTCCTCATGGTTGAAGAAATGGATACTTTCTTTGGTTGGCTTCCCTGCAAATTCATGAACTCCGGACTCATTTGAGTCATTACCCCTCTTACTCGTCTGTTTGTTTTCCAAACACGTACGATTTCCTTGACCTGCAATCTTTGACTTTCCTGTTGATATCACCCCCTGAGGGCTTAATTTCCCCGCTTCACCAAGAAAAGAGCTTTCAGTCTTTATTTCCAAATACATGCAACCTTCCCTTCCTTTTTGTTCAGAAGTATCTCTACTTATTACTGAGACTCTTTCCACCTACTGGACTTCTTAACTTCTATTTTCACCTTAGATATTAGTTTTACCCAGGACTTGTCCTCGGCAAACTAATCTGTTTATTCTCTGACGCTGCTTTCACGAACAATCATGAAGGGACAGCATGTTTGCATTTCTATAATGATGATACAGTATCTAGTTCTGACTTGTTTTCATATTTTCATGTTGGATGTCCAAAAGTACCTCAAAGACAACATGCTCCTAAGAATTTCACTTTCCCCAAACCTCCATCTCCTCTAAGATCTTGGTTAAGCAAAGCAGCAGTTATCTGAAGTCATCAAAGCCCAAACTCTGGGCATCATCCTTGGCAACTTTCTTGTATTTCCCTCATCTCAATCCATTGCTTCAGGGCCTGACACAAAGTACAGACTGAACGAACATTTATTGAATGAAACTTACCCACTTTTATTTCCGTTTGCTTCAGCTATCTCCTTTTCTACTTCCACGGAGTGGTCAGACCCTCACCAGCACCCGGCGGGCTGACTCCTCCTGCTTCATCAACCGCGACCACATTTTTATTCTCTGTATTTTTTCTTCATTGTTCACTCCTTCCTTTAGTCTACAACATATTCAAAGTTCTTACAAAGTTCTTGTGGGTGGAAATAAACTTCTTTCCCTAAGCAAGTCCCACATTTCTGCCACCCTTCTTCCCTTTGTCTCCAGGCTCCTTTAAAGGTCTCTAGTTCATTTCTTGAGAAGACCCATTAGTAGTTCTGAACTTTTGTTGGCTGAATGCAAACTGATTTTAAATAGAAGCTTACCACCCCCCCCCCCGCCCCCACCCCATTCACTTCTGACCCTGAGCCCCAGGGCTCCAAGAGCAGATCTCAAAGGCAGTGTTCTGAGAGGATTCCTTCTGGTAAGCCCATTTACCTAGTCAAGCACACACCCATTTCATTATAGAAGGCCCAAATAACCAAAATGCAGGTATTTCGTTCAAATGGAGATATTATTAAGTAAACACTTACTGGATACATAATAGCTAATATTTATTAAGCACTTGCTACTGCTGAGAAATTCACATCAATTATCTTAATCCCCTTAAGGAGCACCTGAACAAGTACTATTAGTACTCTCCACTTACAGATATGGAAACTACGTTTTACAGAAAAATAATGAGCTCAAAGTCAATGACGTAGATTCTTGAGCCAGGGTTTAAACTGGTGGGCTAGATGCGGAACTATATACATCTTGCGGCTGTACCATTCTAGATTCTATGAGAACTAACAAGAGCATAGTCATTCCTCAAGGGACACACAGACTAGTCCAACCAGGAAGGCCAGACAACCGTCAGCTATAATGCACCAAAGCCATCAGTTAGTACAGTCGGAAAGGCACAAGGTGTTACTAGAGTCCTTCTAGTTAGGAGTCTAAAAAGGATGTATGGAAGATATGGCCTTTTAAAATTTGGCCTTAAAGTCTAAAGAATGGCTAGGATTTAAATGATAGCTGGTAAAGGGGAAAAGGTTAACTCAAGACAAGGTAACATCAACAACGGCAATGGCCCAGGGAAGTTTAGAGCATGCTCACAAGACAGGGGCATCATGTTATTAAAACAAAGGTAAAGGGTTCTAAGGCCAGGACCGGCAGTAGTTTGTGACCTGATTTTGCATCATTTGGAACTTTATCTGTAATCTGTAGGGAGGTCTCTTGAGGATTTCTGTGCACGGTACTGTGGTAAGAATTCTTTAGAAAGGTAATTTTAGTAGCAGATTGCAGGACTGACAGTATAGTGCAGAGTTAAAGAATGCTGTATTTAGTAAGGGACTTAAGACAATTCTGGTATCTGGTCACAAGATCTGGACCCTGGGAGAGAAATAGTAGGAAAAAGAAGGGAACACATTTCAGAAACAGAATCAACTGAAGTTGGTCTTGGCAAAATAACTGTACCAAACAACGTAAATGATAGTATAAAAAGTTTGTTTTATGTCTCAACTACAAGAGGTTGGGAACATTTTTAACTGAAATTTAGAAACTAAGCTTGTTTGAAAGCCTACTGTGATGCATGCACACCAATATTTAATACACATACAAATCCACATACACTTACATAGTGAGAACATTTGAATGTTTATATATATTATTATATATATCTATAGAACATTATTATATAGTGAGAACATTTGAAATAAAAATCTGGAAAATATAAGTTAAAATCAAGAGATAACTCGAGACTTGACTATGGAAGCAATAGGCAATTTATTGTTTAGCTTTGTTAAATTTTGTCTGATTTTAGTTTATATATATATAAATATATATATACCTATGTAACTGTTTAATAAAAACTAATATATATTTACACGCATATATATACTTATATACATACACCTATATATATCTATATATATATAGGCATATATATAAAAATAAATTTAAAATAGAACCTCCTTTTTCTCAAAGTACTCCCTTAAAGCACTTTATCCCATTAACTGGCCTTAATAAAAAAAATAATTTCCTATGTATTAACAAGAGGGCAGCTTCACCTTAATTGGCTTTAATTACAAAGTTTCCATTTGACCCAGTTATTTTAAAAAAAAAAACTCTAAATTATTCAATCCTTGAAGAATTTTTTTAAAAAGTATAAGAGAAAGGAACGTGAGCATTTTTAATTTCTTCACATATGTTAAAAGATTAGACAGCAAGCCACAACTTTCCTGTTTTGTACAATCTTCTACTCTTAGCCACTTCTGAATTAACAGTTTGAAGAAATGACTTCTCTGTGTCCCAAAGGACTTCCTCGAATTATGTATGTTACTGATTAGAACAGGAATCTTGAAAAGCTTATCACACATTTTCAAGAAATAATGTTCACAGATGGTTAACAGAGGGAAAACAGGAAAAATCAGTTCAATCCTGAAGATTCAAGCTCTGGATCTGCTCATCAGTAAGAGGAAGAGGTTATACTACAGTCTCTAAGTGGCTTCTGGCAACACAGTGCTACAATTTACTCATAGTGGATACCAAGTATCCGTTATCTGCAAAGAATGAAGCTGCAAAGTCTTGCACCTAGATCCTACCTGAGAGCAACAGCTACTAGTCCCTTTTATCTCACGTCCAATTCTTCACTGTGTGTGAGCTTGTTAAATAAACCAGCTGTTGGGACTTAGACTCCATCTCCACCGGCGCTGTTCAAACCTTCACTGTCCAGTATTCTAGCCACTAGCCACGTGTGACAACTAATCACTTAAAATGTGGCTAGTGTGCATGGAGAGGTAATGAAAGTGTAAAATACACAATGGATATCAAAGATTTAACATGAAAAACAGAAGGCAAAGTATTGCAGTAATCCTTGATATACTAGATTACATGTTAAAATAGTATTTTGGAGCTACTGGGTTTAAATATTTAAATTAACTTTGGTTTTTTTACTTGTTCAAATTTGGCTATAGAAAACTTAGAATTACTTATGTGGCTCACATTGCATTTTTCTTAGTCTCAACTCTTATGGACCTCATCCGCAGATTACTGTAACCTCTCTTCACAGCCCTGATTGTATAAAACAGAGGAGTTAGCTTGTATTCACATCACTCTCATAATTCCCCTCTTCTTGCTAATTCTGTCTGGCAAACCATTTACCTTCATTATCACTTGAAACCAAACCCTTCACTGTGAGAGTTAGCAATGATACTTATCAGACTCTGGATTTTGGAAAGGAAGGGAATGGTGACTCTTTTCGAAGTCTTTTTTTCAATATTTGGAAACAGACACTATGTCCCACAGAGAAATACACACACTTCCAGATTAATGAACAGGACATGAAAATGCCTGCACAGTTCCCAAGCCAACGAATGGATTTTTACACGTGTTCTCTTTCCTCCTCAACACCTTGAAAACAAGACTTTTGCTCAGCCTATTGGTAGTTACTATTACTGAATTTCTGTGGTCCACCCTCAACTCTTGTGAGTCACGGACTACCCAAGCAAGGAGCCACAACAAGGAAAGTGAAGCAGCCATCAGCTTTACAACCAGTCGTATGCATTAAGACAGTAAAATGGAAGTCTTTATAATTCCCTTAGACATCAAGAAGCATTTTTTAAAAGAATATAATCTTCTCTATTCATCTGATTTCATTCCTCCAGAAAAACCTGATTTTGTTAAAAGGCTTCTTAAAAAAACCACTCATGAAACAACTTGTACAAGGAACTTGTAAAACTTTACTAGATCCAGATAATAAAATAAAAAAGTTTAAAGAAGAGCAACAATGAAACAAGGGTATTTTGAGGCTACTATAAATATATATGCATGTATAAAACGAGCTGGATAATTGAAAATAGCTTGTCAAAATACCATCAGGAAAACATCCTTTTAGGTTTTAGAAATCCTATTTTTACATACATTTTCGTTCTAGCCTTGTTTTATTAATAGGTGATTTTAACTAGAATTTGATTTTCTAATAGAGTAATATTGATACTGAAGTTTGGTATTTTAAGCAAACTATTTTAAAGTGGAAAGGCACTTCAGGAAAATCAGTCTTATACCCTCGTTTTATAGATGAGTTTTATGTGATAAGGCCACAGTCACATAGCTACAAAGTGACAGAAGCAAGACCGAATACATGTATGTTGATGCCAGGTTCTACTTGTCCCACTCTAACAGGCTTAGTCCTTCTTTATCTGGTTTAAGGAAAAAAAAAAATCAGATCTATACTAAAGACTCTGTTATCAGCATTATTAATGCCCTTGTTCTATTTACTGGAGTGAAAGTATTTTAGTCACATGAATAGATGTGAAGATTGATATGTGGAGGTGGGCTGAGTGTTGAAGATACTAAAAAGGTTAGTAACTACCTGAGGATCAAATAATTTACTTGATATTTCCAACAGACTCCTTTTTTAGTGAAGGTTGTTAAGAGGAATTAAGTCTGGAACGGGGTCAGGGTCTGTTACTCTCTTCGGCTTGATCAAGGATGAAAATATTATTTTATTTGGAGGTACTGAATATTCTAATGAACATACCACAGAGGAATGGAAGATTTTGACTGGAATAACTAAGTTATTAACCTACCATGTAAACTGTATCTTCGGAAGTAATGTAATGATGGATGCAATAGTAAAACATCACGGTAGATTTCGCTGGGTGTTAATGGGACAGTAAGATAGCATGTGATATATATTACTATGAACTGCTCATTTCTCAAAAGTTTCTAAGTTATCTCTAACAGAAGCAACAGGAGAAGTCCTATTTCTGCTTCAGTTTCTTCTTTTTAAGGGAGCATATATTATTTTGCATCTTCCAGGATTTTCTTTTCCTGTTCATCAAGTCTTTCTTATTAACATATTATGTGTTACATACTCTTCCGAGTTCTGGGAGACTAAAAATCAGTAGTGCCTACAGTAGGCTTAAAACTTCAGATAAAATAAGTGGAAGCAAACATATCCTGAGAATACTCTGATACACTGTATCCAGTAAAGTGCTAGAGAGGGCTCATACCCTATTTGACTTAGCTGGGAGATGTAGCTGGTAAGCATAAGAGGGGCATCTTTAAGAACACTCTAAAAAAATGAAAACTCTGATGCCAGTCACAACTTAAACTTTCCTTAGCATCAAGGATTAGATAACAGCCATCTGAATAAGATACAGTATCACTAAGAAGGGTGCCAAAGACAAATTTCATTTTACGTCAAATGTACTTTACGTTATCCTTGGTTATTCAACAAATCACGGGGAATTTTAGCATGGTACCATTCTTTGTCAGTTACGACCACAAATGATCTTACCCTTACTTTAAAATGGAAAACAAAGAAAAAGCAAAGAATAAATCAAATATACGCAAAGTTTAGGACCCTGAAGATAGAAGTTGAGCAAAATCACAGGACTTGTAACAAGCACAGAAATACATTTTTTCCTAATTCCTAACCTGGACACTGGTAATAGGGATGGGAGTAAAACAAGCAAAGTATTCATTCTCTCCTTTACTCAAGACAAGAGCATTCCCCAGAGTAGAATCAAAAGATAAATGTTCTTTGGTTTATGATAATTTCAGAAGAGAACTTAACCCTCATTTCCTCATATATAATGAAGAGTTAAGCTTTTTCTGTCAACTCAAAAAAATTAATGGATCATAGCATCACCTATGTACATCTAGAAGCAAAAATTTCTTCTGATTAAAAATGCTTTTAAAAGATCTGTAACATGTTTACATGCCCCAATAATTTGTTACTAATACTTCACAAGGAATATCATTTTATTACTGTAATCACAAAATCATAATTTCTGTACAGGAATGTGTAAGTGAACATTAATCAATGCATTGATAATTCACTTCATAGAGGGCGAACACACTACAGAATGTATTGTAAAGAAAAAACTATTGTAAAATTTTCTGGCTTGTAGTGCACTTTTTAGTGCAAGTATTTAAGACACAATAGTGTTCAATTCAGCAAAGTATTGCAGAACGTCATGCCACAGTCCGCTTAATTCAAAGAGGGTGAGGACATGCAGCTTGTAATAAAATGTCAGAGTATATATATATACATATATATGTATATAAAAAAACCACATGTAATTCATAAAATATAGAGTGGTTTATTTAGATGGTTTTAAATGATTTCACTGTGGAATTCAGCATAACTGGAACAAACATCCAAGATCTTCATAACAGAAATCTTCTTGCTAGGCAATGGCTTTGGCTTCAGGCAGGAATGCCTCCCAGTATTTTATCAGCTGCGGATCATAACCAAAGATATTCTAATTATCTTTTTGTCACTTATATGCACATATTCCGTTCAGCATTTTAAAAAAAACCAAGTAGCTAATAATGATTAACATTTACTAAAGTCTAGTTCTATAAGAGATCCTTTAAATTTCCCTTTCTGAAGTCTGTCAACATAATTCATGTATAAATTATTTAAAATGTTAATTACTACTGGCTAATTTCAGTTTTTGATGTAAACGATAAAATTTTTTTTGAATTTTGTGAATTTTTTTAAAAATTAAAAAAATTTTTTTAAAAAGCCTTAAAAACTTAAGATCTTTATTAATGCAAAATACTACATAGAAACAGACTGTTAATGTAAATTAAATGAGACTACCTTAAATAATAAAACTGCAATGAACTTTTCCAACTTAAAGTGATAACATATTCTAATTCAGAGGATATTCATGTTTTATGTTACTCTAGCCAAAAACAATGAAAGAAAGGTGAGAAAGGGACATGTGTTTGAGAGTAGAAGGAATTTGCTGCCAGAGTTTCTTCCGTAGTCCACAGAATTAATCAAAGCATAAAGTTATATTTAAAACAATTCCTTTAAAAACAAATTCACATAAATTATGAAGTATTTAAAGACTAAATATAATATGAAGGTATAATGTCATCTCTCAATTAAAAATCAATCTATTATATATTATATAAGCAAGTTCGTAATCTACATATTTTAAGCTGGATAAATCGAATTCTTCTATTCATGACATTAAATAATTTGATTACTCAAATTTACATCATCTTGTTACAGATTTTAATTAAAATCCGTGGTCTTCTGTTCTCTAGTTAAGGAAACAAATGCCATCTGTGGCATATCATCACCACCAACTACACCCAAAATAAAACGGAAGTCACAACAATAAAAATCCCCACCTTAAAAAGCCAGTTTTTAAGTTCTGTTATGGAAGAGAACTTACTATAAGAATTTACTCACACAGATGTGATCACTAGGGAAATAAAACTAGGAATACCAAAAAGGGAACGCTGTTCAGAAAGTTTCTCCTCGCCTTAATCTGTGAAAAATCTATCTCAACCGGAGTTTAGGAGTAGAGGCAAAAACGACCTGGTTTCCAATTTAACTACCATGTTTTCCTCTGTGGTCATTAGTTTTCTCTACTCTGTTCCTTATTCCTCCGTTAAATTTAAAAACTCTTTTCACTGACATCTTTAAAATGAAAAAGTGTACCAAAACTAAGTTCTAGAAGAAATTTGTAAGTTATAAAATAAGTCATAAAAAAAATTAGCTTACCTGTTGTTGTGTTTGTACTAATGATTCTAAGTACTTGATAATAACAGTTTTAAAATCTTTCACTCGTTCTTTCTGTAGTACAATAAAGAAAGTCCATCAGTACAAAACTAAGTTTGATTTTACTACAAAATCATAGCAAACAAGGACGTCATTATACTCGCCTCAAATCTTCCCACTTCTTTTCGAATTGTTTTAGAGATCTGTTCAAAATCTCTTTCTCCTTGTTGTACTTTTGCCTCCCACTAATAGAAACAAACAAAAATGCACACATTTTTAATTCTTGTAAGGAAAATATTATAGAACTAGCTGTCACGATCACTCACTTAATTTAATGTCTGTAAACCCTGACGAAGCTCAATAATGGCAAAGCCCAATTTAGGATCATTTAAACTTTTATCTAACTTCTCAATACTAGAAATGCCTATCAGCTTAATTCTGTTTTCATTAATATTTCACTGTCAGACATACTCAAGATTAGGATATTCTAGTACTTAATCAATTATAATCTCCATAGCTTAATTAAATACGATTAAGACAGATGAAAAGATCTTGAGTGTAAAATTCACTATCAACTTAGCAGTGTTGGGGTAGTTTTATCATTTCTTTCTGACATCATTAATTATTCCATAATGTATCAACAACATTCTGCCAAGCTCAAGAATACATGTTCACCACAATTTATATGCCCATGGAAATACTTTAAGAAAACCATACGACAAACATTTAAAAACATTTTTTAATAGTAAAATGTTCAGATTTAAAAAATAAAAGTGGAAATATGGTCTACTGAAGTCCTACTGGTAAACATTAAGTTCGGTACAGAAACAACAAAACATTATGATTAGTGACCAATGGAGTAGCTAAAATAAAATAACTGAAGACTTAAAGCAATGAAATGATAGTTTCCCACTATGTAACCAAAACAGTGGTACATACTCTTCAAAGAGCAGGTACATTTACTTTTAGTAATATAAAGGTTGTCCTACCTCTTCAATTTCCTTATTGAAGCATGGTAAAAAAAGTGTATAAATTATAATAAACTTATACAAATTTACTAATACCATATATAGTACATATATATGGGGATAATGTTGCTTGGAAAGCTAAATGTGGGGCAAGTCTACACTCTAAAACTATTCTTAGACATAAAATAAGTAACTGAAATCAAACTGACCATCTCAAAAGAAATTATTAAAGGTTAATTTAAATCTTTTCCTTGTGTGCTTCTTTATCTATTCCATAATCATGTGGAAATAACAAAGGGCTCTGGAGATTTTAATGATGATCAAAATGTTAAAGTAATTCTAACATAGTTCATAAAATTATGGAAAAATGGCTAGTGTTGAATGGTTCAGAAAAAAATTTATGAAAAATTATGCATATATGAATGACTCATGGAAAATTTGAGTAAAGCAGTAAGTAAAGCATTTTATATTAATCACCTCTCTTATTTCATTTTTAGCTTGCTGTATTTTATCTGGTTTGTTAGCAACCATCATTTTTGCCTCAGTTTCACGTTTTTTGAGCAAAGTAATTTGAGCATCTTCCCATTTCTGCCAGCACTTCATTCGATGGTCAAACACACCCTGTAAGTGAATGACATAATGCTAGTAAGTGACAGTAACACTGAAATACTTTCAAAATACGAGAAATGCTGTGATACTGAAAACAAACACAAAAAAGCAAGTATTTAACACAGTATTCTCATATATTGGCATAATGAAAATAAACATGCTGGTATAAAAGAAATGTCCATTTTCATTTGCTTAAAATAAAAATAAAAAAAGGCTCCTGTGACTGGATGAAACAGAACAGCTTTGAATTAACAAACAAAAACCACATACAAGATGCATTTCACTAGCCTTTTGGGTTTTGTATTTCACTTATAATAAGATTTCCTTTTTTTTTTTTTAAAGATTTTGAACACCTGAAGCAAGCATTAATAAACTAGGTGAAGCACAAAGCACTACACCAGAGTTATTTTCATTATTCTAAACAAAGAACTTTTTGAATCAAGAAACATTAAATAAATACATGTTCTTATAGGGACTTGCTAAAGAGAAAACCATGTAGATAATTTATTTTTAAAATGTAGGCTTTTGGGGCACCTGGGTAGCTCAGTAAGTTAAGCGTCTGCCTTTGGCTCAGGTCATGATTTCAGGGTCCTAGGATGCCCATATCGGCTCCCTGCTAAGCAGGGGGTCTGCTTTTCCCTCTCCCTCCCCCAACTCATGTGCGCACGCGCTCTCTCTCTCTCTCTCGTCCTTGCTTGCTCACTCTCTCTCTCTCATATAAATAAATAAAATCTTTAAAAACAATGTAGGCTTTGGAACAGATCAAATCTGGATTCAAATACTAGCTTTGTCACTCTATGATCATGGGTAAATTAATTACTATAAGCCATAGTTTTCCCGAATATAAAAGGAAGAAAATGAGATCTATATTAGTGGACATGAAATAAAATGAAAAATATGTAGCATAGTGACTGAACCTAGTGGATTCTAATAATGCTAATTCTAATAATTAGCAGGTACTATTACAGATGACTTCTAAACACACACATGTAATAAATTAGAGTTGATTAACTCAAGATTTCTACTAGAAGTGCAAATAATAACTTAGTAATATGGAAAAAAACAGTATCAGATTACATTTATATCATATTGCATATTTTAAAAATGTAGGCAATCACACTGAAAACTTCAAATCCACCAGAAACAGAAGTATTTTTTTCCAAAGACTGTGCATATTTCATATTAACCACGATAAAAGATATACTGGGCAAACTGATAAATCAAAGCACCTTATCTATTGGTATTTAAATCCACTTTGTTAGTTTTCATTTGTCTCATATAATTTCTCTTCTCATATTACTAAGTACATCTTACTGTCCCCTTTGCTTTTCTTAGAGTCATGAGACAACACTTTCCTTAAGACATTTCTTATTATAAGTTAATTTTGCCTCAGCCAAATAAACTTGGGACAAAATCACAAAAATAACAAAAACAGCTACCATAGCTAGATTCTGAAGGTCACTATCATCTAATACAAACAAATCCTCACTCCTCACCCCTTTCACACACACATATACAACACCAAAAAATAATTTAAGATTCCTAGTCTTTAGGGGAAGAGGACCATTATCAGTTCCTCATTTATAAAACTCCTCTGTAATAACAATTACTTAAAATATGTACCAGTACAGGACAAAAGGTAACCACACTGTCCTCTAATTTTAATATTTGCTTAAGTTCTCAATATATATAAATTGGCTTTTTTGGTGATACATTAATTTAAACTAATTTGGTCCCTGTCCAATTTAGTAACTCCTAAGATTTCAGAATCATCACATGTTTATTATGGCAAAGATGTAGGAGTTATAAAATAAAGGTAAAACTACTAAAGTCAGGTTATTTCAGAAAGAAAAAAATTAACCTTAGCTCTGTAAGAAATAACTTTTTCATTTGTTTTTCTACCCTTGGAACACGTACACACAAACAAAACAATCAAAATCATACTTTACCTAAAAATGCTGCCTTAAAGATCAATAAATCCTAACTGTATGTCAAGATGCTAGTCTGCTCTAAGAGAACCAGACATTCCTCTAAGAGGGACAGACTTACACTGATGACCCACTTTGGACATCCATCCCCCTGCCAATTTATGTTATACATTTGTATGCAAATTGGTCTAGCTTAGACAAGGCTGCAGTTGTGAAACATTTTTCCTGGCCCATCAAGACACTGCAATTTTAAATTTAATTAATACCACATTACAATTCAGTGAATCTGAAAGTATGTTGCTCAGATTCCTGGAGTCCCGAAAGGACGATTACTTATAGCTGAACAACGAGGCTTTTCAACTCCTTGGGGAACCCATCTGCTGGGCTGGTTTAAAAAATATTTGATATATTTTATAAATTTAGATTCTCTGTGAGAATTCTTTTCATCAAGAGTTCCAGTGCTAAACACATTGAAAACCATTATCTTCAACCCCTGACCCTACTCTAGTGGTTCACAGAAGGCCAATACATGAGAATGCAGGTGATGAGTTTACTATTTAATATGTTAGGTAACAATACTAGCCAAAATATGGAGTCCTGGACATGAGAGGCCATTCACTGTACAAAGAGGAAAGTAGGAGTTTCCTGGATATAAGGCCAGACCTAGGTAATACTGTAAATGGCTAAAACTAGGGCCCAAATTTCAAATTGTCTTAGTTCCTTCCCTGCTTTGCCCTATACTCTAACTCTCAAAGTACTCTTAGTTTCAAATTTATTATCAGAAAAGTATTTTTGGACACCTGGGTGATGCAGTTGGTTGAGCATCCAACTCTGGATTTCAGCTTAGGTCATGATCTTAGGGTCGTGAGATCGAGCCCTGCATCAGGCTCTGTACTCAGCCAGTAGTCTGTTTGAGTTTTCCTCCCTCTTCCTCTGCCCCCGCCCTCCATGGTGCTTGCGCACGTGCTTGCTTTCTCAAATAAATATTTTTTAAAAAGTAAAGTATGTTTGATATGATTAAAAACAAAGGGCTAAGTAGTATTAAAGGGCTTTTAGAAATATGTAAGACAAAGCACAAGAGAAAATTGGGCAAAGGACATGAAGAGTTCACATACACACAAAAAGAAATACAAATGGCTTATCATCTGTACAATGCTTAAATTCACACTAACCTAAGAAATTTAAACTTATACAAAAAAATACCTTCATCATTGGGCGAGAGAAGAAGGAACATGTACGTTGATCAGAGTACAAAGAAGTATAATCTCTTTGGACAGTAATATGAGCATATCTATTGAAATTTAAAATTCATATACCCTTCGGCCAAGTGACTCCACTTCTAGGTATTTTATACCCAAAGAGTTATTTCCAAAGAACAATATTTATAACTAGACTGATTAAATAATATAAGGTACTTTAATATGCTAATAGAATACCATGCAAACATTAAAAAGAATGTAACATCTCAACATATGCTAACATGGACACCTCTCTAAAATGTAATGGATTAAAAATGTAGGCCAAGAACAGTGCATATAGTATGTTCCTTCTTCAAGAACGAAGAGATGGAGGGAGGGAGAAAGAAAGAGAGAAATGGGAAGAAAAAAAGAGCAAATTGGCTTCATATACATGTATAGCTAATTCTGTAAAGACACACAAGAATGTAACAGCATTTGACTAAGGAAAGAGAGACTAGCAGTCTTGGGTAGAGAACTTGACTTTTTTGGGCTGTTAGATTTATTATGTCCATGTATCACTTTTTCAAATACAAATGAAACAGTTTAAAATAAAAACCAAACCAAATGTCAAGAGCACAAAAATTCCCTGTCACGCTCTTCCACAATTTCTCAACTCCTTGGTGCAGCTTACCTGGGTTGGTTTCAGCAAAAAACACAAAGCCAACATGAGAAGGGCTTAGTCTACCTTAAGATATAGCTTGAGCACAGCTCTTTAACTTTCTTTTAGTCAATGAAGCACTAGTTCAGTTCTTCCCAAACTCTGTTTCATTCATGTAAAAAGATATTGTATGGAAAAGAACTGTTCATATGAATTTGGAAGTCTCTGGATTAAACAAAGTTAAATGTTTTATTTTTTACTCATAGACAGTTCTGAGCATTTTAATGCTCTGTGAATCAGTAAGACAGGGATAGTGTACATTATCTCCCAAACTCAGCTGATCATGGTACCTCTTTTAGTGTCACTGTTATTCTGGGAAACACGAATCCAAGGGTAATTTCAGAGACTGTAAAAATACACAGGAAGATTTAGGCAGCATGAGGCCAGCCCAGGTGGGGGCTCACCAGCCAGGACACTAGCAGGCCATTCCCACCAGGGAGTGTCCTCCCAGGTGAGCTCTTCTCAGCCGGCACTCCTTCTCACAGACACTGCCCAGCTTCCCTTTGTGGACCCACAGTTATTTTGAAAGGCGCTCTTTTTTACAGCCCTCATGCTAGTGGGAATTCTGGAATGAGGCTGAGAGTGGGTGGGAGAGAAGCAGAAACCATTATTTGTGAACCGGATTTCTGTTTACCACAAGTTGCTGATATATACAATCTAATAACTGTCATCTGTATTAACTTCTTTTTTAAAAATATTTTATTTATTTATTCTACAAAGAGAGAGAGAAAGAAGCACAAGCATGGGGAGCAGGAGAGGGAGAGGGAGAAGCAGATTCCCTGCTAAGCAGGCAGCCAGCTGTGAGGCTCGACTCCAGGATCGTGGGATCATGACCTGAGCCAAAGGCACAGCCTTAACTGACTGAGCCACCCAGGTACCTCTATATTAACTTCTTTAAATAACTAAAAAGAAAAGTTAACCACCAGGAATATGAACAGTAACATCTAAGAGTAATACAGGCAAGACTGGTAATCTACCAAACCCAAGGTATCACCATTCTGAAGCGCTAAGAACCCTCTAGCAATAATTGTTACCATTAGCTTGAGAAAAGGATCATAAATAAATATGCAGTGTATCAATGTTCTGACTACAGACGAATACTAATTTGATCATAGACTTCAGCTGAAAAAATTTTGCATAAGAACGCAAGGAACAAGGTCTCATTAACTTTCAGTAAAAGGTGAATTCTCAGTTCCTCCGCCCCATGATAATTAATGCTCATAACAATAATTAAAAGATGCCGCAAGACTTTAAAGTACCTTCTGAAACACGGGATAAAGTAACAGTTTAACTGTCTGAATATTGGAGATACTTACAGAATACCAATTTTCACTAGTTAACTTGATTACTCTCCCAACTACTCAGAAACTGAATTGTTTATCCTTAAACATTACCACTAGAGAACATAATTTATTATCTAATCTAGTCCCATTCCATCTATAAATACACAGTAACTACACGCTTCAGTGTATGCACAGAATGTCTGCCTATAGTCCAAATGCATGCTAAAAGCCACCATTACACATACTTGTGCAACAATCAGCTCTGGTTTTGTTCTGCTTCCTATTATATCTTTACTAAGAGCCCATGGCTAGTTTCAGTTCATGCTAGATGAACAATACTACTTAGTTGTAAACTTATATATGTAAATATGAAAGTAAATGTGTACCGGTTTTATCTTATTTGGCGTCTTTTAGATCTCTTGAAAACATCAATTATATCTACTGTACCGTCCAAGTCATAGTAGAAGAAAATATTAGGATACAAATCATCATCTTGAAGCCATTATATGTACTGGTAGAATACGGAACTTAAACACTTAAATACATGCCTTATAGCTAACCAAATTCTTCCAGAACCAAACCACAGAAGTGAGAAGAACTCAAGGGAAGATTGCAAATAAAGCTTACTTTCACTGCGGCAATAAGACGAATGTAGTCACTAAGTAGTTCTGAAAACATATAGAAGTCAGCAAAAGCTTGTTCTTGATGTAACTGGTCTATCTTCTCCTCCACTTCTGCAAGCTGAGACAAAGCTCTAGATAGAGCAGTATGGTCCTCGGAGTTACCTAACATGGCAGCACTCTTCGCAAAGGCAGCTGTATTGGCTGAAAGTTCTGAAACAAAAAAGCATTCACATTTTTGTGTTCTCTAGTAAAGTTTTTAAATATTGTCATGGTTTTTCTACCTCCCCTCTAAAATTTTATGCGTTCAGGTAACATTCAAATAATTATTTTAAAATAATTAACATAAAACAACCAGTCATTAAAATGCCTTTGGCATAAATGCCAAGTGCTCAGAGCTCTGCTGAAAGTTAAGAACATTAAAGAAAAATTAAGAAGAATCACTGCCTATATTCCCAGGAGAGGAACTATGTTTAATAATTTAATATAATAATCTGCCTCCCCTTTCTTTCTAAAGCATTCACTGTTTTTGTGTATTCCTGCAAAAGAAGATTTATTTTTAATATGGAAAGCAATGGGAACACTTACAATCAATTTATACTATATTTTTTTGGCCTTTAAACATTAATTTGAGATTGAAAATGCCTGTAATTTTTAATAAAAATATTATTTAGCTAATAAGAAAAAGCAAGGTAAATTAATATACAATTCATGGAAATCTTATTCTTTTTTTCTTTGTGTACAACAATACTTAAACAATGCTCAGTAGAAATACTAAAAATTTCTAAGATTTTTGAACATTATCATTTCAGACACTTTGAATAAAGAAAAACAGATGTTTACAGAATACATAATATCAATGACGAATAATACATTGCCTAGAAACTGCGCTGCATTACATAAAATTCTCTAAGAACCATAAAGCCATTCCCTAAGAGATAAGAGTACAATGGCAAAAGCTGTTATAAACTACTTTCGTTAAGAGTGCACTGGTGTATTTCTGTAATTGTTCTTACCGAAATGGATTACTGGTAATGGCACCTACTCAATTACTTATTAAGTATTTTAGAAACCTAACATTAAAATCCTTGTATCCTTAAAAAAACGATAAACATCTCATGATAGAACTAAAAAATCACAACTTAAAAGTTCTATCAGTTTTTAACAAATTTCCTCTCTCCAGACTTTCCAATATAGTTGTTCAAAAACAAAGAAAATAATTCAGAGTAGTCTATGAAATACAAGTACACAAAAAATTTTTTAAAGATAAATTTCAAATATTAATTTTTTAATCTGATATTTTTAATTACATCAGTTACTCATAAGACATCTTCATTCATTAAACTCTAAGTATGTTTAACGAAGAGTTAATCAAATGAACAACAGTTTTAATCTGAAATTCAAAAAATATTTTTATAAGCTCAGGATTTTTCTACTTCTCAACTACAAGTGAGGCTAAAGTAGAACAAAAAAACATTAACAAGATTCAAAAAGGAAACATTTTCTTAAACTCCTGCTCTCTCTCTTCTATAGAAACCTCAGAACGTTTGTTTTAATAAAATTTAAATAAAATATTTGAATTAACTTACAGTGTTAAACACATAAATAAAGGCAAACACACCTTTTCTATGACAGACCAAGGATTCAACACTAGCATGAAGTTTCCTAAGTTGCTGATCCAGATTTTCAAATTGCTGCTGCTTTTCTTCAAACCACTAAGAAAAAAAATGAAAAATGGAGCTAATTTAGCAAGAACAAACCACTGTAAATTAGGTTACCAATAGCAAGGCACATTCCTTGTTTTAAAGCAACAAATTAACCATGTATAACCATGGTAGTCAAGTGATGTGGCTGAGAACTAAACTCAATAAGCAAATTAATATCCTATTTTCTACTTGTACAGCTTTAAAATGCAATTGTTGGGCTCATTAATTCATCTCATTATTCAAGTCGAAAAATCAGCTCTTACTGCATCCGATTCATTCATCTTGATTGTCATTTTGTTGACAGCGTCGGCAGCCTTGTTCACCATCCTCAATATTCCTGCTCCACTCAGAGCTTGTGTGTTAACTGCTCTAGGCAGCTGGAATTGAATGACAAATAAGGGCAAACAAACCGGTTAAAAGCCTGGAGGTTTAACTGGGCACAAAAGGGACTGCACACCCCCACCAAAAAAAAAAAAAAAAAAAGAAAGAAAAAGGAAAAAAGGAGGTTGTATTTTCTTCACTCTCATACATTTCAATAGTGAGATCTAATTTCTCAAATACACTACTTGTACACTCTCAAAGGAAAACTTAAAAAATAGACTTTCCATTTGCTTTTCTTCTGCACGTTTACATTTAGATGGAACAACACTCTGTTTGTCAAAATATATTAAGAAATTGCCAACTACCTTAACATTGGCCACCTGTTTGCTTGCAGAAATAAACTTGTTTATAAGGAAAGAAGAAAGTCTTGAGAAAAATCTCCTTAGGCTCAGTTAGGACAGTGTGATTCTGTATTTTTCAAAAATTCTGGGGTTCAAATAAATTTTTTAAAAAAGTTCAAAGGGTAGTAATTAAAATTCTAAACTGTGACGAGCCCCAAATGTACCAGACATTTCAAATGTAAGGGATAGCATGGTTATAATTTAAGCTCTTTTAAGCCACAAATTTGCATTTTGGAACCTCAGTAAGAATATTAGAATGTAGAATGAACACATTCAAATGTCTCTAAAAGGAGGCCTGAATAAACTTATTTCAATGTAATGCCTAAAGCCATAACTTGGGCATTGAGAGTTAGACTAATAAGTCATTCTTCTAAATGTGGTTTAAAACTTTTTAAAAAGAAACTGACGATCCTACAATTATCAATGCAAAGAAGATATTCTGGTAGTAAATTAAATAATTAAAGCTAATTACAACACTAAGCCATTTACTAATCCAACTATTTACTGGACATATATTTTTACAAAAGTTATTAATTATAACAAACATAAATAATGAGAACATTCAAATCATATAAAAATTTAAAGTAGAAATAATACCTCTGAACTTTCCAGGAACTGCCTTAAATCAGGATCCTGTAGTAAAGTTGGATGCTTTACTGTTCTTTGAAGATACCTAGATTTAAGAATAAAAATAAAAAATAATAAAAATTAGGTAAAACAATATCCTCAGTCTGCCTTCACATTAATTTATTTAGACTCTTAAAAGCAATTTAAGGATTAAAAAGCTTTTTATCTTTTACAAATTCGTAATTATGTAAGAAGAGACATGGTAGGTCGTAGAGGTGGGGGATATAGGAAAGCGTGAATAACTTACCAAACTTCACACTGCAAAGTGTTAGAGGAGTTGTAAAAGGGTATATGAATTTGTTGAATAATTTTATCTTTGGGTGGAGTCACCATGTTCCCAGCTATTACTTCAGAGTCCCAACACACATACCACTATATATATTCCAATCAGCTATTTTTGATTATTCCTATTATTACCAAAATGGAGAAAAGCCTACCAGTTTTTTTCCTTGTCAGGAGATTTAAATTATCAAATCAGCTTTGATCCTTATTTGACAGGGGCTAAATTTTCTTTAAAATTCTATTTTTAAAAGGGTTTTGCTAAAAGTTTGATTCATTTTTTTATATGACACCACATAAAAATGAGAAAAGAAACACCATTATTAATCACTATTAGCCCAACTTCAGTAGTTTTCCTACAGTAGAAAGTGGAAAAGGCCAAATTTCCATCATCCATAAAAAATTAACATTCTTTCATAAAAAGAAAAAAGGCCCACCATTTAATGATTCTTGATTACTTATCTAATCCATTTTTCAAAAAAATGTTCTTTCCTTAATGATTACATGTATATTTCAATTATAGTATTTTACTTTAGTTAATATACCTTTTTTCTGCAAAACAAATGTAATCAGTAATTTCTTCTATCTCATTATAAGATTATAAAATATGCCTAAAGTTTCTGAAAAACATTGGTAACCTTCTATAAAGTCAAATTCTATACAATGGTTAAGATGAGTATTGTATCCTGGCTTACATGTTAACTTCTGTTTTTATATATTTAAACAAATTAAACCTTAAGTCATTAGCCCACATGTGAGAACATTATCACAGAAATAGAGGATTTAATAGATATGTGCGAGACAACTACACTGTGGCTTAAAAAAAAAAAACTCTGCCTATATTATCAGGCTAAAAATGAGATCCAACAGAAAGACTAATTTTGTGTTAAAGAAATTTGGTATCTTCCCACCGGAATTTTACTTACAATTTCAACAAGTTCTCCAATACTATTATTTACTTGTGTAGACTGAGTATGGCTGAGAGCAGTTTGTGTAAGCTGTTCGTCGTAGAAGACAAAACACGTCATACCCAAATGTGGAACATCGCAATATTTTAAAACTAAGTAATTACCTAAAACCACTTATATTCTAAAACAGCTTTCCAAAGTGAGTTCTGTGGAATACTAGTCTCATGCAGTATTCCAGGAAAAAGAATGGTTCTAACAATCAAGACAGCCTGGAATATATTAAGTACATATTCCTCTGAGTCATAACGGACAGAAGCATGTTAAGTACCGTGTGAAGTCCTGCAGGAAACAAACCTGGTTTAACTTTGTTAAACCTTATGTTAACAAGACTCAGTAGTCTATAGATTTTCCTTTTTTCACCCTACCACATACTAGTATTCTGAGGAATCCTTTTGGAAAACAGTATTCTAGAAAAACACGGTAAAATTTTACTTCTTAAGTGTTACACAGAAGTAAACAGCAATTAACCATTTCTTTAAAAGTACTAAATTTATGTTAAAATTAAGAACAGAAACATAAAAGATTTTTTGTTCCAGAGGTAATTACCTTTAAATGTTTTCTCTAGGAGTATATCTACACACACAAACTCAGATACTTTGTTTTTTGTTTTTGTTTTTTGGATTTTATTTATTTATTTGTCAGAGAGAGAGAGAGAGAGCACGGTAGAGCAGCAGGCAGAGGGAGAAGTAGGCTTCCCAAAGAGCAAAGAGTCTGATGCGGGACTCGATCCCAAGACCCTGGGAACATGACCTGAGCCAAAGGCACACGCTTAACTGACTGACCCCCCCCCCCCCGCCCCGAGGCATCCCAGATACTTTGGTTTTAACAAAAATGCTACACTGTTATGCTTGCAGTTGTGTATCCTTTTACACAAAACAGTACGTTGTAGATACCTTTCTTCAGCATTAAATACGGTTCTCTAATGGCATTTTTATTTACCACATGAAATTCTATCATATAGATGTACTATGTCATTATTTTTTTAATGTCATTTTTTAATACTACAATGACCACTACTTGCTTTCTTATAATTTGCAAAATGTGATAGTAATCACATTCAATGGAACTTTATTCTTCCAAGTGGTTGGCTGTATCTAATAGGTATACTTTGCTTTCCTCAACTGCACATTTTAAATGATAATTCCCTCTTTTAGTAAGTGGTGTGTGTTTTTAAATCAGACAATTAAAGGAACAGATTTGCATTTTTTTTCTCCCTTCACATCAATCTCAATACCATTACAAATTCTGCGTTTCTTACAAGCCATGACACTATCCTTCATCTTCATAATCCTTATGTTCATATAGATGTATATATTTTCACTTTTTTCATTAATTCTAATTCCATTATAGTTTACATACAGTGTTATAATGCTTTCAGGTGTACAATATAATGATTCGATAATCCTCTACATTACCCAATGTTCATCATAGTTAAGTGTCCTCTGTAATTTGCATCACCTATTTCACCCATTCCCCCCACCTACCACCCCCCTCTGCTAACCATCAGTTAGTTAACACAGTGTGTAACATTAGTTTCTGGTGTACAATTCAGTGATTCAATACTTCCATACTCATCAGGACAAGTGCACTGCTTGATAGCCATCACCTATTTAATCCATCAGCCCACCCATACCTGCTCTGGTATCCATCAGTTTGTTCTCTATAGTTAAGAGTCTGTTTTTCTTGGTTTGTCTCTCTCTTTCCCCTCCCCTCTGTTCATTTTGTTTCTTAAGTTCCACATAAAGTGAAATCATATGGTATTTGTCTTTCTCTGACTTATTTTGCTTAGCATAATACTCTCTGGCTCAAGCCATATCACTGCAAATGACAAGATTTCATTCTTTTTAGTAGCTGAGTAATATTCCATTTTACACAAATACACACACACACATCCCTTCTTTATCCATTCATCTATCCATGGATACTTGGGCTAATTCCATAATGTGGCTATTATAAATAATGCTGCAATAAACATAGGGGTGCATGCATCCCTGTGAATTAGTGTTTTTGTATTTTTTGGGTAAACACCCAACAGTGCGATTCCTGGATGGATCATAAGGTAGCTCTATTTTTAACTTTTTGAGGAAACTTCACACTGTTTTCCAGAGTGGTTGCACCAGTTTGCATACCCACCAACAGTGTAAGAGAGTTCCTTTTTCTTCATATTCTTGTCCACATTCTTGTCCACACTTGTTTCTTGTGTTTTTGATCTTAGCCATTCTAACAGGTATTAGGTGATACCTCACTGTAGTTTTAATCTGCAATTCCCTGATGATGAGTGATGCTGCACATCCTAAGATAGATTTTAAATTAGTAAGTATTTGTAAATACTCACGATTCAGTATTAAGGTCAGAGAGGTTATAGATATATAAAGGATGGATGCAGAACAAAAAGAGGAAAATATAGGAAGAACACATCAAAAGAGGTATGAGGAAAAAGAAGAATAAAGAAATGGAAGACACAAAGGAAATGATAAAAAGTCAGTATCACACTTAACGAGAGGCAGTCAGTTGTAGTTGTTTTTCACATTTGCTCCAAGGAAAGGTTACTGATAAATTTAGAAGAATCCCTGAGGGTTTTAAACTCCTATTTACTCATTGAAAATAAACAAAATAAAGCAGGTTATACAAAAGTCAGAGGAACAAAGTTAAAAATATTTCTCTTGCTTGAAACTTAAACACATGTGCCAACAATGAGAGAACAGAAAGGCCTCTTCTTTGATGACATTCATTTGTTCATTCACCAAATATTTATTAAGCATTTACGACATGTTATTTTCTGTTTTTTCTGTTCTGAACACTCAGGATATCAGTAGAAACTGTATTTTAGTAAGAGAAGACTGATAATAAACTATAAATACAATGAACACATAAATTATATACTATGTGACAAGCTGGCAAATGCAGTGGAAAAAGAAAGAACAGAAGAGAAAATGCGATCAAGTATATAAGGTATGGTTGGTGGCAATTCAAAGAGAAGAGGTTAAGAATGAAGCCAATCACCAGAAAAGACTTCACCGGAAAGAGGATACTTGAATATCCGAACCTAAAAGAGGTAAGAGAATTAGCCATGCAGATACCTAGGAACAAAAGCTTTCTTGGCAGTGGGAGAGGCCAGTGAAAGAATTCTAGTAAGGTGGGAAAATGCCTAGGATCTTTGAGGAGCTGCAAAACATCAGTGTGGCCTGGAGCAGAGTGATCAAGGAGCACATGAGATCAAGGAGGTAACAGAGTGAGTGATGCATGTCACATAAAGTCCTGTAGGCAATTATAAGGACTCTGGCTTTTATGGAGTGAAATGGGGAGGGGGGTATATATGTGACTGTATTTTAAAATGATGACTCTGACTGCTGTATTAAAAGAGTAGAGGTTCAAGGACAGAAACAAAGAGGCCAATTAGGAGCCCACTGCAGTTAATTCCAGCATTTGGACTAGTACTGTATTGGTGAGAAATGGTTGTATTACAGATATCGGAAAGAAGTAACAAGATTTCCCAATGAACTGGATAATCCTAAATATTTCCTGATATGAAAGAGTAGACTAATTAGCCTATGCTAACTGTTTAAGCCAAGCCAGTTGAATTTTTGGATGCTTGGAGTGAACACAATCCTGATACATACAAGACAAGTAAAAATGTATTGAAGTTAAATAACTTGCCCCAAGTCACACTGATTGTGTATAGTGTGTAGAGGAGTACAGGCTTCTACAAAAAAAGGATTCCATAGCTCTTTCGTGTCACACTACACTTCTCTGTTTATATTTGCAGAACTGTGTCCTCACCTATGAAATAAACTCAATATGGTCCTAAGGTAAAATGTGAAGCACTCTCAAGAAAACCAAGAGGGATCTCACGGACACTCTTCCTAGAAGTAGTTTCTGCTTACTTTAGTGAGTGTAACTTTCTTAACTATTCCCCTTCTCTTCCTGTATTTTAATACTAGATGTTCATCCTTTCACTCAAGACAGTCATCTAGATTTTCTGAGTGGAACGAACAAATAAATACACAAACTGTTATCATAGTATATACAAAGAGAAATACTTCCCTGACCCACCAGATTCAACTAGGTTGGGTATCCCAAAGATAAGCCTGCTCTATAATTTTTAAATTTTAAGAAGAGTCACAGAAAACTGCCTTTAGAAAAAGCATTCCAATTCCTGTGCTTCTAGACCTTTACACCTATGTTTTCTTTAGTCATAAGTTTTAATGCAAAATAAATTTCTCCCTCATATTACACTCTTTTCATTTTTTTTTTTTTTTTTAACCTGCAAAGTCCACTAAAGTTGCATTTAACAAGTAACATTTATCACTGAAGAAACTACTTTCAAATATCCAGCAGGTCAAGTCTCAAGATTTCCTTACAACTCTCCTCAATGTTTCTACTGCATGATGTTATGGTAAGTACTATGCAATGCATTCAAGTTGCAAGAAAGGTGAATGTAGAATCAAATTATATGTCCTTGGTACAATAAATCTTCATTAAGTTCCTTATCAAGCATGCCATCTGAAATATTTCAAATTTACTCATAGAAAAATAGGACTTGAAAGGTTTCTCAAAGGGTCATGGTTACACTTTCAGGAAGAACTAAGCAAAATCAAAATGGAACATTATCTACCCTTTACTCTTAAAAACATTCAGTCTATGACCTCTTTCACAACATAAACAATTCTAATGCCTAACCTAAACTTCTCTCGATGCAATTTAAATCCTTTTCCTGAGTAACTGCAATTCTCACAGACATAATCTCATCCTTTAAGTCCTCTCTAATATTAAGTTGCATATGCTTTAGCTTTCTTATTGTAAATTGTTCAAATCTGATTTTTCTGTGGCATTTTCTTAAAATGTATACAAAATGTAACTAAAACCCAGAAATGAGGTGCCTTAAAAATAGTTTAAAAAATAATGTGTATCCTGGAAATAAATATACTATTCCTTAAAATCTGTCTGACCTTACCACAACCACTGATTTTAAGCGGAAAGAGAAAATAAAAATAAGCAAATTCAATTAAGATAAACAAATTCAACCAAAATAAGAAACAAAAAAACCCTGTGAAGTTACGAAATTTATATGTCTAGGTGATTACCAACTTATGTTCTAAAAGTTGGGCTTTAAGAGAGTTTCAAATTTGTTTTCTCAATTTTCAGCATAGCAAGTAAGGAATAAATGTTAAGATTCTGGGATTAGGTTCCTTCCATTGATTCCTCTTTTTAGTCTGTGACACTGAAGACAAGTCTTTAAAACTATATGAAATGTGTCAAGTACTCTAAAGGAAAGTAGAGCAAATATATCAGACTTTAAGTATACAGTCAACTCAATAAATGACTAATACTACTATGCAGTCGAGTCAATTATACAAAATTAAAGGAAAAATTAAACCTAATTTTTCATTATATTTAATAATGTTCACAAAGTAATAATTCAAAGGAAAAATTACCTTAGATAAACTATAATTAGCCAAATTATCCAACACGGAAATTGAATACAGGCAGAACTTCCTAAGAACCTACATAATACTGAATACTAAAAATCCAAATATTTTATCACTCTTTTCTTCCCATTCACATGTTTCTTGTTATCTTTTTACAAGCTTGGCAGTTTCTTACTTCTCATGTGGATGACAACTATGATACATTAATTCTTCTTTTCCCTTTTTTAAAAAAAGATTTTAAGTAATCTCTACACCCCACATGGGGCTTGAACTGACAACCCCAAGATCAAGAGTCTCATGCTCTACTGTGCCAGCCAGGCACCCCATGATACCTCTATCTCCAACTAACTCATGCCTTTATATTACTGCTTATATCACAGGATACAAAAAAGGTGTGATTTTATTAGATACACTATTGCTAAATATTAATCCACTGTGAGGATTAATAAAAGCAGAACACAGTACTGTGTTGTTAAAAGAATTTTCTTAAAAGTTTAAAGCACTCTAAGTCATGAAATGCTACTGTGAAAAAATTTAAACCTTAAAATATAGTGTGCCATATAATAGAATTAGACTATTACTGAAGAAAAAACATGAGAGTAATAACGCACAGCTGTCCACAATTACCTTTCAAGAGCTGCTCTCCGTTTTTCTACAAATTCAGTGGATGAAGAATCTTCTTTACCCACTTTGACCTTGGTCATGCCTTTGAAAAAAATTGAATGAGACTCATGATAATTTTGTATTATTGTAAACATCTTTTATAGTCATTTTGGCATAATTTAAAATATATTTTAAATTTGAACTTGACAAAAAAAAGCTCCTAAATTTATCACTAGTATCAATATTTTTGAGGAATTAAAACTCATGATATACTAACATCTCAACTTGGTAAGTACTTACAACACAAAACTAGATAAAGCAGAGGGTGAGCTGTGTCTGCAGTCTTCTCACCCCTGTTTGGGTTCCTCACGTGTTTGTGATATACTACATTCTTGGTAAATTAAAATGTGTTTGCATTTCAGTATGCACAGATTCACATTAGCAAATTTAAGTTCAATTAATACATTTTTTAAAATATTTTATTTCTTTATCTGACAGACACAGAGAGAGCACAAGCAGGAGGAGAGGCAGAGGTAGAGAGAGAAGAAGGCTCCCCGCTGAGCAAGGAGCCCGATTCGGGGCTCAATCCTGGGACCCTGAGACTATGACCCAAGCCTAAGGCAGATGCATAACCAACTGAGCCACCCAGGCATCCCTCAATTAATATCTTCATTTCTTATAAACAGTAATTAAAGTTCTTTCGTTTGGGGACTAGAAGAGTAAGTGTAATCCATGAATTTGGTAAATATTTCCCTGCTGCAGAGTCTGAGAACAAGTTGTTTATCACAGCTGGTTTTGTAATACTTGAAACAGCAAACGCTTTCATATCTTAAAAAGTAAAAATCATGTTAATCATTTCTGTAATGCAGATTTTTTCCTTGTTCTTTTTCCTTTCAACATCAATTCTGTAGATATGAAGTACTGACATAGGCTACAACATGAATGAACCTTAAAAATATGCTAAGTGAGGCATGCCTGGGTGGCTTGGTCAGCTAAATGTCTTCCCTCGGCTCAGGTCATGATCTCAGAGTTCTGGGATTGAGCCCCGCATCTCTCTGCTCAGTGGGAAATCTCCTCCCTTTCCTTCTGCCCCTCCCTGTGCTTGTGCTCTCTCTCTCTAATAAATAAAATCTTAAAAAAAATATGCTAAGTGAAAGAAGTTTGTCACAAAGGCCCATTCATTGTCTAATTCCATTTATATGAAATGTCCAGGATAGGCACAACTACAGAGAAAGAAAGTAAATTAGTGACTGCATGGGGCTGGGGGTTTGGGGAATTAGAGGATGATGGCTAACTGGTAATAAAGATATTCTAAAACCAACTGTGGTGGTGTGTACACAACTCTGAATATACCAAAAGCCTCACTGAATTATATACGCTTTATTATTTTTTTTAAGTAAGCTCTACACTCAATATGGGGCTTGAACTCACAACTCTGAGATAAAGAGTCACATGCTCTACCAACTGAGCCAACCAGACACCTGGAATTACATACACTTGAAATGGATAAATTATATGACATGTGGATTACATCTCAATGAAACCATTAAAAATAGGATTATGTATTTTATTCTTATTCAGACTGGTACATCGGGTAAATAAACATATGACCCAATAATGTTTTAACATACTTCTTCTGAAATACAACTTTGAAAAAGAAAATCCATACACCTAAAATTATCTACCCTGAATGGACCAGTAGAAATGGGACGTTAATTAGTATACATATTGTTTCCCTGAAAATATCTTACCACTATGCAGTTCTTTGCATTTTTCCCTTTAAGGCTCTTGTGCTCATGCTACTTCCCACAGGTAATCAATACTGTCCAAAGCAGCAAATAAAAAACACTCTAATCAGTTAACTCTTGAAACTTTTCAACTTTGTTTTTGCTCATTTCTAAAAGCTTAGTGAAATGGGTGTTTTTTACGTTAACTAAATTTATTAAGGGGTAATAACTGCAGGCTAATGAAAAGAGTCCTCTTCCTTTAAAGGTAGTTAGAACTTTTCAGCAACGAAGGCAAGTTGCTATTCCTTTTCTGCTATCCCACCTTAAGTGTTCATCACTTGAAAAACCACTGCCTAAGGGTGCTGGGTGGCTCAGTGGGTTGAAGTCTCTGCCTTCGGCTCAGGTCATGATCTCAGGATCCTGGGATCGAGCCCTGGATTGGGCTCTGCTCAGCGGGGAGCCTGCTTCCCCCTCTCTCTCTGCCTACTTGTGATCTCTCTGTCAAATAAATAAAATCGTAAAAAAAAAAAAAAAAAAAAAAAAAAGAAAACCACGGCCTACATAATAAAAAAAGACCTCCCATATTTCAACAGTTTCTTAGACAACCTATTCATTTTTATTTTAAAAAACTTGATGGCCAGTATAAAAAAAAAAAATGACTGCTTCTCTATTTGATTGGCTGCCAGGAAGTTCACAGATCAATTTTTTACCCACCTTTAGTAAATGTTCCGACTATGCATACATTTATTTTTTATTTTTATTATTTTTTTAAAAGATTTTATTTATTTATTTGACAGAGAGAGAGAGATCACAAGTAGGCAGAGAGACAGGCAGAGAGAGAGAGAGGAGGAAGCAGGCTCCCTGCTGAGCAGAGAGCCCGATTTTGGGGGAGGGGGGTGCCTTGATCCCAGGACCCTAAGATCATGACCTTAGCCGAAGGCAGAGGCTTTAACCCACTGAGCGGCCCAGGCGCCCCCGCCCCTCGACAATGCATACATTTAAAAGAAAATGTTCAACTTGACTTCCGTCTTATTATTTGACTATGTTTACTTTTTCTGCTAATTTCTTTATTTTGATCTTTTTTTTTTTCTTTTTTTTAAATTGCATCATATGTACTTGCCTCGAGTCCTTTCTGGAATAAAGTGGTATATGAATAAATAATTTTCAAACAACTCAATCCACCTTAAGTGTACATTAGACACATCTACAATAACATAGCATTAGATTATTTTTAAAATTGTAAAGTTTTCAGGACACCTGGGTGGCTCAGTCAATCGTCTGCCTTCGGCTCAGGTCATGATCCCAGGGTCCTGGGATCAAGTCCTGCATCAGGCTCCTTGCTCAGTGGGGAGCCCGCCTCTCCCTCTGCTGTTCCTTCTGCTTATGCTATCTCTCTCTCTGACAAATAAATAAATAAAATCTTTAAAAAAAAAAATTGTAAAGTTTTCTATTAGGAATAAAAAATAAAAGCAAACCATATTTTAAAAATATCAAAATTAGAGGCAGAACAAAATAGTGATTAAAAGTGTTAAGTTCTAGAGTAAGATGGCCTACATTCAAAGCTCATCTCTGCCTCTTAGTAGGTGAATGGCATGGGACATGTTATGTAACCTTGATGAATCTTAGCTTCCTGACACCTATTAAATAAAGACAACAATAAGTTAACCTCATAAAGTTGCTATGAGGATTAAATAAGAGAATGCACATAATTATTTAGTACAGCGCCATAGTACAGTTAAGCTCTCAATAAATGTTAATTATTCCTATAATTTAATTGATAGCCTTACAATGTAATGGGCTATCTTGGCCATGTATGTGGATAATTCAAACAAAACTGTGTGACTGTCCCCTATTAACTCTTCGAAGGGTGTCAGAATCAGTGCCAGAAAAGGATGCTCTTAGGATTTAGTTTCTCACGTCTACTTTAAATTTACACATGCTATTTATTACACTGTAATAATTTGTGGAAGGTTGACTAAGGCAAAATATTAGTCTGAAACATAATAAACATGGGCATTAAAATTTACTTTTTTCAATTTCCTGTTTTGCAGGGGGGGTGCTCACTGTTTAAGGACTAGGTTAGCATGTTAGTTAACAAAAGGAGAAAAATAATTTTTTCCCTCTGATATATAAAAATAGTTGCACAACTAAAGTCAAAGGAAAAAAGATAATAATAAATAATTTGTGATACATGAAACTTACGTTCCCTACACAGACAGAAAGATACCAAAAGATACCACTGCAAAAGTTTAGAAGTAAGAGAGAGAAGATTATTAACTAGGTCAGCAATTCTCAAAGTATGGTCAGAATACCAGAAAGGTTTCTGAGACCCTTTTTTGTACCAGTGTGGCGAAGTGTACACCAAAGGCTTATTTTCATAATAATATTAAACTATTGTTTTTTTCACTCTCTTTCATGAGAACTCAGTGGAGTTTTACAAACGTTATGTGGTATGTTATATCACAATAGAATGAATGTAGAAACACACATGAGAACACAGCTATTTTCTATCAAGTTGGAAATTAAGAGATTTGGAAGACTATAAAAACTAAAACAAAAAGCAACATATTCTTATCACTAAACTTATTTTGTCTTAGAAATATTGAGTTTATTACTATTCTGCATTTTTTAAAAGTTTTTTAAAAATTTAATTAATTTAAGGAAACTACCACCAATGTGGGGCTTGAGCTTACAACTGAGATCAAGAGTCACATGCTCTACCAACTGAGCCAGCCAGGTGCCCATAAAGTTTTTTTTTTTTTTTAAATCAATTCTTTTTTTTTATATAAATATGCCTTTTTTCTTTTTTTTTTTTTAATTTTAAAGATTTTATTTATTTATTTGTCAGAATGAGAGAGAGCACAAGCATGGGGAGCAGCAGACAGAGAAGGCAGAGGGAGAAGCAGGCTCCCCACTGAGCAAGGAGCCCAATGAGGGACTCGATCCCAGGATCCCGGGATCACGACGTGGGCCGAAGGCAGTGGCCCAACCGACTGAGCCACCCAGGTGTCCCAAAAAGTTTTTTATAAGTAAAAAAAAAATCACAGAAAATATAACAAATGCATTTAAATGATCAGCAGAATTCATTTTTATATTTTCTGAATAATCTTACATATAAAGACAAAGTATAGTAAATAAAAACTCGTAACAGAGAATACTGGAGGAAAAACTACAAAATTTTAAGAGATGACAGATGTCTTTTAATGGGACAATGGAAGTCGTCCTATTTTATCATTTTCTGCACATTCTTTTTAAAAATTTTAAAAATAAATTTATTTTTAGAGAGAGCGTGAGCACACACATGCACACACAAGCTGGGGGGGAGGGGCAGAAGGAGAGGGAGGGAGAGAATCTCAAGCAGACTTCCCAATGAGAACAGCCTGACCAGGGGCTCCATTTCATGACCTTGAGATCATGACCTGAGTTGAAACCAAGAATCGGATCTTAAGCGACTGAGTCAACCAGAGGCACCCCCACCCCGCACTCTTTTAAAAAATAAGCTCTATACCCAGTGCGGGCTTGAACTCGCAACCCTGAGATCAAGAATTGCCTGCTCTACCAACTGAGTCAACCAGGTGCTCCCTTCTGCATATTATTAACTAAGTCTTTATTACTTGTACAGGTAGAATTTTTTTTTTTTTGAGATTTTATTTTTAAGGAATCTCTACAACCAATGTGGGGCTACAACCAATGTGGGGCTCCAACTTACAACCTCAAGATCAAGAGCTGCACGCTCAAACTGACTGAGCCAGCCATGCATTGCACAAGTAGAAATGTTTTTAAACATTAAACTGAAGCATGAAATACACTAACATGATAGGTCTTAGAAGATTCAGACTGGATGGAATCTTCTTTTTGGACAATGAATAGCTGAAAGTCAAATATCTCCATCCCTTAGAAAGTACATTAATATGCTACTAATATTAAGTATCTTTTGAGTGCTACTCAGTAATATGACCCTAAAATGTTAGGGTTTTCAAATGCTTTCAACTTGCTAAATTCTGACCCATATTGAACATTTGATTTGATTATATAAATCAAATCCTAAATTGATACTATATAAATCAAAATCCTCAGATATTAGAAAAATAAAACTATTAGTTTACACATTCCTTAGTTGATGAATGATTATCATATATGGAATATTTATTAAATTCAGTATCGCTAGACATTATGAGTTATCACAATAATGAATGATCATGATATTCTAATCTGTATAGGTAAAACTGAACTAGTAACAGTAACAAGTTTTTTTTAGTTATTCATACTTACCTACTATACTCTTTTCTGGAGCTGGTGGCACAATATAACCAACATGTAAATACTTGCTTGCTAACTTGCTATGCAAACCAAGGAAGTCACTGAATCTTCTTTTCACTGAAAATTCACTCTTACTGAACATGGAAAGAGAAGTCTACAAGTGAAGAAGAGGTATTTCAGATTCTGAATACTAAGCACTTTTTTAAAAGTTAATATCACATATAACCGTGAACATACATATATACCACACTGTGGTTTACTTTGCAAAAGTAGCTCACAGAATACTTTACCTCTACTTTAGAGAATATTACACTGAACAAATTAACTCATATTTGTTAATAACTCAAATAACTCAAATGCTCATAACTCACTGTAACTACTTATTTGAAATCTCACTGGATGGTAACCTTTGTAAAGACAGGAAATCCTGACACCTTAATCACTGTTGTAAGCTCATACTACACATGGTGAGAGGGCTCACTATTTTTTTAAAGGAGCAAAGACTCACCTTTGTTGTTACTCTATACGCCATGTAAGCATTCATGCCATCACCTATAAGAAAAGTCAAACAATACTACTAAAAATAATAAGCTTAACCACACACACAAAAAGGTAACTATGTAAAGTAATATGCTGACCGACTTGTGATTATCAATTCATAATGTGTACATATATTAAATCATCACACTGTGCATCTTAAATATATAAAATTATAAACTCAATAAAGCTGAAAAAGAAAACAAAAGAAAATGAGAAACAAAAAAGCCCCACATGCTTGAAAAAAGAATTACTATTTTAATACTTAACACTGCACTTAATAAAGAAAAACAGTATTAACAACCAAGGTACTTATCAAAAAGAAGCAAATTTAAAATACAGTAAATATTGACCTACCAACTTTCTCTGGATCTGATACACCAATTTCTATATCAAAAACATCTCCATTTGCTTCTTCTTCAATCTAGAAAAGGTAATTTTTTATGTTAAAGATTCCAATTTATATTATTGTTATAATGCTAATAATTTCAATTTTTACCATCTATCTTTTATTAGGGTCGCTGTCATAGCAATTTAAAAAGACACTCAGCACTCAGTTTCTGAAAAACAATAAAGTTTTCACATTTCCTTGACAATATTTAAACAAAAACAAAACGCAGACATACAGAGACAACAGGAAAAGGATCATCTGGAGAAGTTACAGAAAATCTATGTTCTCACAACTCCTCAGATTTAGTTTTCTGTAGGAATACTGCGGATTGCTTTTGTTGCTGTTCTCTAAACTGAGTCTTCAGATTCAGATCATTAAACTAACACCTTAAATACTTTTAATATTAACACTTTCAAAGTTGTATCTCTACTCTTTAATGACCAGGAGGTAGCCATTATTTTTGCTCGTAAAACCCTATATATCTGTAGAAATAACTACACTTAGAATCTTTAGCATCATGATTACTCTAATAACCTAATAGACACATGCTCTTTTTGAAGCCAATGAAAGCATTATAAAGTTCATTGAAAAAAGCAGTAAGGAGGAAAAATGATAATCGGGTGAGACTGCGGAGAACCATTTTTTAATGCCATTATAAATAAGCAATCCTAGGAGCAGCTCCATGGGAAAGTATTGTTATTGTCAAGAAGAGAGCACAGAAATTGTTAAAACTTGAAACTATTTTAGAGTAGTATTAATAGCCTAGGACCATCTAAAAGAAAATGAGTTTTTCTAACCATAATCTTTTTTTTGTACATAATCTTTTTCTTGTACAAATTTTTAAGAAACTAAACCGTATTTGAATTGTAACATAAACTATGTAAATCCTAAGTATACAGCTCAGTAACTTTCACAAACACTATCATTATTCATAGGAAGGCCCTCTTGTGCTTCCTCTCCATTCACAAACCATCCTGTACCCTCCCAACATAACCACTAATATTTACTGCATGACTCATCAAATAAGATTACTCAAAATGTCACTTTTTTTAAAGCACTTTCATACATTTTCTCATTTGACTAACACAGAAATTCTGAGAGTCATAAATAAGCATCTTGAGATCACAAATGATCAAATCCTTGATTTAAGGAAGAAAGTAATGTGCCGAAGTCACTGGGTTAAAATGTGATGAAGATAAAATTAGAAACCCAATCGGCTGACTTCTTTGGTTCAATACCTTTCCCCCAAGGGTCTAAAGGCTTTGATTAGAGATGACTAATAGGTGAGTGATGCTGGGTGGGGGAACAAAAAGCTTACGTATCAATTTAGAATACAAACATTTGCCCATACCTCCTCCCTGGATCTATCGAAGATAACAGGAGCAGACATACTCTTGGATTCAATTCTGGGAGCAATGAGTGTAGTAGGGGTCACAGGTGTGACTGCAGGAGAAGGTTCTGAAGACAGGGTAGGTTCCCTTTCTGGACTATCCAGAGAAACTTCTTCTGTAGCTTCTAGATACAAATTAAACAAGTTAGTTAAGGACACTGATAACAAACCCCAACAGTCTATCTGCAGTCAATGAGTTATGAAAAGTATTTTTAGACTGCCCACAAAAAATATCAAAATAATGTCATTTAAAAATAGTTGTTATAAATAGTTTAATGAATCCTTCCTTAGTTGTTCATCAGTACTTAAAAACCAACAGTGACTTTGTTGATTTTAGGAAGAATTACAGTAAGTCATTTTAATTATCTATACTAGTGGTCAGGATAAAGCTAGTAGGAAAGCATTAATGTGGATAATTCCACATTCATTTGTGCTGGGCTTGTAATATATCTTATGCTTGGGGTAACTTACCTTTCGAAATCGTTTATTCAGGCTAACATTATGATTATTTTATACATACAAACACAAATTTTATGGCAATAGGCTGCCCAGAACTATCCCAGTTGGGATTAAAAATCTGTTATGGAAAATCCACAGTTAGTAATCTAAAGCAATTAACTGCTAAAGATTACTGAATATTAGTTAAATACACGAGTATGACACAAAGCAAATAGCTGTTTAAGTTTTAATTTAAAATGCTCATCCACTTGAAAAATCTAATACTAAACATATTTAAAACCAAATCAAATCAATAAACTGATTGTCTACAAGCTATGTAACATTGTGCTAAACGCAATGGAGAAACACAAAGAAATGTAAAATATCATACCTGCCCTCAGGGAGTTTATAATCTAGTTGGGAAAATAAGACACAAGCATGTGGAATGTTAAATAATAATAAAAGACAAATAATAGCCAAGAGAACAATAAAAAGAATGTTACACGACATTTAATTGCTTCATGAACTACAGAACAAACACTACGATTTAAGATGGGAGACAATACTTTAGGCCGGGGGAAATCAGCAATAGTTTATGAAACTGATCTGAGAGGATCTGAGTGGATAGACAAAAAATGGGGGAAGAATTCTAGGAAAATGAAACAATAGCACAAACAAAAAGCAAAACCAGAAAAATAAAAATTACATTCAGTGGCCATAAAGAAAACCACGGTTCTGCAGGATTATAGAAGTGATAAAAGGAAAAGAAAGGCAGGGCTATAAGGGAAACAGAATCAGACCAGTGGTTTCTAACCTGAGGTTCTTAGATTCCCAGAGGTTTGGGAAGGTAGTAATGGCAGTCAGTGATCCATTTTAATACCTCAAAAAGTATAGCAGTAACAACATATTTACCTGAAATAAGGTAAATAATGTTAAGATTTACATTTAAATGTAAACAGGTCAACATTTTATCAATCTACTCTCTTACTGGTTTTCTCATATTAATGAGATCCTTACTTGACATAGCTCTCTTTATATTTTTATATTAAACCAGAAATCTTTCCAACTGTGGTAACCAGAGAAGAAAAATAGACAATAGATATAAAATAGACAATGACACAATAAATTACCCTAATATAAAAAACTAAAAGCTTTCAGGCTGTTAAGACGGCTAGTATCTGTTCATTTTTTAAAGAAATGAAACTAATGAGCAACATAAAATAAGAAAGCAGTGTATCAAAGGTAGGAGGTGTGAGATCTATTATCTACGAACAAGCAAAACAACAAGCAGCAAACAAAAAGAAATCTAAAATTCTCTAAAAGAGGTATTGTTATTGGCAACAGACCCAGAGACAAAGGGAAAGGCATATTAACTTGATTGATGTATCAGGACAGATAAAGTAACTTTCAAGTTTTCAATCACATTTTACTTCAGATACGAGATTTTGTGTTCTTTGCAAGGACTCTAACAGGCGTTTCATAAATAGTAGGGAACTGCAAAATAAGAAAAGCTAAATATGAACTAAGTAGCTAATCTGGAGGAAGAAAATGAAAACAGATATTCAGATTTAGCATACTAATATACAGTCGGCCTTAAAGTCACCTCCCAACTTTTAGCTAAGTAAACATACTACAAATTCAGGAATCTTAATTTAAATCAGACCTGAAGGTTCCAGGAGATGCCCCACAGGTTTTAAGTATAAAGATGAACTTTTCCTGGGAAGAGATACTTTGAGGACAAGTGTAAGTTGATGATGTCAATGCCAGGGAAGAGATATTTCACTCACAACATAGACACCAAAGAATTTTTTTAAACAAAGGAATATTCATTAAACTCACAATTTGTATTGTCTGCTGAAATGTGTAAGTGAAATAAGCTAAGGACCCTGGCAGAAACAAGTTTAACAGAACAATTTCAACCTTGGCAATCTGCTCACCCTGGCTTATTCCTCTATGATCAGTTTCTTGATGTACAGTAAAGCTTGGTGCGAAGGATGTAACAAATAGTGGAGGGGCTGTGTAGTCAAGCTTATGTGGTGAAGGCTCTACAAGTAAACTAGTAACAGTAACATGTCACACGCCAACTCTTTCTGATACCATGTCTGACTAAAGAGTACCTGAAACACTACCCAAAACGTACCAATACTCTATCTAATCTCTTCATGGTTTTAAAATCAAAATGGCTAGATACTTAGAGTAATATCAATATTCTCTCCTCTAATATAGGGGAAATAAATTAAGTACATGTTCTTATTACCTGAAAATAGTCTTCATCCTGATAACATATGCTACTCTTTATTATGGTTTCTAAGAATCATACTCCTCCAAAGAAGGAGGAATGATACACCTACTTAAAGGCATTAAAATAAGAGGCAAGTGTAGTATTAATCCATTCACATAAAAGTGACCAGATTAGGTCTTAGAACAACTAATGATGTCATTTTGATAGCACCTGAGTTTAAAATATTAAGCATAAAAGGAGCTTGGGTGGGGTACCTGGATGGCTCAGTGGGTTAAAGCCTCTGCCTTTGGCTTAGATCATGATCCCAGGGTCCTGGGATCAAGCCCCGCATTGGGCTCTCTGCTCAGCAGGGAGCCTGCTTCCCCCTCTCCCTCTCCCTGCCTCTCTGCCTACTTGTGATCTCTCTCTGTCAAATAAATAAACAAAATCTTAAAAAAAAAAAAAAAAAGGAGCTTGGGTAGCTCAGTTGGTTAAGCATCTAACTCTTGATTTCAGCTCAGGTCATGATCTCAGGGTTGTAAGATTGAGCTCCCCTCCCTCCCCAACAAAAGTTTCTATGTTTGTAGACAGTAAATGAAACAGAAACAGATGACTATGTTTATTTTTTAATCCCCGTGTCTCTCTCTCTCTTATTTTATTTTTTTAAAGATTTTATCTATTTGTGAGAGACAAAGCGCTGGCTTGAGTGGGAGGAAGGGCAGAGAGAGGGAGAAAATCTTCAAGCAGACTCCTTGCTGAGTGCAGAGCCCAATGCAGGGTTCAATCTCATGACTCTGAAATCATGACCTGAATCAAAACCAAGAGCTGTATGCTTAACCGATTGAGTCACCCAGGCAACTCCCCCCCACTTTTTTTTAAACAAATACTAACACTGGTGACCATAACTGAATGACAGTATTTAATATAGATTGCTAGGTAGAGTAAAACATGAAGATTTTTCTGTTCAAGCCAAGTGGGCAGATATCTTTGTATAGTACTCACTTGGCAAACCGCTCACCTGTGCATGCTGTTAAAAACAACAAACACTCACACTCACAACATTCTGTTGTTAGCTTCAGCATACTCCTTATGTATGAATTCTGAGACTTTAAGGTAAAAGGGTCTTTTATGAAATGGATAATCTGAAACTTCTACATTTGACTCTATACTATTAGAGGACTACATACAATTTTAGATTTAGTAACCACTTAGGAGAGAAAGAACTCAGGTCATCTTTTAGTTTAACACATAAATGCCATAAAAAAACATTTAATGGCTGCCTGGGAAAAAGTTCATAAAAGAAAACAAAAATGAATTTTACAACTTTGGTTAAATGGTTGTTAGGTAGCTACTAACTAAAAAATAAATGGGAAATATAATTGTTATTTGGTATGGTATTTTAATTTTTCTGACAAGGTGAAATACATGAATTCATCTGTAATAAAAACTTCTCATAAAACTAATCAAGCAGGAACTCACATGGACCTTTGTGACAGAGAATCGTATCTTCAAACACATTTATACAAAAAATACAGAATGGTTCAAATATACAACTACTATAAAAGCTGAGGACACATGACTGAATTTTAACCCAATGAAAACCAGTTCAGGTAAATTAAGTTGTTAAACAGACAAAGATTTACTACTTTAATTTTTTGAGTCATTAATTCTAAAAAGATTTGTGTTTCAATATCCAAACATTAACTTATACCTAAGTTTTAATGTTAAAGTAGATGTAACTGTCTTGAAGAGAATGCATTTTTTTTACACCAAGTCCTTCCTAGGAAAATAAATTCCTCAACCACCCATTTACTCATGCAAAAGTGAATCAAATACAATAGGTGCTAAATACTGAAGTATTTTATTAAAACAAAGAGATTTTAACTGATTTTAAAATCCAGAGCTTCATTTTGCTTGTGACACCTGTAAGGAACAAAGATTACAATCACTGGTATTTCTCAAAGTATGAATACCACAACAGTTACTTTTTTGAGTGTAAGTACTGATCAAAACATGGAATTACAATATGTGATTTATTTTTCAAATGCTTAAAACCAGAAAGGATCACGGGTTTCCTTCTCTCAACAGTCTATATTTTTCACAGTGATCTAATTGGAAATCTCCTATCCTTCCAAGTTGGTAAGAAGAAGAGCTACTACTCATACCTTACACAAAATTTCGGTTTTGCTTTAGAGAAAATCTTGTGACAGGATAGAGTGGACTATTACTAAAAAAATAAACACATTCAAAATTACCTGCAAAAAGGTCTTCTCTGTCGTCATCTAGCACCACCGCTGCAGGTTTCGGACCATTAGAGTTTGTACTAACATCTTCTGCATTAAGACTGGCTGGTTCTGGAGATGATGGACTCGACTGTTAAAAAAAAAAAAAAAAAAGATGATGGATTAGCATGTTTAACTATTATAATTACATCTCTATACATTATAGAAATAGAACATTCTCTTGATAATAAGGGAAGAAAGAACAAGAAGAGCTACTTATAGTACCTCCTCTAAGGGTTAAGAATAAACCAAAACCACATTTTTATTCATTTTCCTTCTTAATAAAAGTCACTTAAGAGTAAAAAAATCTTTTTTAGTCATCCTTTTAAAGATATTAATTTGTCATGTTGAGTTATAATTAACAAAAATTTAATGCTTTACAGCCATATATAACTATTATTATATATAATATACATTATATATAATACTATTTTTTACAATAGTAAAAATCAGATCTTGAAAACCTGCTGCAGGTATAAGAAGTTCAAAGTATTCCTTTACTGTAACAGAAAAGTTTAACAGTAGTCCAATTAAGACTACAATGATTATAAAATTTCCATGGTTTAAAACTAAAAATATGCCCTTCTCCTCAACATTTACATTTCAACTGAACTTAGGGGCTATTTTTGTACTTCTTAACCTTAAAAGTATAATGACCAACATAACAGAACTAGACTATGAATCTTTTAGCTTTATTATAGTTTTCTTATAATGGTTAAAACCAATACTTAAAAAAAAATCACATAAAAATGACATAAAAATGTGTATGTCAAAAGCATACAGCTAGGGATTTTCGCAAACCAAACATGCCTGTGTAACCGGCACCCAGATCCAGAAAGAACATTATTATCAACCCCAGAAGCTCTACTCTCATTCTTTATCCTCTCCCCACCGAAGCTTCTTAGCAGGATACATTAGTTTTCCCTGTTTTTGTTCTTCATAAAAGTAGAATCATACAGAATATATTCTTTTTTTTCTTAATGTTACATATTCAAGATACTTCCATACCATTGTGTGTAGTAATATATTACACATTCTTGTTGCTGCAAAATATTCCATTGTGTAAATATACCTCAATCGCTCCATTTTATTATTGATGGACAATCTGAATTTTGTACCACTATCAATAACACTGTATAAACTTCCTACTATATGTATCTTTTAATAAACATATGAACAAATTTGTGTTTGATATGTATGAGTAGAATACCTTGATGACAGGGTAGGTGAACATTTTGCTTTAGAAGCTATCACTTCACAATCTTCCAAAGTGGTTGCATTTTTTGCACTCCTACCAGCAACATATGAAAATACCAATTGCTCCACATCCTTGTCAATATTTTGATAATATTCCATCTTCCATCTTTTCCATTTTCCATTTAGCTATTATGGTGGTGTAAAGTGTATCCTGTGGTTTCAATTTGCATTTCCCTGACGAAATTTGCTCAGCAATTTCTCAGGTTAAATGGCCGAAAGATTAACTATTTTATTCCTTTATTTAGAGAGAGATCACACATGCATATGGATAGAGGGGGCAAGAGAGAGAGGATCTCAAGCAGACTCCAGAGCACAGAGCCCGATACAGGGTTCAATGCTACAGCCCTGAGATCACGAACTGAGACGAAACTAAAAGTCGGACACTTCACCAGCTGAGCCACCCAGGCACCCCTTGAATATCCTCTTTTGTGAAAAGTCTGATCAAGTATTTTGCCCATTTTGCTATAGTTCTTAGTGACTTGTACGAATTATTTATGTATTCTGGAGACAAGTTCTTTGCCAGATATCTATTTTCTCCCAATCAGTGGCTTGTGTTTCCACTTTCTTTTCTTTTGTTTTTCATTAGAACTTTTATTTTTAAGTAATCTTTGCATCCAACGTAGGGCTTGAATCTACAGCTCTGAGATTAAGAGTCACATGCTCCACTGACTAAGGCAGCCAGCTGCCTCCCTACCCATTGTCTTAATGGTGGACTTAGCTGAATGGAAATTCTTAATTTTACTGAAGATAAATTATCAGTTTTTCTTTTTATGATTAGTAAACTTTTTGTAGGATAGTCTTTTGAAGTCATTCCTAATTCTTAAGATTTTCTCATTACCTTTTTAAGTAAACTATCCTCTATGGCATAATGACGCTTCTTAACAGCTTTCAAAAAGTTTCAATTCTTTCTTTTTTTTTAAAGATTTTATTTATTTGACAGAGAGAGACACAGCGAGAGAGGGAACACAAGCAGAGGGAATGGGAGAGGGAGAAGCAGGCTTCCCGCCGAGCAGGGAGCCCAATGTGGGGCTCGATCCCACGACCCCGGGACCATGATCTGAGCTGAAGGCAGACACCTAACAACTGAGCCACCCAGGCGCCCCTTTTTTTTTTTTTTAATTTTTATTTATGTATTTATTTGACAGAGAAAGAGACAGAGAAAGAGGGAACACAAGCAGGAGGAGTGGGATAGGGAGAAGCAGGCTTCCCACTGAACAGGGAGCCCAATGTAGGGCTCGATCCCAGGACCCCGGGATCATGACCTGAGCCGAAGGCAGATGCTGAATGACTGCGCCACCAAGGCCCCCCTCCTTTTTTTTTTTAATAAAAAGATTTTATCTCTGTATTTGAGAGAGAGAGAGAGAGAGAGATAAGAGTTTGAGTGAGATAGAGAATCTGAAGCAGACTTCGCGCTGAGCACAGAGCCTAATATGGGGCTCAATCCCACAATTGGGAGATCACACCCGAGCCGAAACCAAGTCCAATGTTCAACCAACTGAGCCACCCAGGTGCCCCCAGTTTCAATTCTTTATAGAATTTAAAGGAGAGGTGTTTGTTTTTTCTCTCAGGAGCTCATTCTTACAGTCTCAAACTCTCACAAAGGTGGGCTTCCATTTACCATAGCAATTTCACTTGAAGGAATTTAAAAACAACTAAGCTTATACATTTTTCTTTTGGAAGATGCTCCTGACAACCTGAACCTCACCTCTAGCTGAGTCTGGTTAGGGGAATGGCCTATATGCTTCTACAGAATAGCTATTTCTCCTATCATAATTTCTCTTACCACACTATAAATTATTAACTGTTTATAAATTATAAACTCTAAAAAAAAAAATTATAAACTCTATAAGGAAAGGAGACTATCTTCTTTTGTTTACCAATTTGTCACTGAGTTCCTGGCCACAAATGCTCAATGACTATCTGTTAACTGAATTCCAAGAAAATAATTATGAATATGTCTAAGAATTGGCCCCAAGTTTGTCAATGAGATTATCTACAATAATGGAAAATTTGAAATAGCCTAAAGCATATCTACATAAAAATGGAGCAGAGTAGTTTCAACAACCATGCATGATAAAAACTCTCACCAAACTAAAAATAGGGGAACTTTATCAAGGGGAACTTTATCAAGTTGAGAAAAAATAGCTATAAAAACCTACACCAACTTTTTTTTTTTTTCAAGTAAGCTCCACAGGACACCTGGGTGGCTCAGTGGGTTAAGCGGCTGCCTTCGGCTCACCCACTCAGCCAGCCAGGTGCCCCCTACATCAAAGTTACTGGTTAGAAACTAGAAGCTTTCCCACTAAGATTAGGAATAAAACAGGGTTATCCACCCTCACCACTGCTTTTCAACATTGTACTGAAAGTTCTAGCCAATGCAGTAAGACAAGAAAAGGAAAAAATAAAACTGCCTTCGTTCAGAGATGACATCAGTGTCTAAGCAGAAAATCCAAACAAAAAAACGTCCCAGAACTAATAAGCACTTATAGCAATGTAGCAGCATACAAGGTTAGTACACAGAAGTTAATCACTTTCCTGCATAGCATCAATGAAAATAGAATTTCAAGTTCAAAACAGTAACATTTACATTAGCGCCCCCAAAAATGAAATACTTAGGTATAATTTAAGAAAATATGTACGAGATCTACGAGAAAGAACCTGAAACTCTGATGAATAAAATCAAAGAGCTAAATAAATGGAGAGATATTTCATGTTCATGAATAGGAAGCCTAAATACTTTCAAGATGTCAGTTCTTCCCAACTTGATATAGAGATCTTATGCATCTGATGATGGAATTTTGATTGATTCCAGAAAGGTATTTGGTGCATATCAATAAAATGATCCTAAAGTTTATTCAGAGAGGCAAAAGACCCAGAATACCCAAAAGAACACTGAAGGAAAAGAACAAAATTGGAGGACTGAAGCTACTTGACTTCAGGCTTATAATCAACATAATGTGGTATTGGTGAAAGAATAGATGAATGGAACAGAAAAGCCCCAAAATAAACCCACATAAATACAGTCAATATATCTTTGACAAATGAACAAAGAAGACAATAGAGAAAAGAGTCTCTTCAGCAAAAAGTGTTGGCCTAACTAGACATTCATACGGAAAAATATGAATCGGCACAGAGACTTTACATCCGTCACAAAAATCAACTCAACATGGATTACATACCTAAAAGTTAAGCAGAAAAGTATAAAATTCCTAAAGGGTAACAGGAGAAAATCTAGATGACCCTGGATTTGGCAGTTTTTAGATACAATAACAAAGGCACACTCCATTAAAGAATTGATGAACTTCATTAAAACTAAAATTTCCTGTGAAAGACACTGTCAAGAAAATAAAAAAGCCACAGACTGGAAGAAAAATGAAAAGATGTCCCACATCATTTATCATCAGGGAAATGCAAATTAAAACAAAGAGATTCCACTATACTCATGATAGTATATCTATACACCTATTAGAATGCTAAAAACTCCCTCATTGTTAACTTCCTCCACCTGAGTGGTATGGTACATTTGTTACAATAGATGAATGTACAATGAATTATTGTAATCACCAAAGTTTACAGTTTATGATGTTTTACATGCTGTGGGTTTGGACACGTGTGTAATGACACGATGTGTATCCACCCTAATACTATTATACAAGGTAGTTTCATTGTCCAGAAATCATGTGTGCTCTGCCAATTCATCCCTCCTTTCCTTCTAATTTACTGATTTTTTTCCTGTCTTCACAGTTTTGCACTCTCCAGAATATCATATAGTTGGAATCATATAAGTAATCTTTTTAGACTGGATGCTTTAACTAGTAATATGCATTTGAGTTTTCTCTGTGTCTTTTCGTGGCTAGAGAGCTCATTTCATTTTTTAGTGCTGAATAACATTCCAGTGACTCGGAGCACCAGTTTACTTACCCATTAACCTGCTGAAGGACATCTTGGTTGCTTCCAAGTTTTGGTAGTTATGAATAAAGCTGCTGTAAACATCATGTGCTATCTTTTGTGTGAACATAAATTTTCAGCTTCTCTGGATAAATACTAAAGAGAGTGATTACCGGACTGTATGATAAGATTAAGTTTAGGTATTATAAGAAACTGCGAAACTGTCTTGGCAAACTAGCTGTGTACCACTTTACATTCCCATCAGCAGTGAATGAGAGTTCCTTCTGCCAGCATTTGGTGTTGTCAGAGTTAAAGATTTCTGAGCACTCTAATAGGTGTACAGATGCACTATCATGCCTTTCTCTCCCACTGACTAACACTAAAAGCTCTGGACAGAACACAAAAACCAAAGACTTAAATTAAATAATGGCAGGTAGATTGGGTAAGGAGACAAAATGTGAGGCTTAATTTTATAATTTTCCCCCCTTCTTTAATCTTTCAGCTTTTCCTGAGAATAGCTCCAACTGCAGAACTGTACTAGTAGTATGAGCAGCAATGACTCCGAGAAAAACTTTCATCTTCTGATTGTAACACCAGGGCCCCTGCTACCAGGAGAATGTTAAGTGGAAAAATTTCTTCCTTTTCTTCCTCTCCCTATCCCATTTTCTTTCCTGGTTCTGCCCTGAGGCCAAACCCAAGTGGCTAGATGCATGAAACCAGCAATGATGAGAGCACTGACAGCTAAAATCCCAAAAGAAAATATACTTTTCTGGCCAGCTGAACTAGGAAAAGGGGACCTAGAAATCTGAAGAAGATGGGACAGAAATCCTTATTAGTATTTTCTCTCCTTTCTTTCACTGCTTCTCCCTAAGGGTGACCCAAGCGGACCAAGTGTGACCAGTGCAGGCAGCTACAACTCTGACAGAAGGCCATGTTTCTGAGAAACAGCCTTAGAAAACAGTGGTCAATGTCTCTTTCCCAAAGACTAGATTTGTTTACTGTCCATTATAAAACAGACTGTTTCCTCTAGAGCAAAGAATAGGTACACTTATTGCCTATTATAATGATATGGGTTCACTAAGCTCAGGTTCTTCAGCTGTGACACAAACCAAAGATAGATGCAATATTAATCTCCTCCCTCCCACCCCATCACACCACCCCGTCAAGAGAGAGGTAGGGGAAATTATCACAAACATGATACTCATGCTACTTGCTATGCTTTGAGTAAAAGTGCTTAATCAAGTCTTCCAAGTTAATTTGTTAGCTTAGAAGGAACATATAATTTCAGACTCTACAATTCCTGACAGAAAAAGCCAGTGAACTTGAAAAAAAAAATCATCAGAAAATATCCAATCTGAATAATAGAGAAAAAAAAAAAAAAAAAACCCCAGAAACTCACGGACCTGTGAGACAATGTTAAAAAGTCTAACATTCACGTCACTGGAATCCTAGAGAAGTACACAAAAATATTTCAATAAATGATGGATAAAAAGTCCCAAATTTGTTGAAATACCTAAATTTACAGATCTGAGAACAAGTAAACTCTAAGAGGACAACTTCAAAGAAAATCATACCCAGTCACATCATAAAAAGTGGCTGAAAACCAAAGATTAAAAATAAAAAACTTAGAGCAGCTAAAAAAAAAATTACATTCAGGGAAACAATTACAAAGACTGCATATCTCTCATGAGAAATTAGAGATGACGACAGTGGCACAATATCTCTACAATGCTAACAACAACAACGACAACAAATCAACACAATTCCCACATCCAGCAAAAATATCTTTCGAGAACAAAGATGGAATGAAGATATTCTCAAATGAAAGAATACTATAGGGATCTATCATCACTAGGCCAGTTCTTTAACCAGTTCTTAAAAAAAAAAAAAAAAAAAAAAGTGTAGGGGGGACCAAAAGACTAAGAAAGCAAAAATTATAACACTGTCTGGTAAGGTTTTCAACGTATGGAGATATATGTGAAAACTATAACATAGAGGAAGGGAGATAAATGGTTATAAGGATCTGCATTTTATTTGTAGAAGTAATCCCTACAGCAACCACATATATATATAAGTATACATTAAAATGTACTTACATGTGTTATAAACATAATACACGTAAGTATATATATATAAGAGGAAAGGAAGATAAAGCAAAAAATCCAGTAGATAAATTAAAATTAAATACTTACAGATATTAAGATAATACAAAAGAAGGGAGAAAAGGGGAAACGGGAAAAAACAGAAAACAAAATGGTAAATCTAATCCAATTACACCAATAATTACATTAAACACACCAATTAGAGGACAGAAGTAGCTAGAGTAGATATAAAAATAGCAATACAAAACAATATGCTGCCTATAAAATACATACTTTAAAGACACAGTTAACAGTAAAAGAATGGAAAAAACTATGTCATGCAAACAATAAAAAGAGATGGCATGCTACATTAATATCAGATAAACTTCCAATAAAGAGTTATTATCAGCAATGAAGAGGGACATAACAAAAGGATCACCAATTTACAAAGAAATTGTTAACAATGTTAAGTCTGTGTCTAACAACAGAGCTTCAATATGAAGATGAAATTGAAATGAAAGTATAAATAAATTAAAAATCAACAATTATATTTGGAGACTTCATCACTCTTCTCTCAGTAATTGATAGAATAGATAGGTAACAAGGCAAGATAGCGCAGACCTGGAAAAACTTTTAACCAACTTGACGTAACATTTACACAACACTTCAAAAGTAACATCAGATTATATACATTCTTTTTAAGCACATACAAAATATTCACCATAAGAGACTATATTCTGGGCCATGAGACAAATGTGAACACATTTAAAAGTACTAAAATCACGAAATATTTTCTAACCATAATCAAATTAAACTAGAAATAACAGAGACATTGAGAAAATCCCCAAGTTTTGGAAATTAACACATTTCTAAATAACCCACAGGTCCAATAGTAAGTCAGAAGGGAAACTAGAGCATAGTTTAAATTGAATGAAGACAAAACACAGCATTAAAATTCATGGCATACGGCTAAAGCTGTGCTTACCAAGAAATATATAACTAATACTCAAAAACAAAACAAAAGAAGCAAACAAAAAACAACCAAGTTTCAAATCAATGACCTAAACCTCTATGAGCAAGAGAAAAAAAAATCAAGAAAGCAAAAGGTGATTCTTTGAAAAGATCCCAAAATATTCTTTAGCAAGACTAAAGTAAACAGAAGACATAAATTGTCAATACCAGAAGTGAAAAGACAGGGGCATCACCCAAAGACCGCACAAACACGGTCACAGGATAAAAGAATATTATGAAAAACTTTATCCCCATAAATTTCGCAACTTAGACTGAATGGGCAAATTCCTTGAAAGACCCATACTACAGAAGTTTAACAAGAAATAAGCTTGTATCTATTAAAGATAATGAATTTAGGATGCCTGAGTGGCTCAGTGGGTTAAAGCCTCTGCCTTCGGCTCAGGTCATGATCTCAGGGTCCTGGGATGGAGTCCGGCATCCGCCTCTCTGCTCAGCAGGGAGCCTGCTTCCCTCTCTCTCTGCCTGCCTCTCTGCCTACTTGTGATCCTCTCCTCTCTGTCAAATAAATAAATAAAATCATAAAAAAAAAAAAGATAATGAATTTGAAGTTAAAATTCATCCAAAAACAAAACTACATGCTCAGATGATTTCACTAGTGAGTCCTATCTACCTTTAAAGAAGACAGAAAGACTAATTCCATACAACCTCTTCAAGAATACAGAAGAGGAATAAACTCTCCAATTCCTTAAATGAAACCAGTATTTCTGGTACCAAAATCAGACAAAGATATTACAAGTAAAAGAAAATACTACACAAATATCTATCATAACAGACTTAGTAGCCTAAACAAAATACTATCAAACTGAATGCAGCAACATATAAAAAGGATAATAAGTACATTTATGACTGTGATGGGTTTATTCCAGGAAGGCAAAGTTTATCTAGTGTTTTAAAATCAATCGATATAATCCATGTTATCATTAACCTAAGAAGAAAACTACACAATCATCTTAACACAGAAAAAGAATTTGCCAAAACCAGCCTCCATTCATGAATACAAAATATCAGAAAACTAAGAATAGAACTTCTTTAACCTGATGAAGGACATCTACAAAAAAAAAACCTAAGGGGCACCTTGCTAGCTCAGTCGTTAGAACATGCAACATTGAATCTTGGGAGTTTTGAGTTCAAGTCCCATGTTGGATGGAGAGACACTTAAAAATAGAACCTTAAAAAAAAACCAACAACTTAACAGATAATATCTGTATGAAGAGAGAAAGTATATTTCCCTCCTAAGTTCACAAAAGGGAAAACGGTATCTGCTTCTACTACTCCTATCCAATCTTGTACTGATGGTCTTACTACATTAAGGCATACAGACTGCAAACAAAGAAATAAAACTCCAAATCACAACCAGTAGGATTATATACATGAAAATCCCATGGACTCTCCAAAAAACCTACTAGAACTAATGAGTGTTTAGTACAGTTGCTGGATAGAGGCTCAATATGCCACCAACGAACAAATGTAAAACGAAACCATGAAATAAGTATAAACTAATTATGTGCTAGATTGGTAAGCTGAAAACTACAAACACTGATGAAAAAAATTAAGTAAACCAAAAAAAAAAAAAAAAAAAGAAATAGTAAACCTATGGCTTAGGGGTGCCTGCGCAGCTCAGTTGTTAGGCGTCTGCCTTCTGCTCAGGTCATGATCCCAGTGGGATGGAGCCCCGCATCAGGCTTGAAGCTTGGCGGGAGGCCTGCTTCTCTCTCTCCCTGTGCCCCCTGTTTGTGTTCTCTCTCTGGCGGTATGTCTCTCTCTGTCAAATAAATAAATAAAATCTTAAAAAAAAAAAAAGTAAACCTGTGGCTTAAAGGCTCAATACTGTTAATATGTTAGTTCTCCACAGACTAATCTATGGACTCATCACAATCCCAAATCAAAATCCGAGGTGGAAGTTTTGGTAGAAATCAATAAATTGATTCTAAACTTATATGGAAAGGCAAAAGAAGTACAAAAGGGAAAAAAATTTTGAAAAGAAAAAAGTCAATGGACTCACACTACTAATTTCAAGACTCAGTTACAGTAAGACAGCATACAACTGGCAAAAGTAGAGTCAATAGATCACCAAAATAGAATGGAGTCCAGAAATAGATGTATGCACATATATATCCTCAACTGATCTTTAAAAAAGATTCAGACAACTCATCAAGAAACTTTTTAAGTCTAGTTTCTTTAACTTAGCATAAAGTATATGAGATTCATTGACAATATTGTATATATTGAAAAATACAACCAACTTGAAATAAAATTTACAGAACACTCCACCCATCCACATCTGACTCTATACAACCTTTTGAAGTGCAAACATAGTATTTACCACAAAGACCACATTTTGATCCATAAAACAAACCTTAATAGTGTGATTATTTTTCAATAACTGGTGCTGGAACACTTTACGCTAAATTAAAGCAGCTAGACTCAAAAAGTGTCATACTGTATGATTCCATCTAATAGAACAGTGGTTGCCAGGGATTAGGAGTGGGAAGTGTTAATTATGTGAGAGAATTTTTCAGGTGATGAAAGTGTTCTGTATCTTCATTGAGGTGGTAGTGAATTTTACTAAATTGAGGTTAATTTTGCCCAAGTAAAAACTATCCTCACAGAAGGAAAAAAACCAAAAACCAAAAACACAACAATTCCATTTTGTAGGAAAGTGGGTATTTGTAAAATTACACTAAAGGCTAATTTTATTCTTTTTAAGAAAAAAGTATGCAAAAAAGTAACTCTACCTCAAGCAACTTCATTTAATGACATTTTTTAGAGGCATTAAAAATAGTTCATTCTAAAATCCTTAAATTTAATGGTTTTAAGGGCAAGTGGTCAACTAGAGGGCTACTGATTCATAAATCTTTTCAGTAATTTTCAGTGCTCACCCCCTTTAGACACCTGATCACAAAATGTTTCTCTGAAACAAAGGCAACTCACATTGAAATTTTAAGAAAAATGAGTACATTTAAAGTTGGAGGCCTACCCAGAGATCAGAAAACAGAATTAAGAAAACAACTCAGACACTATTACTACCTGTTGCGTAAGCACAGTACATACTAATTTAGTAGCTCTTCATCAACAGTCCCTTGTCTACTTATTCTCTCCTTGTAATTTCACCCACTTTCAGGATATCAAAGATCATTTCTATGCAGTTAAGTGACTCCAGTCTTCCATACCATTTTTGTGCCATGTGCATATTCCAATTACACATGTATCACCTGGTATTCAGGCGTCTGTTCACACAGCTGTGTTTATTATATCGACTCCTTTCATATACTCCGTAGGGCAGGGACTAGATGTCCACAATCCGATTTAATTTAATCATTCAAAAAATTTATGAGATTCCTAAATCAACATTTCTAGCCCATCCAGCATTTCTAACTGCTTTGATGTTCTCTTTGCTGGTTTAATATAACTCTCAGTGAAATGAAGCCTAGAATTCCTTTGTCTAAGAATCACCTGAAGAGAGGGAGACATAAATGATGTCTTTAGATGTCTGATTTTTTTATCTACTGTTCCATCAGTTTCCTTTTCTCCTTATTATTTGTGCTTTCCTTCTTGAGGTCTTTAACTTCAGGCTTAAAATAGCCTCCAACTCATCAACATACCAGTAATACCTTCCACTCAAATTTACGTCTCAGACTGCTAGCACATTAATTTTCCCAGGTGATCATGTTAACTGCCATAAAAATCTTTTATAGCTCTCACCCACCTACGTAACAAATTCCAAAGCCCTTCACAATCTCACCACGTTGTAAACATATAACATCCTATCTTCAGCCACTCACAGAATTAAGGTTTCCTAGAAAATGGACTGACCCTCGAGTGACCCTTGCTGTTCTCCCATTTCGAAATTTCATTACCTCTTCAAGGTCTCTCTTAAACATTACTCTTCAATGAGCTAGCTTCTCCCAGCCAAGAGAAGCATTTACTGTTCATCTACTATGTATTAGGAACATTGATAGGAATTACAATCTCCCCACTGTTTCACTGATATTTTCACTGAAAACGGATGTATTTTCAGACTACATAATCACAACCTGTATCACAGTTTTCTGTACACCTCTTTCTTTTCCACTGGAGATTTTCTGTCCTCAAAGACTTGCAAGACAGCAAAGTTTGCTGATATTTGCACTATGATTATCATCTAAACAGTACGGCAGAGGGTAAATATCCAAGTATTTGTTGAAGTCAACGAAGTAAGATATCTTCTGAGTACGGGGTTAGAAAAAAGGAATTTTAAGACCATCTAGGTATTCAATATGAAATGCTCTATAATCTCTTATCATGTGACACAATTGGCCAAACTATGGGCCTCATCTTAACTTCAATTGACCCTTATATTTGAGGTTAGTATGAGAACCAGGTGTGAACATCTATGGTCAAGCAATTCTCAACAATGGTGCCAAAACCACTCAAATGGGGAACGAATAGTCTTTTCAACAAATGGTACTTGGACAACTGAATTGACATGTGCAAAAGAATAAAGGTGAACCCTACCTCGTGCCATACAAAAAATTAACTCAAACGGATCAAAGACCTAAAAGTAAGAGCCAAAACCAAAAAATTCTTATTAGAAAACATACACGTAAATCTTCATGACCTTGGATTTGGCAGGGGATTCTTAGACATGACAGTGAAAACATGATAAACAGAATTTTAAAAATAATCTGGACTTTGTCAAGCAATTTTTAAAATTGTTAAGAACACCATCAAGAACATGAAAAGAGGGGCGCCTGGGTGGCTCAGTGGGTTAAAGCCTCTGCCTTCCGCTCGGGTCATGATCTCAGGGTCCTGGGATCGAGCCCCTGCATTGGGCTCTCTGCTCAGTGGGGAGCCTGCTTCCCCCTCTCTCTCTGCCTGACTCTCTGCCTACTTGTGATCTCTCTCTGTCAAATAAATAAATAAAATCTTAAAAAAAAAAAAAAAGAACATGAAAAGACAACCCAGAGAATGGGAGAAAATATCTGCGAATAATGTATGTGATAAGGAACTTTATCCAGAATATACAAAGAATTCTTGTAACTCAATAATAGACCACTCAATTAAAAAATGAGCAAAGAATCTGAATAGACATTCCTCCAAAGAAGGTATACAAATGGCTAAAAAGCATATGAAAAGACGTGAATATTTTTAGTTACCAAGAAAATGCAATAAAAACCACACTAAGATACCACTTCACATTCATTAAGATGACCAGGAACCAAAAAAAAGTCATATTAACAGGTGTTGGTGAGGATTAAGAAGAAATTGGTACCCTCGCACATGGTTGGTGGAAATGTAAAATGGTGTGGCCACTTTGGGAAGCCAGTCTCGCAATTATTCAAATGATTAAATGTATAGTTACCATAGGGCCCAGTAATTCAACGTGTACACAAACGTTTATTGCAGTATTATTCATAATAGCCAAAACGTGGAAACAATCCACATGTCCATCAACTGACAAACAGATAAACAAAATGTGGTACAGGCACACAATGAAATATTATTCCATTCCATTCTGTAAAAAGGACTTTGAACACATTATGCTAAGTAAAAGAAGCCAGTCATGAAAAACCACATATTATATGATTTCATCCAAACGAAGTCCAGAACAGGGAAGTCCACAGAGACACAAAGTTAATTAGTGGTTGTTGAAGGTTGGAGACATAAAGGCTTGGGGAATGGGGACAGGGGGTGATAGTTAAAAAGTACGGGGTTTCATTTTGAGGTGATGAAAATGTTCTAAAACTGTGGTGATGAGTGCACATATCTGTGACTATACTAAAAACCATTAAAGAGTATGCATTAAATGAATGAATTGCATGGTATGTAGATTATACCTCAATATAGCTGTTTAAAATAGAGAACAAGGCATATAATATAAATTCCCTCACTTTATTTTTTTATTAAAGATTTTATTTATTTGAGAGAGCACGCATGAGAGACAGAGAACGTGCATGCACGAGCTGGGGGGTGGGAGGGGGGGAGGAGCAGAGGGATAGAGGGAGAGACAGACTTCCCGCTGAGCAGGGCTGGATCCCAGGACCCTGGGATCATGACCTGAGCCAAAGGAAGATACTTAACCAACTAAGCCACCCAGGCGCCCCTTTATTATTTTTTTTAAGGTCTTGTCTTATTACTCCATACTGCTCTAGGTCAAGCACCTTTTAAGCTTAGGGCTTTATCATTTGAGGAAAAAGCAGTATTCCTAAACGTTTAAAGCCTTGCCTCTCAGGTACCAAAAAGAACAAGTTTCACTAGATTCTTTCTCCTTCTCATTCTATTGCCAGCCCCCTATGCCAGCTGCTACCAATTTCTTGTTTTATAGTCACAACAGAAACAAACACTAATAGTTTCAAATATGCTTCATTCACTGAATATGGCTTTATGTGACTTAATTATGAAAGGAAAGGAGTCTAATACTGTGTTAAAAATATACTCATACACTAAGTTGTACAGTCATTACGAGAGTAACAATGATGACACCGAAAATGTCTATAATTTTATTTCACCTATATGGATTTCAACTGATTTTTTTCCTCCAAATGCCCTCAAAGGAAAAAGTTTCTACATAAATAATATAATTTTTAAAACTGTGACTTACTTTTTCTTTTTATTTTTTTTGTGACTTACTTTTTCTTTAATTAAAGACATTAATTTATACGTCTTTCAATTTACAGCTTAGATAATAATTATTCAAAGCAGATGATCTGCATCAGAATTATCTGGGGCTTGGCAACTCATTATTGTTTATGGATCAGAAGCAACGTCATGAGGAGTTGGTTAAAAATGCATAATAATAGATTTACCCCCACCCTACAGAATCATAATTTGCACTTTAACAAGATGCCTAGGTAACTTATGTATAAAGTTTGAAAAGCACTGATGTAGGGGCATCTGCACTTCAAACAAGAATCCCCTGGTTTCTCCAACACAGTGAGGTTTGAGGAGCACTTCCGATAACAAAAGGGGAGTTACTGAAAAAGAAAATTCCTTTAGAGCACTTTTCGTATACTAAAAAACACTGCTGTATATCCTTCCTGTGAGAGTTTGGAAAGCAAAAAAAGATTCTGAATTTACAAATCTCAGTTATACTACCTTAAAGTTAATAATCTGAGTGAATCTATAACAAAGGGGGTTTAGATAAACAATCAAAACCAACTTTATTTACAACTTTCACAGTGCACTAACCAAGATAAATTTATTCATACTCAAAACTTCTGTAGATTTTATTGAAAAAAAGTCAAAGACCTTATTAAAAAGTCCCAACCAAATGGAAAATAGATTACAGTTCCTTTTACTTAACTCCTAAAAACCTCGATTAAACAGAATGCTTAGTGATCACAGTATCAAGTTTACTCTAGGTCAATAGTTTGTTTTGATCCTAGCTGGTGGAAAACCTTTATAGCCCTCAAGGAAACACAGGTCTTAGAATCTTGCATAGACACTAACTCTCATTACATTTTAAGATAATTATACAGTACATATAAAAGGCTAAAAAGATACTAAACCCAAAAGGTTAATCTGTTATGCAAGACAATTTTTACTAATTCTTAGGACATGCTCTTTTGACAATGAATCCAGCAAACATTTACTAAATGGAAATGTTCAAGACTGGGAGAACACAAAGATGATCAAGGCACTATCCCTAGCCCCGAGAAGCATATAATCTGAGGGGAGGTGGGGTTTGAGAATCTGTATACACAATTTGCAGAGTATGGGCAGTGTGGAAAGTGGTTCCCGGAAGTTCCCAGTAAATGAATCTAAAATAAAGAGTCTTTTACAGTAATTTCCAATTGACTTGGTGTCTAGTTGCATAAGCCAAAAAAGGTCACTAAAAAGCACTTTGTAAGGAAATACAGCCCAAGGTAAACAATCTTCTGGGCAATGTGCATACATCGTATTATAAATACACGCATAAAACTGGGCTATGAGGTGTGGGCGCCCTCACCAAATGCAAAGCAATTCAAACCCGATCTAGGAGGCCAAAACAGTTAACAGTGTTTCCTTTGACAAAAACAGGAACCCTCAACTTCAGAGATCGCTGACCATGCGAGAAAAGAGGAAAAAGGGAGCTAGGATCTGTTTTTACTTCTCCGTGATAACTTCAAAACAAAACAAAACAAAACAAAACAAACCAACCAACAACCAATCAGCACTTTCCTCCCTTCAACTTAATATTTTAGAAACACTCTTATTCTTAAAAAGTCCTGGAACTAAAGAAGACAAAACCGGTTAAATGCATTTAACAGTCGAATACTGAGGCACCTCCCTCAAGGGGAACTGGCAGTCCATGAAGGGTCATGACTGGGAAAAGTGCATCCACACGCTCCCTGGAGAGCCACGGCCACTCAACACTCAGTTCACTGCTCTCTCCTTTCAGGGGCACACCCTCCCTTGCGAAGGGAAAAGCAAGCACCTCTTCAAAGCGGCTGCGGAGGTCGCCGGGAGGGTGGTGAGGTTTACCAGGACTCACGGTAAGCCCTTCTCTGGTCTGGGGAAGAGGTGCAAGTGACACGGAGGAAGGCCAGCTGAGCCGGGAAAGGGCGCTGAGATGGTCAGGCCGGTCCCTGCCACCCCAGCGAGGAGCAGGTCAGGCCCCCAGCCCGCGGGCTGGTCTCCCGGGGAAGCCTGGCGGTCCAGGCCAAGCTCCAGCTCACTGACAGGTACCTGAGGTGGGGCTCGCGTCACAGGTGTCGCCCTGAGCAGGTCCCTGCAAACCCGGGGGGTGGGGAGGGACAAGTCCGGGCAGGGGAAAGGCACCCAAAGGTGAGACGCGCGGCAGTAGCGGAGCGCAGCACCCACGGCGACGCGGTCTCACCTCTAGGGTGGACACAGTGCTGGTGAACAGGTCCTCTCCGTCCTCCAGCTCCTCAAAGTCGGTGGGCTTCGCGTCGCCCAGCGGAGGAGGCTCCCTCTCAGCCGCCATCTTCGCTCGTCCAGACGACTGCGCGAGCGGGGCCTCGCGGACCTGTCACGTGAGCACGCACGGCAGTGCTGGCGCGCCGGCCGCCCTGCTCCCCCTACCCACGGGCCCGCCTCTCGTGGCCCCGCCCCCAGCCTCGTGACGGCGCCCGCCCAGAGCAGCGCGCCGCGCTCGGCCCCGCCCCTTTGCCTCTCCTTCCACCTCTGCGTCTGGGTCGCCGTTGCCTTTCACCGCCCATTTGCTGGCCTGACTTGGGTGGAAGGCTTTGGGGCTTTCATTACCCTCTCCTTTGTAGCACGTCTAGGTCAAACGATTTCTCGGTGTTACCAGTTTTAAAACTGGGATTACCACTTTTCAAATCTGCTTTAGGAAGTGGAAGAGTTTGGGCTTGGATTATACACAGACAGAGCAAGATTGAGGATTGGTGGAAAAGAGACACCTTTACGCTGTCCAACAGAACCCTCGGTCATGCTGGAAGTGTTCTGTATCAGTAGAGTAACCGCTGGCCAAGTGGAACCACTGACCCCTTCACATGACTATGAGGAGCTGAGTTTTAAATTTTATTTAATTTAAATCTAAATAGCCGCATGTGGCTAGAGGCTACCTACTGGCCAAGGCACCTCTAGATAACAAAAATGCCCTGAATAATTTGTTGTGTGAGGTTTACTCCAGTTTCATCATGAGCCACACAATATTTTTCCTCCATAAAATAAGAGAAAGGCTGAGCAAATAACAGGAAAATCAGTGGATGATTAGCAAGAGCGTGATCCTCTGCCAATTACTAGTGCTTCATCATGGGAAGATCTCCTGAAGACTTTCGGCTTCAATTTCCTTAGCAGCAAAACAGAAATGCTACTAATTCTCCACTCACTTCATTGCACAGGATTATTCTCAGGATCATATGAGAAAATATGTGAAAATACTCTGAAAGCTAAAAAGTGCTATGTTAATGCAAGGTATGCTCATGGAAAATTAAAAGAGGGCATTGCAAATAGCAACCCGAGTTTATAATTTTGCTGGAGGAATAAAAAGCTTCGATGGGATTCTTTACAAATTAAGTACAAACTCTCGGCCTTCACTGGCGTGGGAATTATGCCTGGCTTCTACTAGTTATGCGCAAAACTTACTTAGCATCGCTGGACGTATTTTTTAAACTGCATTACAACAAGTTTTTCTACTTGGCTATGATATCTTTTGCTCCTAAATTTCTAAATTTCCATGATCATTATCAAGAAGCATTAGCCCAAACCATGATTCATTTAAGTACATATGCCAAGGCTCGAAAGTTGCTTGGGTCAGCCTGATGAATAGACCAGTTGTCATTATCATGCTACTATCGTCATTGCTTTGCCTAGAACCATTGCTGTGTCCCTTTCTGGAAGAATCGTGCTGTTGAAGCATATTCCTTGGCCTGCACCCCACCAACCTACAGGCAGTCTGAAGTCTGTCACTGATCAGACACTTCGACCTCTCTGAAAGCTCACTGCCCGGGGTGAGAGGATGCTTCTCTGCATCTCAATTTTTGCCTCTGCCTCTGTTTATTGCTTACTACTTTCTGTTTTCTGCTATGGTCATTTCTATTCCCAGCTTATTTTTGTACCACATATCTGAATTATTTGAAATATAGGTCCAGCCACTTGTGACAGAGAACCACATTAAAAGTGGCTGTTTTGTAAAAGAAGGTATATGCAGAACAATCTCCAAAGGCTGAAGGTGCCATAAGACCAAAGAAAAAGGCCGGACAAGTCCAGCTTGACAAGAAATGGTTTTTTATTAAGGGGACTTACAGACAGAAGCGTGTCTTCTTGTCTTCTGTGGCAGCAAGATGAGTAGGTCTCTGCAACCCCACCTCCCATAAGACTGCCTTTATAGCCTTAGAGGCTGGGGAGTAGTTGCTGGGGGACTACCCAGGAGGAGAATGTTTGAAAATAGGTATGTGTCATAGTCATATCTCCAAAGCAGATCAGGGAAATTATGCCCTGAGGGTATACTTAAGGGTGTGGTTAAACAAAAAGAAAGAATGTGTTGGGGGGGGGGGGCTGTTGGTGGGGCTGTGCTCAAGAAGGCTTCAGGTCACAGAGGGGTCATCATGGCAGATCTGTCCAAGATGGCATTAGTCTGGTTCACATAGCAGCTTAAAAAAATGTAGTTTAATTGTCCCTCATATAGGACCCTGAAGGCTCCATGAGATCATCCAGGGATTATAGGTTCGTTTTGTTGTCCTTTCCTCCCTAGGATGTAATCTCTTCCTCCTGGTCCAAGTTGGCTCAACACAACCACTTTCCAGCTTGCAGAAGAGGAATAAAAGGGAAATGGAATGCTATCCCCTTCCCTTTAAGGGCCGAGTCCAGAAGTTGTATACACACCTCCGTCCACATCCCTTTGAGCAGTGAGTTAGTTATATGGCTATCCCTAGCTACAGGAGGAAAGGCAGTTGTTATTCCACTTCCTAAAAACTAGAGGTTCTCATACTCTGGAAGAAATGGAAATTTTGGTAGGGAACCAGAAGTCTCTGTTATAAAGCATTCATTCACTCTTCACGGTAGCACAACTGCATTTCCTTCTGGGTAACCATTCCTTTCCCACACTCTGCTGGAAGTCTCCTCCAACTCCAGAATGGAGGGCGTGATATAGGCTTAAACCAAATAGCACCAACTCCCTTAGTCCTAGGGATTGGTGGGAGGTCAGAATCGTCTGTATTTCCCACAGACTCTCAGCAGCTTTGATTGTCTCTCTTTCCCTATTCAACCTGAATTCCATGACCCAGAACTCTAAGAATTGTCTATTTTTCTAAGCTGTTTGTCTTCATTGGTTTTTTGGCTCTTCTGTTTAATCTTCTCTGAAGTCCCAAATTCACCACCAGCCTCTCAAGTCTTATATCCATATTGCTAAGACCATTTGATACATAAACCCCAACCTTGACGGAAGGTCCTGAAGTTCATGATCTTTTTTTAACCCCAACTCCACACTGCCTGGATACCATTATTTGTTTCTTTGCCAAATCTTTCAACGGTTATTTCCAGAAGAGCTTCTAAAAATTTTCCTTCTCTTAAGCATCCTATCACCTTTTCTCCTCATTTTCATCAGACCACTTAACATCCTCATTCGGGGACAAAATAAAATCTGCCGAATGAATCCTTCAGTATCAAGCACAATTAAAATTCTCTGTGTTCTGCCATCACTTGCTGTGTATGTTCCTTTAAAAATTTTATTTATTTATTTATTTAAGGGGGGTTAGGGGCAAAGGGAGAAGAGAGAGTCATTAGCAGACTCCACGCTGAGTTTGGAGCCCAATGTGGGGCTCAATCTCACAACCCTGAGATCACGACCTGAGCTAAAGCCAAGAGTCAGACATGTAATTCACTGCACCACCCAGGCATCCTGCGGTGTGTATTTCTATAACACCTAGTGTATTGTACTGTGATCATGGCCTCTTTCCTATCACCCCTAATAGTCTGGAGGATTATTGCATTTAGGGGCTATTTCTTAATTGACTTTGGATCCTGGGTATTAGTTATCTATCTAACCGTATTAGTTATCTATTGCCGTAAAACAGATCACGCCAAACTTAACAACTTAAAAACGCAAATGTATATTTTTTCACAATTTCTGTGGGTCAGAAATCCAAGTGCACCTTAGCTGAGTGCCTCTGACTCTGGATGTCTCACAAGTCTGCAATAAAGGGAACTACCAGAGCTGCGTGCAGTCAACTCAACACTCAACCAGAAGAGGATCTCTTGCCAAGCTCCCTTGAGGTGGCTGGGGGCCTGCCTCAAGTTCACACTGGCTATTGCCTGGACACGTGAATTCACTGCCACACAAGCCCCTCCATAAGGCCTCCCACCCCATATATCAGCCTCCCTCCCCCAGAGCAAGGACTCTAGGAAAGAGAGAGTGGGGAAGCACCAAGAAAGGACAAGGGAGGGCAAGCGAGAGAGAAGCCAGAGTCTTTTTATAACTGAATCTCAGAAGTGGCATCTCCTTGCTTTTGCTCTATTCTGTTTCTTGCGAGTTCACACTTAGAGGGGCAAAACAAGGGTGTGAATAACAGGAGGAAGGAGTCTTGGGGGCCATTTTAGAGGTTGCCATAAACCCCCATAGTGTTTAGTACCCAATAAAATAGATACCTTCAATGAATAAATGAACGAGCACATGACTCAAAAAAGAGGGCTAAATGGAAGAGATACAGTAGGTAAAGCAACTAGCACAGCAAGGATCCAGACGGTCTGGGCAGCACAACCCTAAGGATCATTTAAGAAGCAGGCAAAGGAAAAAGTGCTATGAAGAAAACAGAAAAGCGGTAGTCAGATAGGAAACAGGCTAGGAGACACAGTTACAAAGGAAGTAAAAGGACAAAGAGTGTGTGGTTGTATCAAATGCCTTGAGTATATTAAGAGGGTGTTAACTGAAAAAGTGAATCATTACTGAGTACAAAAAAAAATGGATATAGCAAGTTGTGATGGTTAATTTTATGTGTCAACTTGCCCAGACCATGGGTGCCCTGATACTTGGTCAAACATTTTTCTGGGTTTTCCCCAGATATAGTTGGGATGAAATTAACATTTAAATCACTAGACTTTCAGTAAAGCAGATTATCCTGTATATTATGGGTGGCCTCATCCAATCAGTTGAAGGCCTTAATAGAACAAAGACTAACCTCCCTAAGCAAGAAGGAATTCTGCCACCAGACTGTCTTTGGACTTAAACTGCAACTTTTCCCTGGGTCTCCAACTTGCTGGTCTACCCGTCATGTGTGTGTGTGTGTGTGTGTGTGTGTATTTTTTTTGGACTCACCAAGTCTTCACAATTGCATAAGTCAATTGCTTAAAATAAATCTCTCTCTGTATATGTAGTACGTCCTGTTGGTTCTGTTTCTCTGGAGAACCCAGACAACTATACAAGGATAGATTATTCTTTCAAGACATATAAATAGAAGGAATGACAGAATAGGTCAGTAACTTGCTGAAGACACAGGTTTATTTTTTTGTACATGTTTGTTTTATTTTAGAGAGACTTACACATGTTTACATATTAGGGAAAGAAGTGAGAGCAGAGCAAAGAGCAAGAGGTTGAAAATATAGAGAGATATAATCAGAAAGGAAGAGATCTGAAAGTATACGGGCAGGAATGGGATAAACAGCAAGAAGTAGGATATTGCCTTAAAAAAAGAAGGTATACTTCTTCCTCTGAGGACAGAGAAAGGGGGGGTCAGAGTTTGTATTCGCTATTGTGCATCACGAACCACTCAAAACTTGATCAATGAAAACAAACCCATTTATTATTTCTAATGAGTCTGCAGGTCCACAAGGTGGTTCTGCTGGACGGGATTTGGCAAATCTCGTCGTAGGGGTTGTTTGTATCGTATCTGTGGTCAGCTGAGGGATTGACGAGGGGCTGACAGCACAAGGCTGGTCATGACTAGGACATTTCAGCTCTGCTGCGTGTACTCTCATCCTTCTAGACTGGTCTTCTTTTCACGGCTGTGGCAGGGTTCCAAAAAATTGAAGGTGGAGACACACAAGAACTTTTTCAAGCCTTCACAGAAGTCCCATGGCCAAGCTCAGGGTGACAGTGGGAAGGGACTACAAAGTCGCAGGGCAAAGCGTATGGAAAAGAGAGGCCATTAATTTGGGCCATTGATGCAATCAGTCTACCACAGAGTGGATACGTTTGTAGACTTATTTGTAAATACTACAGGAGCAGGAAATGAAAAAAGTCCACACCCAAGAGCCATATTTTTCCCCCCATGGGGAATGAGAGGTTAATTTCTGAGAGTAAAGAGGTCAGTATCAGCACAGGTGGCATGAGGAAATTGAAGAGTATTTTCAGTAGATCTGTGAAGATTCGGAGAGAACATTCACCAGGGACATGTAAGGAACTGGCAAACATTACTGGAAGCATAAATGAGGTGGAGACCATATGTTTCTGGTGGCAATAATCCCAACATTTGTGTTATTTTCTCTTGTCGTCTAGCATTGGAGGTGTAGGAGTGGAGGTGGATGGTTGGATTGATTCAAGGCTAGACATTTTTAGAATGAGCTTGGTTGAGGGCTAAGGCAGCTAAGGATTTTGAGGCCTCTCAAAAGAGAGGGGTGTCCTTAGGGAACCTGGGTGGCTCAGTCGTTAAGTGTGTGCCTTCAGCTCAGGTCATGATCCCAGGGTCCTGGGATGGAGTCCCATATCAGGCTCCTTACTCAGTAGGGAGCCTGCTTCTCCCTCTCCCTCTGCCTGCTGCTTCCCCTGCTTGTGCTCTCTCTTTGTCAAATAGATAAATAAAATATTAAAAAAAAAATAAAGAAGGAGGAACTTTTCCCAAGGGTATCAAAAAGTGGTAGCATAAAAGTAATATTTAGAACCCAATATGGGCTATACTTTGGGTGAAAAGTGGCCTATTATTCAAGGCAAGGAGGTCAAAGGAATTTTCTGGGAAGCAATCGATGTTGTAAGAACATTTGTTTGCACGGAAATTGTGGCTGTAGGAACATAGTGCGAAGAGCGAAATGGAAGTCAGATATGGATGGAAGGGTGTAGAGAGTGAGGTCAAGAGATCAACAAGACTCTGGAGAGACCTTACCCTTGAACGAAACTTCTAGTGAGTGAGGTGACAGATACGGTAGCAGCCAGGAACATGTAAGATCCATTATGATCTTCTTTGCAATTATACTGGGAAAAATAATCCTTTGGTTGCTTAACCAAATAATCCTTTGGTTGCTTAACTTTAATAATTATTCAGTGAAAATAGTTAAGCTCCTTACTGAAAGATAATGAAGGACTTCACATTTGTTGGAGGAAGGAAGGAAGTTGGTCAGTCAAGCATGGTGTTCCTTCTTAACAGATCATAAATGCAAACAAGCTACCATTACTCAAAGTGTCAGTGATCCCTTAACCTGCGACTTGACGAATAGCTATGAAATGGATATATAGTTGTAAGCCCCTGTGTCTCAGTCCCTGAACGGCACCAGAGTCCTAGAGACTAAACCATTCTCTCAAAATAACTGTTTCATCACTTGTATTTCTTGAACACCATAAAAGGAGACAAACAGATCCTAACACTTAAATGAACAAAACCCCATTATCCCTGCCCCTCCATTTTTTCCCCTCATACCAACTGCCCCTGTGCCTCTCTCACCCCACAATACCCCCGCAAAACCCCTCCCCTTCTGTTTCTGGGAAGTATTTTCCTACCACTCACGTGCAGCCCACTTCCCTGGCCACTGCTGTGGTCACGGCCCCCTTGGCGGTCATGAGATGCGTGCAGTCACACTGCATCCTGCACTCAGAAGTGCCCCACTCTTAGTTGAATGCTTTGACATCAGTGGCTGCAAATTCTTAGCAATTTTGTTCATTTTGCATGTTCATTTTATGATGGGTCTTGCAAATGTTATAGCCAGTTCTGATTCCAGTCTGCCAGTTAGGACAGCACGAGAGGACCCAGCGGGATTGGGTGTCTCCTGTCCCCCAGGGCAGGGGAAGGCTAGCTTGTGCTTCACTCTCAATGCTTTTCCGAAGAGGATTGATTCAGTGGCTTTGGTGGCTTCACCCTGGGCTCTCAACTTTCTCCTTCTGGCAGGAGCAAAGTGAATGCTGTAGACACTTACATATTGATAATTCTTGTCCCATCAATACATTGTTTGGAGGACAAAGTCAAGTTCAGAGATGCATGTTTATAAGGTTAGCCTTCCAAGGACTGGTGCGGGTGAAGAAAGGCTTAAGGCAATTTTTTGGAAAAACAGAATATTGGGAACAGAAAAATAAGAGAATATTTGATATTTCCAAGAGATGTATTTATGAATATAGAACTCTGGGGACAAAGTTATTTACTTGGGTGAGCTAAAATGAGAATGGAAACCATTAAACATGGAGGAAAGACCCAGGGAAATAAGATGGAGGTCAGGTAAAGAAACTGGACCGAAATGAAAACAAAATAAAACAAAACTAAAACCCAGTTATTGCAACTTCTTCTTCTTTTTTTTTTTTCCAATTCTTGTCATAAAACCTGTCTCCTACATCAGAGACTTTCCTGTTCCAGGGAAAGATTATATCTTTTTGTCCTTCATGGCCCTTGATGTGGTACCTTACACATCATCCTCTCTCAATATTTGCTGTTTAATTGAAAATAAATCTAAAAAAGAAACAAAGCCAATGCTTTCAGATCTAAGGAAGCAAACTGTCAGCCTGTGGGCTTGACACAGATGGGTTTTATTTGGCCCACACTAGTTTGTTTTTCTTTCTTTTTTTACATTTTAATGAACTGTCAATAGTTAAAAATCAGGAATTTCACATAAAAATACAGATTTCTGGCTTCTCTTTAAAAAAACTGGAAGATCTGGCTACGTATGGCCCAGATCTCTGTGGGTATATGCTCTCCAGCTCTCTGAAGTCCCCAGTTCACCCTGTTGTCCTCCCAGCATAAAGGCATTCCCACCAGGCCCATACCCCCTCCCCCCCACCAGGTGGCTTGATCCCCCAAATCGAGGCCTGTCCCATTGTTCCTTAGTAGTAAGCATTGGGTTTCAGCAGGCATCAGGGCAACCCAGAATAAAGAAACATTTTCCTCCCTCCTTAGAGCCAGGGGTGGCCATGTGACTAAATTCTTGCCTTCTTATTTGATGCCAAATTATTTAATGTCAACAGAGTTTTATGCGCAACTTCTGGAAAATGTCTTTAAAAGGATGAGACGTACCCTTCCCCCACTTTCTCCTTCTGCAGGCTGGAATTCAAATGTAATTGCTGGCACCCTGACAGACATCCTGGACCATGAAGTAAACTTGGGACCGGGATAGCAATGCAGTAGAGGGGGCGTGGGTCCCAGGGTCTGAGAATCTGCCGTGCCAGCCTGGAGATGCCTGCCTCCGAGCTTTTACATCAGACAGAAACAAACCTCTATCTTATTGTGGGGGAATTTCTGTCACCTAGAGCCAAAACTAATCTTAAATAATACAACTACAAATAATCTCTGATAAGCAGGAGTCTTCTACAGTTTTACTCTTATGAAAAGTTAAATGCCCTGAAAACTCACAGTCTTGGGAAAGAAGGACGCATGCAGCCGAGCCCGATCGCTTCAGAACAGTGGGTGTACATTTCATGAATACAAATTCATGGACCATCTGCTAAAACTACATTGCAGTGGTAAAGCTTGAAGGCTTTGCAGTTTCTGATTCCTCTTTTCCTTCAATTTTCTCATCTGTAAAATGAGGGTAATAAAAAAGATGAGATGAGATAATGCATATAGCCAGAGCAGTGTCATTCCTTAAATTCTAGGCAGATGAGGCAGAATGGTGGCCCGAAGCTGGTAAGGCATATGGAACTAAAGAGAAGCACTTTTTATTTTCTGCTTACTTTGCTCTTCCCACATTAAGAAGTATTACAAAGAGTGGGAGGAAGAGTGCAAAAGTTTCCAGCAGCCCATGAAAGAGCTATGTTGTTACTTCCAGCCAGCATATATACGATCTCTTGAAAGTTAAGACTGATGAGGGAATCTCAAATCCTACCATTTTTTATATCACACTTAAATCATCCCTAAAAGCAGTACATCTGACGTTGACATTTGAATGGGAATTATATTTTCTTTCAAAGCAACGTTATTAGATGAGTAACTTCTCCAAAGAGCCCCGAGTTTACTGAGAAACTTAATTCCCCCTGTTGGGAGTGAGCTCCTGGTCAGAATCCCTCTCATGAAAAAGAAAAAGAAACATTGTACATACAGAATATAGACATTTATCCTTCTGTTATAGAACAACTTCTATACATTTGCATAACACTTTTTGGGGGGGAGACCAATGTGCCAGCAAATAAGAATCGGAAGAAATTCCATACATTTGGTAATTTTCTATAACATTTAAAAATTTTTCTGTATGCTACTATCTAACCCCTTTCTAAAAGAATCTCTAGTGAAGTCTTAAAACCTTAAAAATATCTTTAGTTGAAAGTAAATATAGGGCTTAGGAAAAGTAAAGAAGATGGTGTTATTTTAAGGAAGTCATTTAAAAATGGTTTTATCTTGGCAAACGGAGCATAAATGGAAAATATTTGCATAGAAAGAAAAAGAATATTATACATACAGTCAATATGTTATTTACAGAGGTAGATTGTGACGTTGTTGTTCATTACTCAGTGGCCATAATGAGAACGTCTTGTTTTCCAGTGTTTTTATATTAAAATTATCATTTTACCAATGAAGAAAGCAGGCTTCATGTATCATTCCCTGTTCACATATCATTCCCTGCCCTCCACATTTAAAGGAATATTCTAATAAAAAACCGAAGTCTGCTTTATATTTAATAATTATATGATGTTCCACGAATAAAGTATACAAAACGACCCTAAAAATCTGAGGAACAATTGGTAGAGACTACAGTAACACTTTTTTTCTTACAATTTTTTAAACTCCATGAAGATGTGATTGTGGGGACATTCTTTTGTGACAGTTGTCTATTTTTGTGGGGCTAAGGTCCTCCAGGTAAATAGCAATTATTATTATTTTTCAGAGAGAGAGAGAGAGAGAGAACATGCACTCACGGAAGTGAGGAGGGGCAGAGGGAGAGGGAGAGAGAATCTTAAGCAGACTCCACGCTGAGCTCAGGGCCCAACTCGGGGCTTGATCTCACCACCCCGAGATCATGACCTGAGCTGAAACCGAGAGTCAGGCACTTATCCGACTGAGCCTTCCAGGTGCCCTGGTAAATAGCAGTTATAATGAGCCTTTCTGTCTTTGATGCCAGACTCTCAAAGTATTCGAAGCCTTTAGATATAAAACAGTCTGATAAACCTAGATTAAATATAGCAATTTAAGGTTGGGTACCAATGATCCTTTTAAAATGTTAGTGGGTTGCCTTTTTAGTACCCCCTTTGTCCCGATTTTGCTTTCTGCAGTTACCCGAAGACAAACGTGGGTCTGAAGGTGGATGATACTCCTTCTAACAATATGTTAGAAGGTCGACAGTAGCCTAGCTACGTCCCAGTGCCTATGCCATTCCCCTCCTTTATCTCATCACGTGAGCATTTTATCATTTTACATCATCACAAGAGGAAGCCTGAGTGCAGGAAAAGAAGGTATTTTGAGAGAGGAACCACATTCACATAACTTTCATTACAGTATATTGTTATAATTATCCTATTTTATTATTACTTATTGCTGTTAATCTCTTATCAGCTTAATTTATAAATTAAACTTTATCCTAGTTATGTACATATGTATAGGAAAAATGTAGATTATGTATAGCTTTCAGATCTATTCGGGCATCCACTGGGTTTCTTGGAACTTATCCCCCCACAGATAAGGGAGACTGATGTATATGTTTTAAAGGAATTGGGGGTGGGCACCTGGGGGGTGCAGTTGGTTAAGCAACCGACTCTTGGTTTTAGCTCAGGTCATGATCTCGGGGTCGTGAGATTAAGACCCACAAGAGGCCCTGTGTCCAGTGCCGAGTCTGCTTGAGGATTCTGTCTCTCCCTATGCCTGTTCCCCCTCTCTCATGCCTTCATGCTCTCAAATGCTCTCTCTCTCTCAAGTAAACAAATAAATTATTTAGAAATAAATAAGAGGGAGAGAGAGAGCAGGGGGAGGGGCAGAGAGAGAGGGAGAAGCAGACTCCCCACTGAGCAGGGAGCCCAATGGAGGGCTCCATCCCAGGACCCTGGACCATGACCTGAGCCAAAGGCAGACTCTTAACCAACTGAGCCTCCCAATAAATAAATCCTTAAAAAAAATAAATAAAAGAATTGGAGCGTCCCATTTGCCTGGCGGCCCCTTGCCTGAATGAATGCCTGGCTCTCACTGATGTGACTGGCATTCCTGCCCCTGTCAGTAAGAGGACTACATCCAGCCAGCCCACTGGGAGGGAGGGCCCAATGACCATCCCTCTCGGGCAGCATAATGCATTAGAGCTCACACCCAATTCACGCTGCCAGTGTCACAGCCACCATTAGTTCATGTTGACCTTGTTTGTTGGGGCAAGGTCAAACTCAATTTTCCTGAAGAGTTGTTGACTACATGAATGTCTTCACCCACCCGGCTCCTCCACCTGCCTATGGTGACTGGAGAAACTAACTCTCAGCTACATTTTGGCTGAACGATCCTTTCCTTTCTCCCTCACTTGGTCATGAGAGCATGGGAGATGGCAATCATTTTGTTTATGCTTGTTTCACTCTCTGCAGGACTATGTCTTTATGCAAAAGTCAACTTATCCACAATCGTGATTCTCAAGCCTGAGCTACACTTGAGGGCTTGACCAAACAGAGATATCTGGGCTCCATTCCCAGAATTTCTGATTCAAATGGTTTCAGGTGGAGCCGAGAACATGGTTTTCTAAAAACATCTCCATAATACTGATGCATTTGTGTAGAATATCACATTTTGAGAATCACTGCTCTAGAAGAAAAAAGCCCATTTTGGCTCTACTTCTGGAACTAGAAAGTTAGGTCTTTAATCAGCTGATAAGTAGTTTTATGCCTTTGAGGTCTTTGGGTATTTAAGTATCATTCTGTTTGTTGTCATACTTTACATCAAATGGATTCCTTTGTGTTTTTCAAATAAATGCTCTTTGATAATGTTCAAAGCCTAAGGCTCTGTATACAGATCTGGATTTATGTGTAGTGGGAGCAAATAGCCACTCTCAATGATTTGCCTCTCTCTTCACTGGCTTCCCATTTAGTTGTTGGCCAATAGAGTATACACTGAAATTTCTACAGTCCCTTTCTACTTTATTTGTTTTTAAAGACTTATTTATTTATTTTAGAGAGCAAGAGAACAGTGAGAGGGAGAGAGAGAAAAATCCTCAAGCAGACTTCCCATTGAGTGTGGAACTTTACATGAAGATCCATGTGAGGATCGACATGGGGCTCCATCCCAGGACCCTGAGATTATGACCTGAGCTGAAATCAAGAGCCGGCCGCTTTATCAACTAAGCCACGCAGGCACCCCACCACTTTCTACTTTAAATAATGAAGGCCAGAGCATTGCCTTCAGAAAGATAAGGTTAAAAAAGAAGAAAGAAGAGAAGGAGGGAAGTAGGGGATGAAAGAAAGGAAGGAAAGGAAGAGGAATGAAGGAAGAAGGAGGCAGGAAGAAGGAAGGAGGGAGAGGGAGGAAAGGAAGAAAGAAAACTAATGATATTTAAAAACATGCTCTTAAGGGGCGCCTGGGTGGCTCAGTGGCTTAAGCCTCTGCCTTCGGCCCAGGTCATGATCTCAGGGTCTTCGGATCGAGCCCTGCATTGGGCTCCCTGCTCAGCGGGGAGCCTGCTTCCCCCTCTCCCTCTGCCTGCCTCTCTGCCTACTTGTGATCTCTCTCTCTCTGTCAAATAAATAAATAAATAAAAATAAAAACATGCTCTTAATATGATGATGCATTTAAAGAAGTAACTATATCGACTTAGTAATAATTAAAATAATATAATTTTATAATATATAAATAATATATAATATATAATATGTCATATTTCATGTTATGTCATAATATATTATTTTAAATATATAATAATATATAATAATATAACATAATAACAATAGTTAAAATAACTATAAGATCCAATGCATTTTAAATGATATTAAATAATAATATATATTTTATTATTATATATTTTATATTTTTATACATTATATATTATACATATACATATAAGTCATATATAATATATTATATTTAAAATATTATATAATTATATAAAATTATATATAATAATTATATAAATTCAAATAATACTTAAAATAAAATAATAACACTCGCCCTGCTTGTGTTCCCTCTCTCACTGTGTCTCTTTCTGTCAAATAAATAAATCTTTAAAAAATTGTTAAAATGATATTAATAATTTTTTGTTCAGATTGCATTCATTTATTTGTCAGAGAGAGAGTGAGAATGCAAGCAGGGGCAGCAGCAGGCAGGGGCAGAGGGAGAAGCAGGCTCCCCACTGAGCAGGGAGCCCATTGCAGGGCTTGATCCCAGGATCCTGGAATCATAATCCAAGCTGAAGACAGACGCCCAAGTGACTGAGCTCCCCAGACATCCACATAACAACTAATTTTTACTGAGTGCTTACTTGTGCCATGTTTACATGTTATATGGGCTAATCTTCACAGAAATCCTGTGAAGCAAGTACTATTAACTACTATTATCTCCACTGAAAATGCTTTTTGTGATGTTGAATCATATTTAGAACCAGTTTTTAATGGAAACATTTTAATGTGTTAAACCACTGGGCGAGTGTTCACATTTCATAGTAGCCGGGTACCCAGAACGATGATGCTCAACAAACAGCTTATTTTCCCTGATCTTGTTTTTTGTTTTTTTTTTTTAAAGATTTTATTTATTTATTTGTCAGAGAGAGAGAGTACAAGCAGGCAGAGTGGCAGGCAGAGGCAGGCTCCCTGCTGAGCAAGGAGCCCGATGTGGGACTCGATCCCAGAACCCTGGGATCATGACCTGAGCCGAAGGCAGATGCTTAACCGACTGAGCCACCCAGGTGTCCCTCCCTGATCTTGTTTTTCTATTCTTGCACGTGTGCTCCTGCTTTGAATGCCTTTTCTGTCTCCCACATTACTAAAATTCGGTCTTCTCTTCTAGTCAAACTCAAAAGACACCTCCTCCATGTTTTCTGTTCTTATCTCATCTCCTTTTGTTTGTTTTTTTAAAGACTTTATTTATTTGAAAGAGAGAGTGCATGTGAGTGGGGGGAGGACGCAGAGGGGGAGGGAGAGAATATCCAGCAGATTGCCCCCTGAGTGTGGAGCCCAAGGTGGAGGGGTTTGACCTTATGACCCTGAGATCATGACCTGAGCCGAAAACCAGGAGTCAGTCCTTTAACCCACTGAACCACCCAGGCACCCCACCTCATCTTTCGAACAACTGCTTTATAATGAAAAGATGAACGTGTTTGAATAGTGGATGGCAGGGCATCATTCTCATTTCTGCTACATATTAGCCATGGGACTTCGGGCAATTAATGCCTCTGCTTCTCTGCTTGAAAAAATGGGACCAAGAATGCACTCGTAAGCTGAGCTGTTTTTATCTTATGGATCTTATGAATTAGGAATTAAATGAGTTTCCTTTGAAACTCTTCTAGAAAGCTCAGAGGTTAATTGGCAGTTTCCATCTAGAAAATGTATTGGATCTTAAGGCATATCTTCTCTGTACTACTCATTTTCCCACTGTACCATTTTCCTTGAGATTTATGTGAAAACAATAACTTAAAAATTAATTTACGAACACAAATGAACTCTGTGTACACAAATTGGAACATATAGGGGCCCCCCCCCACCCCGACATACATACTCGCCCACAGAGGAATGTCTTTCCAATCTATGGTGTTTGGGAAAACTGAACAGCTCCATGCAAAAAAATGAAACTGGACCAGTATCTTACACCATATACAAAAATACATTCAAAATGGATAAAGACTTGAATGTAAGACCTGGAACTATAAAACTCCTAGAAGAAAACAAAGGCAGAAAGCTCTTTGACATTGGTCTCAATAGTATTTTTTGGGACCAGTATCCTCCAGCAAGGGCAACAGAAGCTAAGATAAACAATTGGGACTACATCAAAATAAAAAGCTTTTTGCACAGGGAAGGAAACCATAAGAAAATGAAGAGGCAACCTACTGAATGGGAGAAGATGTTTGCATATCATACATCCAATAAGCAGTTAATAGCCAAAATACATAAAAAACTTACACAACTTAACATTGGTGGGAATGTACATTGGTGCAGCCGCTATGGAAAACAGGGTGAAGATTCCTCAAAAAATTAAAAACAGAAATACCATACAATCCCATAATGTCACTTCCGGGTATTTCTCCAAAGAAAATGAAAACATCAGTTCGAAGAGATACATGCATATGTTCATTGTAGCTTTCAGTCACAAAAACCAGGATATGGAAGCAACTCTAAGAGTCAGTAGATGAATGGATAAAGAAGATGTGGTGTTGAGATACACACACACACACACACACAGGTGTATTTCTCAGCCACAAAAAAAGATGAGATCTTGCCAGTTGTGAAAACATGCATGGACCTAGAGGGTATTATGCAAGTGAAAACAGTCAGACATAGAAAGACAAATACCATCTGATTTCACTTATATGCAGAAGCTAAAAAACAAAACAAATGAACAAACAAAACAAAATGAAAACAGACTTATAGATAGAGGAAACAAATTTTTGGTTACCAGAGTGGGTAGGTGGGAGAGGGCAGATGAAGTGGATTAAGAGGTATAAATTGTCAGTTATAAAATAAATAAGTCATGGGGATGTAATGTACAACATAGGGAATAGAGTCAATAATATTGTCATAATGGTGACAGATGGTACCTAGACTTATCATGGGGATCATTTTGTAATGTATAAAAATATTGAATCACTATGATATACACCTGAAACTAATAAGATATTGCAGGTGAATTATACTCCAGTAAAAAAACACTTCCTAATTTTAATGAATTTGTGTAAAGTCCTACTGAGTGGACCCTTTTTACTCAGGTAAGTTCTTGTATGAGAATTACCAGTTCTCTGTCCTACTTCTAACTCCATCCTAGCTGTTTGCTCCAAAGACCCTGTCCTTTGTAGATTGCTCCATCCCTCTCCAATTAACAGAGATGATTAGGCATTAGATTTCTCCCTGCTAATAGGGAATTTGAAAAATTGCTTGAGTTTCTACTCCGTAGAGTTTAGAAGCCCTGGGCCCAGTGGCTGCGCTATTCTTGGCTTCTGGGGAGAAGGCAGAAGGATTGCTTGACCTCCATGTGCCTGGGTCTCTGGGGCTCATGTTCATCTTTGGCCATTCCCCCAAGGAGAAAGTCACCTTGAACCCTTGCTAGCCCGCTTTCTATGATATTCTTGCCAGACATTTCCTGGGGACCGGGCTCTGATGTACCTCTTCTACATAGTATATTTTTCCAGACTTCCCCAGCTCTGTATGACTGTCCAGCATCCCCATTGCAAACCCTAAAGGTATACCTCTCATCTGATCTTACATCACATCCTCTGCTCCCTACCCTACCATTATCTTCCTGATTACCTCCTTGCTTTGAGATCTCTCCAACCACTCCCGAACTACATTTTGGTAAATGGATCATGAGGGTGTGCCTAAAGTGCCCACCAAACACCCATTAGGAAAATTTGAAAGTACAAAGGAGAGCAAAAACAGGGGTGCCTGGTAGGCTCAGTCAGTAACATATATGACTCTTGATCTTGGGATTGGAAATTGGAGCCCCACAGTGGGGGTAGAGATTACTCAAAAAAAAAAAAAAAAAAAATTAAAAAAGAAGAGAAGAGCCAAAACATGAGACATATCAGATCAGTGAAGTTCACACAACCAACAAAAGCCATTGGGCGATTATGATCAGTTTCTGACAAGAGAATCTATTCAGAAGTATAGAGAACAGGGCGGTAATGTATGAAACACAGTGTTCTTGAGTTGCATCAGAGATGAAGATTAAAATGTTTTCATTTATGCAAAATTTAGTCTATTCGAGTTAATGTTTAAATGACAAAGGGAAATTTCCAGCTGAGTGAGGAAAGTCTACAGTAATAAAATGTACTCGCCTTCTGTTTCTATAACATCCTGTGTTCTAGGTGAATTCTTTCTGTAGATAACAATCTACATTGCTTGCTCATTTGACTTTACAACTACTAGTTCTCAAGTGTAAACATGTGAGATAGTCACATGGTTTAAAGATCCCAACAACACAATTGCCTAATGCCATTAGTTTGTCAAGTGTGACAGTAAAAAATAAACATCAACTAACAGATATTGTTGCAAAGGTAGAACCAGTTTCCATGTTTATATATGCCAGTCCCTAACTAAATAAGCTTATTTATTTTTGACATGTGGAAATGAGGAAAGTATCACAATAAATCATTATACTTACATGTAAATAATTTTAAATGATATAGATGTAATCAATTAAATATAGAAGACTACTATGCATAGTAGGTACTTGGGATAAGCCAATAAATACACTCTGGTTCTTGCCCTCAAGAAATTTACAGGGGCGCCTGGTTGGCTCAGTGGGAAGACCTCTGATCTTGGGCTCATGAGTTTGAGCTCCACCTTGGGTGTAGAGATGACTAAAAAAAGTAATTAAACTTATAAAAAAGAAATTTACAAAATGAAATTTGCGGGGAAGTCAGCTTCCTGAGATTGTTCGGGGAGGGCTTGTTCAGGGAGATTTTGGGTGAAGAAATGATGGTGAGGGGTGGCAGGGAAGAGTCAGCAAAGGCTTTAAGGGGGACAGAGAGGGCAATGTTGGACATAAACTCTCATGTAAACACTAAAAGGTACCTGATAAGCAGGCAACAGTAAGTTAATATGTATTCATCTGAGAGTCATAAGACCCAGCAGTTTATACCTAGGTGAGAATGGGAATTTTGAAAGAGCCCAAAGGTCAACTTGCAAGACCAAAGAAGGAGCAGGGCCTTTCTGTGGCATTTGCTAGTATCCAGAAAGTATGTTCCATCTCTAATGATGTTACTACTTCATTAAGTCCTGTAACCAATGAGAAGTTAGAAGTACAACTATAATTGATAAGATTATTCAGTTAGAATTTTATAATGGTTATGTTAATGGCATAATTTTGGAGTTTAAAAAAAAGGAAGCACAAATTTTACTTCTTAGCCATTATCCCACACCATCTCTAGTGGGAAAAAGGAATGGGCAAAGGCAAATAGAGGCCTGAACCATCAATATATATGCTCTGTGCTTCTGAGTGGTCCTTCTTGTGGGGAATGTCCGCAGAAAGCATAGCAAATTCTTCCTGGATGTTCTCCAGAAAGAGACACCTGACACCTTCCACTTACTGCTTACTGTGTACCTAACTCACATTTCTCCTGTTCCTCAAGATCAAGAAGAGGCAATTCTCTATCTTAATATTTGGCAATTTCCCCCCCCCCCCCTCTTTTCTCACTCTCTCTTTCAGTGTCAGCGTAAGGGAGAAGGATCCCATACGTGAATAGCCTGCAATTTTCTTCATCTTGCCCTTGTCAGATAAAAATCTGACCTCTTAAATGGCAAGGTCAGTATGTACCTCCAACGTTGTTCGGGAAGGGGATGACAATAAGCCGAAGGCATCCAGATATTTGCCAATCTCAGCATAGCGGTGACACACTTCATTTCCACTGGTCACATTCCACTGGTCAGAACTAGTTACGCAGTCCCACTTCAGTTCAAGGAGGTTTGGATATGAGGTTTTTGGAGAAATGAAAGCCCCAGCTTCATCCCCTCAAACTCTGGGAGCATCCTGGGGAATCTCTCCTCAAAATACCACTAAGTTGTAGGCAAAACTGAATATCATGCAAATTTTATTTGGCCCATGTGATACTGGCCAAGGCAATATTGAAACCTTCTCGATTAGTTGTCAATATTTAAAAACAGGGATTTTAATACTGGAAAAAAAATTCGCATTTTGGGTTTCTCTTAAAAAAGTCAGATTACCTGACAGTGCTAGGCCTATATTTCTGTGCGTTAACAACCGGCTAGATCTGGATGCTGTCTACTTTCCCTTGTGCCTCAATCTCATGTAACTACCCCAGGTAGTCCATCCAGCTAGATTCACTGCTTTCGGTTACCTGCTGGCATTTGAGTTTGTGGTTCTGGAGCACAAAACCCAAATTATGGCCTGTTTTGGCTGGACATGGAGCAAAGTTTATTGTTTAGCCATACCTATTGTTTGTTAGCACTGCCATAACGAAGTACCACAAACTGGGTAACTCAAACAACAGAGATTTATTGTCTCAGTTCCAGAAGCTTAGAAGTCTCCAATGAGGGGCACCTGGGTGGCTCAGTGAGCAAAGCCTCTGCCTTCGGCTCCGGTCATGATCTCAGGGTCCTGGGATCCAGCCCTGCATTGGACTCTCTGCTTGGCAGGGAGCCTGCTTTCCCCTCTCTCTCTGCCTGCCTCTCTGCCTACTTGTGATCTCTCTCTCTCTCTCTTTCTCTCTGTCAAAGAAATAAATAAAATTAAAAAAAAAAAAAAAAAAAAGAAGTCTCCAATGAAGTATGTAGGCAGGATTGCTTCTTTCTGAGGGCTGGGAGAGAAAATTTGTTCCAGGCCTTTCTCCCTGGCTTGTAGATGGCCATCTTCATGTTCATGTGGCATTCTCTGAATGTGTCCTTGTGTCCAAATCTTTCCTTATTGTAAGAAAACCAGGCATATTGAATTAGGCCCTAGCTTAATGAACTTACTTTAACCTCTGTAAAGACCCTATGACCAAATAAGGTCACATTCTGAGGAACTGGGAGTTAGGACTTCAGCATATGAATCTTGAGGGCATGCAATTCAATTGTAACACCATATTTACTCATTTAACTTCACATGCACGATTACATAAACATACAAAAAAAAAAAACCTAAAAATGTTCTCAAGCAGAAAGCTGCTCATCATACCACAGTGTTGCCAAAAAAAAAGGAGGGGGGTATTTCATAGGACAGTTGAGACGTAATATCAAAATGAAATTCCTTTCTATGTAAGGAATGCCACGTTCTAGATTTTCACCCTCCAGTTGAAATGGTCTATACAGAGGCACAGAAGAATCTCTCCGTTCCATGGGGAAAGGCTTTTTTGCTTGAGAAGAGTTGAGAAGATGCTGTGCTCCTTGACAAAAGAAGAGAGCAAACTTACTACGACGCTCTGCTCAATCCTGCATGAACTTTTCTTCTCTCTTGGGCAGAAAAATATGTTCCCCTTTGTGTCGTTGTCTACCCACATCTCCTATCTCCAAAGTGGTTGTGAAGAACACTTTTAGTGGGCTGTCAAGTCTGTCAGCAACAGAAATCCCCCCACAGAGTGAGGTATAAAATGGTGCCAAAGTTGAAGTTGTGGTAAATTTAACTGTTCACTGAAGTTAAGTGGAACAGTTCCTAACTGTCACATTTTTTTCAACTTCTCTTACCGAAGTGTTCAGTGACTTCTCTTTCTGGGTGAGGACAACTTGCCACGCAGAGCCGGGACAGGCCATGGTGGTTTGACCGAAAGAGCTTCCAGCGGCCAGGGCACAATGTCATGAAGTGCCACACGCCCTTCCTCTTATGCATCCCTTCACTAATAACACACCTGGGCAAAGGTGAAACTAAAAGGAAGTATAGTAATACCAGTTCTCAAAACTGTCTATATACACTTGAGGGCTCAAAGAGCCAAACTCAAATGGCCTGATTTAGATACAAAGGGCTAATCATCATTGAAAGTGGGAAATGAGGCCCAATTTTTGCATCTTTGTCATGGTGAGTAGCCACTTTAAAGAGATCAGTTGTTTGGGGACTCATAATCATAGTCCCATATAAAACACTTTTTAAATCTTAAGTCGAATCAGACGGTTATGAGGATAAACAACCAACCCTCATGGAAAAATTAGCAGAACCTTCTGCTTACTTAGGCCGAAATTCAAAAATCCTTGGAGTTTCTGAGACAAATCAAGAGCACTTGGCGTCAGAGCAGTCAAATGATTCATTTCCTCCCTCATGACATGAGAGGCTGGTACCTTCTTTCATGAGGGTTGGTTCGAAAAGAGGATCTGGAAAGCGTTCTCGGGCTGCTGAGGTGCTGAGCAGCTGAATGCAATTGGAGAATTCTATAACTCAGCAAAATGAGATACTCTACGACTCGGTCTTCTTAGGAACAATTTAGGAAAGGACCCATCGTTTCTTCTCTTTAGTAGAATTTTCTTTCAAAAACATGTGGCTCCATCCTCCTTTGGCCAAGCCTCTGCTGCCAGGGCCTTCCTAGCCTTCTGTCCTTCTGGAGTCCCCTTTTCCTTTAATAGCCAAATAACATGGCCCAAGCCCCTAGTTCCGGCAGCCCAGAGGCCCTCCCCCCCACCCAAGAAGCCCCCCTGGGGGAAAAGCTTCCGGGGTGCTTCTGCATCTGCTCCCACTGCTGTCTGTGCCCATAGAGCCTCCTGGTTCCTTACATCACTCTTGGTTATCCCACTCGTCCTACTTCTGGGCTTCAAGTGTAAGACTACCAGACCTCTGCAGGGAGGCAAGAGAGAGTAAATACAGCTCAGGATATTAGCCATTCCTGTCCTAAAAGTCCTTGGCCACCATCATCATATAAAATCTCTTGTTCAGCTTTCTCTCCAGCCTCTGCCTGCCATCATAATGCTTGGGCCCCTCTCTCTTCTAGGTTATCCCAAACCTCCCACTTTGGCTGCCACTAAGGCTCCAACAGCCAATTTTCTTGTTCTAGGACCCATAAAAGTGGGCTTAGCTCATTACTCATAGTGATAAGAAGAGTTTTTCTGGGTGTCTCTGGTTCTAGACTTCAAACCCTGGCCAAAGTCTCTTACTGGGATGCAACTTGATCTGGACGAAAAAATATATTCTTTTTTTTTTTTTTAAAGATTTTATTTATTTATTTGACAGAGAGACAGAGAAATCACAAGTAGGCAGAGAGGCAGGCAGAGAGAGAGGGGGAAGCAGGCTCCCCACTGAGCAGAGAGCCCGATGCGGGGCTCGATCCCAGGATCCTGAGATCATGACCTGAGCTGAAGGCAGAGGCTTAACCCACTGAGCCACTAAGGCGCCCCTGAAAAAATATATTCTTGAATTTGCTCTCGAAAGCAAATCTCGAGGTACGTTTGTTTACATAACAATGTTTCTTTAGTGGCAAGTGTATTTTTACCTCTGGGAGTATTTGGGATTAAATGTAGAAATGGTGAAGTAGATAATTCATATTATTAAAATATTTTTTTTGCTAAGGAATAATTTTAATTAACTAATTAAAGATTATTTATTTATTTAGAGCACATGAGCAGGAGGCAGGGTAGAGGGAGAGGGAGAGAGAGAACCTCAAGCAGACTCTGTGTTGAGCATGGAGTCTGATGCTGTGCTCAATTTCATGACCCTGAGATCATGATCTGAGCCGAAATCAAGAGTGGGACGCTGAACTGACTGAGCCACCTCGGCGCCCCAGGAATAATCTATATTTAGATATTAATAATGTTTCAGATAATTGGGCCTGTTAGGAGGGCCCCATGATTCTAATTTAACATAAGGGAATAACTGTTTTATATTTGTGATTTTAAGTGAAAATCTTACTAAGTTTGTAAAGAGTACAATTAGAACAATTAAGAGAATTTAAGATTTATATATATATTTAACTCGTTTGATTTATAAGACTCACTTGATTAAGGAACATGGGGTTTCTCTGAGGTGATGCAAATATGTAATTATTGATTATAATGATGGTTGCACAACTCTGTGAATAAAATAATGCCACTGAATTACATACTTTCATATATGTGTGCTTTTTTAAAGTAGGCTCCATGGGCGTGGAGCCCAATGTGGGGCTGGCACTCATGACCCTGAGATCAAGACGCTTAACCTGCTGAGCCCCCCGAGTGCCCCTGAATTACATACTTTCAATTGTACCCTTTAAATGGGTGAATTATATGGCATGGGAATCATTAACGCAATAGAGCTCTTAAAAAAACAAAAGAATCATTTGAGTTATTGGGAAAGTTTGTTTTGAGTCAACTCTAACAGTGAAAAAATGAAATAACATAAGTACGGCACAGAAAAATTCAGTGTAAGACTATTTAAGAGCATTACATGAAATTGTACAAGTCACACTTAAAAAATATTAAGATTGTTCTTATTTTTAAAACTAGAGATTCAATTACAAGCCTTGTGAAAAGAAATCTACACACAAGAAATGTACAACAGGTAGGCATTGTTTTTGTTATTTAAATGAGCAGTTATCTTATCCATGTAAACAGTTTCCAAATATGTTCAAAAGAAGAGACACAGTGTAGCCCCAGTGCCCTTCACTCCAACAAAATGTGCCAGCAATTCACATGTTGTAAATGGTCATAAACAGTGACTTCAAGTCCAAATACCATTAGCACAGGTCATTTGACTTACGACCACAGTGATAAATAAATGAGTTTTCGGTAAACACTAACTATGGGCCAGGCCCTGTGCTGATGTGTTCATGTTTATCATTGCCGTGTTTTTCTTAAAAAAATTGTGATGGCATGTGATTTCTTTGAGAGCTCTCTTTCCCAGAATCCCCTTCTCTGGATTGTTCTAAAGTAGAGACAGACAAAGAAGAGCCTCTTGGGACATTGTCAGAGGGTGATGGGCAGATGAAGGTCCTAGTGTGTCCTCACAGTCCTCCAGGCTATGTCCCTGCTGCCCAGGAGTAGCCCCAGGCTCGCCCCACCATGTGTAGCTATGGACTAAACAGCCTGTGTCTGGGATGGGAGGGTATTTTCCCTTCCTGTATGACTTTACTCACAAATCACATTTCCCAAAGGTAGGGGGTGAGGACCCAGTGTAGTTTGGATTTCTCACCTTCCTGTGAGCATCTAGATAGTTCCATGAAGGGCGCTGCACACTGGGAAATAGGTAACTTCTTGAAAAGGAAAGCAGACTTCGGGGAGGGCGAATGAGAGGGGCTCCAGCCTTCCAAACTTCCCTGCCCGGGCATCGGACACGTGGCTGATGCTTCCTGCATAGTCCCACCCCGCTACCTTCTACTGCAGATGCGTGAGCGATTCCAAGTGAGAGCAGCAGCAGAGCTGCTTCGCTGAGCCTAGTCAGGCCAAAGAATTATGTCCAGGCTGTCAAATTTTGGAGTGGTCTGGCGCAACAGAGAAGCGAAACATCTGAGTGCAATAGCGGCTGTCTTCGGGATACGGAGTCCTCTTGCGCCCCGCCCTTGAGCACCTGCTAATTAGGCCTGGACGGAAATCCATCAAAGTGGGCGGGGGCATTTCTCGCCCAGTCTACCTGAATGCAAGTCTCTAACTGCTCACTGTGCTGCTTACTGCAGCGGCTAATGCTTGTCCCTTAATTTTGTATTCTTTGCCTGGGGGCTCAGTGTCATTCAGAACCACACCCACTTTTCTGAGTCGCTGTCTTTGTGTTTCCAGATGAACATATTTTGAATTTTAGACTGCTCTCTTCCTTGCAAGGAATTGTCAATGTTTCACTGGTAGCAGCTAAATATTTACTATTAATATATTTCCAGTTTTCTTCAAGATCTATTATTTTCTCTCTGTATAATTATGTTCTTTTCCAAGAGACTCTTTTGGAGAAGATAGTTTCTGGCAGTTAATTTGCCTTCTTGATACAGTTCTGTTTATCCATTTGTATTTTCCCCAAAGTTTTGGGATCTAAGTCATTGATTTTCTGCCATATTCAACTTGCTTTTAACTGCCTATGTTTGTAGACGTAATAGCATCAGTGCTTAGAAGACCAGACTCTGAGGCAGGCTATTTTGGATTGGATTCAGGGTGAACCCCGTAGTAGTTATACTCTTAGTAGTGTGTCTTTTGGCCAAGATATTTTTTTTTTTTAAAGATTTTATTTATTTATTTGACACACAGAGAGGGATTACAAGTAGGCAGAGAGGCAGGCAGAGAGAGGCGGGATGCAGGCTCCCTACTGAGCAGAGAGCCCGATGCAGGGCTCGATCTGAACACCCTGAGATCATGACCTGAGCCAAAGGCAGAGGCTTTAACCCACTGAGCCACCCAGGTGCCCCTTGGCCAAGATATTTAATTTCCATCAAATCCGTTTTATAGCCTTGGGAGAAAACAGAGAAAGTAGCAATGTTTAACCAATGGGGACACTGAAAGGCTTAACGAAAAAACACACGTGGAATGCTTAGTGCATCAGCTGGAACATGGGAGCGCTTGGTAAATGGTTGATGGTATTATAGCAAAACTTTAAAATCAGGGTTGATGATTTTAACTACCCCTTCCTTATTATTTATCAAGTCAGTCCATGTTCATAAATGAAAACCTGGAAAACAGGTGGAAAAAAACCCCCTCATTCTAAATTAGGTCACTTAGAGAAAACTACGATTAACATTTTGATGTTATTCATCTTTATGTGTAACAAAACACTACTGCGATTTCCATACTACTCTGTGGCCCGTTTTTTCATTTAGTGATATACCCTGAACATTTTTACAAAGAAATAAATAGAATTCCACACAAGGATGTCTAATGATGACACAATATTGTAATAATAACCACCATAATTCCTTTCCTTTTTCACTTTCTTTTGCAAATGCAAATTTATCTTTTGTTTAAAATGTCTTTATAAAGCATTCTAATTGTTTCAGGATCAAGTTTACCTTTTTTTCGTATTTTAATTCCAGTATAGTTAACATAGAGTGTTATATTAGTTTCAGGTGTACAATATAGTGATTCAAGAACTGTATACATTGCTCAGAGGTCATCATGATAACCATGATTATTTTTATGATTACCTATACAGACACGCAATAATTCTCTCCTAACCAGGTCCCTGGGGCTCCTGGTGGCTCAGTCAGTTAAGCATTTTCCTTTGGCTCAGGTCATGATCCCAGAGTCCTGGGATCAAGTCCCACATTGGGCTCCCTGCTCAGCGGGGAGTCTGCTTCTCTGCCCCTCACTAACTAGAGCACATTCTCTCTCTCTCTCTCTGGCTCTGGCTCACTCTCTCTCAAATACATTAATAAAATCTTAAAAAAAAACAGGTCCCCAATTTTGGATATTTAGGCTATATTCAATTTTCTCCTCCTAGAGGTTATTCTGAATATCCACTTAATGAATGTGTTTGCTCCTACATCTGATTATTTTTTCAGGATAAATTTTGGGAAACTCGATTGCTCTAAGACTATCACAAACTCATGTTACATATTTTTAAGTTGTTACCTATTGTTAAAATGCCTCTTATATGAGGTATATCTTAGTCTTAATAGCACTTAAGTTCCCTGTGGACAGGAATTTTGGTCCTGCTCATAATTGTATCCTAGATGTATAGAATAGTGTTAATAAAATAAAAATGGTTTTCAGTAAGGGAAACAAAACGATTTAGAGTACATTTCAGGGTAAACTAATATGAGGGAGATGATTTTGAAGACCCCTGCTAATAATACGGCATTTGATTGAGAAAAAAAGGGAAAGAGTATGGCTGTCGGAAAGGGAGCCTAGAGTATCTGCTGCACAAATAAAAACATAGCTTTCCTTTTTTTAAAATTTAAATTCTATTAATTAACATATAATATATTATTAGTTTCAGAGGTAGAAGTCAATGATTCATCCAATTCCAAGTGTTCATTATATAACGTGCTCTCCTTAATGTCTATCACCCAGTTAACCCATCCCCCTAACTCCCTCTGAGTGTCCAGAGACCCTCAGTTTAAAACATAACTTTCCTATCTTGAGTTATAAGGCACATGTTACTTCCAATTGAATTTGTAGCAATATTCTTGATTTGTCTATTAGACTGTTGGAGGACACTTATTTCTGTTAGCAATAATCGCGCCTCGGATAAACCTCATTGGCTACGATACTGCCACTGCGCAAAGCTACTTATTTCTGATATAATTAAGATGTTGTCACTTTCTTGGGGTGCCTGGGTGACTCAGTGGGTTAAAGCCTCTGCCTTTGGCTCAGGTCATGATCTCAGGGTCCTGGGATCGAGCCCTGCATCAGGCTCTCTGCTCAGCAGGGAGCCTGCTTCCCCCCCCCCCCCACCTGCCTCTCTGCCTACTTGTGATCTCTCTCTCTCTCTGTCAAATAAATAAATAAAACCTTGAAAAAAAAAAAGATGTTGTCACTTTCTTAAAACACACACACACACACACACACACACACACACAATTCTGGCCCTTGAGACTTGAGAAGAAGCTTGTTAGGTGTGTAATGGGTGAATTCTGGGAAATTCTTCCTTGATCTTAAAAAGAGACTCAGGGAAGAAAAGGGACTTGGCTTTCTTTTTCCTGTCTCTGAACACTGTATTCACTTCTCGAATTAACCATGGTGGGAGAGTAAGTCTGAGGATGAGGCTGGTGTGCCGAGGAGGCAAAACAGAGAGATGGAAAAAATCTGCATCTCCGAAATGCCACTGAGCTGCCAACTTCACCAGTCTCTAACCCACCCCATCTCATATGGCTTATCACATGAGAATCAATTTCCCTGTTGTTTCGGAGGATTAAGACAAGGCTTTCTAGTCCTAGAATCTGAAAGCATTCTAATTAACAAAATATACCACAGACATCATTTCACATGTTTAGGAGTAAGTCATGTGTGTAGTACACTTGTAGTCATTTGATAATTCTTAGCACATGGATTCTAATGACAAGAGAGGTATATATAGTTAAATATTTAGCATATATGGTATATAGGTGGTTAAAACATTTCTAAAACACTTATGCTATGCCAGCCTTTAGCTTCAACTTTGAGACCCCAAAGGTAAATAAAACAGGGCCCTTACCCTCTGGGAGAAAAACATGATTGCTTCAGAGTAATTTTTGCTTTTATCATGTTTCCAGGAATGAAAAAATGAGCTCTGTTTAATATAGGTTTATATGATTTCTTTCTTTAAGATCTTGAAAGGATCATACAAAAATTATGCTATTTTAAAATCCTAGTAAGAGAACTAAGAACATATGTGAAAGGCTCATGGACAAAATCCTCATTTATGAAAATTGCCATAAACATGTATGTATTTTTCTGTAGTTCTATACAAGAACACTGCTATCAAAAAGACCGAAGGAAGCACGCTGCTTGGGATTTATAGCACAACTCACTCGAAAGGTAAATTTGTATATTAATGTCCTAATAAATTTTTAGCACATATTTTATGAGAAAGGTGAAATATTGTAATATTTTCAACAGCTAATCAATAAGGTAGGCATTTAGTTTTACCACTTTCTGGATTATTAGGCTGTTGAGTGAAAGCAATATAGCTAGTTAAAGGAGGTATCCATTTAATAAAAGGCATGTAAAATGCTAATTGGTCTTTAAGATATATGCTATGTTCCGAGGGGCCCTCTCCGATTTCCTCAGCTTGACATTTAAAAAATTAAGTTCCAAAGTTCCCAGGGACCTTTCTCCTTTCTTCATTGATCTTCCTTTATACCTGTCACTGACCAACATTTAAACACAACACGTAAATCATGCACATGAAGTTATAAGGCTCAGAGAGTAATGTAACAAGTAATAAGATAAAGCTGTAAGACCCTGCTTAACACTGTCTCGCTCTGAGGGCGGTGTTTTCCAGGGTCTGGTGCTGCACTGGGAGACCCCGTCCATGGATTCACACCACTTAGTATTTCACCACCAAGCACGCAGCTGTAGGAGTGGAGTGTTTGATTGTTGCGAGCGTTCATGGCGCCAATTCTGTGACTCCCATCTAAGGCACTGGGCCGGCCGAGCATATCAGCATACTGACCAAACTACGATATTTCAGAAGCCCGTTCTGGGCCTTCCTCTTGCATTTTTCTCTGGATCTCACAAAAGACTCTTAGTAGAGGATCCTTGCCTTTCAGGTTGGTTCCTGGTTTTTGAGAGAGAATCTTGGGGCTCACTGGAGTCATCACAGTCCAACTGTCATTCTCCCACAGGCCTGACTGGGGAGACATTCTGTGTGACTGCTTTGAGAGTGGTCAGTAGACCTCGTGCACTGTGTCTGTACGATGTAATTAAGAATTCATCTGTGAAAGGTGCTCTGGGAATACAAAGGAGAGTCGGTGACCCTGTTCCTGCTTTCACTGGGAGCGCATTCTAGGTTCATTACACGGTCTTCCCCAGCTTGACGTCTGTCTTAGGAAATGGACCAATAGAGATTCCATCGAGGAGTTCCTGTGGTTCCTGGCTTCTGGTTGGGATCGACTGATGAAGGTTGTTGTGATAAGAAATTAGAAGGGGAGGAAGAGAATGAGGTCAGGCTATTTATGATCCTGGCGACCTCCCTGGGAGGTCACCTTACAAGCTGGCCATCACAGAAAGTCTTGGTTCATCTCAAGGAGATCCACTGGGCACAGCTCTCTCTCCTTCTGGTAACAACTTCCTCTCTTTGTGCCTAAGGAAGTGACAGCACTCCTTAGCTAGCCCAGATTCATAGACCCTCTCTTGGGGTTCTATATCCTGCCCAGAGCCGTGGAACAAGCTTGTCGTGAATTATCCCAATGTGTGTGGGCTGTCTGGTTGGTTAGTGTTGGGACCCTAACTGTTCTAGTGGGCTTGTAAGACACAGGTACAGACATTCATAAAGAACTGTGTTGCAGATGGACCAATACAAGAGGCTAAAAGGAGAAATTCATGCTACCATTGGGTAATGGAAGAGTTTTCTTTGAGGAGGGGGCTTGGAACAAGGTGCAGGGGAAAAGGAAGCTCTGATCTCCATTTCTCAGGATCATACACAGGTCTCCCTGCACCGGGCTCATTTCGAAAAGAGTGGAAGGAAGGTAAGGCGAAATGTTCAAGATAGCCTTCAGAAGCAGCCAAGTGTATTTATCAAGTGCCTAATTTAATGGGAGAAATCTGATAAGCAATCCTTTTTACATTAACAAAGCCTTATCTTCACTATTCCATACATTACCTGAAAGAGGTTACAAAACATGTTTTTGCTCCTTCGCTATTTTCTATAAATTTGTTCCTGGTTTCTAAGGGATAGGGAAGGGGAATAAGTTATAACTCATTAGTTCTTAGCTGTTTCACAGGTTATAGGTTTATCACGGATACCTCTAATACTCATTTGCCTTAGTTAGAAAATCTCTATGTGATTGTCCTAGGGACAAATAATCATAATTAAAGATCTATTGAAAATGTCCATCAGAATGTTTCTATAATTCACTAATTCAACAAATGTGCACAAAGGGTCTACCATGTGCCAGGCACTCTTCCGGACCCGAGTCACAGAGTAGTGGACAAAGACCCCTGTCCATAGGAAGCTCACATTCATATGGGGCAAGACTGACAGTAGAGAAAACAAATAAGTAAAATATACAGAAAGCTAATGCCATAGAGAAAAATAACATAAGGGGGAAGGATAGTGAGTGTTGGAGGTAGGGTTACAGTTTTAGACTGTGTGATCCTGGAAAGGGTATAGCTTTGTAATGTGTAATTTGAACAGGCTGAATGACATTTTCATTCCCTGTATGTTTCTTGTGTCATATTTGGAGGGAGGAAGTGAAGCATTGAGTTTTTTATGCATGAAAGGTCAGGACAGGTATTACTGTAGCTCTGTAAATTGTAGCTTATCTTCTGGCTCGCTTCATTTATATGGGGCAGTGGCTGGGCCTGCAACTGCCCTACCTTCTTCCCCTGCATGTGCTTCCACTTCTCTCACTCCTAGGCCAGCTGGATGCTTAGTTCTGGAATGGAGGGGGCCAGGTCCTTTGATTGTGAAGACACCCACACCAGCAAGTTGGAGGCCGTGACAACTGATACGAATTCTAGTGTGACCTGCTGGATTCCACCTTCTCCTTGCTTTCCCCAGTTTTAAATCTGTCCTCCACCCTACTCTGAGCTGTGGACTTTGACCTCCAGCATCAGATGTGAAGAAAACAGCCTTATGTCCAAGTCTGCTAGTCTTACTTATCATATTTCTTCAACGAGTACTGCAAAGATGACAAGAAAAGCTAAGGGCTAGAAGCAAGCCCAACCTTCAGTGTTATTATTCCCCATTGGGTTCTTCAAGAGTTCACACAAACATGGCATGGACCTCAACAACAAAAACCATTCCCTTTGTCTCAATAGATACCATGCAAAAGATAAAAAGGCAACAGGTATGTATTATGGCAAAAGAACTATTGTCAGCTAAAAGAAAGAACTTTGGACAGGGTGACTGATATCAGAATTGTTATAAGGTATAGCTAGAAAATCTAAATTCCCAACATTTTTCAATATAAAGTAGATACCTACTGGTCTAATAGAGTTAGCATTCAAACCTATCCTCAGTAATTTCTAGCCCCATGACTCTTCACATGTCCTTATATGGCACCAAAATAATTGGTTGATTCAATGCAAATAAATCAAATTAATCATTTTATCTTATACATCTACAATTTTAAAAAAGGAAAGAAAATAGCCTCAACAGAGACTGCTAATGAGCTCTCACAATTGCACAAAGTCAAAGTCAATCTTTGTAACAAATCTTTCTCATTCTGTCTATATAAAATCAATTTATCTATCTATCTATCATCTATTTCCATATGATTCTGCTTCTTTGATTGAATCATGTCTGGAACAGAAGGCCTAAGTTAAAAGGTGGTATCTTAGCAAAGATCAAAAGGTGATGAGGGAGCAGGTATGCAGATAGATATCTGGCATAACAGCACGTCAGGGAGAGAGAACATCAAAGTCCCTGAAGCAGGAGCATGACCAGTATGGTTGAGGAGCAGCAAGGAAGCCACTGAGGTGGGATTTCAGTAGGATCAGGGCAAGGAGCTGGAGGGGAATTCAGAGAGGCAAAGGTAAGGGTAGGGGGGCAACATTAGACTGGGTAAGGCTCTGCAGGTCACTGAATGCGTTGGCTTTTACTTTGAGTGAGATAGGGATGTACCAGATGGTTTGGAGCAGAGGAGCAATATGATTTGGCTGATACTTAGCAGAATGCCTCTGGGAAGCTGTGTACACAATCAGCTGTAGGAGAGAAGGACTGGAAGCAGGGGGACCAGTTATAAGGCTATTGCAAAATTCAGGCAAGAAATAATAATGATTGGGCGCCATGTTGAGCACTCGTGATGAGAAGAAGTGTGGGGTTTTGGATAATGATTTGGAGGTAGAATCAATAGGTCTTGCTGGTGGATTCCATGAAGAATGCAAGATAAAGAGGAAAATGAAGGGCAATTCTAGGGGCTGAGACCTGAACAGCTAAGTGAATATAAGATGGGGAAATGGTCAAGGAGGAAGGTTTATGGGAGAAAATTGAAGAATTGAGGACTCAAGTCTAAATAAAATTTTGAGACATCTATATTACATTCAAGCAGATGGTCTGGAGTTCAGCTGAGGAAAGATCCAGGCTAAAGAAAGAAATTTGTAAGATGTTACAATAGAATTGGAACCATGGGGCAGACTGAGAAGCTGGTGACCTTGACAAAGAGTGTTGCAGTGGAGTCATGGGGACCAAAGCTTACCGGGCACGTATCCAAGAGAAAATAGGACAAGAGAAATGGAAGGTAGCAAATCTAGACAAAAACAGGAGTTTTCCTGTCATCAATATCGATTTATAACCACAGTCAAAGTATACTTAACACACCACCAATCATTAGTATTTTATAGACATTTTCATTAGAGAATCAATGATGACATTTTATTTAATTTTTGTTCATATCTGTGCCTTTCCCACTAGCCAACAAGCTCCAAGACAAAAGAATCTGTGTTTTTCCCATTTTTCTATTCTTACCAAGCCCAATGAATGAAGTAGACATTTGACTGAATTACAACCTCTCATTAATTGTTGCTCCGAGTTAAATGCTTTGTCTAACTCTGCAGTTCTTGGGAATATTAAATGTTCAACTGGGCATGGTTTTCATATGGTCACAGCAGTCCAAGAAGACATTAGCATCTAGGGATTTAGTGGAGAGTCTGTTCATTTTAAAAATAAATGTTGCTAGTCACAGATGGAAAGTAGGTAATGGCTCTTTTTTTAAAGAATTATATGCTTTTTTAAATCAGAGTAAGGGAGCAGAAGAATAGTCACAGATGAATTAAAAAAGGGATGCTATTCTGTATAGTTTTTTTCAAAGTCAATTTTTGGAATTCCCATAATTATATATTTAACCTATTTTTATCTTGATCGAGTACAGGAAAATAAATATTACTTACACTTATGAGAGCTTATTGACTTAATCTAAGGCTTCAAGTTTCAAGAGGCATAAAGATAGCTAAATATTCCAGCAATGTGATGAACTTAGAAAAACCAGTAATTATTAGAGGAGCGATCCACATGAGGGTCTGTGAGTAAGATGGATAGAGAACACTAAAGAAACACAAAAATTGGAATGAGGGGAACACAAAGACATTATAGGGCCAGAGAAATAGAATTAGTTTTGTTATAATCGACATAGATTTGTCCAACATAGAAAATATTTGTTGTAATTGTGAACATGTCACTGCCAGGTACTGGGGAGGCTATGCACTGATTGTGTCCTCTTAAATTTATATGTTGAAACCCTAAACCCTATTGTGACCGTATTTTTAGACAGGGACCTTTGAGAGGGCCTTTCAGTATGGTTAAATGAGGTCATGAAGGTAGGCTCCTTATCTGATGGGAATGGTGTTCTTACAAAAAGAGGACGGTACACCAGACAACTGTAAGGACACAGTGAGAAGACGGCTCTCTGTAAGCCAGGAAAGAGTTTTTACCAGAAACCAGCTCCTGCTTGCACCTTGATCTTGGACTTTTCAGCCTCCAGAACTAGGAGAAGACAGATTCCTGTTGTTTAAGCCGACCACCCGGTGTATGGTATTTTGTTATGGCAGCCCGAGCCAACTAAAACAGGGGACAATGGTTAAAAATGGAAAGAGGGGCGCCTGGTGGCTCAGTGGGTTAAAGCCTCTGCCTTCAGCTCAGGTCATGATCTCACGGTCTGGGATCGAGCCCCGCATCGGGCTCTCTGCTCAGCAGGGAGCCTGCTTCCCCCTCTCTCTCTGCCTACTTGTGGTCTCTCTCCATCAAATAAATAAATAAAATCTTTAAAAAAAAAATGGAAAGAAATATAGTACTATTTTTTAAAGATTTTATTTATTTATTTGAGAGAGTGAGAGAAAGTACAAGCCGGGGGAGTAGCAGAAGTAGGCTCCCCGCTGAGCAGGGAGCCCAATGTGGGGTTTTGATCCCAGGACCCTGGAATCATGACCGGAGCTGAAGCAGACGCTTAACTGACTGAGCCACCCAGGTGCCCAGAAATACAGTATGATTTTACTAACAGATGAAAAAAATACCTAAAACCCTGAGAAGAGAATGGGTCCATTATGCCAGCTACATTTGGTTTCATCTAATCCTCAGAAATATTCTTTGAGATAGGTACCATGATTCACATTTTAGTGAGACCAGAGAAATTAAGTCATTTACTCAATGTCACACAGCCAGTACGTGGAGGAGTCAGGCTTCATATTTGCCTTCGTTGAATATCGAAGGCCAATCATTTCATCCATTCTTCAAATGGTACTTAAGTTTCTATTATGTGGCGGGAGCTAAAATGGATATAGACATGATTCTGACCCACTCCCTGACCTCAAGGGGCTTATGACTTGAGGTGCTAGGTTCTGGACCTGGATGCTGTCTGTATCTGATGTCCTGAAAAGCTGGGCCAAAAATGGGAAGGGAACACCTCAGAGATGAAAACATCTAGAGGATAAGATTGAAGGGAAAGGTTAGATTAAGAGCCTGAAGCATAGACCTATTCTAGAGCCGTACTTCTCAAAACATACCGTGGATACAAATCACCTGGGCAGTGTGTTCAAATACAGTTTCTGGGAGGCACCCGGGAGGCTCAGCTGGTAAAGCATCCCAATCTTGATTTTCGTTCAGGTCATGATGTCAGGGTCGTGGGATCAAGCCCCACCCGTGTTGGGCTCTGCTCAGTGGGGAGTCTGCTTGAGATTTTCCCTCTCCCTCTGTCCCACTCCTGATTCAAGCGCTCTCTCTCTTTAAAATAAATAAATAACTCTTTAAAAAACAAAACAGAACAAAAATGCAGTTTCCGATGCAGGCGGTATGGGGTGGAGCCTGAAAGTCTGTGTATCCAACAAGCTCCCAGTTGCTACGAAAGCGGTTGATCCAGGGACCACACCGGAAGAGTCACGAGATAGGGAACAGACATGATACGTGTTTTGTGGGGTGCTTCCACCCTTCAGCCCAGGAAGAACCCAGAAAAAGACATGGTCCTGCATGAGCACAAGCATTCGAGCTCACTAACAGGTTAGGTAACAGAGAGCATCTTTCATAAGAAAACAGATATTCTTTTCCTGAATTATTCCTTATTGAACTCTGTGTTGTAATTAAATCATGTTTTATGATTCTCTATAACCCCAAGTGATCAGGTTGGCAGAATTTTAAATTTTACAGCTAATGTATTTCACTTTTTTTCATAGAAGTCCACATTTTGGTCCTTTGTTTGAAATCAGTGTGATATCCCTATGTAGAGGGTGTAGAAAGAAATTAAACAAATTCTCCTTACGAAAGCATTGTATATACAATGAAGTGTTTTTCATAGGTTCTGAACAGTTGGTTATGTAATTAACTTTATTTGATGGAAATAAAAACTGAACCTTACTACTGAAACTGAACCTTACTACTGTTCCTCTTTCTTCCCCTCTAGCTTCATTGAGATATAATTGACTGTATTTTCCCTTCCTAACCACCACCTCCAACGACGAGCCATGTCCAAGGCTGACCAACGAGATGATTCCTTTTCTGAGCCATAAATAGCTAGGCAACTCCAATCTATTTTGGGATAAAACACAACCTTTTAGTAGAAAGGTTTTGATAAAACCATTTCTGTGGTGATTTCACAGTGAGTCTCTCCTCTTCCTTGGACAATGTTTTATTCTTCCTCAAGAATTTAGAGTTTTCAAAAAAAAAAAAAAGAATTTAGAGTTTTCAAATTGCTAATATTTCTATCCAGGAAAGGCCAGAGCAGCTAGAAATGTTTGAAACAACCTTCTAAAATCCTGTAACTGAGCCCTTTCCTTCAAGTCACATACAAATACTTTTTATTTATTTTTTATGTTTATTTATTTTTAAGTAGGCTCCAGGCCCAGGGTGGAGTCAAATGCGGGGTTTGAACTCATTCACGACCTTGAGATCAAGACCTGAGCTGAGATCAAGAGTTGAACACTTAACAGACTGAGCCACCCAGTCGCACCAACAAATACTTTTTAAATATGAGGATTAAAAATAGTTATAAGAAATTCATGTCTTTCTTGGTCTTCTTTCGTGACACTGAATTTACCCTCATGATAATTATCATTCGGTATTTACACAGCGGCTTCCTCCAAGTTTCTCAATAGCGATCACACGCTTAAAAATATTGTCCCAATACCCTGATGAGAGATACAGATTGAAAGGAAGAGTAAAAGCAACTATTATCTTCTTGCCCTGAAAACACCCTTGGAAAGAAATCTTAAACTGCAAACAGAACAAAAACTTTTATGACGGTTTTAGGGAAATTTGAGCTGAAATGATAAGAGACGTACTGGAAGGCAAAAATAAAGCATCATCCCAGGGAGGGAAGTGACACAGGAAAGAGTGGTGATTGGACAGGAAGCAAGTGCGGATTCAAGTAGGATGTGGCCCCTGACCAGCGCAAGATTTTTTCCTTCCTTTCTGGTCTGTGACTTCCCTAGAAGAAACCATGGTCATCACAAAGTGCAGGCGTTTGCACTGACTCCAAATTGATATCCCTGCCCCATCCCCCACCTTCCCTTGCATCCAGGTCTACCTTCTCCCTGCCCCAGACTTCAAGGTCATAGAAGTGCAGAACCACAAATGCAGACCCATGGTCGTCCTGCCTCCCAGCTAAAAATCCTGCAGTCCCTCTTTTGGAGTACCTCCAGCTCATGCTAGCTACTGTCACCAACCCCAAACTTCTAGTGGCTCAAAACTATGGAGATTCTTCAAACATATTCAGAATGAACTTCCCTAAACCCAGTTGCCAGTGTCAACAATTTTCAACTTTTTGCCAATCTTGTTTCGTCTGTCCCCCAACTTTTTGTTACTTTTGTTGGATTACTTTAAAACAAATCTCAGACACCATAGCATTTCAAATACTACCACATGTACTCGTAAGAAATAAGGGCATTAAGTCCGCCCACCCATGATGCCATTATCTTTTTTTTTTTTTAAGATTTTATTTATTTATTTGTCAGAGAGAAAGAGCGAGTGAGCATAAGCAGGGAGAGCAGCAGGCAGAGGGAGAAGCAGGCTCCCCGCTGAGCTGGGAGCCTGATGTGGGACTCGATCCCAGGACCCTGGGTCACGACCTGAACCGAAGGCAGACGCTTAACTGACTGAGCCACCCAGGCGTCCCAATGCCATTATCTTAACAAGGATTCTTTACTACCATCTAATACCCAGTCCTTGAAATTTTTACAACTGTGGAAAAGAAGTCTTTTTACAATTGATATGCTTGAATCGCTCATTACATTTGGTTGTTACATCTCTTAGATGTCTTTTCTTCTTTAACTATTCCTCCATACCACTGGCTAGCTGAACCAATCAGATCTTGCTCTTTATATTGTCCCACATTCTGGAATTAACTATGTCCCTGTTGCATTAATTTGTTCCTCTACCCGTTCTTCACCTCTCCCTTATTTTTCCCAAATTGGTAGTTAGACCTAGATGTCTGATTAGATTCTGGAATGGTTTTATGGGAGAAGAGGCAAGAATACTTCATAGGATTGCTTCCCATTTGTGGTAGCTGACCTCCAAGATGGCCCCCAATGACCCCTTCTATCTCATATTCATGCCCTGTGTAGTCTCAGCTCCTCCTCCAGGGAAGAGCAGGACTGACTTGTGAAACAGTAGCACATAGCCAAAATGATGATATATACGATATATATATGACTTATAAGGCTAAGTCGTAAAAGACCTTAGAGCTGCTTTCTCTCCATTTCTTGGGTGGCTCAGTCTTGGGCAAGCCAGATGTCACAGCAGGCGCAAAGTCAGTGGTCCTGTGGAGAAGGCCACAGAAGTGCAAGCCATGAGAGTGAGCCATTGTGGACGTGGATCCTTCAGTCCAGTCAAGCCCTCAGATGCCTGTACTCGTAGCTGACATCTTGACTGCAACCTCAAGATTCCTTGAGCTAGAACTGCCCAGATAAATCACTCCTGAATTTCTGAGCAGAGAAATTGTGTGACATGATATGTGTTTGGTGTTGTTTTGAGCTACTAAACTTTGCAGTTACGCATTATGCAACAATTGAAAAAGAATTTATCAGTGTATCACATTCTGTTTACCTGACATACTTTTAATGATTGATGAATAGGTTCAGGTGTTGTCAGGCTGACCCTTCCATTATAAAGTCCTCTCATTTATTTTTTTTTAAAGATTTTATCTTCTTCTTCTTCTTCTTTTTTTTTTTTTTTAGATTTTATTTATTTGACAGAGAGAGATCACAAGTAGGCAGAGAGGCAGGCAGAAAGAGAGGGGGAAGCAGGCTCCCCGCTGAGCAGAGAGCCTGATGCGGGGCTCGATCCCAGGACCCTGAGATCATGACCTGAGTCGAAGGCAGAGGCTTTACCCCACTGAGCCACCCAGGTGCCCCAAAGATTTTATCTTCTTAAGTAATCTTTATCCTCAACGTGGGGCTCAAACTCACGACCCTGAGATCAAGAGGCTTTACTGACTGAATTAGCTGGGTGACCCCATCATAAAGTTCTCCATGAATATTTTGCCTAATAGTGTTAACAGCCATTGGTGCTCACTTATTAGATTTATTCTTTTATTGGGGGTTCCGTACATACATCTTCCACATTTAATTAACACGGATTCTTCTATAAAGAACAACATTCCCTTTCCAACTACGTGGAAGCACTAAAATACTCTTTGGACAGGAAAAGCATGATAAATATCCTATTTAGAAGGTTTTTAATAACAAATGTAGAAAAATCACTGAAAAGGGAACTGATATTCACAAGTGCCCTGGGGCGCCTGGGTGGCTCAGTCGGTTAAGTAAGCTAAGCCTCTGCCTTCAGCTCAAGTCATGATCCTAGAGTCCCTGGATTGAGCTGCATTGGGCTCCTCACTCAGCAGGGAGTCTGCTTCTCCCTTTGATCCTTCCCACTCCCCTCACCGCCCCTGCTCCTGCTTTCTCTCAAATAAATAAAATATTACAAAAAAAAAAAGGTGCTCACAAACTTGGAAGTTTTATGGTGGTTAAGCGACACTTTAAAATTTTTAATTTATTGGGCACCTGAGTGGCTCAGATAGTTAAGCATCATCTCAGGTCATGATCCTGGGGTCCTGGAACTGAGTCCCACATTGGGCTTCCAGCTCCTTGGGGAGCCTGCTTTTCCCTCTGCCTTTCCCCCTGCTTGTGCTCTCTCTCTGTCTCTCATGAATAAATAAATAAAATCTTAAAAAAGTAAAATGTTTAATCTATTTGAAAAGATTTTAAGATCTCTACACCCAACACAACCCCGAGATCCAGAGTCGCATGCTCTACTGACTGAGCCAGTCAGGCACCGCTAAAATTTTTCATGTTTATGTTGTTTTGACATCTCGTTCACTGATAGGCTTAAACAAATTAAATATTAGTGTCTTCAAGTCAGAACATTTTACATATAACTGTCACGGGGGTGAGGTAAGGAAGCATTGATGACATGATGCCAAGTGACTAGTCTGTTCTGTTCTTCAAGAAGGTAACTGGATGCTTCGGGGTCAGGTGGTAAATGAGATGGGAAATTTGGAGAAAATGGTGCTGTGTTTTGGTTGCCAGGGAGTGCTGACTTTAACTGCAGGAACAGGTCTAATATGACTACCAGCGTTTTCTGTTCCATTCAGCTTTAAAGAGTCTCCTGGGCTAAGCATTTTGCAAAGCAGCAAACATTACTGCCTATGTAGTTCTTGTTATAATCACTTTAACGCGATTTTATGTACTCGCTTCTGGGCTATAAAGCAGGGCAAGTCCCAATGCTACAAGGTCATCTGAAATCATGGCTAAAAATATATACAATCATTGTCCACGATTCCAGAAATTATTCCCCAGCCAGATCTGGTTATGAGGATGGATTTCTACCCCCTCTTTTCAAATATATCACCTGCCACATATTATATTTTCTAAATAGTGAATCTGTTAAACTATTTTATTTCTTAGGATCAGGAATAGTTAAATGTCAGTATTTTGCTTTAAATGGTTTTCAACCATTTCCTCAGGGAATGCTTTTATATACATTAAGATTTTATTTCACATTTTGTGAAAGCCCACTGTTTGGGGACAGGAAACTCTGAGTTCTCACATTTTAAATGTTCATGTTGGAAGTGTGTATCCTTAACTCATGATTAGCTTTGATCAGTCACCACTGTCATTAACTTACTTTTAGGTTTTGCCTTCCATTCAATTAAGTTCCACTTTCCAAACATTTATTGAATGTTTATGCTCACAAGACATGAACTACTAGGGTTACAAAGGTGAACGAGTGAGGATATAGTGCCTAGTGTTCATCGAAAATGGCCAGAGAGTTTCATTTTATGAGCAATTTTGACTATTAGGGACTTCTGGGAATGCTATATGGGGAAGTCTATGGCCACATTCAAGGTCAGCTGGCAAGAATGCCAACATCAAAGTGAAATCTTCCATGGCCTAGAGAGGGGACTTGGTGGTAAAAATGCAAATTTTAAACTAGAATCATTATTTCTCAATCGCTTTATAGAGAAAGTAGCTATGTATTAGGCCATGGAGAAGGAGAATTTAGATATCAAAGAACAAAGACGGGAAGGAAACTTCCAAGCATTAGGAATCTGGAGGATCAAGGTATATAAGTGAGCAATCTAGAACAGCTGATTGGTGAGGCTGGAGCAAAGTTGGCATAAATAAAAATATGACACTGGAAAGAACAGTGATTTAGAAAGGAACAAAATCAGTATCTCATTAGGTATCAAAGTGATCAAACTTGATATTTCTTTTTTTTTTTCAAACTTGATATTTCTTATACTTTGTATATCAGATCACGGTGTCTGAAAGACTAAATGACTCTATTTCTTACTTTAAAAAATATAAGCAAAATTCAAAATGTCTTTTCCTAACATAACAGTATTATTGTAGGGGACACTTCCTGTTGCCCAACATACATTCCCATTCTTTCTGGTATCTTAAATTTCCATAGAAACCTCTGCTCAGCTATTATTTGTAAACTGGAGTAATGGTTTCTCCTGTTTCAGGGGAAAACCAATTAGTATATCCAATCTTCTGATCAACTAATGGTGATGGGTATCTAACGCAATCAGAACCAAGGAGACAAGAGAAGACATTGGCAAGACTTCTGAGACAGAAGAGTATTCACATCTCCACAGAATTTAATGATGGAAGGATAAAAGGCATGATACTGCTGCAGCTGTCTTGGTTCTGAAAAGAGTCTCAAGACAAAACCAACACACAGAGGAGGACAGAATTGAGATGTTGAGATGAATTGAGTGCACAGAACATCGCATAAGCCCCTGGATCAGGTTATGCCTGAAGCTTGAGTAATCCTTGAGACTGAAGATAGATGAACCAACAAATTCCTTTCATTAATTAAGCAAGTTTGAGTTGGATTTTCCATCATTTGCACCAGAGAGAAGCCTAGCACGTAGAATATTAAATCATCACAGTTTTCAGTTCTCTTTGGAGTCCAGTAAAAGTTCTTTTCATGGTTTACATGTGCCCTTGCTAATTTGCTCCTAAGACTATATTGATGGGCAGCCTCCCAGGAAAGAGAGAAAGAAAGCTACTCTCCACTGACCAGGGAGCCTGATGCAAGGCTCCATTCAGGGACTCTGGGATCATGACATGAGCATCACACAGTGACTTTTCTATCTTTGTATATTGATAGGTTTCTGCAAGCGTTCTTGGAACACTGGTTCATTTTTTACTTTCTTAACATAGCCTGGTTTCAAATCTTCTTTTTGTTTGATTCCTGATGGACACAGTGTCAATTTACCCTCATTTAGTCAAATTGCTGTCAAACACAAAAATTTCAACCAAGACCCAGTTTACAGGGAGATAAGTTCATGTTTCCTCCATATTTGAGCAATATTTATAAACATTCAAAGACCATGTTTGTCTTTTTAAGAAATAGCCCCATGCAACACATTGCATTTCACCGGCCATCTCTTCTGACTCATACTCAAACTTTTGGTAGTATTGTTAAGGATAAGAAGGTGTGCGTCAAATTGCTCATCGTATCCTGAAGTTGACTATGGTTCTATTGGGTCTGTATTTGAGTTGGTTGGCTATAGAGCATTTGAAACTGCTCTCTCTGGTTTCACTAAGGAGAAACTGATTTCCTTTACATAGTGCAAATACCGTGGGTCTTTAAAAACCCTAAGAGATGGTCTCAACAAGTGAGGAGAAATGAAGGGAAATTATTTTATTGTTCGATCGTCACTTTATTTTGAACATTTTTGGGGAAGACTTATATGAAAATTTCTTTCAAAGAGTTTTAGTGGTTTCAACTCTGTTCTGAAAAATTTAACTCATCTGGTACTACAGTGACCATTAAAGAGTGTTTTTTAAGCTGAAAAAACAGCTTTATTATAAAACTTAATCACTAAATATAATTATCTTCAGGACTACTATTTCACTGCCACTAATTCAAAAGGGTGTTTATGTACAGCTCCACTAAAGAAAGATATTTAAACGTAAAAAGTCAAATCTATAAAGCATCTTCAAAGAGGTTTAGAAAAAGGCCTAGGCTTTCATAAAAATGTTCAATCACCTATGAAGAAGCCATTCATTTTTCTCTTATGTACTTTTTTTTTTTTTTTAGAGACAGAGTGTGTGAGCTGGTGGGGTAGGGGGAGAGATAGAGAATCACCACAAAACAATGACTATTTTAAAAGTTAATAGTATATACGAGAGGGGGTGCCTGGGTGGTTCAGTCCGCTAAGCATCTGGCTCTTGATTTCAGTTCAGGTCATGATCTCAGGGTCGTGAGATCAAGCCCCACATTGGGCTCCGGGTTCAACACAGAGTCTGCAAGAGATTCTCTCTCCCTCTACCCCTCTCCCTGCCCCCAAATATATAAATAAAATCTTTAAAATCAATAAACAAAATAAAATTGTCATTGTTTTGGAGAAATGATATGTTCGGATTTAGGTGTGTTGACCTTGAAGTAGTGATGTGTGTATGAACCTCTTTCTGGAAAAAGAAAGAGAAGTCATGGTTGATAATGTCCCCACTGAGAATGAGGACAGAGAAAAGGCCACACTGAGTTTGGCACAAGGAGGACTCTTGAGTCCTCTGGGACGGCAGATGCTGAGAGTGACAGGAAGGGAAGTGATGTCCAGCAAGTCTGGAGGAGGAAAACGCTGGCAAAATTTTGGCAATGGAAGTGTTTGATAATTCTCACAGGGAAAAATGTAATGCCAGGGCCGGGTGATTGAACTTTTTAAGACAGTTGGACAGATTATTTAATCACCCTAAGCCTTAATTTTCTTGTTCCATCTATCTATCACTGAGTAACAAACTAGCCCAAAATGTAGAGGTTTAAAGCGACAATAATTTATTTTGCTGACAAATACATGCAATTTGGGAAAGGCTCTGTATTAGTTTCCCAGGGCTGCTGAAGCAAATGACCACCAATTCAGTGATTTAAAACAACAAAAGTGGACTCTCCTCCAGTTTTGTAGGTTAGACATCCAACACAGTTCTTTCTCACTGGCCTGAAATCAAGGTGTGGGCTAGGGCTGCATTACTTTCTGGAAGCTTTGGTCAGGAATCTGCTTCCTTGCCTTTTCTAGCTTTGAGATGCAGCCTGCATTCCTCAGCTCATGGAGCCTTTTTGATCTTCAAAGTCAGCCAATAGGAGGTCAAGTCATTCTTCCACAGATTCATTCTGACTTCTGCTGTCTCTCTCCCATTTTTAAGGAGCCTTGTGATTGCATTGGATCCATCTAGATAATTCAGGATAAGTCTCTCTAGTTCAAGGTCAGCTGGTTAGCAATCTTACCTCCATCTGCTGCCTTAATTCCCCTATGCCATGTAATGTAACACAGTAATGCGTTCTGGGGCTTAGGATGCACACACCTTCCCATTACTGTGCCTTCCACAGGCTTAGGGAAGATGGTGGCTCATCTCAACTCCACACAGCATCGCAGCTGGACTGGGTCTGGAGGATTCGGTTGCTCTCTGTATGGGGATCTCCACGGGGCAGCTAAGGCTTCCTCACAGTACAATGCTAGTTTTACGGGAGCTACTATTCCAAAGGGCAGGAAGTGGAGGATGCCCATCTCTTAAGGCTTGGGTCTGGAAACTGACACAGGGTCACTTCCGTCATATCTAATTGGTCCAAGTCGTCACAGTGCCCATCCAGATTCAAGGGGGAAGAGCCGTACACCTTGAGGTCACAACGGAAGGAACGTCACAGAATTTGTAACCGTCTCTAATTCTCCGTATTCCTCACTGGTAAAATGGGGATAATCTTTACTTGTGCTATGCTGTAATAGAAACGATATGCCTAAGGTAGCTAACAACAATCCTACTACACGTGCAACAATAAGTGGAGGAAAAACAACTCTCAGAGATGTCTGTTGAATACTTGGATATACATGAACACATGAGTGCTGTGGTTCTTAGTATTTGTGGGTGTGGATTTGTATCAAGATTTCTTTGCAGACCTGAAGAAGGTTTTGATCTCTTTCCCCAGAAAAATGCACAGAGGCACGTATGAATTCGCTGTAAGACCACTTCAAGGGATTTCCAGATTAGGTAAGATCCTAGGCACTGAGACAGAGAGTAACAGTAGATAAAAATACTGCAGGCTGAAGCACCATGTGATGTGGGGCATAATTTGGATATATTTCCTTTTTATATCTGGGCCCAGAGAGAGTTTTCATATCTGCTTCCAAGACAGCCAGCTTTACTTCTTGCATTGAGTCAGAGATGGGAAGAAAAGATGTTCCACTGAAAGTATTAAAAGTGCCTTCATGAAAAAAAAAAAAAGTGCCTTCATGTGTTGTTCTACTTTTTTTCCCCTGCTCTCATAAGAAAGGAAAGGCTGAGTATTTCCATTATTCTTCCGTTGCATTTGTTTTTTCACTTTTTCCACTTCCACTCTGGCACCATGTATATGTGAATCATTGCACACTTATGCAATTAATTGATAATTGTTTCAATAGTATCTTTTTTTTTTCAATAGTATCTTTTATTGTAAAAAGCAGTACATTTTCTGACTAATCAAAGTCACAGATACTCCTGAGAATTTAAACAAGACAGAGATAAAATAAAGAGGGAGAGGTCTTTATGTATTTTATATAAGGTGTAGACATAACCATGGCTAATGGTCTGGAAGACCTTTTTCCAGTTATGATCATGTTTATATGTACATAAAACAAAAATGGGACCATATTGTAGATACTATGCAGCTGTTTCCTTTGTTCCCTTAATATATCAGATGTATCTTTTTTTTTTTTTTTTAGATCATATTGACTTATTTATTTTATCTAGAAGGGACTTGCATGCACACATGAGTAGGGGAGGGGCAGAAAGGAAGGGAAAGGGAAAAGCAGACTCCCTGCTCTCCGACATCCTTTCCCCCTTCCCAATTTATCGTCATGCTAGTTTCTCTGGAAGATGCCACTAGGAAATGCCCCCTTTACCCTGCCATAGTGTGCATGGGCTTGCTGCTGTGGAGAGAGCTCTGAGAGGGGCCTCCAGCTGGCTCGGTTGGTAGAGCGTGTGACTCCTGCTCCTGGGATTGTGAGTTCGAACCCCAAGTTGGATGTAGAGTTTATTCAGAAAGGAAGAGAGAACAGAAGAAAGTGAGCTCTTGAGAGCCCAGAGATTCAGGATTGAGTGACTGAGTCTAAATCTGCCACTCAGTGTGACTCTGGGTGATTTTCTCACTGCTCGGTACCGCACTTCTCTCATGTGAAAAGAGATAAACAGGTAAGACAGCCCCTGAAGCTCTCTCATCTGTATTTGGACTTCTCGAATCTACTGTTTGCTGAGCCCTGCACCTGGGGCTTTCCAGGCTGTCCTTACACCAAGTCCATAAGGTAAGGAACAGAATCCCCATTTCTGACACACAGAGGGTGAGGGTAGATAAATGTAAGAAACTCTGTAAAATAAAAAGACTACTGAGGACATTTTGAAGATCTAATTGGCTTTACTAATTGGGAGGCATCCCACCTACCAAGTAGAGGGGAGCTGCAGAGGGAGAGAGGGAATAGAAAAGCAGAAATTATTAGCAAAGAATCCACTGTTTTAGGTGAGGTCTCTGGCCGAAGGGGAAGGGCCGAAGTGCTGACCAGGAAATTCCCCTGCTGACTGGCTAAATGTCATTCCTAGGGGAGGGGTTGAAAGGAGTTAGGTTAGGTATTAAGTCTAGGTTTACTGACTTGGGGCCTTAACCTAATTGATGCCATTTTGGGCCTGTGGTCTTCTTTTCAACCACTGAAAATCAAGACGGGAACCTGGCATTATCAGAACTGGGCTGAGCCGGAACAAGGGTTGGAGATTCTGAGCTCTAGAAGCGGCTTTACCTAAACTGAAAGGCTGGAGTTCACTAGGGCTTGACAGTTTATGGTACCAGTTTACATATGTTTCTTCACTTCTGCTTCCCCAATGCCCGTATGTAGATGGAGCGGATTTTTACTTTCACCCGGAGCTGATAAAACAGAGAGGTTAAGTGGCTTTCACAAGGTCGTACAGAGAGGAAGTGTTATTAGAATTAATTATTGGTTAGCAAAAACAAAACTAGGCCTTCTGACCTAATTATGGTGATCATTTTCATAACTCATATTGCATTACTTAATGCAATAATCGGCACTTCACTGTGCCGATTTCCCAGTTACCATATGGAAAAGGACCTCAAAACTTAGAAATAAGAAGCATACATTGGGAAGAAAATACTTTTAGAAACCAATATACAATATTTGCACAGACTGTTCCATTTCACATTCTTAAAATAAGAATAAGAAAGGAATCTTTTACCAATACAGTGAATATTTAGTTTCGGTTCTATTTGTAAGCCCTCATCCCGGAGGGCTCCCATCTTGCTCCCTGGGTATTTAAGGTAGATACAAATTACACGATTTAAACAAACTCTCTAGTTAAGTAGATCTTAATGTTTCTGTTGCAGGACTTTTAAAAGCTGCCTCTTCACCTTAATTTCATTTCCATCGTCACATTTCAAAAGAAAGCTTCTCCACCATATAAAGCACATAGGAACGTCCCATCTAATAGAACTATCAAATGGGAATGTGCTTCTAATCGTCCCCAGGTGTCCCTTTCTGGGCACTGTAGTAAGTCTTGGTTAGAAACAGGCAAGATATCTCTGAAGTCTCTGAGGACCAATATTCCATCTTTCTGTATCAACACTGAACCTACTCAGACTTGGTTTTATGATCTCACTTTTTAAACTTGTACTTTCATCCCAACCACTTCTGGTTTCAGTTACACATTTGGCTCAGCTCCCTTAATCAGCTCCTAGCGAGGCTCTCACCCGGTACCAGCCCTCCTCCTCCCCTCCCCCGGGGCCCTCAACCTTCCCTTAACCACTAGTCGTTTGCCCTGGGTGGCACACTATTTCCTCTAATCTTATCATGTGCTCTTGCTTCCAAGTAAGTTCTACCTCCCCCCCCCCCCACCTCTCTGCTCTTCTTACACCAGAATTTTTTTTTTTAACTCTGCCTCCTTAAACAAAGGGAGAATCTGCTGTTTGCCCAAATAATTCTTTCTTTTTTCTTTTTAAATTTTTAAAAAAGATTCTATTTATTTGAGAGGGAGAGTGCACACAAGCGGGGGTGGGGGCAGAGAGAGTGAGCAGAGGTAGAGCAGAGCAAGAAGCAGGCTCCCTGCTGAGCAGAGAGCCCTGTGGGGCTTGATCCCAGGACCCTGAGATCATGACCTAAGCTGAAGGCAGACACTGAACCAACTGAGCCACCCAGGCACCCTTGCCCAAATAATTTTTTTTTTTAACTACAGTTTCTTTGAGATATAATTGACATGACACTGTGTAAGTTTAAAGTATACAATATAATGATTACAAATATATGTGTGTATATATATAAAATCAAAGATATATATATTCATATATACATATATAAAATATATATTATTTATTAAAATAAAATTTATATAGATGGACATTGGGGAGGGTATGCGCTATGGTGAGTGCTGTGAATTGTGTAATTCACAATTCTGTGATGAATCACAGAACTGTACCCCTGAAACAAATAATACATTATACGTTAATAAAAAATAAAAAAAATATAAAAATAAAATTTATATATGCGTATATATATAAAATCAAAATGTTTACCAAATAAGGTTAACACACACTTCACTGTACATAATTATTATTTAGTTGCCGTTATGGTGAAAACATTAAAGCTCTCCTCCCATAGCAACAACTTTCAAGTGTTCTATATAGTACTATTAACTGTAGTCACCATGCTGTATATTAGATCCCCTGAATTTGTTCATCTTGTAACTGAAAGTTTGTACTTTTTGACAAACATCTCCCATTTTCCCTACCCCTTGGCCACTGGCAACCACCATTGTACCCTCTATTTCTATGGGTTCAATGATTTTAGATCCCGCCTATAAGTGAGATCTTACTCTTGTCTTCCTCTGTCTTATTTCACTTAGGATAACGCACTCACAGTCCATCCATGTTGTTGCAAAGGGCAGGATGTCCTTTGTTTATGGCTGAATAGTATTCCATCATGTGTGTATTTGTGTGTGTGTGTATCATATCTTCTTTATCTATTCATCTACTGATGGACACTTAGGTTGCTTCCTACCTTGGCTACCATAAATAATACTACAATGAACATGACAGTGCAGATATCTCTTCAAGACTGTGCTTCCATTTCCTTGGACATATACTCAGAAGTGGGATTGCTGAATCATATGGTAGTTTTACTTGTAATTTTTTGAGGAAACTTCATACTATTTTCCACACTGGTTGTACCAATTTACATTCCCACCAAGAGTGCACCAGGGTTCCCCTCTCTCCACATGTACTCCAACACTTGTTATCGCTTGTCTTTTTCATAATAGCCATTCTGAAAAGTATAGGTGATATCTCATTGTGGTTTTGATTTACATTTCCCTCACGATTAGTGATGTTTTCAGGTACTTGGCCATTTGTATCTCTTCTTTGGAAAAATGTCTATTCAGATCCTCTGCCCATGTTAAAATCAGATTATATTTGCTGTGGAGTTGTATGGCTTCTTTATATATATATATTGGATATTAACCCCTCATGGAGTAAATAGTTTGCAAATATTTTCTCCCATTCTGTAGGTTGCCTTTTCCTACTGCTGATTGTTTCTTTTGCCATATAGAAGCTGTTTGTTTGATGTAGTCCCACTGGTTGGTTTTTGCTTTTGTAGCTTTGTGCTTTTGGTGTTAGAGCCAAAAAATTATTGCTAGGACCACTGTCAAGGAGTTTTCCCCCATGCGTTCTTCTAGGAGTTTATGGTTTTAGGTCTTATGATTAGGTTCTTAATGCATTTCAAGTTAATTTTTTTGAGTGATGCGAGATTGGGGTTCAATTTCATTCTTTTGCATGTGCATATCTAGTTTTCTCAACATCATTTATTGAAGAGAATATCCTTTCCCCATTGACTATTTCTGGCTCCCTTGTCATATATTAGTTGACCATATATGTGTGGGTTTATTCCTGGGCTCTACATTCCGTTCTACTGGTTTATGTGTCTTTTTATGTTGGTATTATACTACTATGATAGCTATAACTTTGTGATACAGTTTAGAATCAGGAAGTGTGATGCCTCCAGCTTTGTTGTTTCTTAAGATTGTTTTGGCTATTCAGGGTCTTTTGTGGTTCCATATGAAGTTTAGGATTGCTTTTTCTGTTTCTGTGAAAATGCCATTGGGCTTTTGATAGAAATTGTATTAACCTTTAGATGGTTTTGGGTAGTATGGACATCTTAATTTTAATTCTTCCAATCCATGAACTTGGGATATATTTCCATTTATTTGTGTATTCTCCATTTCTTTCCTTACAGTTTTATAGTTTTCAGCACACATATCTTTCACCTCCTTGGTTAAATTTATTCCTAAGCATTTTATTATTTTTGGTGCTGTTGTAAACGGCATTGTTTTATTTCTTTCTTTTTCAGATAGTTCATTGTTAGTGTATAAAAACACGACTGATTTTCCTTTCTTGTGTTGCACCTTGTGTAAGCTGACCATACCTAATATGGCAGCTCTATGATGCCAAGAACAGTTCCCTTCTATTTTGTCGCCTTTAATGTGTGACTTCTATAACATGTGACTTCCATGTTTTTGTCCAAGACGCCTTCTCTAGCCCTTGCCACAATGTCTATGTCCTAGCCATGGGAAAGAAAAAAGAGGAGTTGGAGAACATGACCCATTTCAACCAGGGAGTTATAAATGTCACTTTTACTTGGCCAGAATTTGGTTACACTGTCATGCCTAGATTTAAAGGAGCTTGGAAAGTCTAGCTTTACTCTGGGTGGCTTTGTACCCTGCTAAAATTTTGGGACTCAACCAATTAAGAAGAGGGGAATGAATACTGGAAAGAGCTAGCAATTTTTGCCACATGACTTGAGTCTAAATCATATTTCTCTAAAAAGTCTGATGTCTGTAACCCTCCAGTAATGAGTTATGTTGGCTCCTCAGTTTTCTTCAGTGGGTCTGAAATATTTTATCTCCCAAAACCAGCTAGCATTTTGGAACTCTCTGAATGTTGAAAACGATCTCTTAAAAAGCGGGCTTTTGTTACTTTCTACCAAGAATCACATCATTCAATATTTTGTTGAAATGGTAGATGGAATCCTCCAGTCTCCAAGGAAACTTTATTTCTTGATGTATGAGGAACCATAATAACAAGGAAGCCAGAAGTTAGCTGGGAAAATTACAACCAAGTTTGCTTCAGCCAAAGTTTAAAATGGTCCTGTAAGACTGAAAAAAAAAATTTTTTTTTTTTTTTGTTAGATAACTTACTTTTTGGCAAGTACCTCTGTATAACTCAGGGTTCTCCAGAGACACAGAATCAATAGGAGATTATATATATAAATTTATTATAATTAATTGGCTCATGCAATTGTAGAGGTGGAGGAGTCCTTACAATCTGTCATCTGCAAGTTGGAGAACCAAGAAGCTGGTGGTGGAATTCGGTCCAAGTCTGAAGGCCTGAGAACCAGGATCATGGATATCTGAGGGCTGGACAAGATGGATGTGTCTTAAGCAAAGAGAACAAATTCATACTTCCTCTGACTTTTTGTTCCATGTGGGCCCTCCATGGATTGGTTGGTGCCCACTCACACTAGTGAGAATGAGCTTTTTTACTCAGACTACTGACTCAATGCTAAGAAACACCCTCAAAGACAAGATCAGAAAGGATGCTTTTCCAGTTACCTGGTCATCCCTTTGCCGAGTCAAGTTGACACATAAAATTAACCATTATAGCCTTCAAGTATTACAATCAGAAAGAGACTTAAATATAAGAAAAAGCCTAGGACTGACACTAGAGTTAGAAACAGTCTGATGAACTCTCCCCCTTTCCATGCAAACAGAAAATGGTTATTTGGAGAAGTAGCTGATTCTAGGGCTAGAGCAGGCAAATTTTAAGGTCAGCTTGAATATCCCGTGGGGCCAGAAAGTAAGGAAGTGGCCAAAAAGTGATGTGTCGTCAGGTCAAAAGGACACAGGAGCCAAAAGGAAGGAGTACCCAATGGCCAAATCTGGGTCAACTGAGCAGAAAAAAAAATTTTTTTTAAGTAATTAATTATAACCCATAAGATAAAATAAATGTTCGTGAGGCCATACAGATATAAATAAGTAATCAAGTAACCAAATGGGAGAGAGTGTCCTCAAAATAAAATTCCAAGTAATAAAGGTAGAAGCAATGAGGGAAGTAGAGAATCATCATATAACAAACACTTTGGAATAATTATGAAGGGCAAGAATCATTAATGGATGCTAACAACAGAAAGTTTCTTGAGAGACAGGATATTTAGAGAGGCTCAAAATGTCTCTCCATAAAATACTAGTTATACTAAGGAATTGATACAGTGGGAGAACTTGGTAGACTTGACCTTAACCAAGAGATCAAAGTGAACATCATTAGTCATGAGACGTATTATATTATGTTCCTCCAGATAAGGAGCACTGACAAGGTCACAGCATAACTCTGTGACATTCTTGCCAAAAGTGCATAACCTGAATTTAATCATGAGGAAAGAGACAAACCAAAATTAAGAGACATGCTATAAATAACTAGCCAGTACTCTTAAAAAATGTCAAGATCAAGAAAGACAAGGAATAGCTCCAGAAATACCTGGACTGGAGGAGACAAATGAGATACAATTACCAAACACAACGTGAGACCCTGGATTGGACCATGGACCAGAAAATGGGCCTTAGTGGGGCAGCTGACAAAATCTGAGTAAGTACTGCAGAATAGTTAATAATATAAATCAATGTTAATTTCCTGATTTTGATAATTATACTACAATTATATAATACATTAACATTTGTGGAAGCTGGTGGAGGGTATATATGAAATCTTTGTACTATTTTTTTCTAAGTCTGAAATTATTTTAAAACAAAAATTTTTAAAAGGAAGCAAATGAGGGACACCTGGATGGCTCAGTTGGTTAATTGACCGACTCTTGATTTGGGCTCAGGTCATTGTGAGATCCATGGTGGGCATGGAGCCTGCTTAAGTTTCTCTCTCTCCCTCTCTCTCTCCCTCTCCCTCTCCCTCTACCCCTCTTCCCTCTCCCTCCACTCTAAAACACATAAAATAAAATAAAAGGAAACAAATGGTAATAAGTCTTGGGAAGTGATCATACACAATTGGGTAGATTCTCACTCCCTTCCAGGGTCACTGAGTTGAACTTTGAAAGCATTCTAATATGTATCCTTTTAAAGTTTTTAAGAAAACTTTAAAGTTTTCTCAGAGATGGCTTGGATTATCTCTCTCCCCTGTCTCAGCACCCTTTGGATTATCCCAATTTTCGTGAATTTTCCTTTTGCCCTTTTGTCTCTACTTTTCTTATCATTGCCAGAATCTTAGGATTCCCGCACAGTGCAGGAAACATTTGAATCTGGCATGTCACACATTGCTGGACCTCTGTGACCAATGCTGGGATGGCCCCATTGGCAGTTTATTTGTATGGAGGCTGACAATCTTTCCTGGGATAAAACTTACGGGTGTGTGTCATCTCTAAAATAAACATGTAGAGGTTGCCTGGGTGGCTCAGGGGGCTAAGCCTCTGCCGTCTGCTCAGGTCATGATCCCAGAGTCCTGGGATCGAGTCCTGAATGGGGCTCCCCACTCAGCAGGGAGTCTGCTTCTCCGTCTCCCTCTGCCTGCCGCTCCCCAGGCTTGTGTTCTATCTCAAATAAATAAATAAAATCTTTAAAAAAATATAAAATAACCATGTAGGATTAGAACCTCCTGTAGATTATTTACCATTTGATTAATATCTCTTTCTTTAAAACAATCAGTGAATGAGAACTGTCCTTATATCACTATCAGGTTTTTTTCTGTTACCTCCTTTTTTCCATTCACTGTAGGAGAGTGCTACTACATCTATACATTTTATATATAATCTCTAATCTTTGAAGGCATTAGTATATTCCTCTTTCAGATGAGAGAAATGAGGTTCAAAGATTACATAACACCCAGGAAAACATCACTTTGAACTTCATGTACAAAATTTAAAGGTTGTGATTATTCTGGAATGTTACGATCCCCAAATCTTCAGGTAACCCCAGGAATCTCTGACATATTCTAGTTGTCTTTTATTCTCTGACACATTTAAGCAACATAAATATCTACTTTTGGTAAATTACATAGGAGTTCTTCTCCCTCTGGGATCAGATTTCTTTGAAAACCAATCGAAAGAAAAAAAACACCATTTTTAAGAAAAGGATAATTGATTAATTTCCATTAGGTCTGTGGCCCAATTCTTGGTCAGGCCTTTTAGAATTACTGGACCTTGAGTACAAGCTGATTTGCATATCTCTAAAAAAGTTCTATAGAGCTACTTCTAGATCTCAACATCCTCACTGGCATCCAAAAAATTGTATTTTTTCAATCTCTCCATAATACCTGGAAATGGCAAAATTTCAACCTATGAGAGACCAAACTTCAAAACGGTTACTTAGATTACAAACTAACAAATTTTACTTCCCCTACATCTAATTGTAAAAGAAGTTCTGGCTTGATAATGTAAGCCTGATAATTAAGGAATTAGGGATTTAATAAGTTACATCTGTAGGGGTAAAATATTTTCTATCTAGAAATAGTGCTTCCCATTCTTGTATTTTTTTTTTTTAAAGATTTTATTTATTTATTTGACAGAGAGAGAGATCACAAATAGGCAGAGAGAGAGAGGGAAGCAGGATCCCTGCTGAGCAGAGAGCCCGATGAGGGGCTCGATCCCAGGACCCTGAGATCATGACCTGAGCCGAAGGCAGAGGCTCTAACCCACTGAGCCACCCAGGCGCCCCTTTTCTTGTATTTTAAATTACTGTGTCACATGAATATAGCTATTAATGGACGTATAGTTTGTTAAATAATCATTTCTTCTACTTTTTGTATACTATCTTTTTGTTTATTCAAGCTGAGTGAATCCCAAAAGGGATTTTTTTAATAGCATTTAAGGTAAAGAAGGATCTCAAAATAATTTGGGACAGAAACTGATTCTTGGGGCACCTGTCTGGCTCAGCCAGTAGAGCATGTGACTCTTGATCTCAGGGTCATGAGTTCAAGCCCCACATTAGGCATGGAGCCTACTTAATTAAAAAGAAAGAAAAAAAGAAAGAAAAAAGAAACTGATTCTTGTCTAGAAGTTCAGTTACTAGGTACATAATGACTGTTTTACATTTTAGCAATACTGTATGATCATATAATAGAGCGCCTACTTACACATTTTTTTTCTTTCAAAATGTGTATTTTCTCTGTTCTTATTTTATAACCTATGGTAAGAGGCTGGAAATATATATTTCCTACAAGGAAAGAAGTGCTGAAGACTGCTTAGAGTCACATAAGAAGCAAACAGTATTCACATAGTAGCAAATTCAAAATTCCCCATAGTTACAGCGCTGACCCTAGAAATTCAGATATTTTGTTTTTATTTAAGTAAATTTACTTTTATCAGTTGGTAATCTATAATTGAAAAGAAGGTACTGTTAACTACTACTACCATACATCTTCACCATATACTTGGCTTTTTCTACCTTTGCTTGGTTTCTGACATTTGCCAAAACCAAAATTATAATACAATCTGACTGGATCTTTAGAAGCTGGAGGTATAGTACTTAGGAGTGAGAGTATCTTAGGTTTTTGTGGGAAAATATACTAGGGAACACTTTCCTGAGCTTTCTTTTTTATGCACAGCTACAGTGTAAACTAGGAAACAGAATTATCCAAAGCAAAACATACCATAAAGAGACAGAGTCCCAAAGAAAGACATACCTTAAAATTTGCCTATTTTCTTTTAGGAGCTCCTCACTTTTTATTACTTAGATGATTTCAGCCATTGTTTAGAGAAACAGGTATAACTATTGGAGAAAAAATCCCAATATTCTCTTCTCATATTTTTATTGCTAGAGTTATGAGGGCAATCTGTTTATTGCTAGAGATTGTTCAGGTGCCACAGTCCTTGGGAAGTTAAGAAGAACAAGATTGTGATGTTATATAGAGTTGGGTTCTTATCTATACGTACAGGGCTAACCTTTTTGAATCAATATTTTTTTTTATGATCCACTAGACAGAAATGATAGTGCTTTGCTGGTTTGATTATAATCAGTCCTATTATTATCATTTTGTTATTTATGGAAAATTTAGACTCCTATGCTACAACAAATGTCTTATATTCGTTTTTGGTCTGTAACAAAATCTTAGAATTGGAAAAGATTTTAAAGATCACCACACCTTCCTTATTAGTATAGAATTTTTACTATGGTGTCCTGGGTAGATTAGCATTAATGATTTCTCTGAATACCTATTAAAGACTCTTCTTTTTTGTAGAAGTCTCCTTACCATTCCTAGAGAGCTCTAGCTGTTACAGACTTCCACATCTTCCAAACACACAAAGAACACAACTCTTTTTCACTTCTACCTGTTAATTTTCTTTCTGTCTTCTAGTCTGGAGGATTTGTGCTGAACTCCAGTCAACATTAATAATACAGTCTAAAGTTACACAGAAAAATCCAAAAGACTCTACCCCCAAATTGCTAGAACTCATACAGGAATTTAGCAACGTGGCAGAATACAAAATCAATGCACGGAAATCAGTTTCATTGCTACACACTAACAGTGAGACAGAAGAAAGAGAAATTAAGGAGTCGATCCCATTTACAATTGCATCCAAAACTGTAAGATACCTAAGGAATAAACCTAACCAAAGAGGCAAAGGATCTGTACTCAGAAAACTATAGAACATTCATGAAAGAAATTGAGGAAGACATAAAGAAATGGAAAAATATTCCACGCTCATGGATTGGAAGAACAAATATTGTTAAAATATCTATGCTACCTAGACTAATCTATATATTCAATGCAATGCTTATCAAAATATCATCAACTTTTTGCACAGAGCTGGAACAAATAACCTTAAAATTTTATGGAACCGGAAAAGACCCCAAATAGCCAAACAAATGTCGAAAAGGAAAAACCAAAGCTGGTGGCATCACAATGCCAGCCTTCATGCTATATTGCAAAGCTGTAATCATCAAAACAATATGGTACTGGCACAAAAACAGACACATAGATCAATGGAACAGAACAGAGAATCCATAAATGGACCCTTAACTCTATGGTCAACAAGTCTTTGACAAAGCAGGAAAGAATGTCCAATGGAAAAAAGACAGTCTCTTTGACATACGGTGTTGGGAAAATTGGACAGCCACATGCAGAAAAATGAAACTGGACCATTTCCTTACACCATACACAAAAATAGACTCAAAATGGATGAAAGACCTAAATGTGAGACAGTAATCCATCAAAATCCTAGAGGAGAATACATGCAGCAACTTCTTTGACTCTGGCTGCAGCATCTTCTTGGTAGACACACCTCCAAAGGCAAGGGAAACAAAGGCAAAAATGAACTACTGGGACTTCATCAAGATAAAAAGCTTTTGCACAGCAAAGGAAACAGTTGACAAAACCAAAAGAAAACCTACAGAATGGGAGAAGATATTTCCAAATGTTTTATCAGATAAAGGGTAGTATCCAAAATCTATAAAGAACTTCTCAAACTAGACAACCAAAGAACAAATAATCCAATCAAGAAATGGACAGAAGACATGAACAGACATTTCTACAAAGAAGATATCCAAATGGCCAACAGACACATGAAAAAATGTTCAACATCACTCAGCATCAGGAAAATACAAATCAAAATCACAATGAGATACCCCCTCACACCAGTCAGAATGACTAAAATTAACAAGTCAGGAAATGACAGATGTTGGCGAGGATGCGGAGAAAGGGGAACCCTCCTACACTGTTGGTGGGAACGCGAGCTGGTACAGCCACTATGGAAAACAGTATGGAGATTCCTCAAGAAGTTGAAAATAGAGCTATCCTATGACCCAGCAATTGTAGTACTAGGTATTTACCCCAAAGATACAAATGTAGTGATTTGAAGGGGCACGTGCACCCCAATGTTTATAGCAGCAATGTCCACAATAGCCCTACTATGGAAAGAGCCCAGATATCCATGGACAGATGAATGGATAAAGAAGAAGTGGTATATAAATAAACTGGAATATTGAGCAGTCATTAAAAAAAAAAAAAAAAAAAGAAATCTTGCCATTTGCAACAACGTGGATGGAACTAGGAGTATTATGCAAAGTGAAATAAGTCAATCAGAGAAAGACAATTATCATATGATCTCACTGATATGTGGAATTTAAGAAACAAAAAGAGGAGCATAGGGGGTAGGAAGGGGAAAATAAAACAACACAAAATCAGCGAGGGAGACAAACCATAAGAGACTCTTAATCATAGGAGGGTTGCTGGAGGGGATGGGGGATGGGGTAACTGGCTGATGGACATTAAGGAGGGCACATGATGTAATGAGCACTGGGTGTTATATACAAGAGATGAATCACTGAACTCTACCTCTGAAACTAATAATACACTATATGTTAATTAAATGAATTTAAATAAAAATGAATAAATAAATAAAGTGTTAAAAAAACCCAGTCATTCTAACCTAGTGAAAAACACTGATGAACTTTAATTTCTTTAAAAATAAATTTTAGTTTTATAGTAAATGTAAAATTAAAAAAATAAAGTTCCACAGATTTTGGAGGAGTTTTGATACTCTGTTTTGATTTCCTGGGATTAAAGGTGGATGTAGGACTTTGGGATAGATTGTGTTCTTGGGGTATGTTGTGTGTACTTACTGTGTTCTCATAGGTCAAAATGGAAGAAGTTAGCCAGAATAAGTTATAAGATCAAGTTCATTAATCTAATTATACCCTTTGCTGTTTGCAGCAAGAATGCTTTCCTTAAAAAGGATCTAAATGAGAGATACAGAACTTTCAAGTCAGAATTGCTCTTAGATTTGGAGTTCAAATTCTTCATTCGGTGGCTGGAGAAATTGTACCTGAAACATATGTTGGTGTTTGCCAAGTTCCCAGGGATCTCTGGGAACCGCTGTGGCCTATCAGGTGGTTTACAGATAATAGTGTAACTATTTCAGGGGGACTGATGGAATAATTTTGTTCACGTACATTTTCCAAATATTGGGATTTAACATGATTTACTATTTTCAAAGGAATCTTCTGTATCTCAGGAAGTACGATATTCTTCAAGTGTGTCCGTAGGACAAGGACTGTGTTGGGTGAGTTCACCTAGTGTGACATACTTACACACAATTTGCTTGTTATTTCTATGTGTTACATCGGCCTTTTAGTGTCATTTTTATATATTGTTAAAACCCAGTTCACAAGAATGAATCAATGGAGCAAAGTGACAAACAGCCACGCCAAGGCTCCAACTCTGTGTCACTAGAAAATGTGACTCTCATGGTGAGACAAAGAAATTAATAATGTGATGATTTCATACGGGCAGCTAGAAGAGACAAGGGCGAAATTTGAAATTAAAAAAATAAATAGGGGCGCCTGGGTGGCTCAGTGGGTTAAAGCCTCTGCCTTTGGCTCAGGTCGTGATCTCAGGGTCCTGGGATCGAGCGCTGCATCAGGCTCTCTGCTCGGCGGGGAGCCTGCTTCCCCCTCTCTCTCTCCCTGCCTCTCTGCCTACTTGTGATCTCTCTCTCTGTGTCAAATAAATAAATAAAAAATCTTTAAAAAAAAATAAATAGCTGAATATTGGGTTTAATTGGACTGGCAGTCACTTTGTCCCTTATTTCTGGTGCAATGACAGTTACGAAACTTTTATTTTTTAATTTATTTTTATTTTTTTTAGTTACGAGACCTTTATAGAGTGGCATAAAGCCCCTGAGACGTGTGTGCAATGTTCAAGCAAAGCAGAGTGATTTCACTGGTAAACCAGTAATAATTTTTCCAAGAACAAGTATAAAATAACACTTTCCAGGACAGAACTGCCAGGTTTAAGGAGAGGGCAGACATACAAAGGCTTTATTCAACGTTTCAACACTTACAGAAAAAAAACCAATATAAATTACACCAGTCTTAAGAAAGTTACAAAGGCAGTTACGTAAGTGAAGATAATTATTACGCTCAGATGTAACGCAAGCAAGAAAAAAAAAGAGCCATTGCCAGAATTCCTTATCAAGTGACGAGGCCAGCGACAGCGTCCTATCACTAGCAAACAATATGGAAGAATTACTGTTAAGAACACGTGAACAGCTATTTTATGTTAGAATTGGGTGAAACTGACTCCAATCGATGGGGAGAACAGACATGAAGGGAGAGGTGTTTGAGGTCTGATTGCTTTGCTGATGCTAAAAATCAAGCTTCAGAGAAAGTGTTCTTTCCACTTAGATAACAATGACTGTCAGAGCATCATGGAGCATGGAAAAGGTTCACTGGTTTAGTACCGACAGAACTCTCAGTTCAACAGGAAAGGGCATCACAAAAGGAATAAAGGAAGCCACACCAAATACCCATCCACCCAGTTGTCTTAGTGGCAGAACATAGTTGGTGATTGATTTAATGTTGGACAAAACGGTTAAAGGTTGTGAATACAACTAAATTTTAGCCACCCGGCGATTATGTATTCTCAGAAACGTGCAGAGAAATGGGTAACAAAAGACGGGCTGCTTTTCAGGACACGATGTTCACACATTTTTTAAGTGAGAAAAGATGGAGAATTTTTTTTTTTTCCGTGTAGGTAGAGACTGCTTCGGTGATTTCAAAAGCCTTGCTTAAAATGATGTTTCTCAGCAACGTTTCACTATATTTATTTATTTATTTAAAAGATTTTATTTATTTATTCATGAGAGACAGAGAGAGAGGCAGAGGGAGAAGCAGACTCCCTGCTGAGCAGTGAGCCCAAATACAGGACTCGATCCCAGGACCCTGTGATCATGACCCGAGCCTAAAGCAGACGCTTAACCAACTGAGACACCCAGGTGCCCTGAAATATAATTTGTAATGTTGGGGATAACATATCCAGGTCTTCTCAGATCAAACTAAACTGTGAATTGGTAAACTGATTACCAAGAATTTTACTCTTTCTCAGGAACTAATGATTTTTTTCACTTATCAGAGATGGAAATCAGGGATGTAGTATCACGCATATTTAAAAACCAGCAGCTGTGACAGAACATGAAAAGCAGCTGAGGCAGATGTTGTTACTTACCCCCCCCCCCCCCAGCCAAGAGCTAGTCCTCCTTTTCCGTATGTTATAGAACCACTGCTTTGTTCAGGGCAACCCCAGGGTATGAAAAGCAACAGTTGTAAGGGGGACCAGGTAGACTTTCATGGGTTGTGCACAGTACAACGGTTGTGGTCATTCTCCTTTGTCCTGGGTCTAACTTAATTCAGCGATTCTAGTCCCTTTTGCTTATGGGGATGGCCTTAAGGCATTGTTCTAGAAATGAGACATTAGAAATTAGGTGTGTAGGGGTCTCTGGGAAAGCCGAAGGATGAAAAGCCAACACAATAAGGACGACAGAAGAAAGACATAAAATTTGCTTCCTTGATCCCATCCATGAGCCCCAAAACCAAGGTCAAAACAACCTGTCTGAGGACTTCTTGTTTTGAGAAAAATAAACCTCAGTCTGGTTAAGCGGTGTTATCGGGAATTCATTACTTACAACCAAAAACCTTCTTAATGGATATATAAGTATACCCATTCTTTAGGAGAACAATACTTATCTAACTGTGTAAATATAGCTGTTTATTAATATTTTGATGTTTATTACTCCCAGATTTTTCTGTATATATACATGGTACATAAAATTAGGTTCACCCTATATTGACATGCAGCGTGGTGTCTGGGGAGCTGAAATGTAAATAGCACACCTAACATTACTAGATTTTAAATGAGGAGAGCAGGGGAGCCTGCGTGGCTCAGTCGTCAAGCGTCTGCCCAGGGTCCCAGGATCGAGCCCCAAGTCAGGCTCTCTGAGAGGGGAAAGTATCAAGACCTCCAATTTTTTGCCTGAGACTCAAATTAGGGAAATCTGCTGGGATGGACTCCATTGGCCCTGACCAAGGTCGGGAAAAGGTAACACAGTCACTAGACTAGAACGACCACGTGTTTAAAATAGACTCAATAGCTACGTTTAGGACTATGGTGGTGGAGAACTGGAACAAAGGGAGATGTTGACAGACCGTAGAACCTTCCTCAGCCAGTCCTCTTGGGAGTTGACTTATACCTGGGATCCTAGCTGTGCAAATGAATCCAAGCATCTGTAACTTTGGGAAGAACTGTGCCCAAGTCAACATAGAGCTATTTTGACCCAGCAAAAAACTAACAAATGAGTTTTGCTTCTCGTGAACAATTATAACTAAGGCAGGAATCTGCAAGTGTACAAAGAGTAACAGTGGGGATAACAGTCATATCAAATTAGGGAAGTCCATTTGGGAGATACTACTTCGCCAGAGCAAAACTGCTCCACGATGGAGAAACTTATTTGCTATATACAACAGGTTTCACATGTAAATGCCTATGAAGGTCAGGCTGGTAACATAAATGAGGTGGCTTGATTTAATCATTAATTACTTGATTAAGTCAACTGCTCTATGTCAGGCCCTGTTCTAAGCACATGGAAGACATCAGTGAAAAAACCAACCCAATCCACCACGGTCAACAAAACAATGTCACTGGGGAGCTGAGATTGGAAGGGACATTTATATATAGTTTGGGTTGTACTAAAATAAATGTCAACTAAGGGTCTCAATGTAAGCAATACAATAGAGTAGTGAGGTCTGTGCCAAACAGGCTTGTACGTGCCCTGCCTGGAGGAGGCAGCCATTGTCAGCCTCAGGTGATTCCTACAGGCAGAAAAGTGGCCCAGGGTTGCCAGATCTAATGGTTTTTATGGAGCCATTATAAATCCCTATGTTTTGCATTCGATTTTCTGATTTTTAAATGTAGCCATCAATTTCAATGTAAAACACTGCGGGGACTATATAAGATGTCATTGGGGGATGCTAGGTGAGGGTACATTGTAAATTCACTATATTATTTTTATAGCACCATATGACCTAAAATGACTTCCAAATAAAAATTTTAAAAGAAAATATTGCCTGTACAGAAATGGTCTAGATATGGCTCATAAATTGTCGATTACAAGTTTCGCTTTATAAATGGGTATTTGGTAAAGGAAATTTTAAAGCTATAATATCCATTCCTTTCTCTCTCTCTCTCTCTCTCTCTCTCTCTTTTTTTTTAAGTAGGTTCCACCACCTAAAGCCCAATGTGGAGCTTGAACTCAAGACCCTGAGATCAAGACCTGGGCTGAGATCAAGAGTTGGCCACTCAACCCGCCAAGCCACCCAAGCGCCCCTAAAGAGCTCTAATATCCATTCGTTTGTTCACTCTTTATCCATCTGTTCATTCAAAACTACTTATTAAGAATCTATTGCGTGTCTTCCAGGTGCTAGGGTATATCAGTGAGCCAAAGAGATCCTTGAACACAGTCAGTGAGTTAGTGATATAGTATTTTAAAAAGTGATAAACGCGATGGAGAAAATGAACAGCGGATGGAGAGAGAGGGAAGCAATGTAAAATAACTCAGTTCCCTGAATAAGAAGGCAATGGAGTTTTGTTTGGTACCCTCCCAACAGAACATAAGCAATGGATGTTGTTTGGCCCTGAAGACCGTGCCAGGGACTAGTGACAGGTAGAATTTTTGGCTGGATGCCTTAGTGGCATTGTGAAACCCACTCCGTAACTCAGCAGTACCACCAGCCGACCACTGTTACTGAGGGTGCTGGTGGTGGTCTCCAGACATACATGGGGAAGGTTGTTGGGAAGATTTCAGTGAGATTAGTAGGAAGCAGCCAGGTGGCAGTTCCTCCGCTCACCTTCCCAGACGGAGAACCGAAAGACTTTTAAGGAGCTTGCTCAGTCACCTAGAACACTGCGAACCATAGAGAGGAAATTACTTGGAGTGCTATAGCTAAAAATAATCCCTTCTGTTCCACACACACAGACCCATGCACGCGCATGTGCGTACACATTTCCACATAAGTACTATATTTTATACTAAGTGCATTTCTTTATGCTCCCGAGTAGTTTTCAGAATAACGACTTTTTATGGCTACATAGAGTGCCATCATTTGGATGCACATTATACATTTAAATGCTCCCTGATTATTGGACATTCAGGTTTTATTACTTCATTATTATATATAATGTAGCAATGAACATGACTGAATAAAAATCTTAGTGTGCACCTGCATACTTCAAAACTTTTAGTTTTTCTTGCTTCCTTGTATTCCAAAAATATTGTACCAGTTTATACTTAGACCAAAATAAATGAGAAAGACTACTTCCCTGTATATTTGCCAAAACAGAATACTATCATTTAAAAAATTCCAAATCTTTTTCATAGCAAGGAATGGGATTAATATTTTGTCTTTTCATGATGCTCTAAATTCCAAGAAAACTTTGTTACTTGGGATCTCATCCAGGGAATCTGCCAAGTGAATCTCTAAATTGTTAAAATGTTTCTCTGTTCACTGAGAGGAAAGTTTTTAGTACGGGTCTATCTGCTAGCTGGATAGGTGACCTTGGATCATTGACGAACTACTCATCTTCGACTGCAAAATGATGATCAGTAATGTTCTCTCTGGAATTTTTAAATGAGAAATGAGATTGATTTAAGACATGATTTTTGACTGGATAGTTCTAAAATATAACATCAGGATTGGGCTGTTGACTTAACTCAGGTTCAGTTGTTTTTTATGGTTGAAGAGCACAGAACTGCTGTAGATTCCTACGTGTAGTATTTTAAAAATTTCACAGTGCCTGCATCAACCAGTGTTGGAACTTTGCTTTGGTGTGATGAGAAATAACTTCATTTTACATATTCTAGACAACCTCTAATTTTCTAAGTATTTACTTTTTTTTTAACGGAGAGAGGATGGTGCTTCGTCATTAGATTTATGCTTGCCAATGAAACATCATAATTCAATTTTTTAGTCTTTTCACTCATACCTGGACATGCTCCCCCTAGTGGTTCAGGCTATTTAAAATATTTATTCAACTTTCCAACTTAGTGTGTAGCTGTAGTGGACCAATGTCTAAATTTGTTCTTTCATAGACTTTCTTCATCTATCCGGAAAAACGATTGTTTTTTAATGCATCATTTATGGTGAAGGCAGAAAAAAACCCCAAAACCATGGGGAGATGATTTTTGTGGCATTTCAGTGTAACAGAAAAGGAAACAAAGCAATCCACTAACTCAATTCAAATGAAATTTGTGGATTGGTGTGTATATGGTACTAAGGTAAACAAAGGAGCACAGGGCTCTGTCCTCAGGGAGCTGACAATCTAGCGGGTGTGTGTGTGTTGGCGACTGTGCTTTTTCTAGTCTGTCTCCCCTGCGTGGCATATAACCTTGGGAGCAGTCTGAGACTGGCCTGGGAGGGTTTTTCAATGACCCTGTGGTCATGGTTCTAGTTGCTGGCTTCCATCCTCACGAGTGTCCTCAGAGATGTTAGTGATCCCACCGGGTTTCCCGTTCCATAATCCATGCTGCCCTTCACAGCTGAATACTTTCAACACAACCATGAGGCCCCTTTGGATCTTACCATCTTCCCTCACTACTTCCTTATCTCTCTGGTGGAAGGGGAATGGAAGTTTCCTGTTTCTTTGTTTTACTGTCTAGAGCCCCAAGGAAACTTTGTCAGGGGGTTGTATGAGCCAACCATGGCTTCATTTCCGCTTGAGAGCTGAATGTAGAGATTCTACCTTGGCCTTGATGTTGTAAGGGGGGAGGACCATAGTCCATGTCTCCGTCCAAAGCTCTCCTGCACCTAAACATCTTGCATCCCTCTCTACATCTCTTCTCTCCACCTGTGAGAACTCAATTTGGGCAAGGGGATGGGGTATCACACAGCCTTCTACGAAGACTTTTGAATGAAGGGCCAAAAATTAGATGTCTGTCTGTACCTCCTTTCTGACACTTCCATCTTGTCTCCTAAAGCAGTGTTACTTTCAAGTTCATGGCCTGAGTAGGACAGGATCATACGAGACACGTGTTGGTTAACTCCTCCCTTATCTCAAGACAAGAAATTTCCCAGTAGGAGTGGTGTCAACTTTGTATATCTGTCCAAAGTTTGAGGAGAATGATGGGAAAATGAGCACTTCGTTTGGAGATTGGGAGGCCATAATTACCTTTAAGAAATAAATTCCAAGCCTCTGGTAGTCTGGGGATGAAGGAAGAAGAAGGCAAGGGGTGTGTGTGGTGGGTGGTACAAGCTTAACACCTTGCCCTGGTACCAAGCACTACTTTAAGTCCTTTGGATGAATCAACTCATCTCAAAACAGCTCCCTTACCCTCCTACTTACAGATAAAGAAACTGAGGTCTGGACAGGTTTAAGATGTTTGTCCAAGGACAACAAAGAGCTAGTAAGTGGAATAGGCAGCCTGACTCTGAAATCCCAACATGCCGCTGTGGTGGGTGAGGAGCTGGTGAAAAAGAGTTGGGGAGCAGGGCTCAGTGATCTCATTTTAGACTAAGGATTTCTGAACACCTGTAGAGAGGGGAGAAGAAACTGGGTGGGGAGGGAGGAGAGCCTACCTTTAATCAACATGTATTCCATCAGTTATGAACATGCGAGTGACAAAGCCACTAAGATGTGATAGGAAAAGCATGGAAGACAGAAGTCCACAGTCCAGAGGGGAACTGGGAGAGGGGCAGAGATGATGCAGCTTCCTGAGGAAAGATCCCAGGGGAGCACTGAGAGATCCTGGGCTTGAGCTTGGGGGTTAGTGGGGGGGTGGGGGCTCAGGACAGCCAGGGAGGGAGGAGGCTACGAACCACTGGCAGGATAACTTTGGTTTTCTCGTTGGCCAAGAGTGAGAAGGAAGACTGGGAACCTTAGAGCTCCGGAAGCTGGAGTAGCTTCTGTGGGGGGAATGCACTAATGAGTCAAAGAGAAAGAAAAGAAAAACTGCTGCGTCACACTGAAGTGTTGTTATGATCCAGATACATACCAGACATTATACTGTGTATTATATACCCTTCATCACAGGAGCCTCGAACGGTAAAGATGCTTACCCTGATTGAACTGAAGAGGGGAATGAGAAGCAGAGAATTGAAGTAATTCGCTCATGGTTATTTAGCTAGTAAAGGGGTAGAACTTACAGTCCAATACAGGTATGAGGAAATTCGGGGCACTGTGCAGCCCAGCACAGGTAGCTGGGACGTAGGGCACCAAGAGATGCTCTTTAAGGCCGTGAGAATGGATGAGGCCTTCAGGGGAGACAGCAGAGTGGTGGAGATGGGGACTGGTCTGGGGCCAAAGCCCAAGTGTTTCTACTACTCAGTGGTAGAGTAGAAGGAACCTATAGTAGCCTCCATCAGCATTCTCTGTGCCTTTTACATGCAAGTCTTGGCAACCTGAGAGTAGAAAAAAGTAGATGAGAGGCACCCAGAGTTGGGGGCTGATGTGGAGCTCGGGGCCAGGGGGTGTAGCCAGGGGGTTGGGTCCAGATAATGCTGGAGGAGAGTCCTGGCAACTCCAGGTCCACTTGAAGTGTTCCCGAACTTTTAATTCCATTTGCAATAAGCAACTTTGAAACTTAAATTTTTAGTCTCATTTTTTATACTGTGCAATGTCTTGGCACTTGAGATCTTCTTCTGTGAATTTTTAAAAAATCTGCCTTTGAGATCACACTGCGTAGTAGGAGGCCATGTGTTGATTCGCCTACGGACATTCTTGGGAGAAAAGTCTGCATCTTCAGAACTGGTTTGGAGCCTGTTTTTCTAAAAATTCTGTTGTTGATGTCTATTTCCTTCTCAAGGCCATGTGGAGGAATAAATTCTTACCCCTTCTGCTATCTTTTTAAACAAAATAAAATATGATATCTGTTCAAAAACATTTAATAAGGTAAAGGAAAAGCCAGTTTGAAACAAAGGGCACCAAGACACAGGGACGTGTGATAGTTGCTGAAAGCGCCTGTCAGAAGAGTCTGAGAATAACGTTGATTGGCCAAGGGAAACAAGACACAATTAAGGCGAAACTCATTCCCGCAGGATCGCTGAAATGTGAGTTTATGAATCCTGAGAGGGAGGAGGCCAAATGAGATCTAATTGTGTCTTATTTAACTTGGCCTTTTAAATGGATAACTCCTGGCGCTCTCTGCAAATATCACGCTTTTGTCGAACTGACCTTACTATAATGTGTTTTTCTTTTAGTGAATGTGAAGTATTTTTGATCATATAATAGTAACTCAATTAATAAGATTTTCAAGTATAAATGCAGACTATACCCTAATGGAAACCATATTACCAGTGGAAAAAGTTCCATCCCTTATGATCATATTCTAGCTCAAACAGCTCTCACAGCAGGACCTCGAAAAGGGCCAAGAAAAAATAGCTCAAGAAATATTACTTTTGCAAAGATTCACAGACTCAGTTTAAATATACTAGGAAAATAAGAGTCTAAGTCATCCAGATAAACTGATGTTCATCATCAGGTCAGAAAGTATGAAATACTGTCAACCCCAAATGATCTTCTAGTTGTGAGTTGTGCTACAGAAAACTCTAAATCAGACATAGTTCTCGAGCTCACTCTGAGGTTTATACTGAAATGTATAATATTTTCAGAAGGAGATTTAACTTCTTCATTTTATTTTTTTTCTCAGGGTTTCCACGAAAACCTTAAACCTTGGTTCCAGGTGACCAGGGTTCTAGTCCAAAGTTGGCCATCAACTCACGCTGTGTTTAGGCAAATCACTCGTTAGCTCTGGGACTCTTCATTTCCCATCTGCCAATGAGTGTTCTCAACTAGATGACTGCCAGGTTCTCATCCAGCTCAAACTGTATATAACTCTACTTGACTTTGAACCTTGTAAATAATCTAAAGTCGAATTAAAGTTGGAAGGAGATGGTGGGCTCTCAGTGTCTTTGTTGATTGATTGACTAGCTTTAAAAAAAAATTCAGGAGAAGGCATTTCCCATGAGAAATCAACACATCATGTCCTGGGAGAGCTGGGATCTGACCTGGTTCCTTATGAGAAACATCTCGGGGCTGGATGAAACAAGAAGAAAGACAGGGCCAAAGTGAAGGCAGGAGGGACACAGATGACAAAGCTTTGGTTCTGAGGATTTGTAATTGTCCTTAACTCACAAAGACTGAATTCTTGACTGCCCATCTTTCTGGGCCTTGCGTAAGAACATCCTGCCAAAGAATGTTAGCAGTATGAATGACCTTCACAGGGTTTAACGATTCACTGATTATAAAAATGTTTTACCTGGCATAACAATGAGTATGTATTCCTGGAGCCTATACCTGCTGACCTGAGAGGAGGGCTCCCCCCCACTCCCCCAACCACCAGAAGTGTGCTAAGTGGACAAGGGAAGCCTGGCTAGAGTCTACACCTGGCCAGATAACTGAGTGAACTAAAAGGTCTTTTATTACCCATATGTGGATTACTTACTTTGTAGGGTATCTGTAGTCATTATTAAAACCATGTATTCCTGTCTCACTTCTGACCACCTTCTCTGAAAATCAATCCATACATGCTCGGGAGTGCAAAGCACACTCGTTTCCGACTCAGCGGAAACAAACAGAATTAGGGAGGCAAATTTACTTCAGAAATTATCTAATGCCATCTGCAGGAAAATAGAAATGACTTCTGGCTGCTCCCACTTACTCATGTGAGTAATTGCTAAGTTCACATCTGATTTTTCTGGAAAAACAACTTTGGATCTCAACAGGCTTGATCTCGTCCCCCATTCCTATGTCCCCCATAGTAACACATAATTCGGGGAGATTAGCATCTTAGCATCTGAAACCCAACATTCTTGACACTGGAGTCAAGATAACACACATAGATAAGACTTGTAAGCCAAACTCAGAGAAGAGAAGGTGAAGTGAGCAGAAACACAGCAGTTTTGAGTCAGAAATGTTTTTGTTATATAGGAAGAAGAGATTTGCAGTTGTACACTTAATTATAATAAAAAGGAAGGAAATTAAATACCTTCAAAAATCCCATTAAAACTGTATTTTAACATATTCTTGCCAACACAGAAGGGCTTTTATAAATGAAGTAACATTTCCTGACCCACAATGAGTTGCCTGTCACTTCATTTTCCTTCGTTCTATGTTCTTTCTCAGAGCTAAAAGTGGGAGAGTATTCTGTATCCTACAAATCTCAGGCTACTACAAAAAGTTAGTTCACAGTAACTAATACTTTTTTATGGTCAAAGACATTTTAGTTTGTGCATATTCTTTTAGGAAACATTAATAAATCAATCAACTTTGCAAGGGAGACCTCAAAGACTTATTTGATCAAACAGTATTTTAAGGTAATTTAAGAATATCAAACACATCTCTTTTAATACCGGTTCTTATTTATTAAATATTCTTGCTTATTCTGTTAGGGATCTAGAAATTCAACTAGTATATCTGTGTCCTTTGTATTTTACTTTAAAGGTGTTAAAATCTTTCAAGTTAAGATTAATTTATTTAAATAATATTTAAATTTAGAATGCCTACATTCACACATATGTCCTTTTAGTTCTTTTAATCTTAAAATTATTTAAAAAGTATTTGAAGTTTGATTACACACTGTTAACAATAGTGAACAAACTGAGGGTTGCTGGAGGGGAGGTGGGTGGGGGATGGGCTAGATGGGGGATGGGCATTAGGAGGGTATTTGTTATGATGAGCCCTGGGTGTTATATGTAAGTGATGAATCACTAAATTCTACTCCTGAAACCAATATTACACTACATGTTAACCAGCTAGAATTTAAATAAAATTTTGAAACAACAAAAAAATAAAGTATGATTATATAAGCAATAAATGAATACATTCTCCTGGTAAAAATCCAAACTCTCAAGATGCAGCCAGCCTCTGGAATTTTGGTCTCCTTGCCAGATGCTATGAACACTGCTATCTGTTTAGTGGATACCCTTGCAGATAACTACCATTTGTATGCACATTTCCTTTGGAAAGTATACAGTATTTTGGAGTATGTTTAAACATAACTAGTATTAAATGGCTGTGCTATTCCATGCCTTGTCTCTTCACTTGGGAATAATATGTTTTGAGTTTTCCCTGTTAGTACATAAAACCGACTTTATCATTTTAAGCTCTTCCTTAGTATTTTAGGGAATAGATATTAAAAATGTATTTTCTTTTCTAATTTTCATAGATATGTAGGTTACCGCCATTTTGTTACAATGTTAAGTATGCCTCATTACAATGGTCAAGTCTGAGCGTGGTTCTAAACAGTTTTGCTTTCTTTTCTGAAAATTTGGTACAGTCAAGTCTAAGTCTCTTGAAGTGTTTCTTTTTAACCCAAGCCTCTATCAGGTGTTTTCCTCAACAAAGTCCATTCTCACTCTAAGAAGCATTTTGAGGACAGCTGTTAAAGTAACATGAAAAATTTCCCACCTCATTTTATGTCCTCAGGGCTTGGCACTCATAATAGCAAATAGGTGATATTTGATATTTTTTTTACTAAATAAATGATATATTCAGGGCATCAAGAGCATTGCCCTGGGAATGGGAAGAGCTAGGCTTTTGTGACTTGGGTTTGTGATCCTAGATATGGGAAAAATTGCTTCCAGCTTCTTTCCCCTCCTCAGAAATAGGAGGTGGTTGAACAAGAGGTTTCAAAGACCTTGCCCCAGGCTCTACCTCCTGTATCTTTTTTTTTTTTTTTTTGGTGGCGTTGCTGCGGGGGAGGGTTGGGAGTACTCTCCACAGTGTACTTTGTAGATGCTAAAGAGGTGTTTGATTAGATGGTAGTTTTATTTGATTTTCACAGTATTGAAATGCAGCAAAAATTTAAATATCTGTTTATAAACTTTTCTCCAAAATGGGGATAAAAAGAAAAAAGTCAGACTTGAGGCAATTTGTCACACTAAAAGAACATATTTATGAATCTAGGTATCAATCCTAAATATTAATGGCAAAAAGTCTAGATCTCTAGGAGTCAAAGGGAAATAATACTTTAGAGATCATTTCTGTGCAAACTATTCTATTACTTTAAGGAATCGGTGGTTAAAATCCCATTTTTTAAAAAAGTGTATTCGGATGGGACTTGAGACAGTCAATTGTGTTTCTTTATTCTCTTAGACTCTTATATATTGATTTTGATAAGAAGGTAAGTGTCTACATTGTCTTTTAAAAATCACATGTCCCTGTCTTATTGCTATACATCAAAACAATCTATGATACTCTCTGTTTCAAGTAAGTTGATTCTTTAAGGATTGCTCTAAAATGCTCCCTGGAGTGGAAGCAGAGGAATCTATAAATCTACAAATTTAGATTTATAATCATGATGGAAAAAAAGGGATATGTATACGTATATAAATGACTCATTTTCTAGAAAGCTCTTTCCCACTTTATTTTGAGAATAGAGGTCAAAACAGAGGAGGCATGCTTTACATAAATTCTTTTCCTGAAAGGAAAGACTTCAGGAATTTAAAAAACTAACAACTCAAGATGTACAGGACCCCAAATTCTCATATCACTGTGTAGATGGGTAATTTATTTTTATGATTTAATATTTGAACCTCGAGCATGTTAAATATTTTTACTTAAATGGAACTCAGTTATGATTACTTAAATTACTGTTTTCTTAAAGTCAATATGGCTCTCAATCACTACGGTTTTATTTGAAACTATCTGCTTATAGCTTCCCAAAGGGTATTATTCCTTCATTTTTCTTAGATTAGCGTATTCCTATTATTTAATAATATCAGTCTTTGTTTAGGACTTGTTATAAAGAGTAATATAGTAATTGGCAAACGCTCATTACTATGTTATTATTTTTCACTAAATTATTTGACTTTAGTGTTAGGCTCTCAACACTTTTTGAAATGTTAATTTAATAAGCATGCCATAATCTCTACAATTAACTATTGACTTTAGACCTGGGAAACAGAAGGATTCAAGTTCTTTTGTGTTAGTGCTATGATTTTGTTGCAAAGGGAAAAGTATATGACATTGCCTTCTTCCTAATTATTTGTTTGTTTTTTTAAAGATTTTATTTACTTATTTGAGAAAGAGAGTGAGAAACAGAGAGATGACAAGTGTGGGGGGGTGGATAGAGGGAGAAGCAGACTCCCTGCTGAGCTGGGACCCTGGGATCATGACCTGAGATGAAGGCAGAAGCTTAACCGACTAAGCCACCCAGATGCCCTTATTCCTGATTATTTGAAGAGTAGCCACAATTTATCGAGGGGTTACTATGTGCCAGGGCCAATGTTAAGGTAGGGTAAGCTACCATGAATCTGAATAATAAATTAGTGGCTTAAGGAATGCTATTTCTCTCTCAGGTAAGAGTCTACGCTAGTCGTTCTGCTCACACTCTATATAGTCTTCTAAGGTCTCTCTGGTGCCGTTCCAGACAGCAGGAAGTGGAAATTCAGTGTAAAGGACTGTGTGGGCAAGGTTTATGGTCCAGGCAGTGTCATTTTGCATTTCGATTCCATTGGCTGGGTCTTGGTCACATGGTCAAATGTAGATGCAAAGGGGTCTGGGATATGTAGTCTCTGATTGGGCAGCTATTTCCCAGGTACAACTGTACCATCATGAAAAAAAAGGGAGCACGGTGGGTATATTCTGCCATGGCATTTTACATAATTATCTGATTTAATGACTACTCTAAAGCAACAGGATTTTCTTGAAAGGAAAATCAAAGCTCAGAGGCTAATTACTTATCCGAGGTCATGTAGTTTGTGACAGAGTCAGAATTTGAACCTACGTGTTTTTGGCTCCAAAGTCCATGTTCTTAGTCTCTATGCCATATAGTGTAGCAAAAGCTAGACTATTCCTCAATCCTTTGGGTTCAACAAATTATAAATATTCCTCTTCTTCAGCAGATCTCTCATACACTCAAACTACCTACCCTGCACAAAGAATGAATGACACAGTGTTGCTTGACTTGGCATCTTCAGCTTCTCAATGCAACCACAGATCTTGCTCCAAAACAGTTAAGAACATTCTAATGTTTCTAATTTAATTCAGTTACTTTCATTTCCAACGCATTTGTTATAAACCGTTTTGCTGAGTTGGGTTGGCTGAATCCACGCCCATTCTTGGTTATCTTCCTTGCTTTCCTCTTTCCTTGCTTCTTTGCTTTTCTTCAGAAGCAGAAAGCTAGAATTTTCTACCTCAGTTTCATCCAGTGGTGGTCACCAGATACCAGCCTACGAATGAAATGGAAAGGCAAGTATTCTGAGACTGGCTTCCTTTCACAATTAAAAAGACAAAGCCCCTTAAGGAGCAGGCTTTGGCCCATGGGCCTTATTTTTGCCTGGAACATCGAAGTGGTTTCTGGAGGTGTGTTGACCGCCTCACTACCCTGATGGTGAAGGTCTATATGCCAGGGACGCAGAGTGGGAAGATGGAATGCTTCTGCTGGACCCTGCTACATCCATCCTAGGGTCTTATCTCTTATTGTATTTTCTGTCATTTGCTGCAGAAAGCAACCCACATACACTGAATGTCTTATCCCAAAGTCCCTCCCTCCCTTTCTTCGTTTCCCCCCCCACCCCCCCCACCCCCGCCAACTGCCCTACCATGCCCCAACTTCTCTTTGTCTCTTTTCTTCTTTTTTGACTCCAGGTAATGACAACTTGAGATCAATCCAGAATTTAGTATTTGCTGTGTTTAAAGTGAAGCAAGTGTGTCAGGGGACACTGACCAAAGGGTGGTGGTGCGGGAGGGGAAACCCTACCTTGTGAGAGAAACCACTCCCTTTCTCCATTTTTTTCTTTGCCATTCTACAGATTATATAATCTTTATATATCCAGCCATCTTTATATAATAATTTTTTGGTAGGGTGTGAGGGCAAATTTTGGCTTTTAAGCTCTGGGAAGGGCCATAAAACAGCAAGTCCTCCTCCTTGTTGGTAATGCATCTTCCTTTCCTCCCCGGACTTTGGTTCATGGCTATTTACCTTGTGGTAAACATGAAAAAACACACTTCACTTTCTGAGAGGGTTTCTGTTAACTCAGTTTCTAAAAGCCTCAAGTTTCTTGGAGGAGAGCAATTCTCCATGTGAAAAGAATTTGAGTTTTAAAAGTTAACTCGATTCCTTTTTCTTTGGACTTTCGGTTTATGAAGCCATCCTTAGAAGTCATGTAAGGACACTGGGGTGCACGACTGAGTGGGAAGAAAAAGCTAGAACCCATGGGGTGGGGAATGGTTTCTCTATGCTCTCAAGGCAGTTTGTCCTGATGTTTCTGCTGAGGCAGAAATCATGGTCCAGGTGAAGAGAAAGGTATGATACTCGGTGTCTCTGCTTTGGTCTGTTATACGACTACGGATTCCTTGGTTTTAGAGATGGGATCTGGACATTCCACCAGACGTACTTCTGGAAAATCCTTTTTGCACTTCTCTTGACACTGTTCCTTTCTTCCAGGCTATCATACAAGAATGTGAAGGCTGGCAAGAATGCAGGCTCCGCACCTCAAGAGACTGATTTGGTCCCGGTCCAAATGTATTGTCAGTTGCTTGACTAAAAAGACCTCCATTCCCTTTAGGGAAAGTGGTTTTCCTTGTGCTCATCTTGGGGAAGGAACATGTTTACCAAGATGCATAGCACAGAAGATGCTTTGATTTTCTTATATGTGTACAAAAAGGTATTCCTTATTTTGCATTTCAGATAATGCAAGCTTGAGTTTCTGTGTGTAGCTTTTCAAGGCTGGAATGAAGAGGAACAGGAGAGCACGGGCCACTGCAATGTGTAAAGATCACCCCAGGACCACTGTGTAAGCATGCGGGTTGTCCACTGCACAACTCTAGAGGGTGTCACTCAAGCACATTCTGAGGTCGATAGTGCTCCTTGGAGTTGTGCGACATGGTGGCCCCATAAACACTTCAGTGGCATTGACTATGAGTCGCACACTATGCTAAGAGTAGTCTATCCCGTCTTTACCATAATCCTATGAAGTGGCTCCTACTATCCTCATTTCACAGGTGAGGAAACTCAGGAGCAAAAGCATTCAAGGTCAAGTGGGATTTGAAATCAAATGTGGTGTCAGAGTCTGGCCTTAGAACCATAATATCAAACTGTCCCTGAACTAGTTAGAACTGGTCCAGGGGAAACATTCTCCGCTCACCCATTCGTCATTCCCAAACAATGTTTTGAGTGATCTGGGCATTGTGATCGGTGCTGGAATAAAGTGGTTCAGCAACCTCGTTTCTGGCCCAGTTTAAACTCAGCAACTTGTAGAGTTGCCTTTTCCTGAAGTTTTTAAACAGCTGTACTGTCACGAATTTCTGAGGTGAAATAATGAGAGGGATAGATAACGAATATATAAAACTTAGAATCCCCTGGTGAAAAATGAAAGAGATTTTATGAACCTGACAGGTGAGAAAGGGAACAGCCTGGCTGATTTCTCAGGGTCCTTCAGATACACAAGAGCCAGGATGGGATAGCATTCAAGAAATTCTAGATACTCTGGGCTGCAGCTCTCCTGGTGACTCTTCTGGATTCCTAAGTGAATACACATGAACTTACCTTCCTCCTTGTCCTTTTCCTCCCTCTCTTCCTCTTCCTCTAACACCACCTCTCCCTCCCTTCTCCTCCTCTCTCTCTCTCTCTCAGTCCATAATTTTTCCTGCTTGTTGCCTGAATGGGAACTGAAGAGAATGACCCAAATCTTCCCTACTAGAGACAAACGTGTTCATCGACTAATCTTATTAAGCTTATAGAAAACAACACTAAGGGACATATAGAAACATTTTCCTTCTGAAGGTAGATGTCCAAATTGTGTTTTATTATGTACATCGGGTGACCTAAACTCGCTCCTTTAGGGTCAAGTCAGTCAAACATCAGCCAAATGAACTCATGGAGAAGGCAGTCTACGGAAAGAATGGAAACACAGGAAGAGGCAAGAAGCCATCTGAAATCAGCGGGTTCCTTGTGTGTTAGAGTCTCAGCCAAAGAACTTCTCAGTGAGCTTATTTTCCCCCCCAAGTTTGATCTATAGTGACAACCACCGGTGGGCACTAATTTTTAAAGAGGGGACTGTGGCCTGAAGGAGGCAGAGGCAATGTCGTCCTATATTTCACTGAAGTACATTTGCCATGAAAATTGTAGTTCTTGCCGCTGCCCCTCAGTGGTCAATGCCTCTCAGTATTAATATGAGGAGGCACATAAATTCGGTGTAGACCAAGTTCCTTGAAACTGTGACAAGGTAGAAGCAGGGGGCATGGGGAAGCCCACGTTGAATTCTCCCCATGTTCTGGAGTTGTTTTTAGGGGGTAAAAAAAAAAGTTGAAATGGCAGGCCACAGCGGGGGGCAAATGTAAGCAATATTTAACCCAGTCTGTTAATAAAGAACATGGTTTGCTTGCTGGTGCCCCAGTAAGCCATGCCTCATAAGCATTGTGGTTTCCAAAATTATTCCAAGTTCGGCACCGCTACAAGTAAAATATGCTGCTGGCTGTGAAATAATGAGAGGGATAATAAATATATAAAACTTGGAATCTCCTGATGAAAAATGAAAGAGATTTTATGAACCCAACCAGTCAAACGCAGATGAAAAACCCCCAGTGTTCTCCCCATGATTAATGCTCTGGCCTTCCATGTGAGAAGCTCAGATTCAATTTCCTATTCTGATCTCTTGTTCTGAAGGCAGCTATGGTGAGAATCATTACTGAGATAGTGAGCTCATCTGGTGTCGCTAAACATGTGGGTCTCAGGTCCTGGCGGGAGAGAGTGGAAGGTCAAAGCCATGGTGTGTCAGTGCATACCCAAGAAAACAGTCGTGTATCTCTATCGAACTGGGGGCACATAGTAGAGGGAACATTTAATGACATTGAACTCTGGTTTACCGTTGCAGAATGCTCTTGCTAAGGATCCTTCTGTTCCTGACAACCCTGGGGGCAGGCAGTAGAACAGGGCACAGAAGAAACCTAACAGGTGAGGAGACCGAGGCTCAGGGAGTCTTGCCCAAGGTCATGTGAATGCTAACTGGTGGAGCCTCGAGGAAAAGCCTGATCTTACTGCTGCCCCAGACTCTCCCTTCATCTCTTCAGTGTTACTGTTTTCCTAACCTGCTGTTAAACACACACACACATATACACATACATACTCTCTCTCTCTCTCTCACTCTCTCTGTGGGGTATGAACAAACCAGGCATCCTGTCTAAATTAATTTATTTCATGAGATCATTTCTCCACACTCCATTTCACATTGCCTGTGGAGACATAAACCCAGTCTTGAGTAAAAGAATGAGGACTTTGGTCCCTAATTTGGCCCTAAATGTCATGCAGAAAATGTTTTCTTAACTCACTGTGAGCCCTGGAAAGCTTGTTTGCTTGACTTTCAAACGCTGCCAACCGGAGGACACAGCACTCTAAAAGGCTTTACAGGGGAGGCTGAGTACGGATGGAAAATTTATGCCTGGGAGGATGTTACTGTATAGAAAAGATTTGGGGGTACAGAAGGTTTGGTAAAAATTCCTCCTCAGCTGGAAATTCTGGCCCACGGTTTCTAAAGCAAGCTTAATTTTGCAGACTTTAGCTTTTATGAATTATCGCGAGGGCTGAAACTGCCTCATGTCAAATTTCTTAAGGAGAGGAATGTCTCTTAATTAATCATTAAGAAAGAAAAAAAAAAGAAAAGAATAAAGCAAGATGAAAACTACATGTTTGTCTTATTCTAGATAAATGTTTTAAGCTCTTTGACCCTGCTGAGCCCACAGAAACATGCCGGTGATACGAAGAAGTAAAATAAATTGCCAGCCCATCACACACTGTCCATATCAGACCTGCTTTCACATCCAACAAATGATGTGTGATTAGAGGCCGGCCATTAACATGTCCAGGGAGGATGTTTTAGGAGCTCTTTTTCTCCCTCTTTTGAACATTGGTTGACCGACACGGTATTCTAATCTATTGGTCAGGCGCGCCAAGCGAGATGTTCTGATGGCTTCTGGGTTTATAGTCAGAAGTCCTTGTCTGAAACTCAGCTCCCTGTCATAAGGTCTGTTCTCAGGGAGCTGGGAGTCAGGAGCCCACTATGCAGGCTGCGTTTTGATATGCAGGGGGACACCGTCTCCCCAATTTGCACATTATCACACTTTTAGAATAAGACTTAAAAGTCCTCTTTAGAAAGAAGATACATGAACCTGTAAGTGATGATAATCCATTATCACTCATTTATACCCAACAGCAATGTTCCTCGATCCCAAATGTGCGTAAGAATCACATGAAGAGCACATAAAGACACAGATCACGACCCCAGTTTCCCACAATTCATTAGGTAGGGAACAAGCAGAGGATTCACATTTTTCTGTTTCTGTGTTATTCTGATGTGGTTGGTGGGGGCATCATACTTGGAGAAGCAGCGTTCTAGAAAGAAGTTTTCAGACTCATCAGTTACCTAATGGAGATGTGAAAGAATGGGCAAGAGGATAGTAGGCTGTGACATAGAAATGAGAATGAGAAAACTTTGGAGTTTGGAAACATTGTTATGGAGGACAAATATAAAATATGTGGGTGACCAGAAGGGGCACTCTGGAAAACCTGCAGGAGAAGGAGAAAGAATAACAGAGGAGAGCAGAAGGAAGAGGACTTTATAAAAAATGTCCTCTCTATGATGCCTGGGTGGCTCAGTCGGTTAAGCGTCTGCCTTTGGCTCAGGTCATGATCCCAGGGTCCTGGGATCGAGTCCCATATCGGGCTCCTTGATCAACAGGGAGCCTGCTTCTCCCTCTGCCTGCTCTGCCTGCCACTCCCCCTGCTTGTGCGCTCTCTCTCTGACAAATAAATAAAACAAAATCTTTAAAAAAATGTCCTCTCTTCACACATTTAGCCAAGGGTCATGCTGGGACTCACAATAGGCACCTATGTCCTATCTGTTTCCCTCACTTGTGCATGGAAGCAGTTGAGAACCTAACCAATCAGCAAGATGTGCATCAACTATGGCTCTGGAATGACTGGGAAATTCTGTCTGCATTTAAAATGGAATCTATCCAAACGAATGATGGGAAGACTTTGGTAGGGAGGGGCTGTGGTGGAGGTGGGAGAGGAAGTGGACTCTGGCTATGGTTTGTACTGGGACATTGGGATTCTCGACGGTATTCCTTGGAATTGACCGAAGAAACCAGCATGGATCAGCCTAGGGGGGCTCTTGGTAAATCTTGACTGACCATGTTGTCCAGACTGGCAGAAGTTCAGAGCTGTTCTCTGTTGCTTCAGAAATGGAAAGATTGAGAACAACTGCCAAGCCTTTGAAGCATGTGCCTGTGGGGCTGGGCCTCACAGCTGCTCAAACCTGAAAATAATTAAGTGTTTCACCATTGCAATGACTCAGCCAGGGTTAGAACCTCACCAGATTGGAGTTTCACTATTTTTAAGCATGAATTTTAAAAATAGTTGAGAGGTGTGGCTTAGAATATAACGAATCCCGAAAAACTCATGTCTTCATGTAATTTCTGGCAACCCAAATCTCCCGGCACCCTTCATACCCACCAGTCCTATTTCTCAAGAAGCACCCAATTCTTTAGACTTTCCAGATTTCTCCCTGTTCATCTCTCACCAAAACTCCTTCCTGTGCCTTAACCACACATTAAAATGATAAATGACTATGGCGAGGTAAGTTGATGAACACCATGGTTGACTTTTTCTTGTGATTCATGTCTTAGCTCACTGATTATCTTTTCAGAAAAGCTTCCCCTGGCCACCAAAAGTAATGAGGTAATTTCTTCATCATCTCACACCACTTGCTCCCCATCATTCAGGACTTGCTGAAGTGGCCTTGTTTTCTTATTTACTTAATATTCCCTCCTTACCTTCAGCACAAGCTCCATGTGAGCTGAGATCTTGTTACTCTAGTGTGACAGTGGTTTCCTATCATTAAGTTACACATTTTACAGTGAAGTGACAGCATTTCCAAGTTTTTACTAAGGCAAAATGAAGTGTGAGTTCCAAGTACACAATCTCTTCTCTTGCCCTAGAATGAGTCCTTCCTCATCTGTCTTAAATGGAAGACCTTCACTGTCCTGTACCTTTCTTGTCCTTTCCTGTTCCAAAAGGATCTGACAAGGGAAATAATAGAAGATAGTCTGTCATCTTCTCTAAGATTTCTGGAGATACCATGGTCCTGCTGTTTGCCAAACTCTCCAATGAGTTTGAGAAAAGAGAAAATCCAAGTTTTGAAAGCTATTTCTAAGGGATCATACTTGCCCAGGAATATGGCCCAGAATAGTTACTTGTAAAGCATCCTCCTGGGATCAGCAGCATCGTTATCACTTGTGAATTTTTTAGAAAGGCACCACCCGCGACTCAAGGTGTTGGTCGGGCCACGCTCCAGAAGAGACTCTCAGGAGAACCCATGTTGTGGTTCTTGGAGCTGTTGGTGCCTGCCAGCAGTCCTTGACTTGGAAGTGTGTGGCTCCAATCTCTGTCTTTGTGATCTTATGACTCAGATGCTTGGGTAAGGGCAGCGATTTCTGTTGTGACTAGGCCTCCAGGGGATGCTGATGCACTCTGAAGCTTGAGTACCATTCTCTAGAACGTTGCTCCTCAAGATGTGCTCTGAAATCTGGAGGCATCGGTGTCACCCGGGATCTCATTAGATCTGCAGAACCATGGGCACTACGCCCAACTTATTGAATCAGAATCAACATTTTTAACAAGGTCCCCAGGGGATTATCATGAATGTTAAAGTTTGAGAACTCTTGATCTACCTAGGCTGGTATGTCCTGGTAAGAGATCATGTGAAAAAAATAAAGGATACAAGGTATCGTGTGTCTCTTTTATACTATGTTTTCAGAAGCTAAGGTTTTCATTTTTTTCAAGTTGAAACATCTTCACAATAAGAGCAATCGAAATTTCTTTCTTCCAGTACAGTTATTCTGAGAGGGTGAACTGCAGAGAAATCCTCTGGAGTACTTATTAAAATTCATATTCCATGACCATACCTCAGTTCTACTAAATTTTTTTTTTTTACTTCTACTAAATTAACATTTATGGAGATATGTCTTGGAATCTCCATTTTTAACAAGTATCTTGGTGATCCTTACACACTTTGGTCTAAAGTTGGTAGAACTAGTCTTAGAGATCATTTTTCTCTATTTTTCATCTCTAGATTTCCCCTTGAACATTAATATTTGTTAATATCCTAATGAAGAGACTGGTATGAAAATCAACACTATTAGAAGAAAAAGAGTGAGCAGATTTTATTATAGGTTAATAATATGCTTGTAATTTTAATAACTATAAAGAGTTCCTTAAGGCTGTAGTCTCTTCCTTTGCTATTTCTGACAATGGCAGATCTAAAGTCAGAAAGGTAGTATTTCTGAGAAACATAGCAACCCATAAAGGTCTCAGAGAGACTCCAGTATATGTTGGATAAGATACTCTTTCTCTCATGTTATTATTTTCCCACCAAATTATTTTTCTATCAAGAATATAAAATGTCATGAAAAATTAAAAATGAGATTCAGGAGAACTCATCCCTTCATCCTTGTTCATGCCTTCCCTCCTTCATTTTGTTGAGGATGCGTGAGAGCTGCCAAGACATCCACACTGGTTAACAAATGGCTAATTGACAGTCACCCATCTGTTGATGTGATTTTGGCTGTTTTCAGATAGAGTCAATGATCATTAGATTTTGTTTCCCCTCATGGGGGAAAGCTGTGACATACTGGTTACCTGACAGTGTTAGAAAGATTTCTGACTTATTGTTTATGTAGACTAAATAAATCTTTCTTTAGGTTAGTGGTCTTATCCCACATCTAGTTTCTATCCCAATCTGCGTAGCTGAATTATGTCTATGACGGCAAACAGGGACTGCAATTTCTAATGGTAGTGGTATGGAAATTGTGGTCCGTACTTTGAAATATTGCAGAAATAGTAATTGGCAAAATTGGATGATTTGCCTTTCTAAGCTTAAGCAATCCCCCTGCCCCTCGCCCCTGGAATTCTGTGTTTTCTCATCTGCCTTGTGATCTCTATGGTTTATAAAATATACAAAAGCATTTTCAGGGTGAGAGAGGGAAGATGCAAGAGTGATGTTCTCAGGTTTTCATGGTTGAAAGCTTTGACTGTACTTGGCCCAGAGAGAGTAGCCTTGAAGCAGTAGACAGCTAGTGACAATCAGGCTTTGAGGCTTGATATGAATGTAACTTTGCTCTCCAGACAGTATCTCAGCAGCGTTAGGGTGGAATATCAGAGATGCTGTGTGGTGTTATTCTCATTTCTCTTCCCTATCTTCTTGTACTTCACCAATGACCACTCCTTCTCCCTCAGAGACTGGCCTCTTAAGATTGTGATTCATACGTAGAAATCTGTTTATGTTCCAGTAATTGCCTCTTCCTAGGAATGAACATCTAGCTCTTACCTAGGTGTATAAAGTGATTTGAGTTTATTCAAAACATTTAGGATCATTAACTCTGACACGACGCAGGCAAAATATGCCACATTACTATTACATTATTTTAAAATTATAGCCACATGTTCAACATATTTTGTTGAGGACCCACTATGTCCCAGGAACTATGCTAACTACTAGGCAGATCATGCTTAGCAAACAAGATGTGGACTTTGTTTCCATGTAGCTGCGATGATAATGGGAGAGATAAGTATTAATCAAATGGCCACATAAATATAAAGCTATAATGTGATGAGTAGCAGGCTGCTTCAGAAGGGTTTCTTTGAAGAGGTGATGTTTGGGGGCGCCTGGGTGGCTCAGTGGGTTAAAGCCTCTGCCTTCGGCTCAGGTCATGATCTCAGGGTCCTGGGATCGAGCCCCGCATCGGGCTCTCTGCTCAGCAGGGAGCCTGCTTCCCCCTCTCTCTCTGCCTGCCTCTCTGCCTACTTGTGAGCTCTCTCCCTCTGTCAAATAAATAAATAAAATATTAAAAAAATTATGTTTGAAGAGGTGATGTTTGAGTTGAGATGTGAAGGAAAGGTAAGTGCTATTTAGGAGAGGGGAAATGAAGAGCAGTTCAGGGTAGTATAGGCCTGGCTGGGATGGAGAACTCTAGGAACTGAAAAAAGGCTAGTGTGACAACAGAGTAGAGTGTGATGGGGAGTGTGATAGCGGTGAGGTTGGAGAGACAGAGAGGGGATGCATTGTGCAGGGTCTGCACTTCCAAGTTACAGATTTCAATTTTTATCCTCAGATTAATGGGAAACCATCCAAGTGCTTTAGGTGAGTGATTATGAGCAAAGAGAGAGACCTACTTGGGAAATTGTATTAGTAATGCAAGAGAAAGATGATAGAAATTTGGTCTATAGTGCTTATGGTGGATATCATGAAGATTAAGTAGATTTGTAAGAAAGATTATAGGAAGTAATATTGATGGAGTTTGATAATAGATTGGATATGCAACATGACAAGGAAAGACAGTGCCTTTGAACTGGAAAAATGGATACTACAGAGCACCTTGTTTTGCTGGAGAGGGATCATGAGTTGAAATCTGGATATGAACTTTGAAATGCCTTTAAGATAAGAAATGATGTGAACTGGGCAGATGTCTGGACTATTCATGTAAGTTTGTGTATAAATGGTACTCAAATCAGTGAAAGCAGAAGAATTTGCTTAGGGAAACTGCTAGTGTAAGTAGACAAGGGAAATTCTCACCATTTAGGCAGAGAAGAAGAGATGAGCCAGCAAAGGGGACAGAGAACTAGTCAGAGAGGTAGAAGAAAAATCTGATGGGGCACCTGGGTGGCTCAGTCATTAAGGGTCTGCCTTTGGCTCAGGTCATGATCCCAGGGTCCTGGGATCGAGCCCTGCATCGGGCTCCCTGCTTGGTGAGAAGCCTGCTTCTGCCTCTGCCACTCCCCCTGCTTGCGTTCCCTCTCTTGCTGTGTCTCTCTCTGCCAAATAAATAAATAAAATCTTAAAAAGAGAGAGAGAAAGAGAGAAACAGAAAAATCAGAGGAGTGCATATTGGAAGGCAAGGGCATGAGGTGTTTTGGGAAAGTCAAATAGAGCGAAACATCCCCAGTAAGGTGATCATTTGAACAGAGAGATTTGAATATATTCCGTGTCAATGAGAAGAAATGAGAAGGACAGGCTGAATATATGAGTCAGAGAAAGCACAGAAGACAGCAAAAAGTTCCCGAGAAGATAAGAGGGGAAGAGATCCAGCGCTTAGGTTGGTAGTCTTAGAGAAGATGAGGGACAATTCTGCCATAGGAGAATTTAGCTTATTCCAGAGTCATCCGGAAGGCTTGTTAAAACACAGATTAGTGTCCTACCCTTGCCCAGACTTTCTGATTCAGTAAATCTGGAGAGGGACCTGAGAACTGGCATGTCTACAACTCCATCGGCTGATGCTAATGATGCTGGTCCAGGAACCTCATTTTGCTAGAGGTCAGGTTGGGTTCAGACATAGGTAGCTTCTTATGTTTTGGTTAACAGTAGATCAGGGAGCTCTTACTGATAACTTCTGTAATCATTCCGAAGAAGGAGATGAAACCCTTTGCAGATAGTAGCCAGGTTGTGGGCTTGAGGAGAGCAGAGAAGCATGAAATACCTTTCATACAGAGTAGTAGAGAGAACTGCCCTGCAGTGTTGAAGGTCCTTTTGAGGTTGGTGGTCACAAATTTGTAGTCATTTCCATCTGTCCTGTTTTATGGCCAATGTGACTATTCAGATGCAGGCCTGGACAAAGTGGATTGTTGATTATACCTAAGATTAGCTTGTTGCAAAGGAAATACAATGAAAACAGGGAGGTAAGAGGTACTTGCAAGACTTTTTACAGGAGTTGATGAATGACAAATGATGCAATATAAGCTGAATGCAGGGCAAGAGAAGAGAGGAGAGGCCTGGTGATGTGGGAGAAAGCAGAGGCATCAAAGTAGAACCATCAATGGCTTGGAGGCTCCAATGAGGTCAACAGCATTTTTAGTTGGAGTTATTGAGCAAAGGTGCTGGAAGAATGGAAATTTGTGTTTATACTGTGGGATAAATGGATTAAAAGATCGTGGAGGTGGAAAAGAGGTTGAGGATAAAGAGATCTTGTGAGTGAGAAAAAAAGTGACTACAGCTGAGGAGGTACAGGAACTGAGAGCCCAGCGTGTTGGGTGGACTCCTGAGTATGACAAACGAAGACACCACAATGACTGGCAGACTTGAGTTGCAGAACAAGATGGTGATCGACAGCCAGGGCTCTGATGACTGAGGAAGAAAGCTGATGAAAACAGCAAGGACAGAAGTAGAGTGTGAAAAAGCCAAACACCACAGGCCTTAGAGGATTTTTTTCTTAAAAATATGAGATTGGGTGTTTTCACGGGGGCTCCCAGGCTTCATTTAAGGCCAGTGGCAGAGGGGGGCGGTGGGCGAAGAGTTTCAGAATTTGAGACTGTTTGCTGGTTATGGAGTCTCATTCAGAGTGAGGAAAGTAAAACAGGTTCTAGCATCTCTTCCTCCGCCCACCTCTGCCTTCCTTTTCTCCACAAATGAAGAAATAGAGGCTTAGGAGGGATGCAGGACTTTCTCTGGTCTACTGTGCTAATAGGTAGTGAAGCCAAGACAAGAATCTGGGTCCTCTGATTTCCAGCCCAGTTCTCTTTCCACTCCCTCATCAAGCAGCAAAGCCAAGTTTTCAATGTCTGTGTGTCTTCTAGCCTCTCCAAAGGCACTTGTTGTTTCATTTATTCTGATTAAAGTTTGTGATGACAAAGTTTGGTTTGTTAACTATAAACCTTTTTAATAAATGTTTGGAGTGGCTCTGAACGATTCTTTGAATTTGAGCATCATTTATTTCAAATGAGCAAATTGGAAACCAAGAACTATAATACCTATGAGGCATGTCTTGGAAAGGGAAGGGAAAGGAGAAACAAGGATAATATTTTCCCACTGAAAGTTACTTAAATTCTCCTTATTCTGGGAGCCCACATGAACACGTGCTTAACAAATACTTCTGATGTAGGTTCTCTCCCCTCAACCCCCACCCAGATGGAGAGTAAACCAAATTATAGAGAAAACAGAGGTAACTTAAATATTTTCTTGAAATAATTGATGGCTTTTTTAGAACTATCTCCAAGTACTAGATTTAAAATATATGCTTTCATTAGCATTAATTTTATTTTACTAAAATGCATTTGGGGAATAATATATCCAGGTAAAATTTGGCAGTAGACCTTGCTTTCCATAGCTAAATCTCTGGAAGGGTCATTAAAATGGAAAATTTTAGAATGGATTTATTCCTGATTCGGATCCTTAAGGCACATGTATATGTGTGTGTGTGTGTGTGTATGTGTGTGTGTGTGTATCCCAAAACACTTGTTTTAGTACAGTGCAAACCATCCATGAAAAAGCCTCTCCTCTTCGAGCCATTCTCCACTGATAATTAGCCATGAGTTACTTGCATTTTTGCATACTAACTTGGTCTCTGCTTGTCTGAAGCCCTGACAGAACTCAGCCCTTATTCGCCAAAGCATTTGGTTTGTTGGCATTACTGGAATGATTCAGCTGCTTCCATAGTGAATACATTACTCTGTGATTATGTTTAATAGGCTCCCGACATCCATCAAACAACGCAGCATGTCCCACTTTGAGGCAGAATACTCCAGACAGTTTTTCAAACTTAATTCTCCAACTGGAACAGGAATCGCAAACTACATTTGATACAAAGGAAGTATTGAGCTGGCAGGACTGTTGAAAATCCTCTTTAAAGCTTGCTGGGCAAACTGGTAGTCTAACCTTCTGGAAAAGGAGTTAGGTTGCTCATTAGAGGTTCAATTCTACACTCATTGTTCATGTTCGAATCCATGCTTCTGTCTAGCACTGATGGTGAAAAAGGTGAGAGAAACAGGACAAAGCTTTGAATGGGAAAGCCCTTGCTGCGGGATTTTATTTTAAACTGGTGATTTGGAAGCAATACATATTTTAATTTTATACCTTGTAAAAGTAGAATTGATGTCATTTCAAAGGCCAAACCAAGTGGGTAATTAAAAAACAGCAAGTTTGTAATGGGCAAGATGGTGAGACATAAAAAAAAAAAAATCAAGATTATAAAAGATGTAAGAATTAGTGTGGTATGAGTGTAACGCTCAAGAATATTTCAAGGACTTGATTTGGATTGACTTTAAATTTCTGCAACTAAATATTGACCCTTAGAGCTGAGAACTACTTAAAATTGTATACACACACACACACACACACACACATATATAATATGTGTTCAATATACTTACCCATTTAAAAATACATATATTACTCATAAGGTATATATTTAATTCCTATTTTAATTTGTATGTACTTCATTACACAAAACAAATACCCATGATGTTTTTTCAATGACTGATTTAAAGTGGGTATATGAGTATATGTGTTTATTTATTCATGTATTTATTTTTTAACTTATAACCATATCTAGGGATGTTAAAAATATTGGGTAACTTCAGTTTTCTTTTTTTTTTTTTTAAAGATTCATTTATTTATTTTAGAGGCGGAGCACATGGGGGGAGGGGCAGAGGGAGATGGAGAGAGAGAATTCCCAAGCAGACTCTGCATTGAGCACAAAGCCCTACATGGGGCCCAATCCCAGGACCCCAAGACCATGACCTAAGCTGAAACTGAGAGTCCAGTGCCCACCTGACTGAGCCACCCAGGTGTCCCCAGTTCTCTCTTTTTAAAGTAACTTTTTAAAAGTTTTTTTTTTTTTAATTTTTATTTATTTATTCGACAGAGAGAGAGAGAGATCACAAGTAGGCAGAGGGAGAGGGGGAAGCAGGCTCCCCGCAGAGCAGAGAGCCCGATGTGGGGCTCGATCCCAGGACCCTGAGATCATGACCTGAGCCGAAGGCAGAGGCTTTAACCCACTGAGCCACCCAGGCGCCCCTAAAAGTTTTTTTGTGTCTTTTTCATAACACTGTTGGCTTTTAAAGGGTTTTTAATTTTTTCTCTTTTCTTTTACTATTTTTTTTAAAGATTTTATTTATTTATTTGAGATAGAGACAGAGAGAGAGAGCAAGCGAGAGAGCAGGAGCAGGGGAGGAGAGGGAGAGGGAGAAGCAGGTTCCCTGCTGAGCAGGGAGCCCGACGTGAGGCCCAATCCTAGGACTTGGGGATCATGACCTGAGCCGAAGACAGGCTTAACCCAACAAGCCACCCAGGAGCTCCTCCTTCTAGTATCTGAATTTTTTCTTTATAAACTTTCTTATGCTGCAGCGCCTGAGTGGCTCAGTTGGTTAAGCGTCCAACTCTTGATTTTGGGTCAGGTCATGACCTCAGGGTCCTGAGATTGAGCCCCTTGTCCAGCTCTAATGCACGGGGTACAGAGAATGCTTAAGATTTTCTCTCCCCCTCTCCGTCTGCCCCTCCCCACTCCAGGTACACACATGCACAGTCTCTCTCTCTCTCTTTCTCAAAAGAATAAACATAAAAAATAAAAAAATAAACATCACATGCTATACTATTCTTAGGGTGACTATAATCTAACTACTTTTACTTGCTCCTTTGAATCTAGTTCCTAACTGAATTTAATAGAAGCTGTAGATGAGATTCACCGTGCTTAGCTAGCCTTTCAGAAAAGTAGATATTCCAACTCCCTTTAAAGATTTTATTTTATTTTTTTTAAGTGATCTCTGAACCCCATGTGGGGCTTGAACTCACAACCCTGAGATTAAGAGTCCTACACCCCACTGACTGAGCCAGCCAGGCGCCCCTCAACTCCCTTTAAGAATTTCTAACTTTGTATAGTGATACCGACTCTCAGTAAATTCCTCCTTTCTTAACTGAATCTCAAATGGGAATCACAAACCCTTGTCCCTAAGTTAATTATCTTCTTCAATCCCTTCTTTTTTTTGTGGATTCTGTCCAAGGGAATCCTTTAATGAAATGTGAAAATAAATAACACAAACAAATGCATAAGAATGAATGCACCCTCCGACTCTTTTGAATTCTTTTTATCTCTTGTATATCATAAATACGGGAGTTAAGACGGTGACATCTGGGGTCAACACACTATATTTCCAATCTCAGCTTACTCTATTCCTACTGGCAACCCTGACTTTCTTATGTCTCAGTGTTTTCATCTGGAAAATGGGGAGAACAAGGACTGCTTTCTCATTTGAATGTTGTGCGGATTAAACATAGTAAGCTTAGCATAGTACCTGGCACTTCGTAAGTGCTCAAAATGAATTAGATAAAAATTCTGCATCAGATATTGACTTAAAAGCATATGATACTGAGTATTTGATTCAGTTTATATTCAGTAAAAAATATCTGAGTAGAAAAGTAAGAACTTCTTTAGTAAGCCTATATTGTGAATGAGTTGAACGTAGGGGATTTTAACTTGTTGGCTCATTTTCACATAAAGCCCTTGCAAACAGGTCTTCCTGAATAAAACTATACCCAACATGAAAAATGACACCCTCTCTACAAACTATATATGGCAGAAGTTACCCAGAAGTGTTGCGTAAAGAGATTTACTTTCTGGAGCTTATTCAACTCTAACTGATGCTATTTGGAGGTTGCATTCTCACTCCTGGGCAATAATGCTTTCAATTTACATAGCATTTGACAAGGCCCTTTTACATACATTAGCTCATTCTCTCTTCACACAATTCTTGAAGACAGATGGATCATATGTGATTATCCTTATTTTGCAGGTGAGGAAAACCAAACTCTGGAGGAATTAAGTAACTTGGCTTAGGCCGATGAGCGCCTAAGGAGGTAGAACTCACTTTTTGTCACTAGTTCTTAGAGTAACCTCTCCCGCTTCCCCAGCCCATGCTGCCTTTGCCAACCTCAGAAACAATAGGGTTCACAGGTAAGCATGAGATCAGAGAAGGGAAAGGGTTTGTTTTGACCCTTACCATCTTCCAGGCCCTGTGTTTGGAAGGCATCACAAGAAGGGGACACAAGATAGACAACTCGCTACTTCCCTGCCCCTCTGGACTCTTACTCTGTAGAGAAATGTCTCAGGATGGCAGTGGGAAGACTGAACTGGGAATGCTCAGTAGGAAAGAGGGGGCTAGATAGGGCTTCAGCACGGAGAAGCCAAGAACCAGTGTTTGCAGAAGGGGATGCGAGAGTGGGGAGAACATATCTGCCTTACCATGAAGGAAACTCCATACCTGCAATTTTGAAGCATCTGCCATTTGCTAAGGCAGAAAGCAGGTAATAATGACCTGCTCCTTTTTGGAGAGCTGATTTTTTTTCCAGGATCATTTTGGAGTGAACAAAATCTTTCAGTAAACTCTTTATCCGACTCTACAATAGAAGGATAACTAACCCAATTAAACAATGAGCAATGATGTGAATGGACATTTCTCCCAAGAAGACACACAGATGGCCAAGCATGTGAAAAGAAGCTCAACATCATTAGTCATTAGAAAAATGCAAATTGAAACCCACAATGGGATACCACTTTATACTCACTAGGATGGCTAAACTGAAAAAGACAGATAACAGTAAGTATTGGGGACATGTGGAGGAAATGGAACCCTTAGGCATTGCTAGTAAGAAGGTAAAATGTTGCAACAGTTATGGGAAAGTTTGGCAGTTCTTCAAAATGTTAAATGTAGAGCTAGCATTTGATCCAGAAGTTTCTAGTCTTTGGTATATACTCAAGAGAACTGGAAACATATGTCCACACAAAAATTTGCGCACTAATGTTCATAGCGGGCTTATTAATAATAGTCTGAAACTGTAAACAACCCAATGTCCAATCAAATGGGTCAATAAAATATATATGGTATATCCATACTATAGAATATTATACACCCTTAAGAAGAAAAGAGGTTCTAATACATGCTGAAACATGGATGAACCTTACAAACAATATGCTAAGCAAAAGAAGCCAATCACAAAAAGACACATGTTGTATAATTTCATTTATACAAAACATTAGAAGAGGAAACCCATAGAGACGGAAAGTAGACTGGTGGTTTTCATGGGCTGGGGAAAGAGGGATGGAGAGTGATTGCTAATGGTGCGGGATTTTTTTCTGGGAGCAATGAAGATATTCCAGAATTAGACAGTGGGGACAACTGCACGACTCTGTGAATGTACTAAAACCACTGGATTACACTTTTTAATAGCATGAATTTTATGATATACGCATTTTATGTTAGAGACAGCGCAAGAGCAAGAGTGGGGCGGGGGGAGGTTTGGGGAGGGGCCGGTGGAGAGGGAAAGAGAGAATCTTAAGCAGACTCTACACTGAGCATGGATCCCAATGTAGGGTTCGATCTTATGACCTTGCGATCATGACCTGACCCAAGGTCAAGAGTCAGATGCTTAACTGACTGAGCCACCCAGGCGCCCCTGAATTATACCTCAATAAAGAATTCTCATGTAAGAAGATGATAATCTCTAACATTTATTAAGGGATAGTACTAGAAACTATGCTCTGAGTTTTTGTGGATTATCTTATTTCATTCTCCCAAAAACGGCAGAGAAATGTACTCTTACTATTTCCACCTTACAGAGGAACAAAGTGAGGAGCGGGCCTCGAGTCACATGGTGTTTACCACTGTGCAGTAAAACGTCTGAGACAAGCATTGCCAGATGTTGAATGATTTCCTGTTTTCTCTGTACTGCAGTCACTGGGTGCAGCTCTGGTGTTTTGGGACCTGTTGCTATTTTGTTCTTTCAGGATTCAGCAGTTGGATGCTCTAGTTGCCAGGAAAAGGAATAGATCGGAGGAGTGGTCCACCCCTCGCCACAATAAAGGACTGTTGAAGGCTGGCTCCATTCCTTGTTTGTTCGAACGCCATTTGCTTGGAGTAGCCCTCTGATCTTCCAGTCTCAACAAAAGGCCTGCCTCAGGGTGCTCTCACTGAACTCTGCATTTCTTCTCAGAGTACCTATTACTGTCTGGTGGAGATTTGGTTAGTATCTGCCTTCCTCCCTAGACGACAGACTTCCTGTATCAGGGACCATGACTGCTCTGCTCACCACTGGGCACTTGGCGAGCAGCACCGAGCGCACAGAGGGCACTCAAATATCAACTGAGTGACTAAACACCAGTACTGATCAAGAGGATGACTAGAGTCTTCACGCTTCTGTACTGTCTCTTACTGGAGAGGGTCCCATTTTTTGGAAATGGATATATAATTCCTCTGGCTTCTGGATCCAGTGCTTAAATGGTGTGGGTGTGCTTCAGAGCCGCTGCTGGCTCCTGCCACTGGAAAGTGATGCATTAGTGGAAAGCTCTGGCTTTGCTTCTAACCTCAGAGACTTCTCGAAGATGTTTCTTATGGGCTGTGCTCCTCCACTCTGACTGGGATTTTGGCTTTCCCCTCATTTCTTGTCTCCGCTAGCCCTTCTGATGGTTCATAAGAGTATTTCCCATTAGCTCCCCCAAGATCCGAAACAATTTTACACCCCAAACATACCCTGCCAGACTCCCAGCATAGAAACAGGAGGAGGACCCCCCCCAAACGTTAACTGCTTCAGGTTATGCAAATAAGTGACAGAGCCAGGGTGAGAAACTACTAGGTTCTAAACCCCTGAAGGGCTCAGGGTTGTATAGTTAAACTCCCTAACCACGCCCAGCACAGTGCCTGGCACGGAGGAAGATCTCTGAATATTTCCTGAATGAGAACCCAAAATTCTTGCTGGGGGGACTCACATCCCATTGTGAATCAGCTGAATCTCCAACGAATCTCCCCTCGACTAAACTTTCTAAGAAATATAAATTCTGAGTTGGAGTGTCCAAGAGCCAAATGTACCTAACTCACCAAAATAATCTCATTCTCTCATTTCTTCATATCACTAATGTTGCCCCCCCCTCCCCCCCATTTTATCTACCTGCTGTTGAAATCCACCTTCTTGATTCTCCAGTCTCATTACTAGACACAACCGGGGTCAAGTCCTATAGATTCTTCTGTCACAGTGCTTCTGCTTTCATTCGATTCCCACTGCCCCACCCCCATTTCTACTCTCATCTACCTTTCAACTAGACCTATTATAATAACGGTTTGACCTTCCCCGCCTCTGGGCCCTCCCAATTCTGACAGTGTCTGAATATTATTTCTAGATTAATTTTCCTAATTCTGACATCCTCTTCTCAAAAATGTTCAACAACTCCCTTACACTATTTTGTCCAACTTCAAATTCCATGGAATGACAAGTCTTTCAAAAATGATTCCAACTTACCTTTGCATCTGTATTTTTCCCTTCTACGTACACAGTTCTCTAGGCAAGCCAAAGGCAACTCCTCAGTATTCCCTGAATATAATTCATTTCCCCTCTCCGTGTTATCTATGACTTCTTCCTTACGCTCAAATGCCTACATCTTGGCTTGACTATATCAAATGAAAGCTCTTCAAGATTTTTGATTCCTGCCACTGGATAGTCTTGCTACCTTTTGACTCCTCTCGAGATCTTTTCATGCCTCCTCTGTGGCTTATCTACCTTATATTATAGTTTTTAGTGAATGTCATCTTCTCTAACAGACAATGAGGTCAAGGTCTATGACCTACACAACTCTGTACTCCGTACATCAAGTCTGTTATATAGTAGGCAACTGTGGAATTAGTTCTCTTGTTTTTATTATGCATTTCTTTCTTTCGCACACCAAGTAAACCACTTGCTTCCTTATATTTAACTTGTTATAAAGCTGATAAATCCAACTCAGGCATCTGAAGCTCAATGTTCTGCTCATTCGCTCATTCCTGTACTCCATGTACATGGAACTGTTGACTAGCTTCCTGTAATTGAGTAATACTCAATACTTACAAAATCAACTTTTGAGGAGAGCATAGCATATGGTGACTAAAAACTTTACATAGTTATTCCTAGTTCCAATTAATTTTTAATGGGAAAATAACAAGAGCAAAACTTCGAGTATGACATTTAAAGGCACAATGGCAGAGCCAAAAGACTAGTCAGCCTACTCCATGGAATGCAAGTTTCTGGCTCCTAAAAATATTCATAGTTATCTTTTTGGCTGCTCTGGAGTAGCAGTGACTGGCAGAAGTGGGATTCTCCTCTCCTGGGGAAGAAAAATGAAGTTTGAAAGAATGTTCATTACCACCACAGTACAGGTTGACCAAACTGATTTTTCATCTGCCAAAATGTGTATACTGGCTTCTGTCTCATCTAGAGACCTCTGGAACTAAACGTAATTGATCAAATTAGCTCTCCCATAATCCCCCACTAGTTCTGTTAGGATGGCAGCTTGTTAACTTTAGCCCACTGTTTATTTAAACCATGTGGATGACATCATGCAAACCACCCCCATTTCATCAAAGCATGATGTAGCCTAGGAAAAACAATTTGGTTTCAAACCACTCTGAGATATGGTCTTTTTTCTTTTCTTCCTTATATTAAACGATAAGATGTAAAACCTCATTTCTTAGTCATTTGATTTTTACTCCAGCTGGCCCTTTACCAGTAAAATGGAAGCATTTTCATGCCTTCTAGACTCAAGCAAACTGAAGATATCAAACAAGTTTGCTTCAGTCCTGGGAAAGCAGAATTGGTGACAGAGTCTGTTAGTTTGATTTTCCTCTTATCCTTTGTTTGCCAAGTTCAAGTTGCCATGCTGTATAATGGTTTCCTCCACCCCTGCCTGGCAGCTCATGCCTACGAAGATACTTCTGCTAGCATTAGCCACAGGACTCGTAAGCTGTTTTCCTTGGGCTGTGATTCTTCTCCTTCTTGGGATCCACGTGTTGCTGTGCAAGTTCTGATCTGTTTTGATTTGAAAAGTTGGTGCATGTATGTTCCATTCTCAACCCCCGAGGCACGCCAGGCTCCTCGGCTTCTACAGCGTTGCCGTCACATATCCAGCAGCAGATGGCAACCACAACTCCCTTTTTTTTAAATTAAATTAAAACATATTTAATAGAAATATAGTTGACATGTAACAGTTTGCTTCTTAGCTGAAGCATTAACGTTTAGGAAGCCTCGTTTTTGAACATCGGTACGAAACAAATAAATTACTAATTCAGAAGGGTGCTTTAATGTGGCACCAGTAGGAGACGACACTCCAAAAGGAGCTTTAAGGACTGCTCTTTAAGATTGCTGCAATAATATTGCTGGCTGTGGATGTCCTCTCCAAACTACAAGACGGTGGCTTTAAAAGTTGCAAAGTTGGCCTGGAAGCCTTACGTGACCATGAACTCCAATCTTGGGTAATATAATTAAGCAGATAATAAACTTTTCTCAACCATTGTAAATATTATCAAAGAGTAATAAAAATTTCTGTGAGACCATAAACTTTACAGTGTTCCATAACCAAAAAGGTTCTATATAGAAATATGTACTGAAGTGGTCTCTTTTTTTTTATAGCACAAATATCTGAGGTCAGTCTGATTTGGTCCTCTCCTTATTAAAATTTAGTTTATAGATAGCTGCTGCTATTGAAATATAACCAAGAAACAGCAGCTATCTATAAACTAAATATTAATAGCGCAAATGATCAGAATTAATTAACAGTTTGCCTTTTGAATGAAGGAAGATCTTCTCAGTGGTCCAACCAGGCAAAACTAAAACAATTTTGAGCACCTGGGTGGCTCAGTCGGTTAAGTGTCTCTCTTTTTTTTTTTTTTAAGATTTTATTTATTTGACAGAGAGAGAGAGAGAGACAGTGAGAGAGGGAACACAAGCAGGGGGAGTGGGAGAGGGAGAGGGAGAAGCAGGCTTCCCGCCGAGCAGGGAGCCCAGTGTGGGAGTCAATCCCAGGACCCTGGGATCATGACCTGAGCTGAAGGCAGACGCTTAATGACTGAGCCACCCAGGCGCCCAAGCATCTGACTCTTGATTTCTTCTCAGGTCCTGATCTCAGGGGTCTTGGGATCCAGCCCCGTGATGTGCTCCACGCTCTGCCCTCTGCAACGAGTCTGCCTGAGGTTCTCTCACTCCCTCTCCCTTTGCCTCCTCCCTACACTTGCACCCACACGTGTGCATGCCCTGTCTCTAAAATAAATAAATAAAGTCTTTAAAAAAAAAAAAAAGACTCTTCCCTGAAAATAAACAATCAGGAACATTATAAGAATGAGAAAAATGAAATTTGGGGTGAAAAAGAATTCCTCCTTCATCGAATGAACACAGTAATAAAGGCAATAGATCCTCAAATGACATCGTACTAGTCGTCCAAACGAAACTCTGTAGGGACTGTATATTATCTTAACATTATAGAGAAGGATATAAAACATTGCAATGGAGTGACTTCTCTAGTCAAAGATGAGTCCGTGGCAAGGAATAGTCCAGTATATCTGAGGACCTGAATTACATCTTAACAGTTGGATGGTGATGAAAGGATGATATATTGTTTGGTATTTATTACGTTAAAGGGTCCAAGAGCACAAGTCCAGAAGATGAACACGCCCATTCTCTGCTTGCCTCCTACACAAACTAAAACTTCTGCCTTCCATCTTGCTTAGTGAGCTCTTGCTTACTGATCTCTCTGGCAGTTTCTCACCGGATGACAAGAAAAAGATCTTTAAGGTACTCTGAATTCAAGCCCCCAACTCATATACCAACTCTAGTAAGAGGTTACTATAAAAAGACCCCCAAAATTCACATTGCCATGCTTTGCATTGCTAATCATGTAGAAAAATAACAGTCCTCTCAGTATGATGGCTTTTCTGTTTTAGAAATAATGTCATTTTCAAATGAAAGAAATCCCCCCTTTCTATATATTCTGTTTTGTGTTAATTCATTTGATCTAGAAAAAGCCTCAGCAAAGTATAACCTACTTCATTCTTTTAAGTAACTCAACTTAGCCCTTGAATGGATATCAGACTTCCATGTACAGCACAAGAAAGCTTCCAAGGTCCTTGCAAAATTACCTTTGAAGCAGTATTTACTGAGTAAGTACCGTATGTATTTCTCGCAGAACTGTACTAGAAGTGTTGGGGAAGGAAAGGAAACATAAATATCTGTCACTATTCTATCACTCCAATTGATTTGTTGTGTTCCACACATCAAGGGAAAGTTAGAAACTGCAATTTAGAAATCGGATGTTTCCAAAGAGAGAGAAGGGAATCATTAAGGTGACAAGTAATAATTGGGAAGGTCAGTATTAGACAGCCTGACTTGTGGAGTCATGTTTGCTATTCTAGAAACTGGGGAAGAGAATGTAAATATGATTAAGTTGAACTCTCCTTCCTTCCTTCCTTCCTTCCTTCGATTTATTTATTTGAGAGAGAAAGAGCAAGCCAGTGAGCATGAGTAAGAGGGGCAGAGGGAGAGGGAAAGAATCTTAAGCAGACTTCATGCTGAGCGCAGAGCCCAGTGCGGGGCTCCAGTCTCCGGACCTGAGATCATGACCTGAGCCAAAACCAAGAGTCAAATGTTCAACCAACTAAGCCACCCAGACACGCCAAATTGAGCTATTTTTCTAATTGTAAGCATAATACGTACACTGCAAAAAAGTTAAACAGTACAGGAAGGTAGGGGAAAAAATCACACTAAATCTCACAGCTTATAGATTGAAATGTTCTTATTTTACTGTGGCTCTGAATTTTTTAGTTATGCACATTCATTACAGAAAGATGGGGCCAAAACTGTTTTAAAACTTGGTTTCTCAATAATATGCACCGAATTTTCCTGTTAATAAATATAACTCAGCATAACCATTTTTAAAAAGTTGCTTATTTCATTGTAAAAGAGCATCATAATAAATTAATCCTGGTGGGTTTTTTTTTTTGAGATTTAGGTTATTTCAAGTTTTTAAGGGCATGATATACAATGCCATACACATATGCATATGCATACATATACATATATAAATATGCATTTGCGTGTTTATATGTTTATGTTTATATGATATAGGGATGTATATATACTTTTTTGTTCTGTCATTTGATTATTTCCTTAGAATTAATTCCTGGAATTGGAATTGTTGTATCTAAGCATAGGCATATTTCCATCTTTTCTTTTTTAATAGAGAGAGACAGCACGCACATGCACGAGCAGAGAGGGGCAAACGGAGAGGCAGAGAGAGAATCGTAAGCAGGCTCCATGCTCAGTGTGGAGCCCAACATGGGGCTTGATCTCATAGCTCATGATCTGAGCTGAAATCAAGATATGCAGTCAAATCCTCTACCACTGAGCTATCCCCGTGAAATCAAGATTTGGATGCTTAACCAGCTGAGCCACCCAGGCACCCTACCTCTTTTTTTGTTTTTTTTTAAAGATTTTATTTTTAAGTAATCTCTTCACCCATTGTGGGATTTGAACTCACGACCCTGAGATCAAGAGCCTGCATGCTGTCCTGACAGAGCCAGTCAGGTGCCCTGGCATATTGATATCGTGATACAATATTACTGATTGTTTTCCAGGAAGGTATAGTCATTTAATCTCCTGACTCACAAAATGAGTGATTTATTTTGAGACAATCACCAATTCGTGGTGTTATCGTTTTTGTTTTTTTCTTTTTTCTTTTCTTTCTTTTTTTTTTTTTTTACTACTTGGGACTGCTCTGGGTAAAAAATTCTCTCCTTTTTCAAAATTAGATTTTTTGGGGGGGTGGCAGGGGTTATAAGTAAGATTGAATTTTTTTTTCCATGTTTACCAGCTATTTATATTCTTTTTTTGTGTGACTTGTGGGCTCATGGCCTTTGCCCACATGTCTACTGAGATATTTATCTTTTTCTTATTGATTTTAAATTAGTCTTTATATATTCATTATTTAGGTCTTAATTTGTTATATATGTCACATTTTCTCCAGTTCATTTTATAACTTTACTTATGTGTTTTCTTTTCTTTCATATAGGCTTAAAAATTTTTTTTTTTGATTAGCAAAATGTTTCCCCAGGGAGCCCCTAATTGTTATTATTGTTCTTTCTTGATTCAATTTACAGAGAACAAATCTAATGTAAGACCACTAATGAAATATGCGAGTGCCTATCTAGGGTGAATAATAAATGTATTCAGTATTTTGTAATTGTAAGCAGATGATACTTTCTGAGCATTTAGCCATTATTTGAAGTTAGAAGTAAAATGTCTTCCCCACCCCCACAAAATGCGTGTACTGTAAGACACACACACTTTGCACTTTTCTCATTTGTTTGTAATTCAGTATTTATATGTGTGTGCATGTGTATATGCATATATACATACATATGTGTACCTTTACATTTTGGGCACTTGCAACACGTACACAAAGGTTGAACGCTTTAGTAATTGGTAAATATTTGCATATATTTACCATATGCACATATAAGGGTTCAACGTTGTCGGGGAGCATTTGCAAAGCTCACAGAAAGTATGACCTATAGGCAATAACATAGGCCTAATGTGGTTAATAGAAGTAGAAGTTTGTTATAAGCAGTTATTACTAATGGAGCCCACATTTGCCCTTCTTTCTAAGTGTCATGAATCTGCCCTTTTTATTTTGGTAACTAAAAGGGAGCAGAAAGGACAATAATTCAGCTGTGGACCAATGTATGGAGTTTTAGTGAATGCGTGCCAAAAACCATTTTCCATGCACCCACTTGCAAAGCAAATAGTGATCTTGTTGCCGAGCCTAGCTCCATGTGCTCAGTCAAATTTCCTCTGAAGAAATCACAAAGTGAGCTGCCACCCACAATTCAAGTCGGTTGTACGTTACCCCTGGCTTTTAATGAAAATGTAAAACCCAGGGGCCCAATTCTCCCTCCTTGGCTCTGTATGTGTAAAGGGTGAGTTGAAGAGAAATAATTAAGGACAGACCAGGAACTTTTGAAAAAAAAAAAAAAACTAAACTAGGGATTAACTCAGATGCACTAAGAGTGGTTTAAATTCTCCTTGACCTTGTCTTGTAAACACAGCCTGTTTTAGTAACCTTGACTGCTTTGCAAAGTTGACTGGTCTGACATAGTATCTCCCTGTGAGGTAGGTTCTTAAGCATTCAATCAAATGAGAGACCAAGAAAGAGATAGAAGCAATACTGTGTCTAGTATTTGAGTTATTACATCAGGACATGTTATATAGACTCTTTAAAAGAAAAAGGGTTTTCACACTCACATTTCTGATTCAGTTGGGGGCCATACTTTTACTGCCACATGGACTTTGAGAGACTCTAAGCTCATTTCGATCGCTGGTGCAAAGGTATAATATATTTTAGTAATTTGGCATTTGTTTATTATTATTGTCACTGAATGGGCACGTGTGAAATTTATTTTGAGTTAATGAATGCTGTTCTATGGGAGTGAGCCTCTCACATGCCAACAGGATACACCAAGACCCCACCGTCAATTAAAAGTTGAGTAATGGGTTCTGTACTTTATTTATCTTTTCCTTTTAGCAAATTTTATAGATTTGGGGCAAATTCCTTCAGCATTCTAAGGTGTAAGTTTTTTTTTTTAATTTTTATTTATTTATTTGTCAGAGAGATAGAGAGAGAGAGAGAGAAAGAACATGAGAAGGAGGAGCGGCAGGCAAAGAGAGAAGCAGGCTCCCTGCTGAGCAGGGAACTCGATCCCAGGACCCTGGAATCATAACCTGAGCCGAAGGCAGGTACTTAACAGACTGAGCCGCCCAGACATCACAGATATAAACCTTTTGAGGTTATATACAAGATGCTAGTGATCGGTAAAACATAAAATATAAATAAAATATATTTTTTTTGGTACAGCTTCTATGAAAGATTAGAATAATGCCATAACCTTTTTACTTTATCATCAACTGATGTTTCGAAATCTTAAAAACAAAGTACAGTTTCTAAGATAATAGAATCTGAATTTAAGGAATGTGAAGAAGATCTCGGAAGCTAAGCAGGGTCGGGCCTGGTTAGTACTTGGATGGGAGGAATGTGAAGAAGGGTATGATTCAGCATCAGCAATCCCGTCAGTGGATAGATTAGAATGCATTAGGTTTTCAATAGTACTTAGCGACATGTGCACAGAAAGGACTATCCACTTGGTTAGTATGTTGAAATTGGATCTCAGGAAGTTCGTTCATGTCATGAATGACATGACACATAATGTTTCCAGCGTATCGTCTCGCTGGCTTCGAGCAGGGGCTCAAGAAATGTTCCTCTCTAAAGTTAATAATCCAGGATTCCCCGATCTTGGCCCAACCATGAATTGCTACCTTCATTGTACAGATAAGAAACGGAGTTTAGAGACATTAAGGAATTTCTCAATTCATGTATTAAGTGATTGAACTGGAATTTAAACCCAGACTTGTTGACTTTTGGGCTTAACCACCGTGACTGTGAATGATGTCCCTCAAACTTTGCTACCTTTACCTCTGCTAGTATGTATGAAATGATTTTAGCTGGAACACAAACACATCTTTCTTTCTTTCCTCCTTTCTTCCTGTTTTCCTCCCTCCCCTTCCTCCCTCTCTTCTTCCCTATATTTTAGAGAGGGAGAGAGAGAGAGAGAGAGAGAGAGAGAGAAGAGGAGGAAGGGCAGAGGGAGAAGAAGAGAGAGAATCTAAGGCAGGCTCCACGCCCAGCATGGAGCCTGATGTGAGGCTTGATCTCACAATGCTGAGCTTATGACCTGAGCCAAAGGCAGACGCTTAACTGACTGAGCCACCTAGGTGCCCCTGAGTCCCTGTTTTAAATCTTTTGGGTAATATGTCGAGCAGTAAAATTACTGGTCTTCTGGTAACTCTATGTTTAACTTTTTGAGGAATCACCAAACTGTTTGCACAGTGGCTACAGCATTTTCCATTCCCATCAGCAATGTATGAGAGTCTCAGTTTCTCCATATTTTCACCAGCACTTTTTATTTTAATTTTTTTTTTATATTTTAGCGATGCTAATGAGTATCAAGTAACATACATATTTATCTTTATGTATATTTGAAAATACAATGATCACATTAAACTCATGGTATGGTTTGTTTTCCATCTATGGCGGTGGTAAGATCTCCTAAATATACTTTAAGTAGAAAAAAGTGAATCCTTTAAAGAAAATAAGTAGATGAATAAGTAGGACATGAGATGTAGCTGTAGCAAAATTTGTGAAGGTGTGATCTGGGGCAAGTTACTGCTCTTCTCCGAGCCTCAGTTTCTTTATCTGTAACAAAAGGGGGTATTGGATTGTTATGACGATTAAATAGGCTAATGTTCATAAAAGTGCTTGAAATGGTGGTTGAAATGTGTGCTACATACATAGAGAAGGGAGTGCCGAATGACTCAGGTTTGAGAAACTCTCGCAGAACTTATAGTAATGCTCTTTACTCACAGGGACTCATCTTCTCCTACGGGGGTACTCAGTTAATATTTAATCAAATAAATGGGCAGAGCCAACAAAATTGTGATGCTGAGTTTCCTGGCTCATCCTGGGCTTGTATGATAAAAGGTGCTATAGCAAGGGAAGATTTTCTCAGAGAATTTTCCGGAGGTGGGCTGGCAACCCAGGCACAGGCGAGCGGTTTGCTGACACTGGAAAAATCCAAGCTATTTGCCAGCACCAGCCGCTACTTACGACGACCTGGGGCTTGCAGAAAGGTGTGAAGGACGCCCGTCTCTTTTCCTTTTGGATTCTTGGCTTGCTATTCTTCTTTTCCTTTCCTTCCTCCCTCCCTCCTGCTTTTCTCCTTCCCTTGCTCCTTCTTCCCTCCCTCCCTTTCTAATAATTGTCTAAGTAATTGGTGGAGCTACACTTCAGTTCTCCTTCCGCGACAGAAAGGCAAATATGCTATGACCAAAAAAACCGAGGCTATTTCACGGAGCCTTTATGATGGGATTTGGCCTAGATATTGTTCTCAGGAAAGATCATGGTTGCAGTCAATAGTAGCCACTTGACCTTTTGGGAAGCGAAACACTATAAACAACTCCCTTCTCTTATCAAGGTCATTCTCTCACACTTGAGTGTTAGGGTTTAAACATTCATGAGTCAAATGGCCAAGTCAAATGGATTGTTCGACATGAGATCAGACATAAAGGACCTATGTGAGGAGGGTAAGAGAGTTAATAAAGAAAAATATTTCCCTGATATAAAAAAACACTTTAATTTTCATTTACAGAATTATGAGCGGTGTCATGTTCTCTGCTCAGCAGTGCCACTGTTTTATGCATTCTTACAGTTAATAACTTATTCTAGGTATTAAATCTGTCACATTCCTTTTACTTGCGACTGCAGTGAAGAATTTATAGCGGGAGACCCAGAACTGACCCAGCAATTTGAAAACATAACACAGATATGAATCCAATTATTCTCCATCTAAATGCTGACACTTACGCCCGACATCGGTACGTGATGTATGAACCCGAACCAGTCCTATTTAGTATCTAACTCATCATCAAAGCCACAGTCCGTAAATAAAAACAAAAGGATTATTTCACACCCATTTTCGGAAAAGTTTCAACCAAAAAAAAAAAAATAAAAGAGAGAGAGAGACAGAGGGAGCATATAAGCCTGCTTTGTGTAATTCAGATATGAACATAAAATATATTTGAAAAAGTTACTTAGGAACAGATATATGCTCCCCTCCTGGTGTGCTGGTCTTTCCTTTGTACCAACTATTTTTGCCATGAAAAAGAAAGAGTTACTTTCACAAGTTCATAAAACAAAACAAATCACTTCTGCAGCAGGAATTTATCAGTGACTTGCTGCTCTGCCCTAAGGGTTCTTGCCAAAAGCACGGATCATTTTTGTTTTTATTCTTCGTAAAATCAGCAGCTGGAGCTGCTTAAAATGTTTTCCATATAAAAATGTCACTAGATCAAACAGTGGCCTTGTGAGGGGAAGGGGATGGCCAGGGGAGACTCCTTTGGAAAAAAAAAAAAAATTCAAAGTTCAAGGGTTGTGGGCTAAATAACAATTACTTTTAGTAGGTGTAAAATGTGGTATTTTAATTTATCCCGCTACAATGGGGAGAAACGGAGACATTCTAGGACTGGCTGAAAAGTGATAAATATACAAAGATTGTAAATTAGTGCTTTGGCCCAGGAGGAAAGGAGCCCTTTTTCTCGTGCAAGTGTTGAAGAAAGCAAAAGGAATCAGATTATGAGACACTGGCATCAGGAGAGAGCGGGCGTGCATCGAACATACTCAAGGCACGCTCACTTCCCTTTGCAAAGATTAAAGTCAAAGCACAGGATGTTGGTTACAAGACCTAGTTATTTATGTTTGATCAGAGCACTGTTCTAAGTGAAGAGAAAAAAAGAGAACCTTTCTGGGGTGTGTTTGAATTCGGATGGATGACATGATAACGCAGGGACAGATTATCCAGCAACCCTCAAGAAAAAATTGCTTAACCATCTTTTCACATTCAATGCGTGAATTAGACTTTGGCCTTTTATTCCGTTACATTGATGAGAGACATCTCCAGTCTTTCACAGTCACCAAGGGGAACAAAGCAAACACAACATGAAGCAATCCAGAATCTCCACAATTTGAAGTAGAAACAGAAGAGAAAGGCTGAAAATCAAAACTCAAAACAGCCGGAACATCCCTCTTCTACCAAACAAATCCTCTATTTGTACATATGCATACTTTTCTATATTTGTATATATGCGTATTTTAATCCTTAAAGAATATGATCTGTAAAAACACCAAGATTCCACTGATGATTACATTTTAGGGGGGGCAGTGGCACTGGAGGATTGAAAAGGGTGTTTCGAATATTATTTTCTGTATCCAAACACAGTGCAGAAGGTAATGTAACAAACACTCATGTATATGCCGCTCAGAGTTAACTAACACCTGTTAGTATTCTGTGTTAGTATTCTTTCTCCTTCCTGGAGGGGCTACCCTCAGGCTTCCCGTGCCACTAGTGGTGTCTGACTCTGGGGTTCGGTCAATTTCCACGGAGCCTCCCTGCTCCTCCAAGGCAAGGGCAGCTGATTTTCACACACAGCGCTATAAACAACTGACCTCCCAAATCCCAGCCTCCCAGCACCATGAAGCCTGTATATTCCCCCACTGACAAGATGCCTCTCTTGCCTTGCCCTATAAAACAAACAGAAAAACCAGAGCGCGTAGACTCACCCTCTCTGTGGGATGGTGGAGAGACGGAGATCCGGAGTCTTCTTTTGCCGCTCCTGGTTATCCGTACGTGAGTCTGCGCTTTGCTCAGGAACGTCGGTTTCTTAAACCTGTTCCAGGTGTGACCGTGTAGATTTCGTTTGGAAGCCTGATGTGAGACAGGTGGTCGTCCCGACGCGCCTCCCCTGGCACTGCCGGTGAAAACCGCCACAGAAACCAGTCTGCAAAACAGAGTTCTCCTCTTTTGTACCCTTCTCCGATCCCCTTCCTACCGTCCCCAGAAACAACTATTTAAAGTCGATGCACGCTCACATTTTTGTACTTCTAGTACATGAGAATATCTCTCCATCTTACGTATAGAATTGTTGCGTGAGTTTTAAAAATTCACGTGAGTGGTTTTACTCTCTCTGCAACTGCCTCTTTCGTTTAATCATTGCATGTCTGTGATCGATATCCATGTTGATTTTGTAGTTCACTCAGTCTGAGAGGCTCTGTCTTTAATCAAGCAAATTTATTTATTTATTTATTAAGATTTTATTTATTATTTGACAGAGAGAGACACAACGAGAGAGGGAACACAAGCAGGGGGAGTGGGAGAGGGAGAAGCAGGGAGCCCGATGCCGGGCTCGATTCGAGTACCCTGGGATCATGACTTGAGGTGAAGGCAGACGCTTAAGGACTGAGCCACCCAGGTGCCCCTAATCAAGCAAATTAATCTGCTGACATGTATTGAGGTTATTGATATAATTATTATTATTACTGTTGTTGTGGTTGATGTCAGTGCTTTCAAATCGTCTCTCCTTTTTCGACTTAGCTTTCACTTGTTCTCTTCTTCTGTCTTGGTTTAATGAATTTTCTTTATCTTATTCTTAGTCTGCTCTTTCAGAAGTAATCCAAAAGCTGTTTTTAGTGGCTACTCTGAAATTTTTAACTGTGTACTTCATCGGGCTAGGGTTGTTCATAAAATAATCTTACACCGTTTTGACTCTGCCTTCCTCCCTCCTGTTGTCCATGTACTGATGTCTAGTACTTTAGTCTCTCCTCTTTTTAGTCGGTATTTATCTACATTTGTCAGCAGGATACCAATTTCCTTGTTCACTACTGTTCTTGTAATCCATCCCTTCTTTCTGGGTTCAGGTTTTTTTTTTTTCCCTTATCAAAGGATAACTTTTTATACATGATTTTTTACTGTGAATCTGTAGTAGTCAGGATTCTCTAGAGAAAGCAGAACCTGTAGGATGGAGTTATAGGGGATACAGGGGATAAAGGTGGAATCTACTCTTTATTTACATTAAAATTGATATTTGAAAAGTTTAAAAGAAGGGTAGAGGAAGAAGCAGCATGCATTTAAAAACTTATTTCAGTTTATAGGTTTTTGTTAAGTGTCTATTATGTGCAAAGTACTGATTTAAAATAGAAAATCGTTTAGGGCGTCTGGGTTGAGCGGCTGCCTTCAGCTCAGGTCATGATCCTGGAGTCCTGGGATCGAGTCCCGCATGGGACTCCCGGCTCAGCAGACGGTCTGCTTCTCCCTCTGACCTTACCCCTCTCATGCTCGCTCTCTCTCATTCTCTCTCTCTCTCTCTAATAGATGAAATCTTTTTAAAAAAAGAAAACTGTTTAATATGGATGTTACAAATATAAAGTTCTTTTATTTTTATTTGTTTTATTTTAATTTTTTTTAGAGTGAAGTGGGGAGGGGCAGAGGGAGAGGGAGAGAGAGGGAATCTGAAGCAGGCTCCCCACTGAGCACAAATCCCAATGTGGGGCTTGATCTCACAACCTTGGAAAAACCATGGCCTGAGCCAAAATCAAGAGTCAGATGCTTAATCAACTGAGCCACCCAGGCGCCCCTATTTATTTATTTTTTACAAATTTATTAAGTAGGCTCCATGCCCAGTGTGGAGCCCAGCAGAGGGCTTGAACTCACCACCTTGAGATCAAGACCTGAGCTGAAATCAAGAGTCGGATGCTTAACTGACTGAGCCACCCAGGCGCCCCTATAAAGTTCTTTTAAATATTACTATTGAATAAATCTTTGTGGTTCACAGAAAAGAGATGTACTTTCAAATTAAGTTTTTCAATTTCCAAAATACCTTCTTTAAAACAGAAAGGAATAAATTCTGATGATGCTATTTTGAATGCATTATCTCTCTCTCTCTCTCTCTAGATCTATATATGGAGAGAGAAAGAGACTGATTTTAAGTAATGGCTCACACGACTGTGGAGGAAACCCAGGGAAGAGTTACAGTTCCAGTCAGAAGGGCATCTGCTGGCAGAATTCCAGCTCTTTCAGGGAAATTGGGGTTTTTTTGTTTGTTCGTTTTTCGTTTTGTTTTCTTTAAAGGCTTTTCACTGGATGAGGCTCATTCACATTACGAAGAGTCGTATGCTCTACTCAAAGTCTACTAATATAAATGTTAATCTCAAAGTCTACTAATATAAATCTAATAAATATAATATAACAAATATATATATAATAAATAAATAAATATATATATAATATAATAAATATAATAAATATAAGTCTACTCAAAGTCTACTAATATAAATGTTAATCTCATCTAAAAATATCTTCACAGAAACAACTAGAATAATGTTTGGCTAAATATCAGAGTACCAGGGCTTGGCCAAATTGAATATAACATTAAGCATGGTAGTCTCTCAGTAGTACAAACTCTTAATCTTTGACCGGAAATAATTCATTCACTCTATTCTTCAGTAACGGTTTAGCTCTTTATGGACTTCTGATTTGAGAATATTTTCATTCACCTCTGAAGATATAATTCTATTGTCTTTTATCACTGCTGAGAAGAATTCTTTCCTGAACCTGACTGCCATTCCAAGTGATCGGTCTTCTCTTTTCAGATTTTCACTTTATTTTGATTTTCTGTAATTTGTATCTGAGTGTCCAGGTAGAGGTTTGTTTTTGTAACTTTCTTGGGATTTTCCACGTTCCTTTCATCTGAGACTTTGTCCTTCTTCAGTTCTAGAAAGTTATCTGACTTTAACTATCCAAATTTTGTCTCCCTCATTCTCTATAATTCTCCCTTTTTAACAGTCTTCTTGAAGTTTCTCATTTACCCTATGTCTCTTAACTTTTCTTTCATATTTTCCATTTATTTATCTCTCTGTGATGCATTATGGCAATTTTCCTCCATCTGTTTATTTCCTAACTCTTGCTTTCACTTCTATCTCTGTGGTTTATTGAATTTTAATCTCAGAGGTCATTTTCTTTTAATTTCTAGAATGTCAATTTTTTTTTTCAAATTTGCTTTTTTTCTAATAGGTCCTCTTCCTGTGTTATAATTTCAGTTTTTTCCTTTATGGTTTCGAGCATATTTCACATATTTACTTACTTTTTTTAAAGATTTTATTTATTTATATTAGAGAGAGAGAGCATGAGCAGGGGAGAGAGGCAGAAGGAGAGAGAGAAGCAAGACCTCCCGCTGAGCAGGGAGCCCGATGCGGGACTCGATCCCAGGACCCTGAGATCATGACTTGAGCTGAAGGCAGACACCCAGGTGCCCCTCACATATTTACTTTCAAGGCTCTTTCAAAACAAACTATTGTTTATAGTTTAGGATGTGTTCATCCTTTTGTTTGTTCTGCCTGCTAAGTCTCCCTCTTGGGCTTTTTTTCCTTGGGTGATTTATAATCTTCAACTAGGAGCTCATACCTTTCCTTTGCATTTGCCTCTGCCGGACATTGCGGGTTGCACTGATTTCAAACTAATTTTATGTTCATTTCCTGGGTATAAACGAGCACTACATGGGTTGTATGAATGAGAACGACACACACGTATAGCACGACGTGGGATTCTGATTTCTCCAAAGTGAATATTTTTTCTCTCACCGTTCTCAGTGGCCAGTTTCTTTACTGTTTCTCTAGAAAGTGATAATGAATTTTCTAGTTCTTGTATGGACTGGGAAGTCAGTCTTCATTCCTGGCTTTAAGCAAGTATTTCATTTCCAGCTTCCCATGTGTGTGGGCCTAACCCATGAATTCTCTGCCAGCCACAGGCTCTGCAGCTCCGGGTTCCTGCCCCTACATCCTCGGATTGTCTCTGATTCTTCTCTTACCCTCCTCCTGCAACTTCTCAGTCTCTGAGTTCACTCCTTCTCACAGTTACTTGGAGTATGTGTTGTTTGTCTTAAAATTGACTAAAGAAAATATTTTGCTAAATCGTATCTAGCTTATTTTGCCAATTTGGTTAGCAGTCCAGAGTGTATTATTGTTATTTTTTAAGTAGATGATTTAAAAACCACCAGAAGTCAGAGCATAATCATCCCTTCCTGCTGCTTAGTGCTTTGGCGTTGGTCCTGGGCCTCGCTCATTTTGTTTTTCTCTCTGGAAAAGGAGGTGACTTTGCAGAGCAGTGGTGTCTAAAAGCGAAGATTCGGGGCACCTGGGTGGCTCGGTGGGTTAAAGCCTCTGCCTTCGGCTCGGGTCATGATCTCAGGGTCCTGGGATCGAGCCCCGCATCGGGCTCTCTGCTCAGCAGGGAGCCTGCTTCCCCCTCTCTCTCTGCCTGCCTCTCTGCCTGCTTGTGATCTCTCTCTCTGTCAAATAAATAAATAAAATCTTAAAAAAAAATAAAATAAGATAAAAGTGAAGATTCATTGTTCTGCGTTTGAAGGGTTTCTCAAAGCATCTCGGCACTTCCGATGCCAGAAGTGGACCCCTCAACATCCTGTTAATAAACTTCTTTTCTAATCGCCAAAGTCGGCTGTTGTTGCTTCCAGCTAAGAAGTATGAAATTGATACAACCCATTATTTTTTATACTGAGATAAAAGTGGTTTCATACTCACAGTTACATCATAAACATAGTTGGAATTTTATACAAACATAATCCCCATCATCACAGAGGAGTATCTGCATTCCCTCCGGATGCATAAAACCAAGCTAAAACTTCTGCGGAATCTCTGTGACTAGAAATCTGCTTCTGCAAAAATAGCTATTTCATCCGGATCGCTTCTTTTTTTAAAAGTAGTAGGTTGATGATAAATATGACAAAAAAGATAAGAACTGCATTTTTAGTTAATGGAATCCTAAACGTTCATCTTTTAGCTCTCTTGTCCTCCTTCAAACATTAGTCTTCACGGAATTGCAAACCATTAGCAGGAAGTCCACTCTGACTTCATCTTTCTGAGGACTTTCACCATCTTTTATTAACATGATTTTCAAACATTATATATGTTTTATTTTTATTTAATTTAATTAATTTATTATTATAATCAACAAGGATTAATATTAATCAATATTAATAACATTAATAATATATTATACATTATAATGAAATCAATATTATTAACTAATATTAATGGTATTATATAACTATATTTAAACTTATAATTATATGATATAATTATAATAATTATTAATAATTATTTAATTAATAATAATTAATTGCATGTCAACTGTTATTTAACGGTTAACTATTAATTAACAGCTGACACGCAATGTTACGTGACTTTCAGGGCTAAGCATAGCAATTTAAGTTCTCTCTACCTTACACTCTGCTCACCTCAAGTGTAGCTATCATCTCTCACTACACAACACTGTTACAATATCATGACTATATTCCCTATCCTGTACCTGTCATCCCCCTGACTTATTTATTCCATAATTGGAAGCCTGTACCTCCTACCCCCACGCCCATTTTGCCCATCCTCCCACCCCTCTCAGCTCTGACCACCATCCCTTTGTTCTCTGTATTTATGGGTCTGTTTCTGCTTTTTGTTTGTCAAATGTTATATTTGATTAGCACTGTCAACTTCCAGGATTTATGAAAAGTGGTTCCAGAAAACAGAGAAGAAATAAGGAGATGTACTCACTTAACGTGATTTGATTCCATATTACTGAGCCTCTGCGTGTTACAGGAACAGTGCTAGAGAGTACACTGGGGAGCAGAAAGGTAACCCCTGGATTCCTGGAACTTGCAGTTTCTTGGGGGGAAGGGGCCGATAAAAAACTCATCAAAAAAAAAATCACACAAATAAGTGAAAAATTTTAACCACGTTAAGTGTAATGAAGGTGGGAGCCGTGGTGCAATATGTGCGTGTGATAGGTGAACTTGATCTAGTCAGAGAGGCTGGGAAAGGCTTCTCTAAGAAAGGGACAACTGAGTTGGCCACTGAAGGATGAACAGGAGCTTCCCGAACTGGGAAAAATGGCAAGCAGGTACCAGGCAGGGAAACCAGCGATGAATGGGAACATGCTCAAGTAAGGAGCTGAAAGAATCTGAAAATGAGCCAAGAACACCAACCTGCAGTGAGACGTGGATGGAGAGGTAGTCAGGGTCAAGCAGTGGGAAGGAGTTGTGGATTTTTCTGAAGAGCTACAGAGAACGACTCAGATGTGCAAGCCCTTTAATGTCTGTGCATGTGCACTGTGAAAAGCACAGGGGATAGGCTGATGGGGGCAAAAGTGGACGTAGGGAGAAGATTAGAGAGGCTACTCTAGTAAGCGAAGCCGCTTGGACTAGTTATCTTAGACTAGGGTGTCGCGTAACTACCAACTTGGCTTAAGAAACTTCATGCCTCCCAACTCAGGATTGTAGGCTCTTTTAACCAATCCAGTTGTTTTACAGGGCACGGACTCAAGTACACAAGCTCTGCGAGAATACTAGGTCTAACGGAAGTTACGCTGGTTCTGTTCCATCTCATCCAGGGACCCTGAGTTACCTTCCGGAATTAGGCTGTCTCTACTGACTGTCTTCACCTGTTAACGACCACGCGCCAGGCTCTTTTACTGTCCTGTGTAGACCTTGCACTTGCACAGGTTTGATACTGTTTTACATTTACCTTCACGTCTATTGAGGGGAATGCTCACCAGCCAGCTCACCAGTCATTGTTCTAAAAGACCATGGAGGTTTTATCATCCATGAATGGATGAACTCTGTCAGTGGGTGAGATCATGCTTCTGTCCCCTGAGACACTATTGGTTGTAAGAGCCACCAGCATTCTCTATACTACTAAGGAAAAAAAATGCTGCCTATTAAACTATTACGTTACTTTCTAATTACTTAGGATTTTACTATTACACTTACTGCGAGGGATTTTAGACGTATTTACACTCCTAGATCTCTTACCTGGTTCCTCTAGGATTGACAGTATAATTTTGAGGCACGTTACAGAGTCCTAGGTCTTTGTCAGCACTTTCTATTTGATGAGACTTGGTTTTGTATTTTGTCTTTCAAGTCAAATGACACTGTCACATCAACTTTTTTCCTCTGTGTAAAATTTCGTTGATCTATGCTCAGGATTTATTAGTTTCTCTTATTATGTTACTTGCTCCGTGATGGTCCTTTTGTGCTTATGTCGAATAGAAAAAATCACAGTTTCAGGTACCTGGGGTGACCATCCTTCCCTAGCTCACAGTGTAATCTTTGTGAAGATATTTTATTTTTTTTAAAGATTTTTATTTATTTATTTGAGAGAGAGAGAGAGAGAGAAAGAGAGAGACCACAAGTGGTGGGGGAGGAGAGGGAGAAGCAGGCTCTCCACTGAGCACGGAGCCCCACATAGGGCTCGATCCCAGGACCCTGGGATCATGACCTGAGCCAAAGGCAGACGCTAAACCGACTGAGCCACCCAGGTGTGCCATCTTTTTGAAGCTATTTTAAAGTTCATCTGAGCAGTCTCGACAGTGCACACACTTCATGGGAGGTGCTGATGAGATGAACAGCAATGACCATGTCTGTGTAGGCACAGGGGATGACCACTGTCATGGCTGCCATCTGGCCAACAGGGATTTTAGGATCTCAGTGAATTTTTTAAAATTAATAAACATAGATGTTAGAAAATTCTTAGATTGACAGCAAAACTGAGCCGAAGGTACAGAGTTCCCACATACCTGCTGGCCTTACACACGCTCAGATTCCCCCACTGGTGACAATGACACTTGGTATGGTTGATAAACCCATCCTTATCACGCCATTATCACCCAAGTCCGAAGTTCACATTTGGGTTTATGGTTGGTGTTGTACATTCTCTGGGCTTGGACAAATGTATAATGGCATGTACCCACCACTATAATATTGTACAGAATAGTTTCATTGCCTTGCCATTCTCTGTGTTCTACCTATTCATCCTTCCTTACTCCTGAACCCCTGCTAATCTTTGTACTGTCTGCTTACTTTTCCCTTTTCCAGAATGATATAGTTTGAATCATACAGTATGCGGTCTTTTCAGACTGGCTTCTTCCATTTAGTAATATGCATTTACATTTTCTCCGTGTCTTTTTATGGCTCCATAGCTCACTTCCTTTTAGTGCTGGATAATAGTCTATTATTAGGCTATACCACAGTTTATGTATCCACTCGCCTATTGGAAGGATATTGTGGTTGCTTCGGAGTTTAGACAATTAGAGTTGCCACAAACATTGGTGTACAGGTTTTTGTGTGAATATAAGTTTCTGATTCGTTTAGATGAATACCAAGGAACCTGATTGCTGGAATGTCTAAGAGTGTGTTTAGTTCTGTAAGCAACCATCAGACCCTCTTCCAAAGTGGCTGTACCATTTTGCATTTCCACCAGCAATGAATGAGAATTTCTGTTGCTTTATATCATTGTCAGCATTTGGTGTTGTCAGTGTTCTGGCTTTTGGCCATTCTCATGGGTGTGGAGTAGTATCTCATTGTTTTACTTTGCAATTCCCTAATGATATATAATGTTGAAATATTTTCATATGCTTATTTGCCATCGGAGTATTCTTTGGTGAGATGTCAGTGAAGGTTTTTGGCCCATTTTTAAATTGCACTGTTCGTCTTCACATTGTTGAGTTTTAAGAGTTCTTTGTATATTTTGGATAATAGTTCTTTATCAGTGTCTTTTGCAAATATTTTCCCCCAGTCTGTGGCTTGTCTTATTATTCTCTTGAAGATCCTGCTATCTTGAGACATAATTTCAAATACGTAATAATGTGAAAAAAAATGTGCATTCTTAGAATCAGTTGAGTATAGTAGTTAATGCAAAAGTCTTAATTACCAAGAAGGAGGGCTCAGCTTTTGGTTTATTGTGGAAAATAGATGATACGAGGCTGAGTATAATAGCAGTTTGATCCCCGAAAAGTAAAAGTCTGGCAAGATGAGTCAAATTTAATAGGAAAAGAAGTAATAGGAATAAAAGTAAAATCCTATACTTAGGTACAACTAAAACGAAACAACTGTAATAGTATAAACTAAAGTAGAATTGATTTAGCAAGCATTTGGTCATATTAAAAATTGCCTGTAAGTTCAACAATGTGAGGGGACTCTAAGAAAAAAGAAACATAGAAGAATTGCTTCTTATGTCATTATCAGAAATCACAAAAGAGACAACATTTTCACTGAGTCAAAAATAACTTGAAACTCCATAATTTCCCATAAGGAACAGCAGTGTATTTTGGGGCAAGACTAAACAACAACAAAAAATACACATCTTTGACCTCTTGAACCACACGTAGCCCAAACTCTAAGAAGTATTAAATTTATGACCCATGAGTGTCCAGATTCCTGTTTCTCATTTCATGTTTACTCTGGGGCATGTGTTTGCCAGGTGGGGAGTATCCCGTTTTATTTATTTTTGCTGAAATGTGTAGTAATATTAGTGTAAGTGAGATGCCTTTATGATGTAGTTTCACTGTAATCTTGGACTTGAGTAACATAAGAATAATTTGCACAGGGCGGTGAGGGTCCTACATGCTACTATGCTGGACATTCTACATCTGGAGGATTCTATTTACAAGGCACTGTTAACGAACATGTAGAGGGCACTGTTAATAACAAGGTATTCTCCTGATGACACAACTTGTTCTTTTAAGAAGAGGGTTACTTAGTTTGGAGAAGGTGGCTTGAAAGCTCTCTTCAAATATGTGAAGAGTTGTCATGTTGAAGATGAACTAGATTTCCTCTGAGGTCAACACAATTTTCCATGTGTGGTCAACTGGTATGGAGCTCGGTGGGAAGGTAACTTCCCTTTTTCTTGGGGACTGGAAGTATGACCAAGGATTGATGTTGCATTAGTAGCAGAGATAACACATGATTGACTCATGTTATACTTTCAATCAATGTAAAGCTCAGTTCTTGCCCCCAAACCTTTGCTTAGTCACCCTAATGCTTGCAGAGTTAAATTCCGAACCTTAGTGATAAGCTTTACATTTTTCCTTATCCAATGAAAATTTATTAGATTGGCTCTTCACATTCCGTGTACAGAGGATTTTTTGGGTAACACTAATTGTCTGAATTTGCTCTTCCGTTAAGCTTTTTGTAATCCACAAACAAGATTTGATTGTTCTGCACTTCATCCTAGATGTTAAAGAAAAATGTCGGATAAGATGGGAATAAGCGCAAATTTGTGAAAGATTCAACTCAAAGCTCCCTCTAATTTGATGCAATTCACAAAACAGTTTTACTTTTCATTGTTTTCCTACTGGAATGTCACAAACTTGATATACCATCTTTATGGCTTCTCTTTAAAAAACAGGTGAATAGTATGATTGGAAAATGAAATTAGCTTTGTTTATTCTAAATTATTCTTACAGCATCCATGCTGGCTGACAACAATCATTTCCTAAATGCTTCCCAGTTATTTAGATATTTTAAAATTGTTTTCTCTTGCTGGAGATCACTGTTAAGTGAGGTTTATAATTTTAAATTTCTGGAATATATCTTTATCCTCCTTTTGAAAATTGGTACCTTTTTCTATTACCAACTCTTCTGGCTTTCTTCTCATTTTCCAGATTTCCTCCAAAATCTCTGACAGACTTTGCATGAATTTTCCGTTACCGTTAGCTTAGGCGCCCAAACTCAATCAAAGCAACATTATGATGACAGTGATCATTCATGGGGGTTAATTCGTAGAGTCCGTGTGTAAAATGAAAGTTGAGTAGAGCTGGGGGTACTCCTGAAATCTCTTCAACTGCCCATACAGGACAGGGTTTTGGTATATAATTCTGTGTGTATGTGATATGAGTAGATATACAGTATAATATAGTTCACTGTAATCTACCTACGCGTAACGTATATAGTAATATACGGCGTAAAGTTAAGACCATCTATGAAAACTACAGTGCACGCCACGACGACACACAGGACTGAGACTCACTGAGGAGAAATAAGCGGCGAGGTTTCCCATTTGGCAGACTGCAGAGCTTGAAGTGAATTCAGTGAATGAATGTGAAAGAAATTTGCAATTTTTCTGACTCTGGGTCCCTATAGTTGTATTCCCATATAAAATAAAATACTCCTTAATGCCTTCTCACTGGAGCTTGCCCTGTAGTTTGGGCTGTATTTCTCCCTCAAGCATGCCTTATTCTGCTCTGGGGGAATGGTGTCCCCCCCAAATCCTGAAGGGTAGAAAGTTAGAAAATTTGGTAACTAACCCTGAGTCAGAAAAGAATCCTGCCTGTCATTTGTAGCCGATTTTATTTCCTGTTGTATTTCCCCTTAAATCTGTTAAGAATTATTATATGGAGGCTTCATCCTTTGGGTATCACATTGGTTTCTTCTTGACATCACCTAACGTGTTCTTCACACTCCAAATCTTTTCCATTAAAAGAAATTCTGTCCCACTGGAAGATAATATGAAAGAAGAACCTGGATCCCTAATCTCTTAAGGTTCCTGGTGGTGGGGATAAGTGATATAAAAAAAAAAAAAAAATCCTGAAATTTTGTTCCTAGAAAAAACCAAATGCTAGAAACTTACTGAACAGATTCAGAGGGAGAGAGCCTCATATCTAATGTTACCTCTTTGGGCAAAGAAATTTGAAACCTTGAGAGACAGCATGGATCATTCAGATACGCATTTTCTTATCACCCTGCTCTCACTCGAGCCACAGAGAATACAGTCTTTAAAACTAAAGCCAACCTCTTTGCATTTTCTCTGTTTGCTCACCTAATTCTTTTTTTTTTTTTTTTTTAAGATTTTATTTATTTCTTTGACAGAGAGAGAGAGACAGTGAGAGAGGGAACACAAGCAGGGGGAGTGGCAGAGGGAGAAGCAGACTTCCTGCTGAGCAGGGAGCCCGATGCAGGGCTCAATCCCTGGACCCTGGGATCATGACCTGAGCTGAAGGCAGCCGCTTAACGACTGAGCCACCCAGGCGCCCCAAGACTTTATTTATTTGAGAGAGAGAGAGAGAGAGAGCACAAGCAGGGGCAGAGGGAGAGGGAGAAGCGGATTCGCCGCTGAGCAGGGAGCTGATGCAGGGCTCGATTCCAGGACCCTGGGATCATGACCTGAGCCAAAGGCAGATACTTAACTGACTGAGCCACCCAGGACCCCCTGCTCACCCAATTCTTACGCAAGCACAAAACGAAGACTGTGGTCTGCCTACCTTGAACACTGTCCCTGAGACACAGAACAATATTCTATAGAGCAAAACACGGAGAGGGCTGGTGAACACTACAGCAATCTCAGTGTGGTCTTGAGACCCATTTGATGTCCTTTGGTAAATAAGATACAGCGAAATGAAGGCCGGTTTTATTGGGAGGTGGGGGCATAGCGTGGATTTGGAGGAGGGGAGTGTGTGTGGGTAAACCATTGCTTCGAAGGGTCAATACAGTGAGAAAGAGGCAAGAGAGAAAAACCTGCTGTGAAGTATTTCATTTTTGTGATTCTTTAACAATTTACAAAAGCAATGGCACGTAAGTCAAGTTTTCTTCTCTTTGGGGAATCATAAATAAAATAGCGGTGTAATCCAAGGACAGAAGAAAAAGGAGACTTCAGGTATTTAGTTCTTATTTACCTGTTTCTCCATTATGTATGACTCCTGGGCAGGCAGGAAGGTTATGGGAGACGGTAACTTAGCCTGCCCTGCCTGCCACAGCCTTCCACCTTCTGAGCCTCCTGCCCTAATTTACCGCTTTTGAGCTACCAGAGAAGGTTGTGAATGGGTCTTCAGGAAAAAAAAAAAAAGTGGTGAGGCTTCTGCCAGATTTACTCTCAGGGCTTGTCCATCTCTCTGATGGATAGTGCTTTCCACAGTTTAGATCACCATGGTCTCCGGAGAGCCCGTGCTTCTGTGCGGGGAACTTCTAGAAGCTTCCACCCGAGGTGAAGGCTCAGGAGTCAGAAACGGGGACAGTGCTTCACCTGCCTCCTTGCAGCCTGAGGGGTGTGAGGAGCATTGAGTCAACCCGCTGAGCACGGGCAGGACGCTTTTCTCCCACCTCCTGGGCTGGGATCTTCTCTGCGTCACTGACAGTTTCTTTCTGCCTATAAGCCCCCAGGCTCCAGTCAACGCAGAATGAATGCTCTGTGTTGGTGTTTTAGCAGCATTCACTGAACACACTAAGGAAGGACATGATCTGGTGAAAAGGAAAGATTAGGCAGGTGGATTCTGCAGAAAAGGACAGGTGACTGACACTCGGATATCTCTAGAAAATAGAGAAGGACAAGTGCTCGCTGGAGGTTGTGGGTCCCACTCTTGTGAAGTGCAAATCTGAATTCGTACCCATCGGAAAAGATTCCATTACTCCTCTCGCTGGTCTTTCTGAAATACCTCAGAAATGAACTTCCCAGCAATTTTCTCCACAGAATCCTTTCCTAATAAAACATACCATACAGAGAAATCATAATTTATGTTTTTGTCTTTGACTGAGCCCTTAATGCATTGATTGAAAAGCAATAAGTTATTGGATAAGCAACTGCTAAAGGTCCCATCTAAGACTTTCCAGTGATGTTAGCAATATATTTCCAAACCATAATTTGATATGTATTGTTAAAATCAAATGCAATGTCTTAAGACAGTCATATTTTCTAAATGCTCTCCGTATTACTTAACATATTTTTTTAAAGATTTATTTATTTGAGAGAGAGAGAGAGGATGTGCATGAGCAAGAGGGGCAGATGGAGAGGGAGAGAACGTCTCAAGCAGACTCCTTGTGGAGCTTGGAGCACAATGTGGGGCTCGATCTCACAACCCTGAGATCACCACCTGAGCCCAAACCAAGAGTCGGTCGCTCAACCAACTGTGCCACCCAGGTGCCCTTCAGTATTACTTAACATCTTGTTACAGCCAAAGATCTTTATCTTTTCATAACTCATCACTCTTCAGGAAACACAAAGTGCAGAAGAATGGTCACTTGCCTGAGATAATTCAGTTTAGAGATAAGTCTAAAAAGTATGTTTCAGCATTAAAACTAAAGCACGAATATGGATCAATGAAAGAATTTGTAAGAACGGAGACGGCTTTGAAAGCTGTGGTCTTGTCATATGCTTTAATCACAATGATGAGAAAAAGCGATCACGCATCTGGTGGTCAAAGCTACAGTTTTTCACATCAACCATATAATGCCCCAAGTCATCAGGAAAACAGGAGTGTATAGTAATGGGCATGCAAGATAATCTCCACACAAAATCAAGAAGAAATTTGAGTAAAAATAGCATGAGTTTCCTGTCCACATAAAATAGAAATTATTTGTATAATTCTTGGTCTATACTTAGAATTTGAGAAGAGAGCCCTCCCATTATCACTCTCCTTCACCTGGACAGAAAGCTAGGAAGTAACTATCTCCAGACAACAGTGATTAGACAAAATAACAGCTATTTGAATGTGAATGTAGCAGATTGGCTGTCAGTACTGTGGGACTGGGGCCCCTCGGGCTGGGGCTCAGGTGAGACAAGGGAGGCAGCAAGGGAGCAAAGTTCGAGGGCACTGGCAAGCTCAGAGAGTGACTGTAACCCTGAGTTTTCTCCCTCCCTTCTGTCCCAGCTCCGCAGAGAAAGATCAGTTCTATATGTTAAGTGCACTGTAGGGCGGAAGACCGATGGTATGTCAGAGATGACAAAAAGTAAAACCGAGCACGGCCATGGAAATTAAGTATTCTATATTATCTTGCGCTTATGTCAAATTTCTTTCTCTATCATGTAAAACAAAAACCAAAACAAACCTCAGTTCAAAGAAAGAAAATGTTGAGAAAAACAAAATAATGTTGTTTTGGGAGAGGGGATGCAGGACTAATGGTAGAAAAATGAATTGATGACATGGCTGAACTTTCTTCCAAAGGACTAGCTCTTTTTTTTTTTTTTTTTTTTTGGCGAACATTTCCCTAAAAGTCGCTATTATGGGCTGAGAGCAATACTGCAGATAGAAAGCTTCCGTATCTGCTTCCGTATCTTTAGCTTCCGTATCTTTATAAGCAGGTCCGTTCCTTAAAAAAATGATTTTCGGAGCAATTAACAATGTCTTCCTTAATGTCGTACAAGGTTGGGATATGAATTGATCAAGGATCTCCTCGATGTCTTTCCAATGGTCCAAGAAGCAGCAAGTCAGCTATGGATTATTTAATAGTGGGAGGTTGATGGAAAATCTTTGAGGACCTTCTGAAGGTGAAAAAATGTTTTCTTGCAAAACAGCTGGTTTTGCAGTCACCAACTGCACCCACAGCGTTATGCGGAGCTCTATCGGCACAAATGACTTGCAGCCATAAATTCTCTCTCGTCAGCACGCTGGCCACACTGTCCCTGGAGCACAAAGGATGCAGGCCCAAGTTTACAGATGCTCTTAGCATTTTCCTTTCCTTTCCTTTGCTTTCTTTATTCCTTCTCTGGGGGCTATGCTTACCCTTAAACCAAGGATTGTCTGCTTTTCTTGGGAGCAGCAAACATGTTTGCTGTTTCCTTTCCTTTTCTTTCTTTCTTTTTTTTTTTTTTTAAGAGCTTTAGCCTCAGTTCAGTTAGAATAGTTATCTCTGATAGAACTTTCTTAAAATAAATAACAAATTGGTGATTGCAAACATTTCCAGGCAACTTTCTTGCGTGCATCCGTTCGCCAATTTCCTTTTTCATGTGGTTTATAAAGACTTCCTGCTTCCTGCCAAGCCAGGTAGAGCTAGCTTTGACTCTCCCTATTTCAGCGAGCGGAAGGCGAATGACAAACATTGCAACTACGTATAAGCAAACTGTTTCAATGTCAAAGGTTCGATACAAAGGGGAAGCGATGTGCTGATGGCAGCAATAATTCACATTTCCAAGGACGCTTGCCATCTCTTCTCTGCAGACAGATTTCTTCTGAGCCACCGGTGGAAACCTCCCAGGGAGAGGCGGCTTTATTCCCTCATGGCAGACAGGAGGAGGACGCTGTGAGGACGCTGATGCCACCTGGCAGCGATGGTCGCACAGACTGCTGGAGAGGCACAGATTGGAACCCAAGCCTCATCAGAGGGCAGCTGTGACAGTCGCATATTTCCAAAGTGTTCCGCGCATTTCACCAAGGGGTCTTTTAAGTAATTAGAAAGTCGCCCTGGATTTCACCGACTTTTTTTTTTTTTTAAAGATTTTATTTATTTATTTGACACAGAGAGACAGATCACAAGTAGGCAGAGAGGCAGGCAGAGAGAGAAGGGGAAGCAGGCTCTCTGCCGAGCAGAGACCCTGATGAGGGGCTCGATCCCAGGACCCTGAGATCATGACCTGAGCCGAAGGCAGAGGCTTTAACCCACTGAGCCACTCAGGTGCCCCAATTTCATCGACTTTTAATGAAGAGTGAACACCTCTTCTTTGGAAATCCAAGTGCCATTTGCCGATTTTAGGTGTCTGAAGGCAGACAGGAACTTGCAGCCGATTTTCAAAAATCTGCAGTTGAGGCTATTTTTGAACGGAATAAGCTGCTATTGATAGTGGGCTTTTTGTAAAGAAATGAAAAGGAAAACAAATCCCCAAATCTGGGCACCTGGGCAACTTCACAACTAAAGGAAAATATAAGTTCAGTGATGTTACCTTTGAAGACATTTGCCTGCACGATCAGCTTTCTTAAATCACTTAGAATCTTAGCAGCTGAGTGGAGTATTCCTTGTGTACTGACCACGATGTTAGCAAACGAAAGGGTAGATAACAGAAGGAGCAAGGCTTTTGGAATCCCACAGGAAAAAGTGAGAACTGTCGATCTTTGCTTTTACCTTCTTTAGCTGTCCTGTTCCAGAGAGGGTTTCTGGATCCGGGCTGGTCTGCAATTGAGAAAGACCAGTGGGGGCGGGGGAGAGCGGGGAAGGCACCTGGGTGGCTCAGTTGTTTGGGCATCTGACTCTGGGTTTTGGCTCAGGTCATGGTCTCGGGAGTCCTGGGATGGAGCCCCATGTCGGGCTCTGCACTCGGCAGGGAGTCTGCTTGAGATTCTCTCTCTCCTTCTCCTTCTGCGTCTCCCTTTGCTCACGCACGCACTCTCTCTCTCTCTCAAATAAATAAATAAATCTTTAGAAAAAAAAAAAAAAGACCAGTGGGGATGGGGCTTCCGGCCACAGAATCCCAGATGGTGCAGAAACTTGAAGTATCCAGTCTTTCTTTCAGCCTCCATATTAAATATCTCTGAAAGATGAACATCAAGTATGGGCTCTGAGGCTTACTGGGGGGTAAGAATATCTATCCCTTTGCTCTAGTAATTTTGTTTTAGCCACACTTGGATCTAGGTCTCTGGAACCTAAAGTCTACCAACTGGGGGGCCTTCTTGAAGCAAAATACTACAGCATTATGAATAAAAAATTAAGTCCAGGTCTTTGCGGTCATAAGGCTTATGCTTCATTAACTTCATAGTAAATCCCCCAGAGGGTTTTGCACAAATGTACAAGCCCCACTTCTGACCTGCGGTGTGGTAGGTTGGACCAACGTTTGCGTTACTGAGAATGAGAACAGGGTTTTGTCTGCATGAGATTCCTAAGGGGGCCAGGGAAGCAATATGGCTCCTTCACCATGGGACTAAGGTCTGAAGCCAACTGAGTCAACTTTTAGGGAAATGTAGAGGAGCTGATCAGAGAGGAACAGGTTAGGTGACTAGAGGAGCACCTGAGTAGCTCAGTCGGTTAAGCATCCTACTCTTGATTTCAGCTCAGGTCATGATCTCAGGTCGTGAGATGGAGCCCCACGTCAGACTCTGTGCTGGGCGTGGAGTCTGCTTGAGAGTCTCCCTCTCTGTCTGCCCCACCCCCTGCCGCTCACGCACCATCTCTCTCTGTCTCAATGAAATGATAAATCTTTTAAAAATAAAAAAGAAGAGGTGACTAGACTTTTACTCCTTGTCCTACAGTCTCTACAAAATGCAGAATTTGAAAAGGCTGCAAAGCCAGAGAAACAGATCGTTCTGAAAGGACATTTGACTTTTGAAATCAGCTGTCTGATTTTCTAGCGCACCAACCAGCCACCCCGATCTGAAAGGGCAATTCCCACTTTAAGCTACGAGGCTGTGAACGGAGTTTGAGGCAGACTGCTAAACTTGATCATTACAGGTTGACAGCATGTCTGTAAATGCTCCAGTGGCCACCGCCGAAGAATGCATTCTCCACGCGAGAACCACGAGGGCCTAGCGTCAGGCAAGGGAGTCAATTTCCCGGTGGGTGATGCCAAATCCGTGCGGGCAATGATATGCGCGCGCACGGTCCTAATCAATTCAAAAGCACTAGACCCGGAGGTCTCAGCTAAAGTTGACTCCTGGCTCAAAAGTGGCAGAAATCTCCCACACTTCTGGGAGATACAGAGGACATTAAACTCTGGCCAGGAAGGGGTCAGTACCAAGGTATCACGTCTAGGAAGAAGTTCTATTCACCAGCATTTAACCTGTTCTTTTGATGGCTCTGTGGAATTTGCCGGGCTCATGTTTTCATTCTTTTCTTCCACACTCCTGTCCCTTTGCTTCCTCTTAGGGGGCTCTTTTACACTAATCTCTCTGAATCTCCTGCTCTGTCTTATGCTATAAATACTCAGTGAAATAGGTGTGTGGGTATTCCTTTTCTTTTGTATGTTTTCCTAGGAGAATACAACCCATGGGGGCAGTATCGTCGCTCTGAACATGATTCACTAAATACCATATTTCATCACTTGAGAGTAAACATAGCCGATACACATCGGCCAGACTTGAAAATAGGACCAGGGCCGTATGGGTGGCAAGGGAAATTAAATTAACACTCTCATAACTGTAGAATGCTGTGAGGAGTAAGGCTGGCTGATGTTGGAAGCTGGCCAACACTGAGATTATTCAGCAATCTACGAATACTAACCAGCCCTGGGAACAAAGTTGAGTTTCACCAAAATGAAGGACTAGAATTAAGACCAGGGAAAACAGGAGTTGGACAAGGTCATTCTGCACCTGTAGTATCCCATTTACCTCACAGAATTGTCATGAGGATTAGTTGAGATTTTCTATAGGGCTTCTTTCTTTCTTTTCTTTTTTTTTTTTAATTGGGCTTCTTTCTTAATTGAGGTGTAATGGACCTACATTGTTAGTTTCAGGTATAAAATATGCATAGTGGACGGATGTTAGATGTTATGACTGCCTTTCATAAACTATAAGTCCTTATTTAAAATTTAAACATTCTGTCTGAAGCTGAGACATGTTTAAAGGGGTATGGGGAGAAGGTGAGGGGAAGAAATGTCCTCAAACTCAAATTCTATTGTGATACTGATTTCTTCAAACAAAAGTTGCCTTGTCTACAGACAGGGTCAATGAGAAAACTTTTGCTGTGGCTGGCGGGTGGATTGGGATGATGAACAAGGTGGGTTAAGCAGTGAGTTCCACAATTTGTTTGGATGTGGATCTACATATAGGTTGTTTGTGATGAATTCTTCGATCCCTTTCAAGTAGATACCAAGGACTCAGAGCAGGTATTTTACTAGTAGAGAGCTAAGCATATATTTGTTGAACAAATGAATTATACATTTGTAGTCCTATCTGTCCTAACCTACAAGTATGGAGTAGTCACAGAGAGGTCCAAATAATTAAAATCAAACAAAATAATTTCCTTAGGGGTACCTGGGTGGCTCAGTCATTAAGAGTCTGCCTTCGGCTCAGGTCATGATCCCAGGGTCCTGGGATCGAGTCTCAAATCAGGCTCCCTGCTCGGTGCGAAGCCCGCTTCTCCCTCTCCCACTCCACCTGCTTGTGTTCCCTCTCTTGCTGTGTCTCTCTCTGTCAAATAAATAAATAAAATCTTAAAACAAAACAAAACAAACTCCACAAAATAATTTCCCTAAAAAGCAGATTTCCCCCCAGTGAGAGACTGTCCTATGAACCTTAGCTTGGCTGAGGTAAAGAACATACCAAGGGCTTTGATGTCATCCGTCTACTTACACATCTATCCACTCAATAAACATTTACTGAGCAACTGCTACATCCCAGGTTCTAAACAATATTTGGGAAATACAAAGATCAGTGAGGCATGATTCCTATCCTTTTGTTACCCTCACAAAGTACCTAGTTTTTGTTGCTGTTGTTTTAAAGATTATTTATTTATTTATTTGAGAAAGAGAGCACAAGCGGAGAGAGAGGGAGAAATAGACTCCCCGCTGAGTGTGGAGTCTGACATGGGGCTCAGTCCCTGGACCCCAAGATCATGACCTGAGCCACAATCAAGAGCCAGCTGCTTAACCAACTGAGCCACCCAGACACCCCACAAAGCACCTAGTTTTCCTGGGACCTTCACCACCACTGTGGCGAAGGCAGCAGGAAGGAACACATAAGTGACTATGTGAGCACAGAGTAACCAGACCCCATAAAGGCTGTCAGCTTTTGTTGGATGTGACAGACACACGCAACAGGGTGTTAATTAATGGTGTCAGGCATGATGGAAGGTTTGACTTCAGACGTGAGCCTCGTTGCAAAGAGAAAATGTAGTCACGTCACACATGCACACATGTAGGCAAACATATACATGGTGGGAGAACGGGTGGGGGCAAAAACAGAGAGACACAGAATACACCTTGTACATTCATCTTCTTCCTTTGGATCTACGAGTAGACAGTAGAGAGAGCTAGTGAGTGAAGCTCTGCTCCCTTTGCATGAGTGTTCAGGTAATGCAAGCAGCTCCCATTAAAAGGATCTTAAATTCTGCTCTGAGTGTCCTGGTCTACCTCTAATGGCATAGAAAGTTTCACATGGGGAAGACATTTCATTGTTTATACCACACAGCTTTGCTCTGCTCCGTGAACTGAGTGTCTACCAGCTGTCTCAAAACCGTACTGAGCAAGCTAGGGGTGTATGTGTGTGGGAGTGTGTGTGTGTTTGTGTGTGTGTGTTGGGAGATAGGTGGGTAGGTGCATAATTGAGGATTTTTTTTTTAATACCGCAGATGGTGTGTCACTGGCTCTTGAAATCAACTAAGAGGGTTAAAACCAGAAATTAAAAAATCAAATAGAAAAAAATGAAAACATTTGGTGTAGAGTGCATGTTGTAAGTTTAACTGTTATTTTTTTGTGAAATTTTTGTTGCAGTTTTAGGACTCTGGGTGTGTGTGTGTGTGTGTGTGTGCGCGTGTGCTGGATTGTGATAAAATGTAATTCTTAACTCGGTCAAGCTAAAAACAAATTGAAAGCCCCAGGTGTTGAAACCTCCTGGTAAATTCCCGAGCACAGGTCTGAGGTTGACTGCCTGGCATCTGGCCTCATGGGCTGGCCGTGCCGAAGGGCGTGCTGCTGCAGGCTGTAAGCTGAGCAGATAGAACAGGAAATGTAAGCTGGAAGTCACGTAACTAGGGCTACGCAAACATCTTCATCACAACCCTGTGAGCCCCGGAGGATTGTGATTATAAATTCTAGAATTTTCCAACAAGAGTAGGATGGCTATGGCTTTTTGGAATTATATTTTAATTTACACTAAAATGTGTGAATAGTAATGCATGGGTACTTTGACTCAGTTTCTCCGTCACTGTCTTATGGTGGGGCAGATGGATTCTGAGAGCCTGGCATCCAGATGTGCAGGAGGCCCTCGTGAGTCACTAATTGGCCAAACTCTGTAAGAGCTAACTTTCCATCTGGCCTGTGCTCTCATGCCAGTCACTTCCAGCTTAACGCAGTGGACTGAAGTTACGCTCTTGGTGGGTGAGTTGGAGTGGAGACAAAGAGGGTGATGGTGTACTGACTCCTTCCGAGTATTTTCTTGACTTAGAAGAAGTGGGTTCGCTCAGAGGACCCACTCAAAAAACCTTTGTTTTCTAGCTTAGCTGTTACCACTATGTGCTCTTAAGACTCTTGTTGTTGGGGCGCTTGGGTGGCTCGGTGGGTTAAAGCCTCTGCCTTCGGCTCGGGTCATAATCTCAGGGTCCTGGGATCGAGCCCCACATCGGGCTCTCTGCTCGGTGAGGCACTTGCTTCCCCGTGCCTCTCTGCCTACTTGTGATCTCTTTCTGTCAAATCAATAAATAAAATTAAAAAAAAAAGACTCTTCTGTTGTTGTTAGAGACTAGGATACATGATTATGTCCTAGCAAACAAGATACGATGAAACAGAAAGCAAAAAGGTAAAAGAAAGAAGTTGGGGCACCTGGCTGGCTCAGTCAGTAGAGCATGTGACTCTTGATCTCGGGGTCCTGAGTTCAAGCCCCATGTTGGGTATAGAGATTACTTAAAAATAAAATCTTAAAAAAACAAATAAAAATAAAAGAAGTTAATGTCAATCTCTCACCCTCTTGCCCCCAACAGTATTTGCTCTGAAGAAGGGTAGAAATCTTTTAGTGCATGAGCTCAGGGCACATACCTTTTAGTAACTGACCATTCTAGAGCCTGTAGGAGACACTCAGACCCTCTCCCATTATTATACCTTACACGCTGTGTCGTGTAAGCATTTCAAACCTGCTTTAATAAAGTAAGATTTGATAGATCTAAAAATGACTTATTTTTCCTCTTTCTTCCGCTGTCTTCCAAGGCACCCCCATAGCACACTCAACTATTAGATTACTCAAAAGTGCTGAGTTTAGCTGGAGTAGTTCAAATGCAAGGTCTCTGTAGAAATTACGGGAATATGAGATGCCATCGGGCAGAAATAGAATACTTTGTGAGTGCTTCGTGTAGGGGAGTTTCCTTTTATAGTTATGAATGCAATTCATGCATTTCAGCACCTCTGTCTTATTTGACTTGATACTCCTAGCACGGTGCCTGACATTTAATAATTGTCTGACGAATGAATGTTTCATCAATTCACCCAGAAAAGCATATTTCGATTATACAACGTCTGTTAAAATAAAAACGATCAGAGCCTAAATAAGCCACTATGTAATGAGAAGATTAGCGACGTCTTCATTTTGGATACATCCCACAAGTAATGAAGATTTGGGAGTGCGTTGGTGGGACGTGATTTGTTCTTTTTTTTTTTTTTCATTTTTAAAGAATATAGCTTTTCAAGATGGAACAAATCACACAGAGAAAAGAAAATAAATGATCCAGCCAAAGAAATGAAGCTTTAACTTGTTAATTGTGTGTGTGTGTGTGTGTGTGAGAGAGAGAGAAAGAGAGAGAGAGAAAGGGTGAGGAAAAAAATTCAACAAATGGCTGAAGGCAGAAAGAAATCCGAAGAAAGACAATGTCTCATTTACATGCAGCTGTGAGACCAGATATTTGTTATTGGGTTCAGGGAATGAGAATTGCGGCTCCTGTTTATTTACATTTGTTCTCCGTTTGAAAGACAGCCCGCGAGGTAAAATAAAATGAGTGCGTCTCAAATGCCTTCTAAATTTCCCCTTAAATTGAATTTCTTGTTTTATCAGGGAACAATACTTGCACTGATGTTAGCCAGACAGCTAAAAGGTCAACAAGTTCCCCTGGTTGCCTTTTGTCAAGGGTTTTTGACTTGTCTGTGAATAAAGATCTCCCAGGAGGAAGGCAGACCTGAATTTCCTGTCATCTGGAAGACAGCAATGAATTTGAAAATGTTACAAAAAGCATAAGGGACTAGAGGCACACCTTCCGACCGGCCACGGATGCCAATCGCTGCACATGTAAACATGTACACAGAAATGTTTTGGATTTGTTCTGTCAACTTTTGGTTGTGAAACAAATTGTTCCGCCGTAGCCCACCTTGAATACAGAATGAGCCCGCGGGGTTTTTTTTGTTGGTGGTGTTGCTACCGCCTGACGCCTACTGTGAAGACGCAGGTCTCTCTGCTTGCTCACTAGGCGAGAAGGCTGCTCCGCCGGGAGCCCAGGGAATTAGGACGAGCAGAGCCCCACGTTCATGACCATATCACTCTTCCTTGAACCTCCTCAGATCTTCATGTATTTCTCGGCGTGTGAGATTGCCATATGGGTGGTAACAGCTAAGTCCTCGCTAGCCTCTATAGACAAAAATAAATGAATCTCCCTGGATAAGCGTTAGTCCTTTGAAATAAGTGATTTTTTTTTTCTCCAAGAGAGTCCCAAGAAGAAATATTTCCCTCTTGCTTTCTTTATGAAAGTTTGTTTTAGAAAAGGTAAGGGGGCTTCTCTCTTTTTTTTTCTTTTTTTAAGATTTTGTTTTTAAGTAATCTCTACACCTGATCTGGGGCTCGATGTCACAACCCCATGATCAAGAGCCCATGCTCTCCTGCTCACTGACCCAAGGAGATACCCACCCCCCCTTTTTTTTTTTTTTTTAAGATTTTACGTAGGAGGACATTTTTAAAAACACTTTTTTAGGCTGGAAATTCCTTCCTGTCTGCCTTGAGCCCCATTTAGGTATCTAGAAGTACCAGCTACGGAAGATAAAGCCGAGGGTTGTGCATTTCCCTGCGGGCTCTCAAGAAAGCACACTCATTTCCTGCATTATTTCTATAGAATCATGAATGGATTAAAGGGAATTTTAATTTCTTATTTCAACTGTCACTGGTCAACGCATATGCTTCTGCACTGTTAAAAAACAAAATTCAACTGGGTAAATTTGAAGATGAAATTGGGTTTATTAGCCAATCTAAGATTCAGGCAGCATCCCATCTATCAAGTGGAGGGGGGCTCTGAGGAGGTGTATAAAATGGAAGGCTTTAATAGGAAGCAGGGCAGGGCAAGAAAATTATTAGCAAAAGAAAAGGATTGTTCCAGGCAGGGTCACCTTCCCTCAGGGGAAAGAGCAGGGGGTCTTATCATGCAGATGACCTCATCTTCCTTTGGGGAAAGAAGAGGGCCCATGTGACAGATTACCTTACCAGCGCTTGTCAGAAAATTCCGGACTGACTGGTTAAGACTGTATTTCTGGGGGAGGTTGAAACTGCATCTAGATTAGACATCAAACCCTGTTTGGGGACTTAGCCTAAGTGATGCCATTTTGGGCCTGTGATTTTCTTCTTAATGACATTCATTTGGACCGTATTTATTGAGTGCCTTGCTATAAGAGAAGTTGGACCAGGTGCTTTGGAGAATAAAAGCGACGACAAGGGCAACCAGAATGACTACGAGAACAATTTGAATGAGAACCGTGTACCGGGCAATGTGATAAGTAGTGTATATGGAGTCTCTTCCAAATCTCGGAGAAACCCTAGAGAAAGGATTTTCTAGAAGTTCGTTGAAGCTCAGAGAGATGGAATATATGCTCCCTGGTTACACAGTTGGAAAGAGATGGAGCTGTGATTTGAACCTAGGACATTCTTAACCAAAAATCCTCCATGAATTAGTAAACAGTCTTACTGCAAAGAAAGATGCGGCAATTTCAAGTTCATGTTTTATCACAGGGCTGCCAAGAATAGTGAGGTATACTATGTATGACTGGGTGGTACGAAGATTCAATATCACAAACAGGCTGAATTCAATTCCTCCCCTCTTCTGGTAAACAATTAGGTTGTTCTTGTTTTTTGTTTTTTTATTATTTTGTTTTCAACTTCAGTAAAAGCTTCTATTGGTATTTTCCAGAAGAACCAACAAAGAAGTTCCAACCCTCATCTCCAAAAGTAAGGGCACAGAAATGGCCAAGGAATTTAAATAATGCAGCAATGATGGAATTGTTTAGCCGGATCGTGAAATATATTATAAAGTTATCATATTTAAATATTTACTATTAATCCAAGATTAGACTAATCAACAAGCTCAGAAACAGCCCCAAGAATAAATAAAACTTTAGTGTTTGAGAAATGTGACATTTCAATTCAAAAGGGAATATTTAGTGAATGTGCTAAAACAGTTGTTTCACTGATTGGAAAAAAAAACAAGTTAAATATTTACCTCACACCCTATGCTAAATTAATTCCACAAAGATTCAAGAAGTTTTCTGAAATTTGCTTCAGCAATATTTTATAGCATTCTGTGTACAGGATTTTTGTATCTTTCAATATATCTATTTCTAGGTATCTAGGACTTTTTGGTGGTAATATACATGATATCTTAAATTTTTAAAAAAGTTTTCTAACTGCTTGTTCTTGGTCTATATGAAAAAAATTTCATTTTGTATATTGATCTTGTATCCAGTGACCTTATAAACCCACTTCTTTTTTTAAAAGAGACTTACTTATTTATTGGAGAGAGAGAGAGAGTGCACGAGTAGGGGGGAGGGGCAGAGGGAGAGAGAAAATCTTCAAGCCAACCCCCACTGAGCATGAAGCCTGACACAGGGCTCCATCTCAGGACCTTGGGACCACGACCTGAGCCAAAATCAAGAGTCTGATGCTTAACTGACTGAGCCACCTGGGCACCCTAAACTTACTTCTTATTGAAAATATTTTATCTATAAACTTCTTATTTTTTATATTCACAAATACGTTTGATTAAGGAAGCTCTATTTCTAGCTTTCTAACAATTTTATATAAATAACAGCTTTTCTGTATATGCTTAGATGCTTATATTATTTATCTCCTTTATTCTATTAATACAATGAATTACACAGATTAACTTTCAAGTTTTATTTATTTTTTAATTTTTTTAATGATTTTGTTTTTATTTATTTTTATTTTATTTTTTTAAAGATTTTATTTATTTGACAGAGAGAGAGAGAGAGAGAGAGAGATCACAAGTAGGCAGAGAGGCAGGCAGAGAGAGAGGGGGAAGCAGGCTCTCCGCTGAGCAGAGATCCCGATCATGACCTGAGCCAAAGGCAGAGGCTTTAACCCACTGAGCCACCAAGGCGCCCCTAATATTTTTCTGTTTTAGTTTTAAAATGCAACTCATCAAAAAAACAAGGTTAAGTCTGCATTTTCTTTCTTTCTTTTTTTTTTAATATTTTATTTATTTATTTGACAGAGAGAGATCACAAGTAGGCAGAGAGGCAGGCAGAGAGAGAAGGGAAAGCAGGCTCTCCGCTGAGCAGAGAGCCCGATGCGGGGCTCGATCCCAGGACCCTGAGATCATGACCTGAGCCGAAGGCAGAGGCTTAACCCACTGAGCCACCCAGACGCCCCAATGATTTTATTTTTAAGTAATCTTTACACCCAACATGGGGCTTGAACTCAACCTCAAGATCAAGAGTCACAGGCTCCACCGACTGAGCCAGCCAGGAGCCCTTGATTTTCAAATTTTAAATCAACTTTGTGTTCCTGAAATAAATTTAATTTGGTTGTATTGTATTAACTTTTTAATATATCACTGGATTCAGTTTGCTGATATTTTATTTAAGATTTTTGTGTCTATGTTATTATTATTAGTAAGATGGGTTTACAATTATCCAGTCTTGTAATGTTCTTGTCAGGTTTTATAGAGTAAGAATGAGCTAGAAGGTATTCCCCCTATTTTAATTCCTTGGAAGAATTTGTGCAAGAATGACATTACTTCTTTTTAAATATTAGGAACAATTCACCAATGGAAGTTCTCTGGCCCAAAGTTTTGGTATGAGGGTTTTTTAAAAATTCTTTTAAAAGATTTATTTCTTTATTAAGAGAGAGAGTGCACAGAAGTGGGGGGAGGGGCAGTGGGAGAGGAAGAGAGAGAATCCCAAGCAGATTCTCCACTGAACATGGAGCCCAATGTGGGGCTTGACGTGGAGCTTTGTTCCAATACCCATGACCATGATCTGAGCTGAAATTACAAGTTGATTGCTTAACCAACTGAGCCACCCAGGCACCCTAGGTATGAAGGTTTTAAGTCGCAAATCTAATTTTAAATAATTATAGGACTGTTTTATATTCTATTTCTCCTTATATCAACATGCATATGTTATTCTTTCCTAGGAATTTGTCCATTTCATCTAAATTTATAATTTATTGGCATATTAGCTTATAATATTTCCTTATTTATTAAAGATTTATTTATTTATTTATTTGACAGAGAGAGAGAGAGAGAGAGATCACAAGTAGGCAGAGAGGCAGCCAGAGAGAGAGAAGAGGAAGCAGACTCCCTGCCCAGCAGAGAGCCCAATGTGGGGCTTGATCCCAGGACCCTGAGATCATGACCTGAGCTGAAAGCAGAGGCTTTAACCCACTGAGCCACCCAGGCGCCCCTCCCTTATATTTTTAAATAAAATTATTATAGAATAGTTTGGATTTACAAGAAAGTTGCAAAGATAGTACAAAGAGTTCCCATATTTCACACTCCCATTTCCTCTACTACTAACACTGTATGTTATTATGGCACATTTGTCATAACTAATGATCCAATATTGACATAATTAATTAACTAAATCCCTGTTTCATTTGGATTTCATTAGTTTTTGCCTAACACTTTTTTTTCCCCCATTCTAGGATCTCATCCAGAGTATCTACGTTACATTTAGTTGTCTTATCCCATATCCTCAGACTTCCCTTGTGTTTGATGACCTTGACCATTTCAAGGAGTACTGGTCAGATATTTTGTAGGACGTCCCCCAAATTGGATTTTCTAATGCTTTTCTCATTAGGTTAAACTGGTTATATTTTGGGGGGGAGGAAGACCAGAGAAGTGAAGTATCATCCTCATCACATCATATCAAGGCACATAAAATCTACTTAAAAATTTTATAAGATCTGCAGTATATGTAGTAATGTCTCCCTTTTCTTTCTTTTCTTTTTTAAAGATTTATTTATTTATGTATTTATTTGAATAGGGGAGGGGCAGACGAAAAGGGAGAAGGAGAGAATCCCAGGCAGACTCCCTGCTGAGTGCCAAGTGCACTGCTGGGCTCATTCTCAGGACCTGAGATCATGACCTGTGCTGACCGGAGCTGAAATCAAGAGTTGGACGCTTAACTGACTGAGCCACCCAGGTGTCCCATAATATCTCCCTTTTCATTCTTAATAGTAGTTATTTATTTCTCTCATTTTTTTATTGGCAGTTTTGACAGGATTATTTTTTGAATTTTATGTCTTTTCAAAGAACTGACTTGGTTTTGAAGATTCCCTCTATTGTATATTTGTTTTATATTTCATTTATTTACTTGTATTTGTTATTTTCTTCCTTCTTCCTGCTTTTGGGTTTAACTTCCTGCTCTTTATCTAACTTCTTGAGAAGATTCCTTAGCTATTTATCATTTGCTTTTCCTTTTTTTCTGCTATTTTTAATATTCTAAATAAAAGGCTACCAATTTTTCAGCAATGTGATAGCTGCATCAAGTTTTGATAAGTAATGTTTTATTACCATTCATTTAAAAATATCATCTTATTTCCCTTGTGATTTCCTCTTTGAATTGGTAATTTAGAAACTATTTTCCTTATTATTGAACTGTATGGGGATTCCATAGTTTGGTTTTGGTTGTAGATTTCTACCTTAATTCTGTTATATTCAGACAACATATTCTGTAAGATTTAAATACCTTGGAATTCATTGAGAGTTGTTTAATGAGCTAACATATGGTCAATATTAGTAAATGTTCCATGCACTTTGGCCAGGAGTGCAGATCTCATTACCAGCTATCTGCTTTAAATGTACTGCAGACCATACCTACTAGCCTTTTGTGGCTATTAAAACTCTACCTTGTTCCCTCCAAGCTTTAGGCCCCACTAGGGTCTTCTTTCCACCTGATATCTCCCCTTGGCCTCCACAGCATCTGTTAAAATCACTGTATTCCTTTTTCATGTCTAGCAGCCTAGATCCCCCTTTTTCTGTTGTACTCCATGCAGAATTTCTACATTCTCTTAGTGCAGAAGCCTCTCTGCCCCGTTGCCACAAACTCTGCCTCCTTCCCTCCACTAAAACTTATTGTCTTGTAGGCAAATATTGATTTAGGTTGACTTAACATGCGGGGTCAGACTGAAGTCTCACCATACAAATAAATGGAATGAATGTCCCTTCTTCTAAAATGCTTGGGTGCTAACAAATGTAAACAACAGCCTTTAAAAATGGGCGATGCACACTAATCAGAGGAACGGAATTTTCCTGGCAAAAGAAGAGCTTTGACCCTTCACGAGGTAGATAAATATGAAATGAAGAACCGCCACCTCCAATGGGAACTTGGATTGGAAATGGGAATTTGATTCCTTTCACCTCAGTGAATGTGAAGGAAAACGCAAAAGGATCCTAACATCAACACATTTCTAAACTGACAGCTGCAAGTTTGAAAAGGAACTGTGGCTTTTTTTGAGTTAGCAAGTGTTCTTCTTTCATGTAAACCAGAAAAGTCTACTTCCCTAAAGGAAAAAAAAATATGTAACCAAAAAAAGCTACAAAGGACAGGTGCTCAAACAGGTCTATATTTCAAAGTAAATTGTCTTCATATCAGCAGTGATAACTGGGTTTTAAACTGGGTTTAAAAACTATTGTCTTAAGTGCTCTCCCTGGATTATCTTAATCATTTCTCACAGCAACCTTGAGGTTCTTACCCCAGTAAGATGTTAAATGAGAACACATAGTAAGTACTAAGATACAACAGGTGCTGCCTTCCCGAGGAGGGTGTAAGAGGCAAAGGAAGATCGAGAAGCAGGAGTGGCTAGGCTATGATTCCTAGTTCCACTTCAAAGAGCAAGGGCATAGATGGCCACTTACCTTCAGTTTTGCGAGAGGGGCTTAAGGAAGTCCCTGGAGAGCTCATGATGTGTCCCCAGAAGTTGGGAGGGTAGAGTGGAGGGCTGTCTGACCCAAGCTTGAGGAATCTTAGGGCAAAATCTGTGACTAGTGCCTGAGGTGGCCGAGACAAAGGGCAACTAGGCATGCACATGCACCCACCAATGGGGGGTAGTAAGAATGCCTGAGCTTACTTCTGGACCAGATGTGGGCCAGGTGGAGAGAAAGCTGGGCTAAAGCTCCTCAACGCCTTGCTGAAGAAGACTGCCAGAAAAAGCACTGGGGTCCCAGCGGTCTGCAGGGAGTGAGAGGCTGCAAAAACAATGGCCTGGAGTAGAGCGGCAGTTGGAGGTATGATCACATGCTTCCATGGGGACCTCGGAAGACATGAAAGTGCCCGAGGGAATAAAGGTCATTTAAAAAAATTTTTTAAAGGTCATCTTTTAAATATGTGTTGGGCCCATATTCAGAGACCATGAAGGCATCTCATCATGAGACACTCAAGAAAGAACTTTTGTGTTCCTCTTTCTCATCTCTTCTTCTAGTACCCGAATGATACTGGAGTCAAACAATGCTTGCTGGAATGAGGAAGAGAGGGAGAAGGATACATCAGAGAATGAGAAGAGGGCCATGTCCTTAACAAGTACACTCAAGGAAGTTTTCAGAAGACCAGGTTCTGTACCTACAGATCACTGGGAACATATCATCTCCTCACAGTGCACACACTCACCCAAGAAGCTGCCTCCTTACTGTCGCATGTCCCCCATCTCATGCGAGGGGATCATTCAGTTAGGGTGGAATGCAAACATCCTTTTACAGATTCAGAGGTTGCAGTGCTGATCCATGGCAATCATTTGAACCTCTTGTTCATTCCCATGCTACATGAACCCTTGGCACGAGTCCTTCATTTGCCTACACCCACAGGATATCCAGTGCACTAAATATTTATGGGTTGCCTACCATATTAGACAATGAGGCCCAACAGACAAATAACACGGTTTCTGAACTCAAGAAGCTTACAATCTAATAGAAGAGGCAGACGTATATATGGTGCAGGGTGATAAGAGCTAATGGGGCAGATAAAAGTTGGAGGACAAGGGAGAAAATGGGTCACATTATGGAGGAAGTTCAAGTAATCTTTTCTATGCTATGTCCTAAAGCATGCAAAGGAGCTTATGAGGTAGACGGACTTTCAAAGAAGGCTGTGTGGTGCATATGGTCACAGAGTGGGGAACCATCAAGACATCAAGCATGTTGATCTGGCGGGACCACTGGGCACCGGAGTGGAAGTGCTGGCAGATGAAGCTGAAATCTGGCAGGAACAGATCATGGAACACCTTAAACATTGGTTGGAACTTCTCACTATAGATTTTAGAAAGCCGCAGTCACAAGGTTTCAAGAAGTGTCTATTATTTTATCAGATACAAGTTTTAGGAAGGTAGTTCTGGTGGTAGGATAGTTTGGGGGGTGGCCACACCAAAGTTATACCCATCCTAAGTGTGTGGAAGCCAGATGGGAAATCCAGAGGGCTTATTTTTTCCTACCTCAATTCTAATCGCAATGGAAGGGCCATTGAAATTAGCCCAGCGATTCCTGGTATGCTGTTGTATTTCAGGTATAGGAACTAGGCTACTTCTACGGTTGCTCCAGCTTTGACGGTGGCTTTTGGGAATTATCTGAATGCAATTAAGTAGCCAAGCTGAGTGTGTTAGATGATTGTTGAAAGATCTTCTAGGGTTGTCAAATGAGATGAATTATGCTAGGGACTAATCCATAGGTCATAACTTTTTTTAAGCATAGGTTCATTTCAGGGTCCACTGAAAATTGCCTGTGTATGTGTGCACCCATACAAAATTTTTCTTATGTTTTCAGGGGTTCGTGGGCTCACTTAAGACTATCTATTGATCTAGGGAACTATGGACCCCAGGCACAGGATGCCCACTCTATTGCCACTCAGTCAACTGCAGGTTAAAATCTTGAGTTGGTGATCGAGCTCCAAAGCGTTGAACATCTCACTTCATCTAGGAACTTCTGCAGTTCACCGGGAGTCTCCTGGCAGGCTGGAGCTGAGAACAGTGGAGGGCTTTATGTTTGGGAGATTTCTGTCAACTGCCATCAGCCTTAAGAGTGTCAGTAGTACCAGCTTGACTGTCTTCATCCAACTTTGGAGATGCAGCAGTAGGGGTAGACTTGAGCCGGGCTGAGGGCTTCCAAGGAAAGGCTATGAACTCTGGCATAAATGCACCAGTGAAGGCTTGCCCTGTCTGGCTAAGGTGGCAAGAGTAGTCATGAGCTTATTCATGCGGAGCTCCTGAGGACATTTTTTCTAACTTCTACCAATGCCGACCTTGGGGACCGTCTCTGCACAAGTCAAGCCAATGGAGTTCCCACACACTTTAGTTTCTCATTTCATTATCACCAAACTTTTTACAGTTCCAAATACACATTATTGGACTCATAAAAGAGCAATGATGACCAGAAAAGTAGAAAAGAAAATATGTCTAATCTCACGTTACTGCCTGGCTGTTATCTGAGACCCCCGAGCCACTGGAAACTCTACTTGAAGTGTCTTGCTGAGTTACTCTGTAACTCAAATTTAATATGTGTGCATTTTTGGCACGGTGATTGCTTTACTAAGTATTTTTGGCACCTTGGTTTTGGCACTTCAAAATGCAACCCATAGACCATCACAGTTTTGCAAAGGCTGCTTTCCCACATACTAGTTTTCTGTGGTTGCCTAAGAAATCCAGACGCAATGAGCTTTTTTAAAGCAATGCAACGGCCCCAAGACTGATGCTGGGTATATACATGCTTTAGAAAATATCTAGCGTCAATATAGTACACACTTATGTTCTTGAGGACAGAGCAAAACTGCATTTCTTTAAGCACACAGGTACACGTCTCTTATGTCTCCAAAGGTCGGCAAAAAAAGAGAAACTGTTAAAAACCACTCTGCCATCTTGGCAAATAACAATAATGACAAGAACAACAAAAAAGAATCCTGCCAGCATGCAATCTTATCTGCTAGGGTAGCTAGATTTATTATATTAATATGTGCTGAGACTTTAAAAAATAGTGATCCTCTATAATCTAGCCAGACTTGATTTTATCATGGTGCGACTATAGAGAAATACACAATATGGCTCTCGGAAATGCGGGTCCCTTTTAATCAGGACCCCGTGAGGACTAGACCTTATCAAGACTATGAGGCTGAATAGACATTATCTATTCCTTGTTTATTTGTTTATTTTTTGAGAGTGAACTGAAGTCAGCTTGCCCAAAGAATGGGAAGACCCCACTAGCCATATTTATTTCTATACAATGACGATTGCTTGCTGAGACCAGCTGTGTTCAGCAGCATGATCCTTGTTATTGTGATATACCACAGCCCTAGTCCCTTCGCTTTTTAAGTTCTCATTTTGTAAAGAAATGCTGTTTTGTACTCATCCTGGACATAGAGCTTTGTCTGGCTAAATCCTGAATCTTGCTTAAAACTCAGCTTAGGCATTGCTTCCTCTAGGAAGACATCTTTTTTTTGTTTGTTTTTTTCTCATTGAAGTAGAGTTGCCACACAATGTTACTTTAGGTTCAGATGCACAGCATTGTGACTGGACAAATCTGTATGTTACGCCATGCTCACCACAAGTGTAACTACCATGTGTCATGGTATGACGCTATTAGAATATCATTGACTATATTCCCTATGCTGTGCCTTTCATCCCCGTAACTCTTCATTTCACAACTGGAAGGCTGCATCTCCCACTCCTCTTCCCCCATTTTGCTCATTCCTCCACATTCTGGCAACCATCAGTTTGTTCCATCTCTGTATTTATGGGTCTGTTTCTGCTTAAAAAATCATCTTTGACGGTCTTTGGGACAAGTGTTTTTGGTATGTCGTTAAGAGAGCACAGGGAGTAAATTCAGCTGGTACCCTGGTAGGAAAGGCAGGTGCATCTTGAATAAGATGTAGTTCTGGTCCAAAGGATTATTTCCTGTAGGTATTTCTGCTAGGTTTTCTGCTTCTACAGAGCATTCAACATTACTCCTTAATGGAAGGGCCATATAATTAAGTGTAAAACTTCATACTTCAAAAAGAAATTGGAGGAAGGATACAACCTTTGAAGACAGACCGCTTGGGCATGACCCTTGACTCTTGTTAAAAGCTGCGTGACCTTGGCCGACCTACTAAACATCTCTTAGCCTTATTTTCTTCATTTATAAAACAGGAGGGACAAAAAACAAATAACAACAACAACCAATCAGGAGGGATAGTACTTACTTCATAAGTTCATTGTGAATATTCCAGGCAACAATATATACAATTGTGCTATTATTATTACCACCATTTTCATTGCTGGCTGCTCAGGCTGGCCTATCTTCTCTCTTCTGACAGATCTTTATGGTTTCTCCAGAACCTCAATTTAAAGGGACCATCTACTCATTCAGAAAAGAACTATATTTTTAGGCTGAAGTGTATAAGCATTCAGAATGCACTCCCTTTCGATGACACAAAATAAATGCGCCCCAGAGTGGTAAGCTCTGGTGATGGGTGTCATCTCTACCTCTGTGTGAAGGAGCTGAGGGCAGTGTAGACTTTTTCCTTTGCGTCGTAAGCTAAAGAACAGAAAATGGCCTGCCTAGCTGGGTGCCTGGGAGAGAAGGGTGGTGTCACAACCACTGAGTACCTTTCAAAGCAGGGCACGGGGAGTGGAGAGAGATGGTGAAGTTGGACTCGCGTTCAGCACCGAGCAGAACCAGAGCAGAAGAAAGAAGGAAAAGGAAAACTGTCTATGCTGGTCTAGCTCAAAGGGAGGGGTCCTAGGACCCACCATCCGGGGCCTGCCATTGAGAATGTTCCAGTCCAGTGCCCTCAGCAGTTTCTAGGAACGAGCCCAAGGAACCAAAACTAGGAGAATGCCCTCCTTCCTCCCTGGGAAGTAAATGTTACTGAAGGAAGGAAAACTTCATCCATCAAGGAACTCACAAGAATTCCGTTTCCTTTGTTCCCAGGCAGCAAATTCAGGAGCAAAACCTATGCCAACAGTTGCTTTCTGAAGTCAGAAATTCTACTCAAAAGAGTCTGGGCTAAGACAAATGTAAATGCAAAAATGCAATAATGTATATCCTGAAACTCATTTAGATTGAAAAAAAAACCCCAAGTTATTTACTCATTCTTCACAGAACAGCAAAAATATTTACAAATATAACTCAGATTGCTACCTCTGTACATAAAGGCCCTCCAAGGACTTCTCACTGCGTGTCAAGTAAAAGTTAACAGCCGAACTCATGAGCCTGAACCATGAGGACTGAGGAAAAAATGTCGCCCCTCTATCCGGCCTCATCTTGAATACATTCCCACCGAGCACACTTCTGGTTCCTCAGATCCCCGGCTGCTTCTCGCCCCAGAGCTTTGGCACAGGATGCTTCCCAAGGTCTCTGAATGGCTGTGCCTTTTTTTCAGATTCCAGTTTCAGCGTCACTTAGAGAGACCTGTATATATCAACTAAAGTCGTCTACCCTGGCCTCCCTTACTCTTTGTTTTGTCATTTTGATCTGAAAATTTCAGTCTATGACTACCTCCTTAGTTTATGGAGATATTTTTTCCCTGCCCCGCCCCCATCATATGCATTTACATTTAAGTTCCAGGGAAGCAAGAATTTTATTATCTTAGTCACTACCGTCTCCTGTATCTAGAACATGCTTTGCATAGAGTAGGTACTCAGTGAATATCGGAATGATCAAATGTGTTATAATGAAGTTTCAGAAAACAGTGGCCTTCTAAAATGAGGTAAGAGCCTAGAAAAAGCAGAGGAGTGGGAAGCCATAAAACTGGAAATACTAGAGGCGAACTCCATTTTATGTTTTTCTTCATGACTGACCCCATATACTTTTATCAGACCACAATGGAATAGAAGCTTTGGGTATAGAAATCTTCGCAGATGCTGCTTGGCTGAAAAACTCCATTTCATGGCTCTTTTTCTCCAAATACAGCATGTTTGGGTGCCTTATTAGTAAAGGCAAAACCTGTACGCAGCACTTACGATGTGCCCAATGTTAACGGAAAGGCTGTGTGTGGATTAAATTATCTATCTTTACAATAAGCCTAGAAGGTAGGGGATATTATTTTCCCCATTTCACAGAAGAGGAAACAGAGGCAGAATAAGTTCAACTATCACGCGAGGTCATATAGATACAGAACAACAGAGTGGAGATTTGAACCCAGGGACTCTGACTCCGGAATCTATGCTCTTTACCCCTGTGAGGTACTAATATTTGGTTTTTTTATTAGACTTCTATTTGAAGAACTCTGAGAAACATTTATTTGCTACCCTTCAGTTATGGAGCATCTTCTCTTCATTTATTTCTGGAGATCTCATCAGCTATTTGAGTGACTAAATCATTTCTTAACGTCTGTGGATTTGAAAGTCCATTTCAATGATAACAACTTGTAGGTATGTTCTTTAATTGGGGAAATTAGAACAGCATATCCTTGACTGTAGGCTCTCTCCAGATTCATGCTGTCTACACCAGATAGGATGGGTGGTGAATTGCTCATGAAGACGGCAGGCTCAAAGAGACTCAGGTTGTAAATTCAGTATTTGTTTTTCTGGAACTATTAGCCATATTTTTGTCCTCCCATCTGCTTGATCTAAATACGGAGATCTGGTGAATGAAACTGTTGATAAATAGAACAAACTGCTAACATGGAGAAATGCTGCTTATTCTCAAAGAAGATAAAATCCCCTCACAGGGAAAGAGGAAGCGGGATGTGGACCAAAATGCTGAATTCAAGCAGAAAGACGCTGAGCCCAAGTCTTGTCTTTTGTTTTTGCTGTGACAAAGGGTTGAATGTAGAAATCAGTTATTTTCTTATAGAGGCTATTCAACAATTATTCACAGCAGATATCCTTCAAATTTGACAATATCCTCTGACGATAAGCCACCAATCAGGGTGCCTGGGTAGCTCAGTTGGTTAAGTGTCTACCTTTAGCTCAGTCCATGACCCCAGGATCCTGGGATCGAGCCCCATGTGGGGCTCTCTGCTCAGCGGGAGACTGCTTCTCCCTCTCCTACTCCCCCTGCTTGTACTCTTTTTCTCTCTCTCTGTCAAATAAATAAATAAAACCTTTACAACAAAACAAATCTTTAAAAAAAAAAAAAAAGATATGCCGCCGATCCTCTCATCCACCCCTAATTCTCATTGTTGGAAACCCTGCTTGTGCATAGAATCAAATTGCCACAACCTTGCTGTGTGACCTCAGGCAAGTGACTTACTGGTCTGGACCTCAAAATTCCCATCTAAAGGTAAGGCTAACATGGGCGATGTGGGAGGGTTGCGGGGCAGTAAGATAACGTAATTGCAAGGACAGGGTATGATGGCGGGGACATTCGGGATGGCACCTCTCCTTACTGTCCCTGAGTTCACGCTTCCTCATCCGCGCTGGCATGGGAACACCGCACCCAGCGGGCCCTTGAACGTCGGCGTTTGCTCCACCTTTGGTTATGTAACCACATTAAACCTCACCATCAAGAACGCAGCCTTGCAGAGCTGGCCTTGAGAAATTTTACCCGAGCCCTGATTTTGAAGAAAAGTGTAAAAATGCCCATTTCCCCACGGCTCACAGAATGATACGGTTCCCCCCCCCCCTTTGTTATCTTTTCAGTCAGTTATTTCAGCCTATCACAGCATTAAAAGGCTTCCGCAGAAAAGGTCACTCTTGCTCCAATCAAAACATTTCTTTGCTGTTGTGTTCCCAGAGGTGCACACAGGAACAACAATCAATAAGAGAAGCTCGTGGAACGTTTTGACTTACCTTTGAGGAATTGCCATTAGGTCAACATATTTTGCTGTGGTTTTATAACCAATAATTTCTCTCATCATGGCATTTCCTAATCACTGGGTCAAAAAAACCCTGCCATTGCCATAGTCGGTCTCCATCAGGAACTTTAAGATGTTTTTCAGAATTCCGGCCTTAATATTTTTTTTCCATTTGGACATTTTCTTTTCTTTTGATAATGCGAGGGAAATAGTTCCCTGTGTTTCAAACTAAAGGGATGAGACATTTTCTGCTCTGAGACCTGCCACAAAGTAAGAATTGCTAACCCGTATTTGTCCTTCCATATTTTTAACTTTTACTTAAAAAAAAATTTTTTTTTAAAGATTTTATTTATTTATTTGACAGAGAGAGACACAGCGAGAGAGGGAACACAAGCAGGGGGAGTGGGAGAGGGAGAAGCAGGCTTCCTGCCGAGCAGGGAGCCCAATGTGGGGCTCATCCTAGGACCCTGGGATCATGACCTGAGCCGAAGGCAGATGCTTAATGACTGAGCCACCGAGGAGCCCCTTTATATATTTCAACTATGCATATGAGGAATGAAGATATTTACACTAGTATAATCCCTCATGATTTTGAGTAGTGGCTTTTTCCAGGGTTCAAAACCAGGAATGGGTATAACCTCTACATACTTCCTGTCCCACCAAGAAATGAAGATAGGTTATTGTAGCCTATTTTGAAGTAGAAGAAGATAGCAAAGATTTCTCGAAAGAAAGCTACTCTGGAAATTTACCAGCCTGTAAAGCATAGACCTATGAGGACTCCTTAGTCTGTGAGTCTGCATACAAAGCTCTGTGAAGTCCCTCAAGAAGAAGGTCATGCTGCTGGGATCCCAAATGGGAATATGGACAATTGCATGTGATATTTTAAGCCTGGCCATTTTAGAGTTCCTGAAAGCTTTATCAAGTGAATGTGACTCCTAGACGTTCACTTATGAGCCATGACAGATGTGAAAAAGGCCCATAAATAATGGTGACAAATTTCAAGCAAGACTTGCAAATGAACTCAGAAAAAAATACTCACATATCTCTCATTGTCAGGAGCTCAGAAATTACAGATCGGGATGAGGTCCAGTATACGTGGTCAAGTCTGAAGTCCACTGACTATTTGTTTTACGTAAGATTTTTTTACTGTTATTTATTTATTTTTAAAGATTTTATTTATTTATATAGAGAGGGCCAGCAGGGGGAGGGGTAGAGGGAGAGAGGAAGCTCAAGCAGACTCCATGCTGCACGGAGCCCAACGCAGAGTTCAACTGCACGACCCTGACATCATGGCCTGAGTGGAAATGAAGAGTTGGTCGCTTAACCAACTGAGTCACCCAGGCGCCCCATAGGTAAAATTTTTTTAAATGGGATTTTTATTTTTCGTGTGATATATTTTTTAAAAGATTTATTTATTCGAGAGAGAGAGAAAGAAAGAACATGTGTGCACAAGTCAGGGGAGAAGGAGAGAAATCCTTAGGATTTCTCAGGAGGAGAGGGAGAGAGAAAATCCTTAAGCGGAATCTCCACAGAATGTGGCTCAATTCCAGGACCCTGAGATCATGACCCGAGCGGAAACCAAGAGTCACACACTCAACCGACTCAGCCACTCAGGCGCCCCATTCACGTGCTATTTCAAACACACAGAAGAATATATGTAAACCATAAGGCATAGTCATAAAATAACCACTAGTACACTTACTACTCAACTGAAAACCACGAAAATTGCTAATACACGGTTGTTACTACTTAGGTACTCCTCCTTGTACCTACACTGACTCCTGGAGGTAAATACTTCCTCAGATTTAGTTTTTGCATGATTTTGAGCTTTACAATAGCATCATTATATTTATGTGTGTCTGTGTGTGTATATATATGCCACATATCTATGTGACTTATTTTTTTTCTACCCTGTTATGTTTTTAATATGGTGATTGCATGAAGATAGGATTTATTTAGTTTCACTGCTTTATATCGTCTCGTGTGGGAAAATACTACAGTTTACTTATTCATTCTCCTGTGAATAGACACTTGGGTCATTTTTTTTGTTGTTTTGTTATTACAAACAGTGCTAAGATGAGCCTTGTATAGTTCTTTGGGTGCACATAGGCAAAAAGTATGGTATATACCTGGGAGTGGAATTGGGTATATACATGAGATATGCAGGATTGGAATGATGTATGATATGAAAGCAATGTCAAATGATTGCATAGGACACAGTACCCATATGCTGGATCCACTTTGCCACCTGGGGCCTGGGGGTGCTGTGGAAACCTGCTCTGGACTTCATTTGGAGCAACTTCCCTTTGACACTTGACTCTCATCCTAAGGCTGAAAGAGAGTACAACTTCTCCATCATGCAGTTCCCTGTCCTATAAGTGAGCAGAGGGGGGAAGCCTTTTAGAGAAAGGATATAAAATCCAGGATATTACAAAGAAGGCAAGGCCCCTATGTATCTAGGTACTTGAACACACCTCAAGATCTCTCATGTAGAACCTTGGGGGCAGAGAAACCCTGCACAAGTCTTTGACGAACAAATGGGTGCCCAGGAGAGTCATGATGGGCATGTTTTTACTCTTTTCTTCTCAGGTTGTTCTCTGCCTTGCCTCCTAGGTTGTTCTGGGGGACAAAAGCCACCCATCAATATCATGATTGTCCTAGCTCCTATGTGCCCTGCCTAAACAAAACAAAACAAAACAAAACATCCAGAGCCAAATCCTAGATGTGTCTAGGAATCTACCTTACCTTTATATTATCTTCATTCCTTAAGTGTCTTTGTAGAATTGCGTCTTCTAAAGCTAAGAGGCGCGTGTTTAGTCCAGTCAAAACCTATTAGGACAGAGTTGAAACCTTGATTGAAATTGGATTCATTTATGCCCATGTGAAACATGGCAAACAGCGACCCATAATAAATTTTCCTGTCCTTCACTGAATGAAAATAGGTTTTTATAATTGAATTTCTTTGATGTTTCTCACATTTGCATCCTCGGGAAAATGGAGAGATTTATTATAGGCTTGATATGAATTGCCCATCTGTAAGAAACCTTTTAATAACAGAGGTTTCTACGATGACTGGAAGGATGGAATGATAAGAATGGGTCTGTCAGCTGTCCTTTATGATGAATTCAGTCAAGAAAAGAGACTTTGAAAAAAAAAACAAAACAAAACAAAAAACAAAAAAGAAAAGAAAAGAGACTTTGTAGATTTCAAAGAAATCTACAAAAGAGAATTTGTAGCTTTCAAAGAAATCTACAAAAGATAGAGTGACTTTTTGGACCAAAATGTCTAAATCATTAGATTTAGTGGGTTCAGAGGTACATGGTAGGTGGATAGAACCCAGAATTTCCCCACCTATCTTGGAAACCTATCTGGATGTTTTATATGAGCTCAAAGACTGAAGTTTTCAACTGTACTTATAAGCCTTATGATGATTCAGCTGGAGTATTTGCCAACTCTCTTGTCATTTTTCATAATGCCTGTACCTGGGAGGCACTCAATATATTTTTGCGGAAATAAAAAATTAATGGAGTTGACTGATCCACCCTTATCCTGCCGCTATCGTGATCCATGATGGAAAGTTAAAGAAAAAGACAGTGATCAAATGTCTGTCAAGGGTTAGACACAGTCTTCTCTTGGTATTTCGCAATCAAACTTACCTGAATCTGGTAATAATGAACACAAGAAAAACAAGAGCAGGAGTTTATTTAGTGCTTATGAATGTTGTAGATACTGGGTCATACACCTGGTATTTAATCTGCGTAATGCGCTTACAATAGAAATCTCCTTATTTTCATTTTAAAGATGAGTAAATCCAAGACTCCAGAAGCAAATGGAAGAGACAGCGATGAGACGCAGCTTTAACTCACTGTGCTGCACAGCCTCCCATGGGAAACATCAACAAATCCTTCCCACTGTTGGCTTATGAATGACTTGGGAATTTTTCGGGAAATTAAATATACGCTTTTGATTCAAAGACTCATGTATTTCATACATGACACGGGAGCTTTGGTGCAAGTTAAGGGGGTCCCCCTGATATATACGAACCTGAGAAATACACATCAACTTGCATTTATTGCCAGAAATACACAGAGAAATTGAATACTCAGGGGAAAATGGGACACTAGGGCTGTGTGCTGGTGAAAACCACATTGTCTGGATAGGCCGTCTCTGAAACAGGTTTAAATTACATTGTCCACGACTATGCTGGGATGGAATGGTGCCATCTGGCAGACGGCTGACAGCTAGCTCTCTGTGCAGAGCCAAGGATTGGGTCCAGCCTGGGGATTTAGTAATGTAGGGAACGGGTTCTCTCTAATACAAGGACTCAGTGCCCATCCGTCTGTTTTTCAGTTTTCCCTCAATGAAAATGACACAATGAAACACAGGTCCCCACAATTCTTTTACGAACCCCCCCTTTACCATTCTTGTTTTCTTTTCTCTTTTTTAAAACAGTTAATCTCGTGATAGTTGAACCAATATCCTATGGTTTTTCAATGTTGATTCGGTGTGTTCTTCCTGAGACAAGGCTGATTTTTGTGGGGATGGAAGCAGCTAGGGCTCCATTGCTGTTTGGCTCTGACTAGAGTAGATTTTCTAGAGGTCATTGCTTTCCACCATAATTGCTTTAAGGGTTTAGCACACACCAACTCTTACCTTTGCCCTATAGGACCACATTCCCCAAAAGGCTAGACATTTGTACCCCCAGGCTCCCATCAGTTCCACATCCCCTATCGGGGACCAATAAATGGCAAAGGACAGGTACAGACAGAGTAATTCTATCTTGCAGCGAAATTTAGCTCACTCTCTTGAAAATAGTCATACTATTTTGGGATTTTACAGTAAACAAAATCCAGACAGCGGACCAGAGGGGCCATTTATGAGTTATAAAATTGCCCGAGTGAGATAAGGCGGCTCATAAATGATTCAGTGAAGTGCATGGGATAAATCTTGCTTCTCATGCACACGAATCCAAGGAAGCTTCTGTGATGTTCTTAGCCCTGATAATGTAAGAGTAGAGCACACGTCACATTAAGAACCTGACATGGCATTAGAGTGCTATAAAATGTTCAATTAAACATGGCAACTGCAGGACGAATGGTACCCTGGATACAGTTCTTTGTTTGCCTTTAAGAACTTTAATGCGTGTTATTTATTGAGGGCAGAAAACATAAGGATAGTGAAGTGACAGGCTCCAACCCATCTGAAAATATTTGTGTTCGTGTCAAGACAAATAATAAATGGGGCTGCCTCATCCTGCCTGCTAAGGATCTTAGCCTTTTCAAAAGATGGACAGAGTTGCGTTTGGTGGATTGCACCTTATGGAATTAGAGCCAACTTAAGGAAAACTGCTAAAGCATCTGTCTTCTTTCAAGCCGGTGTCAAGAGGAAAAAAGGCTTGGGGTTGGTGGGGGGTGTGCGGAGGTAACGGGGGAGGGGATGGGAGAGGAGCCAGAGAGGTGGGGTGGGGGAGGAGACAGAAACGAGCAGGGACGGCTTGCATGTTTTTAAACCCTCAAGATATGCTGTCGCTTAGAACCTTGACGGCTCCAGAACTTGACACACATGTTTGCCCTCTGGGGGACCTTTCTTGCTGCTCTGCGGGCAGATCATGGCCACTGAACTGTGACGCCCCGGCACTTGCCTGACCTGATATAATGGGCAGCTATTTACTGCAAACAAGGTAGATGGAAGAACATAGGCTTAAATGATGCTCTGGTGTAAGCAGGAATCCACTGGGATCCCTTGCAAACCAGTCAATCTTCTGGGTTTTTTTCGCCCTCCCTCCTCCCCGTCTTCTAGGTGGGGACTATTTATTTCTTTCCCTCAGGACCAAACCACAGAGGCCGGACTCTGAGCAATTCCCCTCTTCCCTCCAACCCCCCTGCCTCCCACTCAAGATCAATAGAGTGGGTTAGAGAAGCAATTGCATGACAATAAATAAAAAAGAAAACTAAGTTTGGATGCTACCACTTCCAAACTGACTATTTTCTGGGCTTGTTTTTATCTATTACTAAGGAAAAAAAAAAAAGAAGAAGAAGAAGAGGAAAGCACAACCCCAGGAGGCCTCCTGGTTAGGCTGTCAGATCGCTTCAATGAGAAACCCAATCAGACTTGATTTGTGAAGAGTGTCAAAAGCTGTAGTGAATCATGCAAGCTGAAGGCTCCTCATGCGTGTTTCTGAAGCTCGTAGATGTTTATTTTTCCTGCATCTAAGAACACACATTTGTGCTCTACATTTTCTGATCAAGGGGAACCATCAAAATGAGAAGCCTTGGGTAGTGAATGTGAGTGAACGCATGACCAGGGAGGGACGGGGGTGGGGGGCAGGTAGGCGAACAGGCAGTTTTTGCCTCTGTCTCCTGGATCTGAGCCCATTGAGGTAGAGGAAATTATCTAAAAAGTCTTTTTTCTGTGGCTTCTTGCTTTTCAAAGAGCCAAAGGGATTTTATTTCCGGTATAGAATTTATTTCCTGTTAAGTGAGGTAAAGGCAGGCAGGTACCTCCGAAAAAAATCTGAAGGTCAGCGATGTTGGGCTTCCTTGTCAAGGTCATGGCGCCAGAAGTGCACGTTGGGGTCCACATTTTCCAGCTTCCAAATTGGTCTCTTTCTCCCTTGGACTGAAAAAAGAGAAGGCAAATCCCTCTCTTGAATCTTATAAAGATTTAAATGGCACAAGTCAGTTTAAAAATCCTTAGTTGGGTCTCAGCCCCCCGGAGACTTAGTGCATACCCTTCTGTCTGTGAATTTCCTTACACAATATAAGAAGTTCAAACCAAGAGTCTCAGTTCCTTGGATGTCTGCCATGAATGGAAGCCAGGTTCCTAATGGAAACCGATACTGGTTTTTTTCCGTGTAAGTAAAGCCTACATTAGCTATAAAGGAGAGAGACACTCGACAATTTTATTATCAGATTGTAATAGCTGTGTTGGACCTTTACGCTGTGCTAAGTTTAAGGTCATACTGGTTGCCAAACAATTTCATCGACCGAGAAAGTCATCGTAGAACACTGCCAACTCTCCTCGTTTGTTCTTCTGGGTACTTTTACAAAACTTTCATGTCACTTAATGATTGCTTATGATACAGAAGAACAAGAGTGAAACAGACACTTGAAATCCACAGATAATCTCTACCTCTCAATTCACGTCATTCTCCCCAACCCATCTTTCCCCAGAACTGTTTTGTGACAATGAAATTTCTTTTTGCTTCTGAATCACCTACAGCTCCATCTCTTGTGGGCGTCAGTGCAGGCTGGAGGCAGGGGATCGAACGGGTTTTCCTTTCCTTTTCTTCTCTCAAAAATTTCTGCGTGTCTGATTTCTTCCTGCGACCTTCAGCCGAGCTCTTGGAAGGCTGGGCATGGTTTTGCACATCGTGAGTACAATGGTCAATTCTGTTTCTTTTCTTTCTTTCTTTTTTTTTTTAGGCTGCCAAGAGTGATCTCATGTGTTGGGCGACTTTCATATTTTCAAATAAATTATTTCCAAGACTCTTATTCTCCTATCTGCTCTGAGAAATTCCACTCTTGGTCGTGAGAGTGTTCTCTCAGCTCAGAGTGCATTTTCACAGCTACAGTTTTGTCTTGGAGAAAGGGAATAAAGAAGACAGTGTTTGGGGTCCTTCCTAGGAATGGAAAATGTGGGTTTCATTACCCCCACCCCTACCCAAAACTTGTGGAACAATTATGTGTTAAATTAGAATGGTAACTCTATGAAGAATATGGTGTGGGTTGCATGGGAAGATACAGTTGGAGGCTGTTTTCTTCTCTTCTGACCAAAAAGTTTATCATTCCTCCACCGTGCGTTCAGTGAGAACAATACATGGGACTTCTATACCAATGGCTGGTAGACAAGGCAGGTGTCCCAGGTTTGTGTGGCATTCCGCCTTCATGATGGCTTCTCAAGGTGTAAGTGTATGTCGTGTTTTAAATCCTTTGTTGTTGTTTCAGCACTCTTCACTGCATTTTCTCTCTCAAGGCACCACTTGCTTTGCTCATCCATAAGAAGCAACTCCTCATCCATTAAAGTTTTATCATGAGATTATAGCAATTCAACCACATTTTCTGACTCCCCTTCTACTTCTAGTTCTTCTGCTATTATTTCTACCACATCTGCGGTGACTTCCTCCACAGGGGTCTTGAACCCCTCAAAGCCATTCATGAGGGTGGGAATCCACTTCTTCCAAACTCTCATGAATGTTTGACATTTTGACGTCTTCCCATCAATCATGGATGTTTTTAGCAGCATCTAGAATGGTGAATCCTTTCCAGAAGGTTATCAATATACTTTGAGCCAGCAGATGTCCCAATTTAGCATAATTCTTAACAGCCCTAGGATTTTCAGAAAAGGTAAAAGAGCTGCAAAGTCACCAGCTGCTTTAGCCTCTAACAAGAGAGTCAGCCTGTCCTTTGAAGCCAAGGTACCAACTTCTCCTATCTAGCTATGGAAGTAGTAGGTGGCATCTTCCTCCAGTATGAGGCTGCTTTATCTACACTGAAGATCCGTTGCTGGGTGGGCCATCATCATGGATGATCTTAGCTGGAGCTTCTGGATAACTTACTGCAGCTTCTACCTCAGCATTTGCTGCTTCGCCTCTGACTTTTGTGTTATGGAGACAGTTTCTTTCCTTAAACCTCATGAAGCAACCTCTGCAAGCTTCAAATTTTTCTTCTCCATCTTCCCCACATCTTCCAGCCTTCACAGAATTGAAGAGAGTTAAGGTCTTGTTCTGGATTAGGCTTTGGCTTAAGAGAATGCTGTGGCTGGTTTGATCTTCTTGCCAGACGGCTAAAATTTCCTCCCTATCAGCAATATGGCTGTTTGGCGTTATCATTCATGTGTTCACTGGAATAACATTTTTAATTTCCCTCAAGAACTTTTCCTTTGCCTTCACAACTTGGCTGACTATAAGATATAAGAGGCCTGGCTCTTGGCCTGTCTCAGAATTGGACACGCCTTCCTCACTAAACTTAGTCATTTCTAGCTTTTGATTTCAAGCGGGAGACGTGTGACTCTTTCTTTCACTTGAACACATAGAGGCCACTGTTGGGGTATTCACTGGCCTAATTTTAATACTGTTTCATCACAGAGGATAGGGAGGCTGAGGAGAGAGAGAGAGAGTGAGAGAGATGTGGACATCGGCTGGTCTGTGGAGCAGTCAGGACACACACGACAATTTTTGGTTCAGCTGGCCATCTCAGATGGGTGTGGTTTATGGTGCCCCAAAATATTTACAGTGGTAACATTAAAGCTCACTGATCAGCACAACAAACATAGTAAGGATGAAAAAGTTTGAAATATTGTGAGAATTACCAAATGTGAGACAGAGACACGGGCAAATGCTGTTGGTGAAAGAGTGCCAATAGACTTGCTCAACACACGGTGGCTATGAACCTCCTGTGTGTAAAAAAGGCAGCATCTAAGAAGTAACATAAAGCAAAGCACAATACAACAAGGCATGCGTCTAATTCTTTGTGTGGAGGGCTATCCTGTATATTGTAGAATGCTTCGCAGGGTATCTGGCTTCTAGTCACCAGAGGCCAGCCCCTCACACACACACTAGATGTGAACTGAATTATCTCCACACATCGCCAAATATCCATCAGGGTAGGGCGGAGGGGTGGGAAAAATTACCCCCAACTAGGAACCACTGAAGTAATACAGTACATGTAACTTTAAGATTCCCTCTTCCTGGCAGATTGGCACTGATTTGCGTTTACAAAGAAGTTCTGCAGCCGCTATGTCAGCTGTGGAGGTGTGCCACTCACATTTCCCTTCTAGAGAGAACCTGCTGGCAAGGGGCTCCAGCTGCTACCACATTCATGCTGAGGCCATGCTCTCCCCCTTAGCTGAGAGCTAAGGACTCAGCACGTCAGGGACACTGGGACTGGGCCATTTGTGCCCCACACGGAAGCCCTCAAATGGGCACGGTCTTCCCAAGACCCTCATGACCTGGCTGCGAAGGAGTCTGAGGCTCCTCCCTCCTCCTCCTCCTCCTTCCTTCTCCCTCTCCTCTCCCAGGTGTCAGACCTGCATCATGATCTGGGGATCCCACAGCCTCCACCTGCTTCTTCTCCCCTCTGTATTTCCAGGGCAATACCCCCAATAAATCTTTTGCCTATTTCTTTACCAAAGAGTTAGATTTGTAACCGTACACTAGTCGAGAGCACAAACTGTTTCAGGTCATGGACAAGGGGGGATCTATCAAACCCAATTCCTACCAGAACATATATAGGAATTAAGAAGTTATACAGTGAAACCCTAACAAGATAGAAAGTGGGCAATTTTAGCTAGGGTGCAGGAAAGAGGGGAGGTGGAAAGGAGCTTGTGAAGGACAAAGTATGCAGTAAGTAAAGAACTGATCCCTGGCCTTTTGGGCAGCTCCCAGGCCAGAAATATTTATTTATTTTTGTTTTAAGTGAAGAGAAAGCCAAGGTAGTGGATGGTTTGGGGCACATGCACGGACCTGAGACAGGCCTATCTATGGAACCTGAGCCACGCTTCTGATTTATTTATTTATTTATTTATTTATTTATTTATTTATTTATTTATTGGCATTAGTACAGATTTTTATAGCAGTAGTGGGAAGAAAGCCTACGTAATTTGATGAAAACCTCACAGCAGACTCTGAACTTTGATTAATTACAGAGGATATAAAATTCCCTGTCGTTTTAAGGAGGTGACCATTTTGCATGGCTCGGTGTAAATCAGCATGTCGTGGGCTGGCCTGAACCAGTGAAGTGGGTGGCACATGATGTGGACAAGGGTTAGTGACAGAAGGGGACTCACAGCATCTCCCTTGCCCATATGTCAGGTGGGTCTGGAATTGATATAATTGCCCTGTTGTTGTACCTATTCATTCCTTGGGTCCATCTTGTGTATGTATACACACAGGTATGTGGCCAACAGCATGAAGAAGCGGCTGTGTCCAAGCTCAGCCTTGGCCTCGTTCTCTTAGGATTCCTGCCTTCACCAGGTAAACAAGGCCTCCAGCCCGATCTCTAGACTGAGAGCTCTCCTGAGCCCCAGTCCAATCAGCCAGTTGTTGGAACCAAGGCCACAGAGATTAGAGAGAGCCCAGCCAAGATCACTAGACCCATCTACGTAACTGGCAGCTGATGGCTTCAAGTGCAGTAGAGATCACCCAAGGCTGGCCCAGACCCGCAGAACCATAGCCCTCACCTACAGACTTGTAAGCAATGGTTGTTGGCAAATGGTGGTTGTTTAAGCCACTAAACATTTGGGGGTGGTTTGTTATGCAGCAACAGCTAACTTATTATTACAGTGTATTCTCTGTTACACATGCAGTGTTGTTGGGGAGGTCAGATGAACACATGAAGGGGTAATTCTAACCAGAAAGGAGAAAGGAGTTACAATAGGCTGGGTAATGAGAGAATACACCAAGGAGAAAGGGATTTGGGTGGACCCTAATGGCCTGCAGGGTCTAAGTAGGTAGGAAGATGTTCCAGGCAGAGAAAACCCAGTAAATGTGTGGAGATGGGAAGGAGTACATAGCATGGGCGGTGGCCAGTGGTGAGATAGGCTTCCCCGGAATGGGTGACTTCTGAATACTGGACTGGCGTGAAACGTAGTGTGTGGAGGTGAACCAGTGACACTTGACCAATCATATAGGACACCATGTGGCTTGCTGCCAAAGATGTGTTGCAGATTGAATCTCTGTTGAAAGTGTGTTCTGATAATTCAAACTCCTTCTGAAATGTCTTTTCAAGCAGACTTCAGTTCCAAATCCTCTGGTTGGAGGAGATGGAGGAGCTCAAGCCCCGTCCAGCACACTAACTCACCGCCAAGGGAGGCATGGCTCTTCGCCCTGGGAGGATTGCCACCGCGGGGATCACATTCATGTTCCGTTTTCTTTTCCAGGACTTAATTGCAAATCACGGATGACTTCCATGACTGTACCTTTTGCTTTTTGTAGGTATTCGTAGATGACAGCGGGCAGAGCTGCTGATGCTAACAAGCAGCTTCTCTCAAAGGTCTGGGACTGTCCACTGCCCCTGTTCTTTCTGTCATTGCTGTCATCACAGCCAAGGTGCCAGTAATCAGTGATGGCCAAGGCTTGTTCCTCTGCCAGGAGATCCTTTCGAGAGGGGCCTTGGGAGCAAGGATTCCAGAAAAAGTCTTGCTCCTTATACTATTTCTTAAAAACCAAAAGGGTTTTGCTCCTCGGTGGTCTGGAGAACACATCCAAGATGGCACTATGTCGCTGCAGTCAAATCACATCCCTCTGGCAAATTTCCTCATTGTCCAATTAATCTGAGTCTTTTTCCAAATTGAAATGAAGGCAGAAAGTCAAAGATGCCTAACGATAAGGGTTCATTTCACTTCAAATGGAAACAGTGGATACATTACTAGCCAGGATTCTCCTGGCCAGTGAGAGCATGCGCGCTCTGGCTCCATTGCAACCTCTGCTCTTGCTCTGCCTCAGGCTACAGCAGGTGTTTTTAGGACGCTGTGGGAAAGGTGGACTCCAGACTGCTCTTTGGAAAACCTATTACCACTAGTCTAGATCTCACAAACAAAAATAGCAAAAAGTCAATAAGGAAGGGAGAGTTTGGGAGAGGACAAAATACCTACAAGGTACTGTTATTTTAAAGCTGTTGGCCTTAGTGTGGTCCAGCTCCTGTCTGCCCTGTCCGTAGCTCACCTGGCTCCTACCACAAGCCAAGGTGTCAGCCTGGATGTCAGCCATCATTACTTCCTGGGTGTCAGCCATCTTGGCTTAGTTGAGTTCCTAGAACTGAAGTCGTCCCTCTTGCCATGTGTTGGTGAGTGAAATGTCCTTTACCTTCCTGCCCCAGCCCCAACTCCTCATGTGTAAGTAGCTCGGTTTTTCAAACTTATGTCAGTCACTATTTCCTTAGTGAAGCCTTCCCTGAACCCTCAGTTCAGGGAGTTCCCAGTCATAAACTCCCACAGGACCACTTACCTCTCATTCAGAGCACTTGCCTCACTTGAAACTTATTTTAAATTTACTTGTGTTTTCTCATCTGATTAATACCTGTGTCTTATACTAGACTGAATGATCCAGGAGGGCAGAGCTGCCCTTTTTTCCCCTAATGGTTATACCCCCAGTACTTGGCACATAGCAGGCTCTCACTAAACACATGACAGAATGAGTAAATGGACGCACGCATGAATGAATGATTTCATGGATTTTCTCTGAGAAAGATCACAAAATACCCACTATGACTAGACCTTCTAGATATTTCTCCTGTATACTTGCCACAACCAACTACTGATGCCTGAAAAAAGAGGAAGGCTATCTGGATTTGTTCTGGAAAACTGAGTTTTGCTTTTTGCTCAGGATATATTATGGAAATTCTTCTCTGATGAGGCTTATAAAATTCCTTCTTGAGACATTCTTGGAGCAACAGTGAAGAGTGGGCTTCCCCCCTCTGGGAACTACGCATTTAGCTACTGATAATGGACACTTTCCTTTAATCCTTACCCCACCCTCCCTCTAAATTTTATAATATTGAATGATGCAGTCCAACATTTAAATGCCAAACCATGGAAGTTATGGAAAGCACCTGATGGATGAATTCCATCAACTAATGGAATTAAATGTTTTAATTAGGTGGATTTTCAGAGTGTGAGTGAAAACACACTTGCCTATGCATTTAGGATAAACTCAGACAACTCAAGGGGATTTACACATGGGAGATGATCCAAGTAAGACTCAAGCTGATAGCGCACAACTCCACATATCTCAAATGAACATAGAATAATCTTGCAACCTTCACGTAAGACTAATGCAGACCAAAAAAAAAAAAAAAGGACTCCTTCCTCTGCGGTCTCCCTTTTTTAGTATTCAAGATCCTCTTTGAAGAGCTCTATCCATCAGTAGTCAAAGTAATTTCAGCTCTGGCACCGTCTCTCTAAGCCATGTGGCCTACTCTAACGCATCATTGCCACTGTCAGGGACTCTGAGAAATGAGCATTCTGAAACCTAGAGCTCCCCTTGCCTGAATAATTTGGCAGTACTAGTCCCAGGGTGCCCCAAAGCCGGTAGGGTTCCCTCGGTCTTCCATGCTGGCATGTAAGCACTTGGGACTTCAAGAAAACTCTTCCAATCGTTTGCTGCTCTGGGCAAATGAATAAAAAAACTGGAGCAGAATCTCCTCAAAGGCAGTAGGAGTAGGGGCATAGAGGTTAAGTTCAAAATGTTGAGCTTGGCTTTGACTAAAAGCTCATCTCCAACGTAGCCCTGGCACCCTTACACGGCCAACTCAACGCTCTGCCTCGGTCAGGCGAGGACTGTAAGTAAACTGCTGTCTTCTTTCTTCTTTTGTTCTCTCTGGCTACTATTCATTCCTTGCACAAGCAAGTGCTTATGCTAATAGCGAGATATAACCCAACCTTAAAAAGGGTGCAGTGATCAGTATCCATCATCTTTCCAAGTGCCTTGTCACTACATCAATTAATACAATTGAGCAAAAAATGTCACGGCCGGGTGGAAAAACCTTTTCACAGCCTTTCAGGGGGAAGTTTACTTCCAGCTTTTTCCCCTTGCATTAGTTCCTGTCATCTACAAAACAACAGAACCCAGTGGTGTCAATTATATTTGATTGACTGAGTAAAGCACACACACAAATAAGCGAAAACAATGGACACAAAAATCTATATATGACTCCCCTTGTCAGAGAGAATGCTTGTCTTCTCCATTTTCATGCGGCACGGTGTCCTGCTGCTCCTGGCTTAAATGTTTCCTTCAGCCCCCAAACTATCACCAATTAAGTTAGCAGGGTCTTCAAAGGTGTCAAATGACTCCCTAGGCAATCGGCTCTAACTGCTGTTCAATAAATGAGGTCTAATTTATCAGTTTAACTTCACTTCTAAAAACCTAATGCTTCACAGTGCTGGGCGCCATCCACCTACGGGCTCTGCCACAACCAGCCGTGTGGGCAGAAGTTATGGCGCGTCTCCACACGACAGCACATTTCGTTGGGTGTGTATTTTTCCCCCTTTTCCTAAGGTCACTGTGCCCTCTCCAACTTTGCGCCTTTTTGCACGTACCACTTTGTACACATGCACACGTAAAATCCCCACGGGCCAACATAAGTCTGGCTTATCGTTGCTGCCGGCACATTTAATAATGGGCGAGAAGAAGCAGAACCCTTTCTTTATATTATGCCTTTGTGTTGTCGCTATGTGGAGAGACTCACATTTTTAAAAAACTCCAGGAGGTTAACTTTGGCAGCAGAACAGGAAATTAATGCAAAGGCTCTTGTTCTTAAATAAATGGAACAGGTACAGATGTGGCAAAAGGACTATTTAAGCAGAAAATCTTATCGATAAATGGGCCAGAAATTTGAATTAACCGCTCATGAGTGAAAATCATTCAAATCCATTGATGAGACAAAAAGGGCTGTAATTTAAAGCTCAAACATACTAACCACATTAGAATGGCTCATAATCAATTTATCTCAATATCAAATAAAGACAACAAGCAAGACAGATTAAAATGCATTTCTCGATGGATATGGAAAGAGACTTAAATGGAGACTTTAAGGTTATATACATATCCTTACACAGTGCATGTATATATCCATCTTTATAGAGGTGTGTGTGTGTGTGTGTGTGTGTATATATCTCCACCCTTCTATAGGTGTATGTGTATATATCCTTATATATGTGCATGTGTATATATACATATCTTTATATGTGTGTGCATATATATATATCTTTATATACTTGCATGGATATATATCCTTACATAGGTGCATATATATACTTATATAGGGGTGCACGTATATCTTTACATAGGTGCATGTGTGTGTATATATCCTTATATAAGTGCGTGCATATATATGTTATTATATAGGTGCATATATATCCTTAAATGTGTGCATATATCCTATATACATGTGTATATATATCTTTATATGTGTGTATATGTATATCCTTAATCTGTGTGTATATATGTATGTCTACAGAAATCTTAAGAATATGGGTTTATTTGTGGAGTGAAGGTATATATAAAATTGAGGCTGAGGTCAACAGACAGCACCATGTATTATATTGGGAAAGTATGACTGAGTATATAGCAACTGTGGAGATTCTTTCATTTTAGTGGGAAGACATGATATTTGCAAATATTCCTAAATCTGCAGCTCTACTCCAGGGAAGGGGTAACTGGAATTTGGATAAAAATGACATTTTTAAGCAAATTTATATCATTCTGGAGTCGTGGCATTTTTCCATGATCCTAAAATATTTCTTAAAGACACCACCCATGATATATACCGGGGGCAAAATTTTATAATAGGCTTTCTTTGCCTCATCTATGAGCACATTAATTTTCCCCTAATCCACCTGAGGAATCCATCTGCCTAGAGGAAGATCAAGATTTGGTTACAAAGAGAAAGCCAGTAGAGACAATATATTCTTCATCTCCCGACATGCACAGAATTTTCTAGCAGGAAGAATAACTACCAGCTTGGGCTGGTAGTTCATAGATTTTGTTTGTTTGTTTGTTTGTTTCCCCTTTAGTGTATCAAAAACCAGGAGGTTCCAGCTCACAGAGTTCTCCCATGGCACAGACAACATTCCTACCTCCCAGGACCTTATGGTAGTGCACACAGGAGAAGACGAGGAAGAGCTCCTGTCTCTCCAACCCCCTCCCCACTTCTCTTGCCCCATCTTCACTCCTGGTTAGAGAAATGGTCAAAGCAACAAAATTTGAGGAGACAGCAAGCAAACACTTGGAGCAGGACAGGGGGCAGTATGGGAGATAAGAATAAAATGGCGAGGGGAGATTAGGCTGGGAGGGGAAGCATGGTCCACCGGAGGCCTTTAGCTGTTTTGGATTTAGTTTTCTCAAGCTATCCTCACCTTCCAACTGCAGTCTCATGCCAATCCCAGGCCTGGCATACAGATGTCTCTGGCTGCTCCAGCCTCTAAAGATCCCCAACCCCACCTACCACCTCCAATGCCTCCTGCAGTTCTAGTCAATATCACATAGCATGGCGCTTGGCTGCTGGCCATTTGCTTTATCTACGGTAGACCCGAACCTCTAGTTAGCTTGTTAATTTATGGATGAACGCAGATTGGTTTGACTCCAGACTCTGCCCCTTGTTAGCTGGGAAATGGTAAACCTGGTTCCTCGCCTCAACATTGGGATACTACTCGTCCCATAGAGCTGTTTTGAGAATCAGGGGAATCAATTTATGTAATAGGCATAACCCTGGAACTGATACTTTTCCCTGCTCAGGAATATCTGATGGCCTTTCAACAACCCAGAGGAAAAGAAGTCCAAAAATATAAACATGAGAGGTCTGGCCCCTGCCTACCACTCCAGCACCATCTGCCTACTTCTCCTCACAAAACTAAACTCCAAGCATATTAAATTTCCCATAGGTCTGTGAATAGGACATGCTTATGTCATGCTTCCATTCCTTTATTGTTCTATTCCCTCTGTCTAGAACATCCTTTAAGAAAATCCTCTATGCAGTGCGCCTGGGTGGCTCAGTCGGTTAAGCATCTGCCTCTGGCTCAGGTAATGATCCCGCCTTCCTGGGATCAAGTCCCACATCAAACCCCACATGGGGCTCCCTGCTCAGGGGGAACCCTGTTTCTCCCTTTTTCTCCGTCCCTCCCCCCACTCATGAGTGTGTGTGCTTTCTCTCTCTCTCTCTCGAATAAATAAAATCTTAAAAAAAAAAAAAATCCTCTATGAAATTGCAGCCTTCCCAAAAGAGAAGAGATATTCCTTGTTGGGAGCATTCCTGTAGCGCCTAAATGCTTCATAGAACTCGATCACATTACGGTTACTTTCATGCCTTGTTCTGGTAGGTCGTAACCTCTTGGAGGGCAGAGGCAATGTCTTCCTCATCTCTGCTCTATTGAGTACACTATATCTGGCACACAGATTTTCAGTAAATATTGTTTGAGAAATGGTCATTCCCCACAGCTAGAGTAACCAGAGCATAGCATGTTCCCAGTAAGTATTTGATGGACAGGGAGGTAAACTTTTGTATTAAACTTGCAACTGAGCTGTGTAATCAAGAGGGACATAATTGGACACTTTTTTTTTTTAATCTGACACTTTAACAGCTCAAATTTCAATTTCTTAGTATTTACCCTCTATCAGTATTTCAAATATTTCAAGGATGTGTACTTCACTCCTCCATAGATCGAATGGCAATATTTGAATAAATTCTTATAAGAGACCGTTTATTAACCAAATAGGTTATTCATTTGGAATTCTGATGGAGTGTCAACATTAATAATATTTTGGTTGGTGCTCGTTTTCTGCCTCCTCTGTGTAAGGATAAACTGACTATTGGTTGGCATTGGACTATGAACGGCTAAGCACAAGGACACAGCTGTTACCCATTTACACACCTGTATCCAGCGATTTGAGATCATATCCTCCGTTTCATGAAAGGGAGCGTAGCTAACAGATCGAATTTTAAGCAAATGGCTGTCCTCAGAAATTTTCTGCACATTTAATAGCACGTCCCTGCTACAAGGTCAGTAAAACCCAGCTAGAGATGATCCTGGTGGAAACAGGCTAGAGGAGGACCATGTTGACATCAGAGATTTTTGTAGGCAAACAATAGAGTGTAAAAGAACCGCTAAGCTTTAAGGTCAGGGCTCCATTCTCCCTACGGTAGAAGAAATGGGCAGGCCCAAGCCTGGAGAGATTTAGAACTGCAGAGATGGTCAGGCAAAGACGCTAGCCCAGAGGAGCATGTAGGCTTGACCTATATAAAGCGACTGGGCACCTATCAGAGAAAGAGAGATAAAGCAGAGCTTCCCCAACTTTAATGTGCCTGCAAACACACGAGGATGTTGTTAAAACACAGACTGTGATTCGGTAGTGGCTGAGGCCCGAGACCGTGTACCTCTAACAGGTACCCAAAAATGCAGATGATGCCAATGTTCTTTCAAGAGACAAGATAATAAAACCTCCACTGTGGCTTGGGAAAACCGGATTTACCCAATCTGCCTTAATTCAAAAGGCAAAACGAGGATCAGAAAGTTAGAAGAACTGCTAAGAATCCTCAAAGACTCTCCTGACAGTTCTACATTTGTTCAGGGAATTGGAATCTTCTTCTCTTTTTTTTTTTTTAATGGTGAGGGAAGGGGATGGTGGAGGAGAGAATTTGCAGTGGGTTCTTTCTGGTTTATTTACCAGTAGAATGCACCATATAAGGAGCTTTAAAAAGAAAATACAGATTCTCCTAGACCAGGAATCAGAATAGGTAGGGGAGAATATGCATGTTTAGACAGCTTCATGGGCAACTCGGATCATCGGGAAGCCCCACCCGAGTAGGGACGCCTGGAGCTTATGCCTTGGTCCCCACGCTGGGAAAGAAGGGTCGGGGTGAAGGAGTAAAGGGTAGCCTGGTGTCGTGGTACTTTTAAATTTTACCTTATGCCACTATCATTTAACACCTGCAAATAATTACTGCAACGCTTGGATTTTATTGGGTTTTAAGACTGCGTAGCGCCTGTTTCAGTTTCCTTTAGTTCTTGACTGGCGTAAGTGTGAGCATGCTCACTATAACCTCACCCCGATCTTATTTCGAGCTCTAGTCAAATGACGCCGGAAGCTTCTCATTTATAGCTTCAGGGAAGATGCTGCAAACTTAGAAGTTACCACCACATCAGAACTCTTTCAGGAGGAAACAACGGATCCAATGACGTCCAAGGAAAAAACATGGAGTGTCTGGTTTGTTTCTTACCTGCGATTCCCGTGGAGTCTGGAGGCTCATTCCTGGGTCATAATTGAAGCCTAATTGAATTAAAAAAAAGAAAAAAAAAAAACATCACTCTGTGGAGCAGCTCATGTGAATCGAGGCTAAGTTGGGATCCAGGAGGCATTTTCTCAGGGCTTCTCCTTATGAAGCCATTACTCAATTTTTCACTTTAAAAGACATCCCCTAGACAGTCTCAGCAGAGACAGGAGAAGACGAAGAAAAATGACACCGCATTTCTTGAAGAAAACAAAACCCAATTCCAAATGCTGCCCATCAGCTCAAGCCATTCATCTTCTCTGCACTTTCCTGTCATCCGATTTTATTGCCATTGAAAATCCACCAGGCAGGGATATACCTCTTGAGTGATCTGGCCAGCACCAGAGATCCAACTGCTGACCAGTGATTCTAGGTGCTTAGCCTCTTAATAAAACCGAAGGGGAGGGAAGATCCAAAGAACTGGCAAATTAGGAGAAAGGTCACCAGGTGCTTGTTGAAGCAAACAGAGTAGATGGGGCAGGAAAAAGAAAGAGAGGATGAATTGCTCGAAGATTGAAATATTTACGTTTCTATGCCAAGACGCGATGAGTTTCGGGTATGACATTTTACTGCGTCGGTTGCAAGTCAGACCAAAAGAACGTACAAAACCCCTACTTGTCAATCCAATAAATTGAAGGAAATGTCTACTCTGCGTCTCATCTTTAAAATGAAAACTCTGAGGGTACTCTCAAGGATGAAGCCAGGGATGGATAGCACTTAGCATGGTGCCTGGCTCAGTTTAGGTAGTCAGTAACCGCTTGCGAGGATCGAAGCCACTCAGAAGGGCTGCTTCGATGCACACAAATAATGAGCAGAGATGAATTCAAAGTGCAAACTTTCTCAGTATTAGAAAGCATGATTATGCACAATTCAGATATATTCACCCATTTTTAGGATCGAGGAAGCTAAACTGTAAACCTGTAGACAAGTATTCTCAATTCGTGTTTTGAGCACGAGTTATTTTGTGGAGTTCCGACTCAAAATGCCTTGTGTCTGCCCATACCATGCCCTGTGCGTTACATAGGTTAGTAAACTAAGACGAAATATAAAGTGGGATTCAAGCAGATAAAGAGGTATGTGTGAGAGGATAGGGGATCATTGAGAAGGGGCATCTTATTCAAGTTTTTCTTAGAAGAGAGAAAACTTAAGCTGAGTAAAGTCTTAACAGGAAAAAAATAACAAACTTACGGACTGAAGAATCAGCATGTGGAAAACCCAGAAGCATAAAAATGGACGATACATTCCAGGAAGCAAAATAATTGAGCGTGGCGAAGGAGAGGCTGCCTGTGGGTAATATTGGAGAAGTGGGGGGTGGTGAGATCCTGCCACAGTGGGATTCCTGAACCAAGACACAGTGCCTGATGCCTTTAAGTCTCAGAAAGGACCCCGTCAACTATTTCAGTAAGATCGCCTGGACGCAGTATGGGTGGCTCATAGCAGTCTCCAGGATGAAATTTAGTCATATATCTGCGATTGCCGTGCATTTGTATTGTGGCTTAAGAGAATATAATCAGAGGGAGTGTTTCTAAGTTGATTCTTTAGCTATATAGTCAAAGACTTCCACATCATCTGTGAGAATTCAGCTGGAGACAAAGACATAGTGTCTGGGTGGGAGATGGCAGAAGTCTCCCCCCATAGGCTCTTTTCTCTGAGATGTAGGTGGGGCTGTTTTTCCTTAACAGCGAGGGAGGTGGAGTTTGGGTTCTAATTTCAGGGTTTAAAAGTCTGATTAGGTCACTGAATTAATCACACCTGGAAAATGTTCCGCCATCTGTGGTAACAGAATGATGGAGGATTTCAGTGCCCATTATCATCAGGGTTATTCTTGGGTCTTCTGAGGATAGCTTGAACCCTAAGACCTTTAGGAGGACCCTTAGAGTTCCCTAATCCTGAAGGGGACTGCCCAACACTGAACATGCCAAGGGCCTGCTTTAGCAATAAGTTGAATCATTTGAAATCCCTGATGTTGACAGATAGTTAACTTCAAAAATGGCAGTTATGGGTGCCTGGGGGGCTCAGTCGGTTAAACAGCTGCCTTTGGCTCAGGTCATGATCTCAGGGTCCTGGGATCGAGCCCGGTGTCGGGCTCTCTGCTCAGCCAGGAGTCTGCTTCTCCCTCTCCCTCTGCCCTTCCCCCTGTGTGTGCTTGTGCACACACTCTCTCTCTCTCAAATAAATAAAACCTTTTAAAAATACCTGGCAGTTTTATGTAGTTCTATCTAATCATGATTTATACATATCAAGGGCCTCAATATTTTGAAAAATGATTGGAGGCAAATTCACACTGACAGATGGTGGCAGCCCATCTCGTCAGCTGGCGGAGCTGAGGGTTTCTGTCAGAGGCCCCTATTCTGAGACAGGTGGAGATGTGTCTACTGACAAAGATTTTCTCCTGCACTAGACTCTCATCAGATTCCTCTGAGCTTTTCCCAGCTAGGCGTCAACTTATGGACTTCCACGTTCACCTCCATATTGCCCAATTTTAGCAAGAATCCTGCTAAGTCAAGGTAGGTAGAATCTCATGCCTTTGATACCTGATCACCTTGGTTATTGGATGAGGTTCCTCACTCCCCAACATGCCCTCTCCGATGTGTGATCAACCTGGCCTATCTTCCACACAAATCCTGTTTGGTCAATTTAATCAGAATCTCTTTCTTCTTCTGTTTCTTTCATGCTTTCCCATCTACTAACCCCCATCCTGTTCCTTTACTATAAATTCTCACTTTTCCTTGTTGTATTTGGAGTTGAGCCCAATCTCTCTACCCTATTGCAAGACTGCATTGCAGTGGTCCCTACACCTATCCTGATAAACTCTCTAAATAGTCTGCCTTACTGCTCTTTAATGAGTGTCACGAATAATTCTTCAACACAGCTAACCATGGCAAAAGACAACCCAGCCCAGCCAGCAACTGCTGCCAATCGCACAGTCCCCCATGAGAATCACATGCTCCTGGTTAATTGCTTTCTGCTGTTGACTCTTACTGATCCTCCTCCATGTGAGGTGCAGAACCAGCCAGGGTTCATGAGCCCCCTGCCTGCCCTCAGCTGGACCCTCTCAGACTTGGGTGCAAAGCCTTAATTTTTGTTAAAGTTGGGAACAAATTCATTCTGTTTCTTATCTCTGTTCCACAACTGACTACAAGCCTCTCAGGTCATCTCTTGTTTCCCAGACTCTCAACCTCTCACGTTTTTGCCCTTCCCTCCATGCACCCATGTTCCTCCCCTCCCCTCTCCTCCAGAACCTTCCAGGGAGCTGTGGGGAACTCCCTTTCAGACGAGTCATCTTTCAAGTGGATAGACAAGTTAGTTAGTTTGAAGTAACCTCACTGCGGCTGTAGATCCAAGCTGGGTTTCCCAACCCAGCTTGACTAGAAATTATTCTGATATTTGAGGTCTATTTCTTTTAAGATTTTATTTTTAAGTAATCTCTACACCCAACGTGGGGCTCAAATTCAATACCCCGAGGTCAAGAGTCACATGCTCTACCAAGTGAGCCAGCCAGGCGCCCCTGAGGTCTGAGTCTGGTTCCTCTGGTAGAAGAAGAGTTAAACCCAGCACCTTCATGACACCAACACAAAGGGCCAGCCCATTGGACATGGCCTCACCTACTGCCATGTTCTATCCTAAAACCCCCTTGGACTTCCCTTCTTATTCTGTTTCAAGTCCATAGTACATCATTCTCTTGGTTGTCCGTTAAGGAAAGAGTAAATCTAGGAATTCTATTTCTCCCTCATTTGAGAAACAGAAAAACAGGCAGACAATCGGAGACACACATGGTAGCTGAAAAGTCCTGTTTTCTTCCAGAGCATTGTAGTTTAAGATACTATTCTCCATCTTCACCCCATCTCCTTGACGATAGGTGGTTTCACAATTTTCTGAGGTATTGTCTTTCGGCTAAACACCAGGTGCTGCAGCCAAGCCTGACTTTCCTCCTTCTCAATGGTCTCTCCACTTCCAAAGCAGTTTGTGGCTAAGTCAGGGATCACCTTCCAGAATGATGAGAAAAGTAGGAGCGCAACCTAAATTGGTTTGCGGCCCAAAGGTCTCAACGTCTAGAGATCCTAAAACTCTCTGTGGTTGAAAACTGTGCTCACTGCAAATCATTGCCAAGGCACATCAACTTTTCAAATGTCAAGTTTTAGGAAGACTATGGATCGGTCACAGGGAATGGATCTGCCCACATTCTGTCCAAAGACATTTCTCTAATGTTATCACAAGGCCAGGATACCTTAAATGGATCGCTTCTACTATTAGTGAAGTATGAGACAAAGGATTTGCCAGTGGAGTAATACTCCATGTCCCTAGTTCATGCTTTGTAGGCTCTCTAAAAGACTGGCAGCTCTGTTGGACACAATGGCGCACAGAAACCTGCAAATGGAAAGTGGGTCATTTCGTAGTCTATGTCCCCTTCTCTGTCTTCCTTCCAATCTACTGCTGGTCCTGGTACAGAATTTAGATCACTAGAAATCTTATCTGTGGCAGACAATACTACCTGTTTATAAAAATTCATGCTCTTCTTTTCTTGCCAACTACAAGACCTTTAACAGGCTCTGTGGGAGTTGGGCATGGCCATGAGCTTGAGTGGCAGACAGATGAGACAAAATGCTGTGTTGTTTCTGGGCCATGGCTTTCTAAGAAAGTTTGTGTTTCCCCCAGTCTTTGCCCTTTTTCGCTGGCTCGATGGGCTGGATGCAACCGACCGCAAGGCTGTAGCGGTAGGCAGGGCCAAAGAAGGGAGTTCCTATACCAATGTGTGCAGAACTCCTGCATCCAGAAGCACCGGCCTGGACTTTTCCATGAGCAAAAGATACAACTCTGTTCTCTTTGTCCCTGCACATGTTTGTCTCTGTGGCTTAGCCTACCCGACCTCATTCAATATTTCGCCACATTCACTTAACTCCTTATAAAGGTTTTAAAAGAGCTCTTGTATTTATTCAAGTAGATGTTGTCCAGCTTGAAAACAAACACTGGCCCATCAGCAGAGGGCTTTTCAAGACTCCAGTTCTGGCCATGTCAGTGCTGCCATTTGCGGGGCTCACTCTAGTCTTATCTATATGACCATGCTCATAGGGAAAGCTCAGATTTCACCTGCTTCAAAGTGTTGCTTCAAAGGTGTTCACTTACTCCTGAGTCAGTGTTGGTGAACCCTGTTTAGGTTTGCAGTCACCCCGTCCTAAAAGGGAAGACATCTGCTTGACCACGGCGCCTAGTATCTCTTAGGGATATGGCTTTCTCAGCCCAAAGAGAAGTGTATGTAAAGCCCTAATTTTTGTCTACTGCCTAATTACTATCTGTTATTTGTATTTGACCTGGTGAATTCTGGGGGTTGGAAAGGGGAGGAATAGAAAGCTGTGAAACCTGAATCAGGGTCCCTTGTATTCAACTCAAAAGGGCATGGAGACTTTTTGCCACATCTTCATGGTAACATTAGACCTTTTTGCTTAGAGCACGGGCTAGGCTAGTGGATATGTCCCTAACAACGATGAAATCTACAAAGCCCCTTGCACCTTACACGATTTTACTTAATCTTCACAACAACCCTGGGAGATAGTCAGGATGATCTTATGGTTCTGGGATTCCATTTGAAGAAACCGAGGTGTAGAGAAAATGTGCATTAGGAACTCTGATCATCACGCAGGTGGTCCGTGTCCGGTGTCCTTTGTTTTGTGTATTATAAGATCGAGCGATTCCCCACCTCCAAGGGCACCATTCACATTCCTGTCCTGTTCCATTGTTTTCCCTGAGATGGGGTGTCTGTACAAGCTGACTTTCAAGGTTCCCTCAGCTAACATCTTTTATGACTCTATTCTGCTCCCTACTTTCATAGAAAGAAGTTTCTAGGTGCCCATGATGCTGAAGGCCTGGGGTTTTTTCTCTTCTGCAAATTCTGTCTTCACAATGTTGAAAAGGCTTCAAGTTTTATTTCCCGAAGAGCCCCTTCTTCATTTCTCTTCTCTCAACATTGATTTCATGCCCTTAAATACATTATGTTTGAAGCTGTGATTTGGCCCTGCAATCAAGCCAGGAATGAAGTTAATCTCAGCCCATTACACTACTAATGCTTATCTTCACCTCAGGATGTTTTCCAAAGTACTTAGAAGTCATTATGCCTTATAGGACCTAGAGGTTTGCTAAGTTTCCAGTTTGTTTAAAATTAGTGTGACCATATAATTTATTATCTTAACTGGGATACTTTTAGTGGGAAAGGAGGCTTTATTTAATAATTACACTAGGACAGGTGGCATTATCTGGGACTACCTCAATCAAATGGGCATATACCTGAAAGTATCTGAAAAGTACCTGTAAAGGCATCCTTTGGTGGGGAGAGGGGTGTGCTCTGGCTTTATAGTCTAACGTTGGTACCACTCCACCCCATCCCCAGCTTATTTTCTACTTTAACACCCAATGCACTTTTTCTCATGTATCTTATCACAATATATAAGAACACATTTATTTATGCACTTTAAAAGCATCTGAATTCCTCATTCAACTTTTTTGTTCCGTAAGGCAAGATCTGAAGCCAAGCACAGCATTCAACACGCAGTAGATTCTCAATAAACGCTCTTGGACAAAGGAATGAGTAAGTCTACCACTCAGGGGCATCTTGTTGATGATTCAACAAGATCCCCAAATAAGCAAGGTTTTTGCAAAGGAAGCCAAAAGCCAGAGACTGGGCTAGAATTCAGAACCTAAACACAGTTGCTTTGTATTTTTGCTCTCTGGGCATAAATCCCACCCTTTCCCTGGCCAATGGCATAGGGATAGATTTTGTGCTGGGAAACATTTAAACTTAATGGCATTCCAAAATGTATTAATAGTGGATGAAAAGGTGTAATGAAGGTTATTTTTTCCCCCTCAAATGAAACGGAGCCAAAGAGTGGTTTTCTGGTTGCTCTGGGAGCCCACAGGGACAGGCAGAACTTTGGGTCCAGAACAAAGACTTCAGGGGCCATTCATCACCTGCCCAGGATCAGCAACAAAATTCTACCAGGTCATTAAATTGGTAAGGTTTTAGAGAACTGACTCATGTAAATCAGACTCAGAAGAGAGCAATAAATGGGCTGGCATGCCAGTCTTTAACTTTTACAAAGAAAGTTAGGCCAACCATCCCAGAAGACTCATGTCTACTGGTCATCACAATCTCCCCTGTGGGGCAATGTGAACTCATGCCCAAAGGCTGCTCAGGATTCTAGACTCCAGATAGGGGGTTGCATGACCTTAATGGTGTTGGAATCGAGCTTTGAGAGTGTGGAGTGCTCAGGTTCTATAGGGATGTAAATAATGTCAGGTGCTGAGAGTCACCTTACAGAAATACATCTGCTCTTAGAGAATCCTTCTCTGTAGAACTGGATAAGCCTGAATGATTATAATTTTAATGGGTGATATTAGAGTGTTTGTCATAATGCACACAATAAACTAGGGGAAGATTTTTAAGATTTTAAATGGGATAAGACACTAGAAAATAAGAAAGAAATTAGAAATATGGAATTCAAGGAGGAAAAAGAAGAGAGAGAAATAACCTGATATTGGCATGGAAAATAGAGTCTGCAAAGTTCTGTGTGCTTGATGGAGGAAGACTGTAAATCTGAGCTTGAAATTTCCAGTAGCCAGGATGGAGAAAAGATGAATCAATTATTCCTCTCCAGGTTCCATTTATCATCCCCTCATGTCTGACATGTTAGCAAATAGCTGGGTGATTAAGTTCTATCCTGGTTTCAAAGATTAGATTGGATGGGAAGACTACCTAGTTTTTCCAGGTGTAGATTTACATATCATCTTATTGGGATGATACTTCTACATATGGATGACGTATGGTGTCAAACATAGGGCGTTTGTTTTTTAAGCTTATTTCCAAACTCTGCAGGGTGTGTCATACTTGGAAATGGAGCGCTGTGTACTGACCCGCATCTATCACTGAATAATAATCATGAAGACATGGCGTATTCTTAGGTTAAGTATGATCAACCAAGTTTCCTAATATGTAAATCACAGATTTTTTTTTTAATGAAAGCAACACTTTTATTCCCTCGACACATACATATTATGGTCTACTATAACTGAGGCAATACCTTGACTCATTCCCCTTTTTGGCATGGCAAGGAAATGAAATTCCTTCCATAATTAGCCAATATCTTATGTTCCTTCTTATAACATGACATGGATCACAAGAAAATATTATTTTGCTACTGAGTAGTGATTCTTAACTCCTCTCCTCTGTTCTCCACCATCTTCCAGCCAGATGTGGGTCACTGCTGGGATGCTGGGCACGTGTCATAGTCAAGTCACAACCGAGTTGGAAATCACTGCCATAGAGAACACTATCTGAGCAAACTCAAATTTTTCATAATGAAGTCACCTTAACTTAGCCATGAGCTGGAACATGATAATGTTTTTGTTTTAGTGACCTTGTTGTTAGAGCCATATTTATTTTATTGTGATCTAAACTATGTCGGAAAAGAGAATTACCAAAAATTTGCATTTGTCCAAACTTTAAGATATGGAGTTTTATAGTTGTATATATATACATACCCACACACACAAAGAACACAAGAAAAGTCCAGCGGCAGAAAACTCTAACATATTTTAAAAACTTCATAATAAGTCATGTAGAAAGTGACATATTGCTAACTTCCCTAGACAAGGAAAGGTAACAGCCTTCATGGTGCTCAGGAATTGCATTCAATTAAGCATCCAATAATTCCATCCCTCATTAGAGATAATCAGTGTCTAGAAACTAGATTGATAGATGTTTCTAAAATTTTGGCTATGATTACACAGAAGAAATTATACTGGAATTAGAGAAAAATCATAAAGAAATTATTTAGTAAAACATTCACAACATATAAAAATACTTCTTTCCTCTTACCTCACTCCAAGATTAGGTCTTACTTATTTATCAGGATTTTTTTTTTTTTTTTTACTCTAAAATATACTCTTACTGGAATCAAAATGTAAAAACATCTTATTTATAAAAAATATAATGAACACACGGGCCAAAATAGATTTTTATAAGTTTAATAGCCCGATTTAGCAAATGATAATACTGCAGCTTGGAAGGGATAGAACTTGAAATTCAAATCTTTGAACCCTAAGCTCTGAATTAATCTGTTATATGGCTATAATAAATACAAAAGAGTGTGTGTGTGTGTGTGTGTGTGTTTGTTTTCCAAAACTGGGGTCTTTGTCAGATTCTCACGAGGTTTGTAACTTTCAAAAGATTAAGATTTATTATTTTACAGGCTAATTTGGAGCTTTGTATATAGCCTCAGGGTTGATAGGATAAGATAAGAGCGGGACAAATATAATTAAAACTTCAGAGGCTTGCTTACTAGTAACAGAGACAGATGCGTGTGTATAAAAAAGAAAGCCCAATGCAGACTTAGAAAATAAGAGTTAACAGAAAGTCCTTGGTTATAATTTCATTAAGCCCAAACAGGAAATTAGTGAGTGAGAATTAGTTGCAGAACTTCCTAGATTCGGAGTAAAGAACTGTAGAGTTTCTTATAGTCTGGAATGTTTCAGTTCATGACAATGTTCTGCATTATTCTTGTTGAGATAGGGATTTGCAAAACCCTTAGAGCATCCGGATAGATATTAGGAAAATCAGAACCTCAGAAACCTGACAACTTATTATGTGTTTCAGAATCTCGTTTGAAATTGTTTGGAACTCGAAACTCCGCAAATATTTTTTGGCCTCTAATTTACGTACCACGGAGTAGGAAGAACATTTTCAGAATCATCTTAAGAGTCACAGTGGCTACTGTGTTGGGCAGGAGCAGCATTTGGCCTTGCTGATGCAATAAGTAAGAGGAATTCGGTGTCGTAGGAATTAGGCCTGAAGTATCAATTAACTATGTCTTTGATTTGTAGACTCATATCCCCATCCTATATTTGTCTTAGATGTAAGTGGGATTAATTAGATAAGAACTAAGCGTGATTTGGGCACGAAGCACTGTGATACTAATTCCATGATGAGATGAGGCCAAGTTGAGACTAGAATTCAATGTGTTGGCCTTTGTATGGGTTCCTTATCCTCATGGTCGCCATGTTCATGCTCAGAGATGCAAGGGGCTTCAAAGAGATTGATGTATCACTGTTCACAGCAAAGAAAAGCATCAGGTCATCTGCTGGCTGATTATATGGGATCAAGCCCTCCACACAGCATTTCTGGGCCCCTCTGACACTGTATTAATGCAAATCAGTTTTTACAACTGAGACTTCTCTTTCTAGTTCAGAGGGATCTGCGAGTTACACCTTGCTTCCCCTGCTGGGCTTCCCTTTATAGGGAGTGAAAAGTAGAACTTCTAGGAGATTAAGAAAAGCCAAGATCTGCCCTGGAAAATATGACTTAAAGAAAAGGAGAAGGTGGAGGGGAAACCATCACCTGTATACACCTGCATGCATACGTATCACCTATGTGTGAATTGTATGGCTATACAATATATAAACATATAATTTATTAAATGATTATTTTTCATTAAAAGGGCAGTCAACCTTTAGTTTTAATTTTTCTGAATTCTTCTTCATTGTATAATTTTTTTAATTAAGATTTTATTTTTTTAAGTAATCTCTACACCCACCATGAAGTTCAAACAACCCCAAGATCAAGGATCACGTACTCTGCCGACTGAGCCAGCTAGGCACTCTTTCATCATATAGTTGTAATTCCAACACTTCTGAAGAATTTCTTTGTTCATTATACATCATAAAAGTAACACTGAAAATGGTATTTAGCAAAATGTGTGCTTTAATCAAACTAATTATATTATTCAACAACATTAATAAGCATATATAAGAACCACACGTATACAGAGCAATAAACAAAAAAAATGTTTTATCTTCAAAATTTTAAACAAACATCACTTCCTTTTGCTTCTGGCTGGAGTCACACCTGCCCCAGGTGAGAATTATCCTGTTTGTTACAGAGCCACACAGCAGGCCATGAATAGCTACACAAAGAAAAAGATGCTATTTATAAGGAAATAGGCTTTGTGTTATATTATGAATTTATATGGGTTACAAAATTTTATGTGATTTTTTTTAAGGCTCTGTAGTGGAAAAAAAAAAGACACACTGATTTTGTGTCCTTATATACTGTAGATTTATGGAATAAAATTAGTGAGGAGGCAGTGAAATCATCATGGGTGCTAAGGGGTCTATTAAAGCTTAGATAACTAAACTCGCTTTCCTGTTAGAAGCACATCGAAACAACTACAATTTCCTACAAAAACGTGTAATGTAATAATATCATTTCATGCCTCAACGGATAACAGAAGGTCTGAATTTAAGGTTACTCTCTGTAGTAGATAGGATTACCTCCTTCTAAAAAAGCAGAACACAGAGAAAAGTTTATCATCCTTCTCAGTAAACAGACTAACTGAAGACCGAATTCGAGGTCCCTCTGGTGACAAAATACAGAATATGTTTGGATGTAACTTAAACAGGACCTTCCTCCCACCTGGCTAATGATCTTTAATCTTTATGCTTTTATGGTAACTGGTTTATAAATAGTCACTAACCCTTGGTCTTAACATTTACAAAATTGGTTAATGACTAGCCCAGTGCTTTGCATGGTTAAAATACTTAAGTCTTCCAAAATTGCTCATTAAAAACTGTGATGACTTGGGGCTATAGGGTTTCACATACAGTTTTAACCCTGGAGAACTCAAAATACCTGGGCTTACGATTTTTGTTTTTTACACTCTCTGTCTTAGAGGAACCCCACAGAGTAAATCCTCAGGTGATACTGGCATTTGTGGTAAAAATCTGCCATCATAACTCTGGCTGACCTCGTGGAAGCCCAGAACCAACCAAACAGCTGTTACAAAGGAGTTATGCTAGTTTCCTATTGCTTCCGTGACAAATTACAACTTTGGCAGCTTACGGCAACACAAACTTATTATTTTACAATTCTGGGAGGCTGAGGTCCAAAATGGGTTTCGCTTGGCTAAAATCAAGGTATAGACAGGGTAGCTATTGCTTCTGAAAGCTCTAGGGGAGGATGTGTTCTGTTGTCTTTTCAGCCTTGTAAGAACATCCTGATTTCTTGGCTTAGAGGCTTGTAAAGTTGTCTTATCCTCAAAGCTAGAAGCACAGCATCTTCACATCTCTGACTCATACTGCCTTATCTCTCTCCCATCTTTAAGAACCCATGAGGTTACATAGAGCCCACCTGGGAAATCCAGGATAATCTTTCCATCTCAAGACCCTTAATTTATACCTATAAAATCCCTTTTGCCAGGTTAGGTAATAGTCATGGGTTCCCGAGATTAGGACATGCATGTTTTTTGGGGGGTGTCATTCGACTATCACAGAAAGGTTGACAACATTAAATTATATTTAAAAATAAAATAAATTTATCTTTAGTTATAAAAATGATGTGGTAATGTTCACTTATATAAAAGACCATAGATAATTAAAGTTCTTCAGGTTCTTCTTTTCACTTTTTATTCTCTTCCTTTTTTTTCTCCTTTTATTTCTTTCAGTCCTTTAGGATTTTGACATAATTACTTTGAGATGAGAAATGAGTTATCTACTGACGTTAATATCTTTACAATATTTAGTCTTCCCATCTGAAATATAGTTTATTATTCTAGTGTTTTGATCTTATGTTAAAACGTCAGGGAAGTTTTACACTTTTTTTGAGTTTTTTTTAGTTTGTTTTCAGGTATTGTTGTTTATATGAGGAATATGATTATTTTTTAAATTGCATTTTCTAAAGGATTATCACTGAATTATAGGAAAGCTATTGCTTTTTTTTTTTTTTTGGTATATTATTTCAATATCTATCCAGCCATCTTGATAAACTCTAGCTTCTAAATGTTAAATATATTTTCTTAGTCATTTTACAGAGACAAAGTATTCATTCGAATGAGAATTTTACCATTAACCATACTTTGCCAGAACCATATTTTTAATATATGCATTTCAGAGTATAAATTTACTTCTGAGCCCTGTATTAGCTGCATCTCACAAGTTTTCATATGTAGTATAAGATTATTGTTCAGTTCTTAATATTGCAGTCTACATTTTTTTATTGTGCTATATACAGATAACATGAGATCTACCCTCTTAATTTTTTAAGCATATGGTGCAGTACTGTTAACTATAAGCACGATGTTGTACAGCATATCTCTAGAATTTATTCTTCTTCTATAACTGAAACTACATCTCTCGAATAGCAATTCTCCAATTCCTCCTTCCCTCAACCCTTGGCAACCACTGTCCTACTTTCTGCTTTTATGAGTTTGACTATTTTAGAAACCTCATAGAAGCGGAATCATATAGTATTTGCCCTTCTGTGACCAGCTTATTTCATTTAGCATAATATGCTCAAGGTTCATCCGTGTCACCACATATAGTAAGACTTATTTCTTTTTTATAGCTGAATAATATTCCATCATATGTATACATTTTCTTTATCCATTATTGGACATCTGGGGAGTTTCCACATCTTGGCTATCGTGAATAACGCTGCAATGAACACTGGAGTGTGTAGGTCTCTTTGAGATCCTGATTTCAATTCTTTTGAATAAATACCCCAAAGCGGATTGCTGGATCTTACGGTAATTCATTTTTAATTTTTTAAGGAGCCTCCCTCCTGTAGCAGCTGACATTCCCATCAACAGTGTGCACAGATTCCAATTTCTCCACATCCTTGTCAACGATTATCTTTGTTTGTTTGTTAATGGCCATTCTAATAGGTATGAGATCATATTTCATTGTGCTTTTGATTTGCATTTCACTGATGATTCATGATGCTGAGCCTTTTTTTCCCCTATATACTTGGTCATTTGTGTGTCTTCTTTTGAGAGATGCCTGTTTAAGTCCTTTGCCCATTTTTCATTTGGGTTCTTTGGGTTTGTTGTTGTTGTTGTTGTTGTTGTTATTGTTGAGTTGTAGGAGATCCTTATATATTTTAGATATTAACCTCTTACCAGATTCATGGTTTGCAAATATTACTTCCTACCCCGAGGTTTGTCTTCTTATTCTGTTGATGGTTTCCTTTGCAGAGCAGAAGCTTTTTAGTCTGATGTTGCCCCACTTGTCTGTTTCTGCTTTTGTTGCAGTCTGTTTGGAATAGGATGTCTCCCTCCCTGGAGCATATTGGGGTCTTCTTCCGTTACATTCCTGATGACCTCTTCCAGGCCGTCTGGGGCTCTTCTGCTAGAAACAGGTGGTGACATGGAAACTATCAAAGATGCCATCACCACCCAGGAATTTCTGTGTCTCGGACTAGGTCTTTGTCCTCCTACCTGCTCAGCTGCAGCTCCAGACAAGCTACTTCAGCATCTCTTTCCAGCTTCCTTTGCCTCTTCAGAGGAGCCCCACGATGCCCTCTGGTTTTAAGGAATAAGCCCAGTTTGGACCCACGGAAAACTGGCTGTTTCCAGTATCTCACCAGAGCTGAACTTGTAGCTGTCTCTGTCTGATTTTTGATTTGGACACCAGGAGGCCTGCTATGTTTCTGGTGTATGGAGTTATAAATATTGTTTTTTAATCTAGATGGTGTTACTTTTTTTTTTTCTGTTTGTTTTATCTATCCATTGGAGCCGAGAGGTTACATGAAGGTATGACTTTCTTCTCTGCTTCTCTTGGTCAGAGACTGCGCTTCCTGGATGCCTTGATGGCTCTCCTCAACACGATGTCATCATTATTCTGGACGTTCAGAGGTCCTTCATTTTTTGTTTTCAGAGGAAGACACGCTCTTATTCTGAATGACTGACTTGCTACCACTATTTCTAAATGTACTTCTTTCCACTGTTCTGGGCTCTTGCCCTATCAATTACCCTCTGATCTTTGAACTCTTTTTGCTACCTTCCTTTCTGAATGAAAACATGCTAAGGCTTCCTTTTGATAAGAACTAACAAACAACACAAAACAAACAACAAATACTCTTTTCATTCACTCTGCTACTCCCTTGAAAGATAATGGCTCTTTATTTTCCTTTAGTGTTTAAACACTTTGGAAGAAAGAACATTACACATTTGCTAAGTCTCGGGTTTCCTTCCCATCTCATCATGCTGCTTGCAATCTGGCTTCTGTTTTTACTACTGAAAGCAAATTGCCCCCTTGAAAGTCATTAATAAATCCTTATAGACCAAATACAATGAGTGTTTTTCAGTTTCCCCTTTTCTCACCTTCCCTGTAGCATACCAAGTTGCTGGCTACCCCTTGTGGCTTTTAACTCTTCCCTATTTTGTGCCTTTCCTCCTGATACTTTCCTAATCTTTAGTGACTTTCCCTCTTGGCATAGATCATTTGCTCCCATTTTTACCTTTTTAACAGATGATCTCAGAAATTTCTTGGTAAGCAAGTAGTGCTTCATATCTTTTTAGAGGAAGTGAGTTGTCTTGAATAAAATTCTGGAGCCAGAAAGATCCTACTTCTCTGCCACCAAGTAATGTTCTCACTGTAAAATGTGGTTAAGGATACGTGTTGGTGAGTTGCTGTCACAATTAAATGAGATAATATGTAAAGTGTTCAACGTATGGCAGGCACTGGATTGGAGCTCAAAATGTTAGTTCCTTTTTCTCGCCTTCCTTATGCAAAGAGGCAGACCTTAAATTCAGTTAAGCTCAAAATGTCCTGTCCCGTATTGTCTATACCCTGTCTCTGTTTAGTATTTCCTACTCTCTGCTAGACATCTAAGCTAGGTGCCCCAGTAGTGCTTCAAGCTCAGTGTCCCTAGGTGAATTTATCATCCTTCCCCAAATCTTTGTCTTTACCTGAAGTTATGTTTCTAGTAACCATGGCAGCCTTCTTCTGGTGTGTGATTTGACTTGGCCCATTGTGTAATTTGGTCCTTCATACCAATAGATTGTGTACCCATTTATTATTTTACTTCTAGGAATCACCATCCTAGTTTAGAGCTTTATAGCCCTTTTCAAGGCTACTGCAATAGATTGCTATCTACTTTCATTCCAAGCCCTGTTGCTAGATGTATCTTCTTGAAGCATTGCTTACAACTCTCTCTCTAATGTAAAAATCTTCAGATGCTCCCTATCCTTACCTAAATAAATCTCAGAAGTCCTTTTAGGTTGGTGTTCATGGCTCTTGACAAGTGTGGCCCAACATTACTTCCAGAGTTAATATTCTCCAATGTCTCATTCAGGGGTTATGTATCCAATTTGCGTGTGTGTGTGCTTTGTTTTTAAGCACTGGTCCCACTTTTTCAAAACTAAATCATAATACAGGGACCCACCCCACCAAATATGAGCTGGTTAAACTAGGTAGGAAACTTGCTCCAGTCTCAACCAATTTTACCCTCATGCTCTTGGTGGCTCCCTTTGAGTCCTGCCATAGCCAGTGTACCCCTTCATTCACCAGAAATGTCTCAAACTTTTCATCCCCTGGGCCATCACTCCAACTATTGCTTTTGCCTTCAAAGAGCTGCTGAAACCATACCCATCCTATGTGACCCATCTCAGCCGTGGAATTTCCCCCAATTATTTTAGTTCAGTGAGATCTTCACCTCTGCCTCCAGCATCCTGTTAATATCCAGCCTAAGGACTTTAGATTCTGCTTCATACTATAGTCATTCATGTTTATATCTGACTTTCTATCATAGATCATAATTTCCTGGAGGATAAGTTTTATTCATTTTAAATTTTTTTTAGAGAGTGAGAGTGTGAGCAGAGTGCAGGAGGAGAGGGGCAGAGGAAGAGTGAGAGAGAATCCCAAGCAGTCTCTGCGCTCAGTGCTGAGCCCCATGTGGGGCTCAGACTCACAACCCTGTGATCATGACCTGAGCCAAAATCAAGAGTCCGACACTCAACGGACTGAGCTTCCCAGGCACCCTATGGAAATTCAAAATTTTAAAACTCCTTTGACTCTTCCTTGCATACAAAATGGTTTGATGGAGTGGACACTCAAATGAAATATTTGTATGATAAGTTTGTATGTATTGCTTACAGCTTTGAAATGCCTTGAAACGCTAAAGAAAACTGTGATAGTCATACATCTAATAATTTAATTTCATATTATCGCTGGAAATATATATGCATGTATATACACACATACATGTATATATACACAGATAAAAATGTGAATAATATCAGAAAATATATAAAAATTTCAGAAGGAATTATTCACTTCTAACACGGTTCATAATTAGACTTATCTTTAGATTTTATTTATTTGACAGAGAGAGACACAGCGAGAGAGGGAACACAAACAGAGAGAGCGAGAGAGGGAGAAACAGGTTCTCCGCCGAGCAGGAAGCCCGATGCGGGGCTCGATCCCAGGACTCTGGGATCATGCCCTGAGCCAAAGGCAGATGCTTAATGACTGAGCCACCCAGGCGCCCCTAGACTTATCTTTAAAAGAAAAAATTTCACCTGGAAAAATAAGGAATAAAATAACTACGAAGGAATAAAACCCAACCTACTTCCATAGATTAATCGATGCCTCCATTTTTGTTCAAGTAGCCAGTTGGATCATGCCAAGGGCCTGTGGGAGGTGCTTTTGTCTTGGTGAGTCAGCAGCGCTGCGTTCTAAATTCAGAGAGTACAGTTGCTCCTAATTAAGAAGAGTTTTATTTCCTAAAAAGTTCCAGGCAGTTTATGGTATTCTGACTCTCTGTGGTCACAAAGGCTTCTTCGGAGAAAAAAACTTAAAGGTTTATTAACTGCTATTTGAAAAATCACTTTCAGTAATATGTTTAATTACATCTCTACCTTAAGAATTAAATTTTGCTTTTTTAAATGTAATCAATGTTGTGCTGCTTTTTCATGCACAATGCATAGTTATTTTAGCATCGTGTAATTCAAATAACTTGGCTTGCCACCAAAAAATATCGTTTTGAGGAACCTGAGGTGCTCATCTTTGATTTTCTCATTTTCCCTCCCAATACATAAATGAAAATGAGTTCAAAGTGGCTGCCTGAATTCCCAAAGTCTCTCAGAAAAAAATGAAATCTTCTTTTCCCAGACCACAGTGTGGTGAAATAAATTAGTATAATGATTTATGTTTACTGTTTTAGTCAATTCTGATAGAGATTATAGAGACAAAATGACAAACTGCCTTAGTGGTAAACTTAAATCATGTCAGCCAATCTTTAGTTTTTCCTTACCCTAATTGCTCCTCCTGTTCATTTATCTTCCCAGACAATCTTTGGAAGAAATACTAGTTCAATCAGTGCTAGTGCAAACCACCCGAGATAAAAAAGTTTAGTCTAATTTGTCTCACTGCACTGTAATGCCTCTAGCAAACAAATCTTGGTTTGAAGGAGACTAAAGAAACCTGAATAATTATGGTGCAAAATGCTCTCTCTTTGCATTTCTAAAGATACCGTTTATGTATCTGTAGTCTCTTCCTCCCTCCATACTTCATTTCCTTGTGTCTTTGAAAACACTGACAATTTCCAAATTAAAACCAAGAATTACGTGCAATATTTTTATTCACACAGTTCATGACCTGTTCAATACAAAAGTAAAGGTATAGACTTTTTAAAGGAAAATATCCTTCCGTATTCTAATCACACTGCAGAAGAATATGTTGAGAAGTGACTAGAGAGGTAATGAAGACATTCGTGTTTAAAATGGAGATAAAACCTCTAGCTAGGCAGAAAGGCTTGGAGACATGTAACCTTTCAGGTGATGAGAAGAGGGTTAAGAGTTTCTGTTCTTTGTTTCACCAGCAAAACTTTATAATGGGCGTACTTTGTGCCCCAAACAGCTAGGTAATCCAGGGAAATTGGCTTGTATCAAGTCTCTTTTGTGTTTCTGTTGAAGAGTTTTTGTTGAAGAGAATGTCATCTCCATCTTAGAAAACCTATCAAACCAGGGCGATTATGATTAAAGTCTTTTTATTTTTTTCTCCCAACATAGGACGAATCTGACTTCTCTGACTCCTCCCGGGATCCATCAGAGAGAAGATTCTAAATCTGAGCTGTTAAGTGGGTGCCTTTGTCAACAAGAGTGGGGTTAGGCCTGAGCAGCAGACCCAGCAGTCCTCCGTCACTCTTGCCTGCATAAGAAGGAGAAAGACCACTAAGGCCCTCGGTGGTCTGTGGAATCACAGTGTTCACTTGGATGCCCACCACACAAGCGTCTGATGTGACATCTTAGGAGTTTCAGATGAGGGACCCTTTTCAGGCCATGGCTCAGCAGTATCCCTCAAACACACAAGATGGATTTTCATGCTTCTCATGAAGCGTTAGATCGAAGGGGTCTTAGAAACCATCTCTAAAATGACAGACATGAATATAATGGAGACACTGTGGTCTAGAAAAGGTAAGGGACTTTCTTAATATCGTATGGGAAAGAAGGTGGAGAGCTCAGATGGGGACTAAAATGTTAAAGCAAACTTGACTCTTTGCTGGTTACGAAAGTCACTTCTACACCAACGTACTTGGACTTGGGCACCTAACAAGCCTGCTTTGAGTCTTCTCTTTTAGAAGAGTGGCAAAGAGGTTAATTAACCCCCGTGCAGAGATCACTGTGCTAGGAGCTTTGCAGAGAACACAGAAGAACCACCGCCCAACCCCAAGAAGCTCACACGCTGGTGGATGAGATGAGTGGGCAAATGACTTTCTGAAGTGCAAAGCTGAATCAGTCAAGGGCATACCACAGGTTATTCGTAGCTCAAGAAATATTGTGACAGAAGAGATTACTCGGATATAAAACTTCTCTTCATTTGTGGATCTTAACTGTGAAGGGAGAAGAAAAAGAATGGTGTCTATATGTGTGGACGATGCAGCTGAGTTGAGGTGTTGCAATTCAAGTGATGGGCAAGTTATCCACGTCCTTTTCCAAACTCAAAAGAGAAAATAATGTGTGATGTATTCAGACGAGAAATAAAGAGACCCATGGTTTTCTTGTACTTTGCAATTCCAGTGACCAGTTAAGTATACAAGTAATAGTGTTACCATATTTCTCCTCTGTGGGATGTTGTTACGGGGAGAGGCACGTGCCTGCCAGGGAAGTGATTATGGAAGAGTTCACATTGATCAAGTACTACTGGGTTGCTACACATCGTCACGGGTGCTTTGATGTATTTTATCTCACGTCCTCATCACAGCAGTCCTATAAATAACGGTGACTATCTCCATTTTAGAGATGAGAAAATTGGATTTTAGAGACAGTAAGTAATGAGCCCAAGATCCCATAGGTAACAAATGACAGAGCCAGAATGTTAACCCGATCCGAAGACCCTGGTACCCATGCTCTTCTTGATCCTACTGCTAAAGCGTGACGCTTCAGAGAAGAGAAAAGGAAATGAAGGATTTCAATCCCAGGGAAAGAAGACTTTTCACAAAAGAGGAGTACATTTGGGCAATCAGAGGCTGGAAGAAAGAAGAGACAAGGGAATGGTGTGGCCCTTGGAGGCACACATATGATGACTGACCGTGCTCCTGTATTTTTCTTTCTCTGCCAAGACCCCCTGTGCTACCTGAGAATAATGTGAACCAAGGTGGATTGGAACTCTTTCCTTCTGCAAGCTCCAGCAGGAGGAAGAGTGAGGGGGTAGGTTTGAGTTTGAATCCACATTTGTATGCAAGCTGAGGACTCTGGCGGTAAACATACTATGCAGTCATGCTGGATTACTGGGAGAAAGGGAGAAAAGCCTGGAATCTTTACACAGGTAATCCATGTTCCTGATGCCCTTGTTAAGATGACAATTTACACGTGCTTGCAACTTCAGTAACAAAGTATTTCTGTTATAGGAAAACAGCTTCAATATTTAATAGGGAATGTTGGCTTTCATGGAAAACCCCATCAACAACAACAAAAAGAACAAAGCAATACAAAATCATGAACAAGGAAAGAATCTTAGAGCAAAGTATTTGGTATCAGACAACGGTCATGAAATATTTTTGGGAAATCTCTCTGTTTAGATGCGAAATATTTTTTTGTAATTAAGAAATTAAAGAGAAAGATAAGAGAATCTTGACTTCTGTATGAGTGAGGACATAACTCACGCCAAGCCTTTGAAATCTTATCATTTTTCCCATGATCCTCATTTATCATGGTCATCTAAGTGCTTATCAGGTCTGCAAGAGGTAAGACATCAAAAAGCACAAGGAATCTCGAGCCCTTGAAGAAACCATGATATTGGGCATGACCCTTCAAAAGGCATCCTCATCAAACAGAAGTATGTCAACTCTTTCACATGGCAAGAGGTTATAATGCTGAAGATTAAAGACTTGATGTTACCAGGAAAACAGGAGAAGCTACATTAAAAAAAAAAAAAAGAATGAGACAAATTTTCTTTTTTTTTTTTCCTGAGCTCTTTTCATGACTGTTCTCTGCAATTCACATTATACAGAATTGCTTGGCAACAGTTTCCCGAAGGCAAAAGCTTAAGGGAAAAGTGTTGTCAAAAACTTAAAGAATTATTTATTTGCGTCATTTTATCCGGGATCTCACAGCCTATTTGCCTGGCTGCGATGCTAAACTTCAAAGACACCAGAATGAGAAGGGACTAGGGAACGGGTTGGGAGAAAAGGGATGGATGTAGGATTCAACACGGCATCACTGGACACGTCGTAATAAGATTTCACAGCCTCAAACCTGTCCTGACATCACAGAAACCAACAGGGTAAATAGCTGCGATTCTCAGCTTTTATTTTAGACAATAAAATACCTGAGGCTATCTGTGCATAATCCAGATGGGACAGTGAGTAGACAGTCATTGAGCGCATGTGACCACATCTGAGCTGTTGCAACCAAGAGAATGTTCAGGGGCATCCCTCAGGAAGTGCAACAGGGTCCACAGATTTATCCCTAGCTTTTGCTCCAAGCAGAGATGATAAACTCTTTGCTCTTTCCACTGACCTACAGAGGAACTCTCATCCTGCAGTGAGAGATGGTGGGCACAGTCGCACCCACAGGAATGCTCCAGTTTGGCGTTTGCAGAACACGGTGGAAGGAAGTTTAGCCTTCTATGGATAAGCCCTGTAGGAGCTGAGGCTATGTCTTCACGAAGCGCACAAGCCTACTGTATGAAACAATAGGCAGGAAGACAAAACCCTGGACACAAAGGAAGATCTGGATTGAATCAGAATGACCCAGTATTATCCGATACTGGCAAACGTCCCTTGGTAGGCTCTTTAGTGCAGAGGAAAGGGACTCTGATATCAGCATCTCTCTCTTTTTCTTAGAGCATGAGGTTCACAACTAAGACCTAAGAACCCCGAAGTTTCTTGGGTGAGCTCAGTGGGACCAGGAACCTTTAAAATTGCTTGAAAAATTTGTGATGGTGTATAAATGTGCATTTCCCCTCCACCCCCAAGGAAATGATTCTCAGATGTGTCCACATTTGCTTTCATACTTACTGTATATGCAGGTAAATGCATTGCTCTTATGCATGGTGGATGTGTCCTAACTCAGTAAATCATTCTCAACACATCTTTCTATTGTCTTAGTTTCCACAGTCTTTCATTCAAGGACTCTTCTAAGTTTTTCCACATTGCTACCTGAAGCAGAGCAGGCGCTGCCTTGTTATGGGAACCAGTGGTTTGATTCTGAGTGTGTACAAAGCCAAATAAGTAGTCCCCTTCAGGAACTGACCAGATGAGGTTTAGTTCCTCTTGGACATGAGTAATTACAGACGAAGGTTGCAAACTCAGATGTCTACAGGGGCCAGGTGCTTATAAGATAAGCATAATAAGATAATAAATAATAAAGATAATAAGATAATAAAGATAATAATAATAATAATAAGATAATAATAATAAGATAATAAAACACAGCGAAAACTCATCCTTTCTCTTGGGAGACAGTGGGGAACTAAGAAGCATACGTCAGAGGAACCACAACTCAGTTCCGGTGAACAGTTATCATAATGGATCACATGTCCAATATACTGCCAGACCTTCCAGATTTCTAAGAAGGTCTAGAGATCTCATTTTTCACAAAAATTACAGTTATATCAAGAATATCCATAGGGCGCCTGGGTGGCTCAGTGGGTTAAAGCCTCTGCCTTCGGCTCGGGTCATGATCTCAGGGTCCTGGGATCGAGCCCCACATTGGGCTCTCTGCTTAGCAGGGAGCCTGCTTCCCCCTCTCTCTCTGCCTGCTTCTCTGCCTACTTGTGATCTCTCTCTCTCTCTCTCTCAAATAAATAAATAAATAAATCTTAAAAAAAAAAAAAAAGAATATCCATAAAAATCACTATTAAGATGTATGGATCTTTACTTGATGCAAGACTGAGCTATAAATCTTAGTTTTAGGTAACATGGATTAAGTGCCCTCGAGTCTTCTGAAAGGTATCTTTAAGATTGATGAAACTCAAAATATTTTAATGTGAAACGCTAATATGTAAGAATAGGTGGACAGTTGGAAGCTCATTCCTCTTTGAAGATGAAGCTGATCATATTTTCCGCACATATAGAGTGTCACTAGGAGGAAGCCCACAAGAATTAATGTTCTTGAGGTGTTTGGGGGAGACGTGACCTTGAGCATGTTGTCTGCAGTGGACATAACTTGTGTTGTTACTAATTCTGAAGAGTGGTGGATAGTTGAGAAAGGAAATATTAACGCATACAGCTAGAGAAATGAGGTAGCAAAGAGGCAACACAATGGGCAATGGAAATCTACGGAGCCCAAGCTGCAGGTCCGTTCCTTCGCTCCTGAGCTAAGAAGAGCTGGTCACGAGTCAGAGCAGCAGAGGCCAGGCATCGAGGGCTCATGACCCAGTAGAGAGGAAAGCCCAGGCTACTTGTTTCGGCAAGAGAGAGGCCTCTTCTGAACAGGAGGGTTGAGTTTCTAGTTTGCCCTGGGACACGTACCAAGTTGGGAGACTCAGATATACCAAACCTCATTCAGCCATACCCATGAGACGCTGACTCTCGCAAGTGCAGTAGTTAATGCGCAATGTTGGACGAGAGCCCTAAGAGATCACACGAGGTTCACGTTCAGCTCTTGCAGAAATTCAATGCTTACCAAAAGGGCTGATTTCACAGTTGGCTAACTTGTAATCCTTTCGGTTTAGTTCCAGCCATATGAGTCAAAGGGTGTTTAGTGTGTTCTAAAAGGCTTCTCTTTATGGAGGGGAAGTAGGGTATTATTTTATATGCATTAGATCTCTATTCTTTATATATATATTTTTTTTATTTATATTTATGTATTATATTTATATATATACTTTATTTATATTTATATATTATATTTATTAATTTATATATATCTGTACAATTGACACACACTGTTACATTATGATGTTTCAGGTGTACAACTTACACTTACACCTGAAAGTGTGTACAACTTACAAAGTTTCAGGTGTACAACCGTGATTCAACAACTTTGCATGTTATGCTATGCTTTCCAACTGTCACCATTCAATGCTATTAACAATACCATTGACTGTATTCCCTATGCTGTACCTTTTATCCCCATGATTTATTCACTCCATAACTAGAAGCCTGTATCTCCCACTCGTCTTCACCCATTCTGCCCATCTCCCCATGCCCCTCCCCCCTGGCAACTATCAGTTTATTCTCTGTATGTATGGTCTGTTTCTACTTTTTTGGTTCGTTTTATTTTATGGATTCCACATATAAGTGAAATCATATGTTATTAATCTTTCTCTGTCTGATCTATTTCACTTAGCACAATATCCTCTAGGTCCATCCATGGTTCTGCAAAGGGTGGGGTTTCATCCTTTTTTATGGCTGAATAATATTCCATCACATATCTATCTATCTATATATAGATATATATGAGATATATATCTCATTATTTTATATATATCTCACATCTTTATCAATGAAAGCTTGGGTTGCTTTCATATCTTGGCCATTGTAAATAATGTTGCAGTAAACCTGAGGGTGCAGGTATCTTTTTGGATTAGTATTTTCATTTTCCTTATGGAAATACCCAGTAGTGGAATTACTGGGTCATATGGTATTTCTATTTTTAATTTTTTGAGGCACCTCTGTACTGTTTTCCACAGTGGCTGCACATCCCCACCAAGTGCGTATCAGGGATCCTTTCCCTCCACATCCTCGATTATGCCTCTATTCTTTTTTTTTTTTTAAAGATTTTATTTATTTGTCAGAGAGAGAGAGAGAGAGAGAGAGCGCACAAGCAGGCAGAGAGAGAAGCAGGCTCCCTGCTGAGCAAGAAGCCCGATGTGGGACTCGATCCCAGCACCCTGGAATCACGACCCAAGCGAAAGGCAGCCGCCTAACTGACTGAGCCACCCAGGCATCCCTACACCTCTATTCTTTTATTTATTTATTTATTTATTTATTTATTTATTTATTTGACACACAGAGAGAGGGATCACAAGTAGGCAGAGAGTCAGGCAGAAGGAGAAGGGGAAGCAGGCTCCCTGCTGAGCAGAGAGCCTGATGCGGGGCTCGATCCCAGGACCCTGAGATCATGACCTGAGCCGAAGGCAGAGGCTTAACCCACTGAGCCACCCAGGCACCCCCCTACACCTCTATTCTTAAGGACACTCCCAGGTGTCCACTGTGAGGGCCAGGCCTAAGAGAACGATACTCTTTAAGATGACTATGGACTACTATGAAATAATCAAATTCAACTATTTGAAAAGCTATTTAAAAGCTCAGCATCAATTTTATTTTTTTTATTTTTATGTTTTTTTCAGCATCAATTTTAACTGCTCTTTTTCTTAAAGATTTTATTTTTTTATTTGAGAGAAAGAGAGAGAGATAGCGAGAGAAAGAGCATGAGCGGGTGGGAGAGAGAGGGAGAAGCAGTCTCCCCACTGAGACCAATGTGGGGGTCAATCCTAGGGTCCTGGAATCATGACCTGAGCCGAAGGCAGATGCTTAACCAACTGAGCCACTCAGGTGTCCCAATTTTAACAGCTTTATAAGCAAAACTAAGCTGGAAAATAGGCGACCCCATTAGTTTATTCTCTATATAATTTAGCTGTAATCACTTCAAACTCCAATGTGGGTTTCACTTTTCACACATTTCTTTCCGCCCTATTAAGATGTGATAGCCAGACAAAATCTTTCTAATAGTAAGGTTCATATTATTTTACCCCCAATGGCTTCTCGCCTAAAATCTGTACCTTCTTACTAGTCTCAAGTCAGTAGAAAAAGGAAGATCATTTATTTTGTGCCCTTTTAACAGGAAAATGGTTTGGAATGTTTATTTCTTATCGACCTAAAATTAAGAGAGTTTCTTCATCTTGTTTTGTCATTTAAGGGAAACAGTCTTTGGAAAAATAAAAGTTTTATGGGGCGCCTGATTAAATGTTGGTTAAACGTCTGACTCTTGATTTCAGCTCGGGGCTCCACGCTCAGCGGGGAGTCTGCTTGTCTCTCTCCCTCCCCCTCTGCTCCTTCCCCCACTTGCATTCTCTCTTTCTCTCTCTCAAATAAATGAATATGTAAATGAAATCTTAAAAAAAAGAAAATTAAGAATTTTAGATCTCCAAATGAACTGTATGCCCAGATTAACACAGAACACCTCTTTGAACTCTAAGATACAAAGACCATTATTCATGATATGGAAATTGATTAATTCTAAGAAAATTTTAAAGGAAAAGTAATCTATTTGTAGAAAGAAAAAGTAAACCATTAAAAATTTGCCTATTGGGGCGCCTGGGTGGCTCAGTGGGTTAAAGCCTCTGACTTCGGCTCAGGTCATAGTCTCAGGGTCCTGGGATCGAGCCCCGCATCGGGCTCTCTGCTCACCAGGGAGCCTGCTTCCCCCTCTCCCTCTGCCTGCCTCTCTGCCTATTTGTGATCTCTTTCTCTCTGTCAAATAAATAAGATCTTAAAAAATTTTTTGCCTATTATTATCAGTCTTAAACTTTCTATAAAAGTTGGAGAACTAGCCTGACTTTTGGAGTGCCTTTTGTGTGAGTGGATTTATGAGATTCTGGAAAGACCTGCTATGTGAGAGGAAAGTCTAAAGGAAGAGTCTTAGACATAAAGCAGAAGAGTTAAAAGCATGGAAGTGAGAAATCAGGCTGTCTGATTCTAATCCCAGCTCTACCCCTTATTCTCCCCTCTGTAAAATGGGAAAAATTATAGTACCATCTCATAGGGGCTCTGGGAAGGAGATTAAATTAAATAGATAATACCTGCAAAATACTTAGAACCGTGCGTGGCACATGGTAAGAATTCTTTTTCTTTCTTTTTTTTAACATTTACCATTCCAACAAGTGTGTAGAGTGATATCCTTTTGTGCTTCTAATTTGCATTTTCCTGATTAATCATATTGAGTGACCTTCCGTGACCTTTATTGCTACCTGTATATTTTCTCTGGTGAACTGGCCGTTGCAAAGTTTTGTCCATTTTTCATTCTAATGGAGGTATTAAATCTTCTCCCTTCACCACGGCCTACAGAAGGAATGGTCACCCTGCACTGGCAGGGCAGTGTCAAGAGATATGGTAAACATGAATGGTTCACAGCGTGACTAAGGGTTGCCTCGTCGCCAGCCACTAGCAGGGATGATGTATAAGATTGGAGAGAAGTTGGTGAATTGAATCTTTGTGCTCTTAGGATTTGCTGTTGACTTGTCACTGGAGAAGCTTCTAGGAGAATTGGGTTATGGTGCTGGTATCTGGTCACAAAGATAACATCCAATTTGGGGTCTCATGTGAGAGAAGTCACCCCCAGCCTTACAGACAAGGAGACACCTCCTTTGACCTCTAAAGTCGTGCTCACTCTGATGGTTTTTTGATGTATCACAGACCCTAGTTATTCAATCAAACACTAATGCATGTGTTGTTCGGAAGGTATTTTGTAAACATGCTTCAAGTCCATAATCAGTTGACTGTAAGACAGTCTCCTAGTTAATCTGGGTGGGCCTGATTCAATCAATTGAAAGATCTCAAAAGGAGAGCTAAGGCTTTCCTGAAGCAGAAGAAACTCCCCCTGGGGCCAGCTGTGCCAGAGAGTTACCCTTCCTGATGACCTGCCCTATGGATTTTCATCTTGCCTGGGTAACCTTGACAATTGCATAAACCAACTCCTTATAATAAGTGTCTCTCTTTTTTTAAAGATGTTATTTATTTCTTTTTTTTTTTTTTGAGAGAGAGAGAGAGCTAGAGCACAAGTAGGGGGAGCAGCAGGCAGAGGGAGAGGGAGAAGCAGGCTCCCTGCTGAGCAGGGAGCCCGATGTGGGGCTCAATCCGAGGACTCTGAGATCATGACCTGAGCTGAAATCAAGAGTTGGAGGCTCAACTGATAGAGACAGTTGCTCCTCTTCTACTGTTTTCCTTTGCTAGTTTGAAACCTACAATGCATCCACATTCTCTTAGTGGTCGCTATTATTTTATATCCATATTTATTTACATTTTTAGCAATAAAACATAAAGTTATTCCATAACTCTTCCCAAATATGCCATAAAGCTTATCAGGTTTAAGTCAAACAACCCCAAACTAAATATTGTTTCTTTTAGAACTTTAGTTTCACTCTTCTCATAAATTCTAAAAATTATTTTGGCTAATTTTTATAGTATAGCATATAGTATAGTTATTCTTTTCTTGACCATTCTGTATGTTATATGCAAGAGAGTATATGAACCTAAGGAGCCAACTTGACCTTGAATTTACTTTAACTTTTTATTATAAATTTTCAACACTTGATATGATCTTAGCAAATTAAAATTTTCAAGAGACATCTTAAACTGTTTAACCTAGAGATACTCAAAAATTTCACAAAACACAACCAAACATGAGGAAACTAAACTGTAAGAGTAATTCATTACATTTTCCATGGGGCCTCTTGTCCCTTTTCATGAATTTCTAGAATCCTGTGCCACCAAATAAGAAAAGAATAATAAGGCATCCACACATGCCTTTAAAATATCTGGAAGCAAAAGGTTAACCTCTAGTGGTATTAGATAAAAATTTAATATAACTTACTTATGGAGTTATGGATTATGCAGTGCAAGAGAGCATTTAAGATTCCAAAAAGAAGCCCTAAACTTTTTTTAGAACTATAAAATTGCTCCTTAATTAAGAGTCAAATTTTTACACTCCTACTAATTAAACCAATGTTGTTATTGAGAAAGATTGTGGATCTCGATCCATCGATTCACACAAAGTAATAGCCATTATTACACTGAATCCAAACCTTCTGGGAAAGCAGAACACAAACCCTGAACTTAAATAAGATTCAGAGTTGTTCTAAAAATGCTGTAAGTCAATATTTAATCAATCAGAACAAATGTGTTTTTGTATAAAAATTTAAACACGCAAAATGAACACCTTGAGACACTTTTGGAATACATAAAAGCAAAGAATTTCCAAATAAACACAGTCTTCGCCTATGAGTAAAGCCCTCCGTTGTTGTGGGCCACAGAATAGCAGCGCAGTATAGACAAAGCGTGATAGGGCCATAGATCACAGTAATAACATTTGCAATAAACAATAACAGAACAAAGCAGACATCTATAAGAATCCCACGAGGAATTTACGTTATCCATAATTTTTCTTTACATTTGAGAAACTATGGCAGGAAAGGCCATTACATTCAATGGCACCAATTAATTTCTGCAACTTTTAATGACATCTTTCTGAGTAAAAACCTCACATAATGCCCTGGGCACATGATTGATAGCAGCTTATGTTTGATTTGTACTGGATTCCTGATTTTTTTTAGTATTTTTAAAGAGTCCCTCAGCAGCCAATCAAGCAATCAACATGAAATACTTAGATTCTCTCTTGAAAAGTACAAGAAAAAAGAAAAGACAATGTGGTTTCTTTTCTGGGCCAACAGCTGACTGGTGATGTTATTTAAGTAGTTTTGTGGATGATGGATCACAGAGAATTTTATTCTGACAGAAAATGATAGTCAAAGAAAACCATTTAATGGTTGCTCCATTCAGGATATCAGAGTATGTAACACTACTCTTAAATATGGGTTTGTAATACAGAATTCCCCTTTACTGAACTTCCTAAACTTGAGCACAAAGTATTTCTTTATATCCTAGAAAATATCCAGAGTTTGTGATATCAATGAAAGGATTTAAACAGAACAAATAGGACCACACAAGAAATCACATATGTTTTTAGTGGGTCCAACTGCAGGAATGAATCTTCGATGAGCACGGGGTTTGGAGGGAGCCTCTTTTTATTAACCATAAAAACTCTGGTCAAAATTTGGTTGTGTGGTTTAAAAAATAAACTCGCAGCCTAAGATAGCATGTCTGTCTGTGATGTGCTGGTAAGTGCAAGGTTCCTACCCTCAAGGTAGGTACTACTGAGAAGGGTCTTCCGAATGGAAAACAGAGAAACCTAGAGACAGGCTACAATGCATGTGTGGTAGTGACACACTACAAAGGAAAAATGGCCCCATGGAGATCAAATCCTGCTCAGAACCATTTATCCGTGATGACCATGAGGAAAATATGGAGTGCCTAGGAGGGATAGACCATGAATTCATTCCATAAATATTCATTGTCTATTTTCGTCTGGATACTGAGAAAAGTTTAGAAGGGCCCCAAGTGGGCAGTAGAGTTGAGATTATCTAGCTCACTCCCAAATCCTAGTTTGTTAACACTTATGTTTTAGTACATCATGAAAATAAACAAGAATAAACAAGAATTAAAGAATAAGCAAGAAAATAAACAAGAATAACCAAGACATTGGATATCACGACTTAGTGGATTAAAATGAAAATTAGTAAAACAATTTCCTATTAATTGGTGGTTTAGATATTAATCTAATTTTAATTGTAGATTAAATGTAATCAATCAGATTTTAATAGTTCTCATAATTCTTATTCAAGGGCTCTATTTAACTGTTAGCAGACTACGTTCAAAGTGAAAGAAAAATGCCTAGGTAGTCAGGGAATGAAATGCACCAGCCTTTAAGTTCTTACAACTTTCCTATGATTTTCTATGGTTCCCAGTATGTTCTTTAACTAAAAATTCTAGATAACCCAGAAATCACCCACACTCCATAACCGTTGCTGAGAAATGGGGTTTTGGATGACAGAGAGTGAGAGGAAAGATGATAAAATTCAGATTTTTCCATTATTAACAATATTGTCACAAAACAGTTCTGCGGTTTTATACCAGAAGTCATGGGCTACGTGTATGTGTCTTACGTGTGTGTTTTATGTAATCTCTCTTTCAATCCGCAGAAAGCAACATACAATAGAATGATTTCCTTTTAATGAATGGACTCATCCAGTTTTACTTTCTTCATTGCCTTGACCTATAAGATTGCTGCCTCTCTACTTCTCAAATGTTATCCCCGTAGATAACTACTGAAGATGATCCCATATTAAGGGCAGGGTCCCAAAACTGGAAGTGACCTCAGAGGTAACAAACTCAAATACCCCCATTTTACAAATCCAGAAATTGAAGGTTTGAAAGTACTTGCCTGAGACCACTGCGAAGGTCAGTGGCAAAGCTGGGACAGAACCTTAGTGACCACAGTCCTAGTAAAATGCAGTAGTGCTCCCTGATCACTGTTTATAACATTAAAATCAGGGTAAACAACACATAGGGCATTTTACTGTGTTCCTCAAAACACTATGCGAGGCTTTTCAGAGACTGGAATATTCTTTTGCCTCCCCTTTCAAGGAGACATAAACTTAACCTTGCCCAGAAAGATCAAGGTCACACTTAAAATTATTCCCCTAAGTATGACTGCAAGTATTCTGAACAGTCAATATTGGTGGTTGTGATTCCCCTTAGCAGAGACTGAGAGTTACGCGTTGCCATGCACCTGTCCTCCCTGGGAAGCAAAATGTACCCAGTGTATTGGAAAAGTCTATTTCTTATTCTACTAAAGAAACCAGGAGAAATGGGAAAGGAGCGTGGAGAAAACCAAATAAAAAAGCAGCAACGTGGGGAAAGAGCACAGGGTAAAGCGAGATATCTAACTTAGCCCTGGGCCACCACTTCACACTCATTAGGGTGGCGATTATAAAATAAGACAGGGGACTGGTTGGTTGACTCGACTGGAAGAGCATGGAGCTCTTGATCTTGGGGTTGTAACTTTGAGCTCCACTTGGGTGAAGAGATTATTTAAGAATAAAATATTTTTTAAAAATGCCCTTAAAAATAGATAAAATAAAGTAAAACAGGAAATGACAAGGATGGTGAGGATGCCGAGAAACTGGAACGCTTGTGTACTTTGGTGGGAGTATAGAATGGTGTAGCGTCTGTGGAAAACTTGATGGTGATTCTCAGAAGTACACAGAAAATTGTGATATGATCCAGCAATTGTGCTGCTCACTATACACCACAAAAAAGTGGAAGGGACTTGAACAGATATTTGTACATCTGTTTTCACAGTAGCATTATTCACAACAGCCAAAACACAGGGGCAATCCAAATGTCTGTTGATAGATGAACGGATAAAACAAACATGACACATACATGAAATAGGATACTATTCAGCCTTAAAAAGAAGGAAATTCTTGGGGCATCCAAGTGGCTCATTTGGTTGAACATCCCACTCTTTATTTCAGCTCAAGTTATGATCTCAGGGTTGTGACATGGAGCCCTGTGTTGGGCTCCATGCTCAGCTGGGAGTCTGCCTGAGATTCTCTCTCTCCCTCTCTCCCTGCCCCTCCCCACCCCTGCCAGGGCACGCACACCCTCTCTCTCTCTCAAATAAATAAATCTTTAATAGAAAAGAGGAAAGAAGTACTGGGGAAATTTATGAAAAATATAAATGACCCTCGTACTTCGTAACCACTTAAAAAAAATCTCTCTGAATTAATATTCATTATTTTCATCAAAGGCAATTCTTTCCATTCCCAAAAGAAGCAACTGTCTTTCAATGACAAGTGGGTATTGAAGCAAGTGGTGATTCCACTTTCTTTCCCCATCTTCAGTGTTTAGAGGCAGATAAACAAGTGCACTCTTTTTAGCTTAGAAAAGGTATTGAGGATTTCCAAAGTATATATTCTAAGGAGCCAAAATATTTTTTTCCTTGTGCAGTACAATATTGCCTTTATTTGTATTTGAAAATAGTCAAGTCTTAGCTTTTGCAGTACTCTTTCTGATCGATTCAAAGGCAGCAGGAATGAAATATTTGTTCTTTCTACTCCTTTACAGTTAGTTTTTCTTTAATTACAGGAAACTCTCATTATAAATATGCTCCGTGTTATCAGGCAGCATCGGCTCTTGGTTACTTAGCTTGGCGGCCAAGTTTATTTTAGTCGTTACAGCTCCTACCTTGTAAGGACATTCTGACTTCTCCCATATCCTTTTAGAGATTGGGCAAATGGCCGAACTACAAAGGATCATTATTTATTCAATGATAGAATAGCTTCCCATGAGCACAGATAATATGAAACAACTAATTTAAGGTATTTAAAGTGGTGCACATTTTTTTTTGTGTGTGTGCAAAATATGTGGTATTTTGAGACGGATGTGTGGTTAATCACCACCCCAAGAATGTCATGTTATTATTACCCCTTTAGACTTTAGGAAGCTGTTACTGTGTGCTAAATCATTTATGATGTTGTGATGCAAATGGCCGACAGATATGGTTCTTTCTCCCCAGGAACCTACCATTTATCAGAGGCACTCTATGGATTGACCTTGGTTAACTTACTTTACAGAATTTTGTGGTTGGAATGGTTCAAGAGCAGTTCTGTCCCCCCATATTGCCAGAAAATGCATCCTTTCAAATGTATCTCCATCTCTTGTAGGGTGAGGACTGCACCCTATAACTTAACATCTATAGTAACATGACTTTAGGATTCCATTGTTGTCAAGAACATAATTTTACTATTTCAAGACTGTCTTGTCCAAGTAAATAACTGGATTGTTTGTTACAGAAATTTCCCAAAAAGATCCATCAAGTCTTCAACTGAAAGCATCAATGGGAAGTTCCCAATCCCAAGACTCCTTAAGCTTTGGACTCAAAATGCTTGTTGTTCCTAGCACTCTCAAACTATGATACAATAATCCTTACCTGGTCTTACTCAGGTCCTGGCTTCGAAAAACCAGCCTTGACCCCAGACTTCAAAATTCCAATAAACCAGAACTTGCCCTTCCCTCAAGTCTGTGGTATTCACAGCAGCCAAAAGATGAGACAAGGACAACTTAAATTCAAACGTCTATCAATGGAGGAATGGAGAAACAAAGTGTGGTATATCCATACAATGAAATACTAATCAGCCATAAAAAAAATAGGAGTACTGATACGTGCTGTAGTATGCCGAAATCTCAGAAAGATTATGCTCAGTGAAAGAAGCCAGACACAATAGATCTGTATGGTTGTGTGGTTCCATTTATATGAACTTTTCACATTAGCTGAATCTATAGATAAAGAAAGCAGGTAAGTGGTTTCCAGGATTTGGAGGTCGTGGTAAGGGAACAGGTAGAAACTGCTTAATAGTTAAGGGATTTCCTATGGGGGTGATGCACATATTTTAGAACTAGATAAAGGTGATGGTTGCACAGTATTTCGAATTTATGAAATGCCACGTAACTGCACACTTGAAAATGGCTGACTTTATGTTATAGGACTTTCACCTCAAGTAATACAATTTTTTAAGTCTGTGGAGTTATGTTCTTTCTTAGCTTGATAAGGAATACACTGTCTTGTATTATTAACAGGTTGTTCTACTGATATTTGGGGAGCCAGCATTTGACAGGTATAATTTAAACTAGAGCCGTGTTTGGGTTTTGAAAAGAGATCACAATCTCCTTGGTTGGGACCGCCAATGACTTTCAAAGCTGGAAATCAGTTTCCCCTGAGTTTATTCCCCTGTGAGTAAATGGTCCTCCCTTTTGCCAGCATTTTTTATTCTTGTATGTCTCATCTCCTTACACTTCAGTGAACTTTCAGGTGTCATTCATTTCAAGGCACTCTGATTTGTAAATTCTAACGCTGTTTGGTTAGCGCTACATTTCTCTGGCATAGTTATTCATTATGACGTCTCAATCCTTAAAAAATTTGTATTATTAAAAAAAATTTGTAGTATTTACATAAATATGTATATATATGTACATATATATGTATGAATGTATGTGTATATATATATATATATATATCTCTCCAAAGTTTGGTTTGTGTTTGCTTCTTTGCAAGCTTTGAAAAAGCTATAAATTTTTTTTAAGTCTAACTTCTTATGTTGAAAGTACAGAGACTCTCTCAAGACATCTTAGACTAAGAGATCTGTTGGGAGGACCCTACATTCAGTTGAATGGGAACAGGCCTGGAATGGCAGCTGCTGGGCCTGGCTAGGCTCTGTTTCCCTTAATGCAAAAGTCAGGTGTGTGAGTATGTAGGAAATAGTCTCCATTCCTCTCTTCCTTGTCCAGGTTTTTTTTGTTTTTTGTTGTTGTTGTTGTTTTTTTGTTTGTTTGATATTCTTCTCCTGACTCTTATTCTATTTTTTTTTTCCCTGATGGCTTCTCAATTTAATCAAAGTATAACATGGCCAGAAATGAGTTATCAGCATGAGGATGGGCTTGACTGTTTTGTTGTCCATTTTTTCCCACCCTGCGGAATATACTCCAACCTAAACATGTTCTAAGTCACGGATAATTCGCATAAGTGTGTGTCTGCTTTGTTCAAAGACAACTGTTTCATCCTAAAGCCCCAAATCACTAGATTTATCTTCGACAATTACTGGGCTTTGATCACCCTGGAATTGGTGGTGTCACGCGGTATGTAGCTGTCCTTTTCCAGGGCACTTCCCTTATCAGGATACATGTCTGTTGATTTGTGGGAAGCTGGCTGTTTTTTGTTCCTGACAAACTCCAGTGATTAAAATGTAGTGCTTGCTCTTGTTCCCCTGATAAAGGTGACAGCTGCGAAGTTTCCAGTGCTGGTGGATGGCGTCCATGCAGATTGCTTTTTAATGAAAGCAATATATTATCTTACCTAGAGACCCCGAAGCCTTACCTTGTTAATGTATTCTTGCTTGGCACCACATTTATCTATAAATTAGTTGTATTAAACACACTCTTTACTATTTATCCAGCCTTTAAAGAGTTTTTCTAGTGGGAGGATTTTGCCCCCTTTCTTCACCTCAACTATTGTTATGCCCAGTGACAACCCCACCCATATTTTTGAAGTGGAGTTTGAAATAAAACATTCTCAAGAGGGAAAAATATGACTACCACTCTACTCAACAACTTGATAATCCTTCTCCACACTTAGCCGTAAAAATAAAAGAGAAGATGGAATTCATTAGAGAACCAGCCTTGCAGGTGAGTCTCCTAAAAATATACAATAATTCTGAAATCAAAGCCCACTAAATAAACCAAAAGGAAGAAGTCCATTTAAAATTGAGATTGTTGCCTAGGATATAATTAATTCAATGTCAATAAAAACAGAATAAAAAAGTAACAGTGAGACTGCAGACATTCAAAGGTTGATATCATAGGGACCCTCCTATCCATATGGAGAAAAAGAAAAAGAAAATCCTGGCACACGTTAAAAGTCAAATAATGCCCCAACATGCAACTCTTTGTCATCGTCAGATCTCACAGGGGATGTAAATAACAGCGTCAGGTCTACTGTGAGCGGTCACAATTCTGCGGGAGGTGAATGGCATCTATTGTCCTTTTGGACGAAGACTCCACAGTGAGGTGCAAACTCCATGCTGTGGCTTTGGAAATAGTTACAACACCCAGGCCTTGTAATGGCCCATGAACTGAAATCGGAAACAAACAACTATTTTGCTGAACGTGTCCTCTCTGACCTAAGCCCAATATTAAACTTTTTACAGAACTATAAATCAAATCCATCCATTTTTTAAAACAAAAAACCCAGTGAACCAGTTGGAACTAAATCCAAGCCTACATATTTTCTAAAACAACTGAACTGTAACAAAACAAAAACATCAAAATATTCTCCAACCCGAATCGATATTTCATTTGGTTCAAGTCTCAGAACCATATTTTCTATTTCAAGACAGGATTATTGTTAACTGTTAACCAGCATTTTCGAGAGGAAATACAGAAGGAAGTTAAGGCCATAGTTAGCACTGAGCCTGAATAAGAGAAGTCTGTAGTAAGATATGTGGAAAACATCCATTTTATGAATTATTGAGTTAAACATGCATTTAAGGAGAAGCCCAGAAAAAAATTGCTGAGAAGAAGTCAATGCAATAATCGAATTTGTGAATAGAGAAGGTATGGAGGAATCAATACAGATCCCTTTTAGGAGGTGGTCAACTCAATGGGGAGTGAACTGATTCCATGGTGTGGTAGAAGAATCCAGCAAGAAATTACCTATTAAGCGCTGCCGACATCAACTTATATTTTAGATTCCAGGGAATTATTTTCATTCTTGTTAGAATTTTCCTTATTTATTGACTACTTTTGTTGATTATGAATTGTAGAGAAATAAATAGTGAATGGAAAATAGTTTTGGAATAACCTTTGGTCTGTGTGAATAAAAACTACAAAATTCCTAAGTGAAGTATTTGAACTTTTAAGGTATTCTAGACAGGTAAAAATATGGATGATTTTCAAAACAAATCTTCGTTTCAGAAAAGATTTTCCAACATTCAAACTTTCATAAACTGTCCTTTTGTGATGTAAAAACATTAATGTCTCTAAAAATAAACAAAATGTACTTTTCACATTATATTTAACTAGGCTTTGGCATATACATACGTAAGTATGCACACACATACACACACACGAATTCATCTAGAAAAGTCTAGCTTTTCATGAATGGAATTTCATCAGGAAAATGATCACAGGTCAGAGAGCCTGTGGATCCATGATATTTCCAAGTAAAAGGAAAGCAGGGTCCCCGATAAGGACACTAACATATCCAATCTATCTACCACTTAGGGCTGCAGTGAAAAGCTAGAAGGCTGACATCTGCTCAAAATACTTATAAAATATTAGGATGATTCTCCATTTCTGGAAATTTCTCTTAAAGAAATAATCATGAACATGAGATTTACTCATAAGGATTATCTACAATCATTATATCGTAGAAACTATTAACTAATCACCAAACCCATTTCCTCATTTTCCAAGGCACATGGCTAATGCACATTTCCCAGACTCCCCTGTAGTCAGAGGTGACCATCTGATTAATTCCTATCCAATGGAATGTGAACAGAAGTGATATGTGATGGGTGTCACTTCCAGTCTCACTGGTGATTGTTTATGCTCTTTCCCTTTTCATGTCGACCTTGAAAGCTACATGTTAAAGATGGTGGAGACTTAATATGGGAGGATACTCATCCCAGAATCACTATTTGAAGGTGATCAGAAACACTGGTTTGGACTGTATGTGAACAATAAATAAGCAATCGATCAATCAAGAAATAAGTGTGAAATCTATGGAGATTTCAGGGGTTTATTTGGAAAAGTGTCACCTTAATATGTATCTTTTTTTAATAATAGCAAATAATTGGAGACAACCTAAATACCTAACAAAGTTGTAGTGACTATTTTATTTGGTTAACATTGATAATTTTATATTCTTCCTTGAATGGTTCTGGATAATCCTCATTTTCTATAATTCATACATAAAACATTTATAATTAATACATAAAATTTATAATATTGATATTATAAAAATCAAATTAAATGTGTACAGTGATGGTATATAGTATTGACAGTATCCAGAGTGATAGTTTAAACAGAAGGAGAACACATTTTTATGCTCATAATATGTTGTAAGTAGTTGGGAAAAAGAAAAGAAATTCTTCTTATTTTTCTCACAGTTTAATTTGATTGCATTCAATGAAGAATTTGTGATTTTAAGTGGAAAAAGTGTTATTGGTTGACTCCTGCATACATATTGTTAAGAATCTGGGTGTGTGTGTGTGTGTGTGTGTGTGTGTGTGTGTGTGTGTTTGTATGCGTGTGTGATATCTAATAGAAATCAAATCAAGATTTGACGAAGCAAATGACCCTGGGATGAATGGATTCTTAGTATTCCTAAAAATCATATTGAATGGGAGCCTAACTGCTGTGGAAAATATAAAGAATCATTTATTATTAGGTGACTAATATAAGGATAGAAGAGCATGTTGAATTTTCTTTCATATTCACTAAATTTTATTTTAGGTATCAGTTATATCGTTATTACCCCTTTTCGTGGTTGTCATTATCTATATTACATAATGAGCTTTAACGCATTACTTTTATTAAAGCTAGGTGCATGTCGTCCTTTATTTACATAGTATGTGCTGTCTTTTTAAAAAAATTTTTTAAAAATATTTTATGTATTTATTTGAGAGAAAGAGAGAATGGGCATGAGCAGGGCAAAGTGGAGGGTGGGAAGAGGCAGAGGGAGAAGCAGACTCCCCACTGAGCAGGGAGCCCGATGTGGGGCTTCATCCCAGGACCCTGAGATCATGACCGGAGCTAGAGGCAGACAGTTAACCAACTGAGCCACCCAGGCGCCCCAATTTTGTTGCATTTTCACGTGAGCTGTTCTGTGTCTTCCATCCAAATGCAAGTGAACCAAGCTCACTTATGACAACTCTTCCACAGCTTCTACCCCCATCCTGATTCTACCCATTGAAAAGCCAGGAACCAAGCTGACCCACTCAGAACCTCCCTCACAAGGCGAGGAAGTGTTCAGCCCGAGCCGCCAAAGATAGGATTATCGGCAAGTGGGATGAGAGAGAAAGAGGGCAGACACGTATCACAATAAAGGACAGACCTATATTCTCAAGAGCCATAACTGTCCTTCGAGGTATCTGTTTTGTTTTGTTTTTTAAAGAGTTTATGTATTTATTTGACAGAGAGAGAGAGAGCGCACAAGTAGGGGAGCAGTAGGCAGAGGGAGATGGAGAAGCAGCACCTCGCTGAGCAGAGAGCCTGACTCAGAGTTCAATCCCAGTAGCCTGGGATCGTGATCTGAACTGAAGACAGCACTTAACCAAATGAACCACCCAGGTGCCATCTTAGTTGGCTCGTACATAGCCAGCTTAACCAGAATAGCCATGTCCTTTTTGCACTGAAAAACCAACACTCTGATTGAAATTCATTTCATATCGAATGCATGCAGTTCAGAGGCTATATTTTAATACCTCCGCATATTTCCAGAACTGACAGTTGAGCTGTATGCTTATTGATGTCTGTTGGGTCTGACATTTGAATTTTACTCTACTTACACGCTAATAAATCAGCCTGTTTTATTTCAAGGATGCTGGCAGAAGACAAAGACTCTTGGGCCAGAGACAAAGCATTTTATTACTCATTGTGTAGCTAGCAACAGGAACATCAGCATATTTGCAGGAGTTGCCCTTACTTCCAAGCGTCACCAGGACGATATGATAGACTACACATGCAGACAATTTGTGTTAAAGTCAAGAAGCATTAGAGTTGGGGAATCTACTTGTCTTATAGCAAGCAGTAAGCAAACCTCTGTGTCTGGGGAGAGATGTAATCTCATCTCCCAGTGTTGCTGCAAAAACAACTCTCGGCAATGATCTGAATGGAAGAGCAGTCAAAGTCTTTTGGTCTTGGCAAAGTAGTTTTAAAAAACTGACCTCAAAAATAGTGCGGGGGAGATAGTTATGAAATACTGGTAAATACCGCATACAAATCTAGCTGGCTCTTATGCTAAGAGGACATCACAAATTTTAAAAGCTCTCACTGCATTTTAAAGAAACTGGAAATAGAAATCACAGATTCTGCATTCTGGTTTGTGAAATAAAGTCCACAAAGAATTGCAATTAGTACAGATATACTCAAAATAACGGCAATTAAGTGAAGAGATTGGCAAATAAATGCACATTTATGCCTTAAGTTAAAAAATATATTTAAGAAAAGTATGTACAGGCATAACTTGGAGATACTATAGGGTCAGTTCCAGATGATTGTAATAAAGTGAACACTGCAATAAAGCAAGTCAAAGACATTTTTTGGTTTCCCAGTGCATATAAAGGCTGTGCTTACACCGGAGTTTATTAAGTGTACAATAGCATTATATCTAAAAAAAACAATGTACATATCTTAATTGAAAAATACTTTATTGCTAAAAAGTGCTCTCCTCTGAGCTTTTCGTGAATCGTAATCACTGATCACAGATCACCAAAACAAATACAATCATAATAAAAAGATTTGAAACACTGTGACAATTTCCAAAATGCAACATGAGACACGAAGGGACCAAATGCTTTTGGAAAAATGGCTCTGATAGACCTACGTGACATAGAGGCATCACAAACCTTCAATTTGTAAAAAATGAAGTGTCTGTGAAGCACAATCAAGTGAAATGCAATGAAACAAGGTATGCCTTCTGATGTGTTTTTGCCTCAGTCGCTTTAACCCTTTTCCTTTTTTTTTTTTTTAAAGATTATATTTATTTATTTGTCAGAAAAAGAGAGAGAACAAGCAAAGAGAGCGGCAGGCAGAGGGAGAAGCAGTCTCTCCCGCTGAGTAGGAAGACCGACGTGGAACTCGATCCCAGAGCCCTGGGATCATTACCTGAGCTGAAGGCAGATACTTAACTGACTGAGCCACCCAGGCACCCCTAACCCGCCTTTTCAATTAGTTATAGTTCCAACTATTCTACTGCTCTTCCTTTTCAAGAGTTGTTTATTATCAAATGATACCTACTGATGGCCTCTGGCCTCGCAAGTGGTAAAGAACTGGACTCTCCCTGTGTATTTCCAAGAATGTGTCTAAGCAAAGAGTATGCTAATTACACAATGCCCAAAGCCACATTACTCACGTTCTGAAGGGATTTCCTTTTGGAAAACATTTTTCCTCTCTCAGAAAACAAGCACCTTTCAGGTTGTTGCAGGTAACAGCAAACCTAGCTACCTTAAGAGCTAGTTTCCGGTTTATGAATCACTCACGAGAAGACATTTGTTGATAACCGGACAACTTCCAGATAGAAGATCCAATGCAAATTAAAAGGGAAAAAGGGGTCTTACTGGCTACACTCTGTATCCCCATGCAATTATTTATGAGATGTTTTCCCAGGACTTTTCATGAATCACCAGCTGCCTTTGGCTGAGCTGCTATTTTTCCCATGGACATATGATATCAAGGTTCACACCTATCCTGCATGGGGCTTGAAGCCTGGGACTGAGAAAAGGCATGTGGATAGACACATGCAAAGAGCCCCAAGCCACAGCGATCAGTATTATTGCATTTTATGAGCACCTCAACTATGGCAAAGGCGATTTTGATTTTATAAGCCTAGAGGTCTCCTAATGGAGCAGCAAGCCCATAAACACAGTGACCCATTCACACTAATCAAGTTCAAAGCTTTTAAAACTTAATCTAGTGCACTACAGCGAAGTGACTGGCAAATAGTTCACTCTCAATGCTTACGGAAAACAAATTGTGTTGAAAATGTTGTGACCCGATCTAAGTTTGACAAATTACTGCTATGACCTGAGTTTATATGATATTAAGAGATACGAGGGCATAACAGAGCTTGCTTCATGAGAAAAAAGTTTTGGCTGTGATCTTTTCCAACAATTACAGAGTTCTACAAAACATACGCAAGTAGATTCCTGAAAACCCTGAGAAGCCCATTTATCCTGTGTGTCCGTAACCCCCAGTTCTCGCTTTCTGAACTGCTAACCTGCTGGGATGCTTCCTTTCTTCACCTCTGTTTTGGGCTCTGTTCCTGTTGCACCCAGATAATGTGACTGACAAAAATGACCTCCTGACGCAAGAGAAGCGAAAAATTTCCAGATTTAGATTACTAGGGCAAAGGAGGAGATTATCAAAGATCTAAATAATGCAACTGATGGCAACGCATCCTGGTAAATCATGCAAACCCAGCTAAATTAGATAGCACTGTCCATATACAATTACACTGTCTGGCTCCCATGACAGCCTTTAAATGTGACACGTTATTTGACATGTTTGCAATTAGAGCTGAGAAAAGAAAAATCAATTTTTTTTCTATTCCACTTAAAATAAAAAATGCAGTTTTCCAATGAAATGCACCTTTTTTTAATTCAAGACAGACAAAAAAAGTAATACCAGAACAAACATATCACAGCTGCATTATGAAGATAGACATTTAAAGTCCAATTTTATTAGATTTTATGAAAGGGCAGAACCTAGAAGTAATTACCAGCATGTTGTATTTACTTTCACATCATTATCCTTATTCACTTGGCCCCAGACTTGAGCAGGCATTGAGGCAGATAGTAACCAGCGGTTCTGGGCGAGCTTCTGAAAAGGCTATGGGAACTATGTCTTTTACCAACTCAAACAGGGGACATTTTCCTCCTTCTGTCAGCCCTTTTGAGACCCACTAGAGGACCAGAGAAAGCTGCCCTTTCTCCCTCCACCGTCTGCTTTCCCTTAGGGTTGGTTTCAAGCCACTTCGAGTAATCCATACATGTTGGATAAGGATATTCAAAGATGAGATTCTTAACTGAATGAAATGCTTCCAATTTCTTCTTATTCTACCTCCTCCTTGCGCCTTACTACTTCTTGTATCCTCTGAAGATCTGGAATCAACATTTGATATTTTTTCTCTTTCTGGGAGACATTTTGACCTTCAACATACTTTGCCCCATCATTAGGTATCAGATAAATAATAGTAATGAGGATAATAGTAGGAGAAATAATAGTAACAGTAAACTAACCTTATTTGTGTAGTTTCTATGCACCAGGCACTGTTCTAAGTGATTTATAGGAACCGCCTCAGCTGATCTTTACAGCAACCGTGGAGTTGTTATTACCATCATCAATAAATATATCTGCCATTACAATAGATTAAGGGATCCCAGCAATCATTCTGAAGTAAATCATTATAATCCTTGTTAGTTACTTTTAACACAAATAGGGGGCTTATGATATTTACATAAACTCTGAGAAGAATTTTGGATAAAACAAATCAAGCATGGTGGTAGGCAGAATAACGCCCTCCTCCAAGATATCCACATCCTAATTCTCATAACCACTGAAGGTTACCTTATATGGGAGACAGGATACCGCAGGTGTGATTAAATTAAGACTCTTGAGATAGGAAGGTCATCCTGGATTACAAGAGCCCTTGTAAGAGCTGGTGTGGCTGTCAGAATGGGAGAGAATGGAAGATGCTAGACTGCTGGTTTTGAAAAGGGAGGACGGGCCACAAGGTAAGGGATGGAGGTAACCTCTAGAAGCTGGAAAAGGCAAGGAACAGGTTCTCCTCTGTAGCCTCTGGAAGAAACATGACCCTGCTGACACCTTGACTTTAGCCCAGGAAAACTCATTTGGAATGGTGGCCGCAGGAAGAGTTAGATAATAAATGTGTTTCTTTCAGCGACTTAATCTTCTATTATCGGTCTTTCTGGCCAGTACCCCACTCTAAATACTCTAAATATCCACTGTGGACAGCCTCCATTCTAAGTCACAGTGTTGGCCGATTGGGCATGACTGAAAACCCCCAGGCAAACCAAGACACTCCTAATAGACATAGCTCTTATGAGAGCCCAGAAATTTCCCCTGAGAACTTGAGGGCAAAGGCCACAACTTTTCTTTGGGCAAGGCTAAATTCCTTATAACACGCACACCAAGCTGTGTTTAAAGCATGAGTGGCATTGTTCCCTTTGGAGTAAAAGAAAGGGAGAGAGGGCATCCAAGACATAGAAAACAGAACAAACACAGGTACAAATGCTTGTGGCATTTCTAAAAAACACCACGGACTGTGTGGCTTAAATAATTTTTTTTCCTTCACGTTTCTGCAAGCTGGGAAGTTCAAGATCAAGGTGCTGGCAAATTCAATTCTTGATGAGGGAACTTTTCCTGGCTTGTAGATAGCCATCTTCTTGTTCTGCTCTCACATGGTGGTGAGAAAGAGCTCTGGTGTCTCTTCCTCCTCATATGAGGGCACTAAGCCCTTCATGGGGTTCACCCTTAAGACCTCATCTAAACCTAATTACCTCCCAAGACACCCCCCTCCCTGTAGTACCATCACACTGGGGGTTAGGGCTTTCACATACGGATTTGGGGAGGGACACAAACCTTCACACCATAACACTCGGCATTTTCCTTTATTTAGTTGAGAAGGGCCCATGGGGTCTTCCCACATAAAGGCATACCATGACCTGTCATTTGCTTTTAACGACAGGCTCCTTTCTATACAAAAGGTAATTTGAAGGTAGGTTTGTTCCTTCCTTCCTTTCTTCCTTCCTTCCTCTCTCCCTCCTTCCTTTCCTCCCTCCCTCTCCCCTTCCTTCCTTCCTGCCTCTCTCCCTCCTTCCTTCCCTCCCTCCCTCTTTCCTTCCTTCCTACCTTTTTTTCCTCCCTCCCTCCCTCCCTCCCTCTCTCTTTCTTTTCTTTCTTTCCATTTATTTTGGGGAGGAGGAAAGGCAAAGGGAGAGGGAGAGAGAGAATTCTAAGCAGACCCCATGCAGTGCAGAGCCCCACGCAGGGCTGGATTCCACAACCCTGAGATCATGACCTGAGCTGAAATCAGGAGTCCGACGCTTAACCAACTGAGCCACCCAGCCTCCCTGAAGGTATCTTTTAATTGACAAAATTATAGTACATGCTTCCCGTGGTAAGGGAGGAATACAGGATTTCAATGCCTAAGAACATGACTTGAATATCTCTGTGTGATCTTGTGTATATCTTCTTTCTAATTTTAACCCGTTAAATGGGAAGAGCAACGATTTTTTTTTTTCTAAGCTTCCTTCACAGAGTTTTTGGAGGACCAAGGAATACTGAGTTAGTTATATGCCATTGTACATGCAACTTTTCATCTACACGGCAGAAAACACTGCTTTCATTTTCTGGGAGCTTGTGGCCCTGCAGGATGTGTTCAAGGACCCCTCAGTTAGAAAGCACTGCTCCCCTAGGAGCCTCTAGGGAAATAAAAAATTCGAAAACCTGGGGCCTATATTCTCAGGAACCTCATGATCTAGTTAAGAAGGTAAGTTACATGGGCACAGAGATGACCCCAGAAGAAAGTTGCTAGACTTAACAGATAAAAATACAAGATTTTCAGTTAAATGTGAATTTCTGATAATGAAAGATTTTCTTGAGGTAAGTCTATCCTAAATACTGCCTGGGACATACTTAAAAATTACTTACTAGTCTTCTTAGTAAGTACTTACTAAGTACTTGCATGTACATACTTACTAACTTCTTACATGAAATTCAAATTTATTAAAGTATTATAAGTATATAAGTATTAAAGTACTTAGTAAGTACTTACCTAAGTACTTACAAGTACATACTTACTAACTACTTACATGAAATTCAAATTTCATGACGTTATCCTGTAATTTACTTGGCAATCCTACTCATAAGCCAAATGTGCAAATGAAGTCTCCTGGGAATCAAAGGAGGGCATGTTTCCGTAGGCTCCCTGAGAAGCAGACTGAGGCAGAGCTGGGAGGACAAAGGTTTCAGGCCCACTGAGGTCTGTGAAGGGACACTCAAGAAGCAGGGCTGGACGGGGAGGCCATCAGATAGTGACTCCGACCTGGCCAAGTCTCCTCACCAGGAGCTCTGCATGGAGTGTCCATTAGAGGGGTCCATGGGGGTTAGAAATAGTGAGGCTTTTTACACCAATGAGTTTCTCATTCTCCTCTCATCTCCCTCTCAACGTAGCTTCCCTCTCCCGCCAGTCACTGACGCTCCAAATTCTAGAATGAACACGCCACTGCCACCCAACAACGGAGAACTGGTTAAATCCTCTACCTTTGCACATAGCCATCCTACGATTTCATTCAAAATAATCATAGAAAATGTTTACAAAAAATGGGTTAAAACTCAGGTTACATAATAAGACACAAAGTATGACCTCATTTTGTCAAAGCGTGTATTAGAATTCACATTTATATACACATAGGCGCGCGCGCACACACACACACACACACACACACACACCCATGGCAGGGAGATAAAAAGAGGAAAGAGAAAGAAAGAGAGAGAGAAATGGAGAGAGAAACTGGCAGGACATGCACTAAAATATTAAGGATGATTATCTCTGAGTGGTGGGATGATGGGAGATGTTCATTGTGCTTGTAGGTATTAATATTTTCTAAAATTTGTGCAATGAGTTTGTGTTATTTTTGCCTTATGGAGGCCAAGTCATGACGCTTTTTTTTTTTTCAAAGCCACTAGAACACTTGTTGGCCTTTCCTTCCTTTCCTGCAAGAATTAAATGTTTTTCTACACATTATATTTAAAGCATTGCTGGAAATTGCCATAGGAAAAGATGTCACCCCTTACTTCTTTCTTTTGGAGAGAGTGATCTAAGCAGTTTCCTAGGATTTTCCTTTCTAGAACCCTCTACATCATCATAGTGACACCAAGCACTCCTGATTCATGCTGGTGGTCATGAGAGAGATGATCTTTGTTTTTTCCCCTCCTATAGAAGAGGGGAAGAAGCAGCAGCTTCCCATACTACCTTCCTCTGTATTCTTTTTAGGTTTCATCTCTTCTTTCTTCTAGGAAGCAAGAACACCACTTTACTATTAAAATACCTTGTCCTCATCAAGAAAGCTTTCAGATTAAAGAGCTGGATGTGCAGTTGAAGAGGTTATGACAATTTTATTTATCAGGGATATGGATGGCTGGTTCACAAAATACCAACACTTTCACATTTGTCTTAAAGCTACACTGGTTTTCTTGGTCCGTATAAAGCAACATTATAGGAAGGAATTAAATACTCTTAAGAAGAAGAGAAAGAAAATAAGGTCTTACTGACTTTGGAAGTTTGAAGTTACTTCTTTGATACTGTCAATTCTATGGCTTTTTTCCCTTACTTTAGATAGAAGACATAAGGTAAGACAGTGCAAAGAAAGAAGGAAGAAAATGCCTAATTCACATTCACAAGGGATAATTTCACTGGAGAGATCAGTAGAAGAAAAACTGAGGATCTTTTAAAAGCCAAAATCTCCCAGTCTCCTTTTTACCCAGAGAAGAGGGGCTAAGTCTTCCTAGGGGTCCAAAGAGAAAGTTCTCAACCTGCCTACTCCTGATTCTCTACTCTAACCAGGGTGACAATTGGAGGAGACAGTGGGGAGGCTTCTCACTAATGAGTAATGCCAGAGGGAATTACTTGTCTGAGTCTTGGAGGACAAGGACGAGGGGGACAGACAAAGGAAAGCGCAAGGGGCAGGTGTGCAGAAAGGCCCTGATGCAGTGCAGGAGTCCTCGGTGAGTTTGGGGAACAGGAAATGGGTTGATTCAGCTGGAGGGTAAAGACGGGTTTGCCAGAATGATCGCCGTAAGAGCAGAGGTAGAGGGGGAGCTGATGTCAATGGCTTGACGCAGCAAATTAAGGCATTTGGGGAGCCAGTAAAGGGTTTTTAACAAAAGGCTGTCTTAATCCAATTTGAATTTTAGAAAATGACCCAGACAGCAGTTCAGGAAATGGGTTTGAGGCTGGGGGCGGGGGGAGGGGAGAGGGGGAAGCCAGAACAAGGAGAGAGACAGGAGGCTAATGTGATGGCCTGCACTGAGGTCGTGAGCATAAAAAGAGATGTGTCCCAGATACATTTAGAAGGCAAAACTGGCATAACTGGATCATAAGTGGGGTGGGACTAGGGTTCTGTGTGATGGGGTATGGTCCTGAATGCCAGATTGACTCCCAAGGTTCTGGCTCAAGTGGCTGAGGGATAACGGCTTTAGTCTAAGTCTTTAGACTTAGTCTAAGTCTTTACTAAGGTAAAGAATAAAGGGAAGGCAGATTTGGAGGGCAGGAAAGATGATGATTTGGGGGGCAGGAAAGATGATGATTTGGGTTTTGGACACTCTGAGTTTGTAACATGTGGTAGACTGTATTCTCCAGAGATTATCCCAACCTTATCTTCTGTATCACATGCTTTCATTACAACGTTACAACGTGACTTTGGTACGTCCACTGCAGAGAGGTGGGGGTCTACGTTCCTTCTCCTCACCCTGCTGCCCTCCAAACCTGGGTGGGACTTGGTGACTGCCAGGACAAATATAGAATACGATGGAGGTGATGCCAGGTGACTTATAAGGCTGTATCATAAAAATTGCACGTACACCTACTTGGCCCTCTTGGGAGGCTTACTCTCAGAATGCAGCTGCCATATTGTGAGGAAGTCCAAACTAGCGTGAGGCGGAGACACCCCATTGAGAGGCCATGTGCAGGCTTCCCTGCAAACAGCCCCACTGAGGTTCCAAGCAACGGGTACATCAATGATCACACATGTGAGTGAAGGCATATCCAGAGATTTTAGGCCCAAATGATCAAGTTGTCTGAACCTTGAATCACCCCAGTTGATTGAATTGGTGCGTCACAGATCAGTCATCCTTCTTGGATCCCCTTTGAAGTCCTGGCCCAAAAAATCTGTGAGCACAGTATAATGGCTGTTCAATACCACTCCATTTTGGGATGCCTTGCTACACGGCAATAGTACGGGGAATCGGAGGGATGGGAGAGATTCATACGAGCACGTCCAGTGCGGATGTGGCTGCGTGTACTGGAGCTCCCAGTGTAAGTCGAGGCTGCAAAGGCCGACTTGGCCATCATAGGCACAAAGACTGTAACTGAAAACACAAATGTAGGTGACCTCTCAGAAAGTGTCATCAGTAAGAAGACAGGAAGGGAAGATCTGGAACCTGAGAATGCACTTACAGTTAAGGAGGATTTAGGAGAAAAGAAGCACACAGAAGGAGCTAAGAATAATACTGGTCCGGGTTGAGACAAGAAGCTAGAAATAACTAGAAGTGTTTCAAATGAAGATTCAGGTGTTTACCAAAACATTGGAAGGGCTGGGCGTCTGACAGTAGCTTCTAGATTCATTGCCATAGGTGTGGTCTCGAGTCAGAGAGCTGCTGCCACCCCCAGGGGACAGGGACCTCTGGCAACCCCACAGAGCCACCTTAGCACTGAGCCGATGACAGGTAAGGGGGCATGCAGGCTGCTCTCCTCCCCAGCCCACACCTGTTGCCACTGCTGGGGGAAAAGAATAATGTCCACTTTCCAAATTCAACTCAAGGCCCCTCACTGTGTCCAGAGCACAGATTTTACCCAAACCCCAACTCAAAGGAACAGAAAGAAATGTATTGCAGGCTACTCCTGGTAGAGAGCCGACAAGGGAGGTGAGAATGAATGCTTATGACAAAACTCAATCGAACCGAGCCAGGATATAACCGTATGACTTTCCAAAGACATGGGCTAGCCTGACACACAGAAGAGAGCCCACTTCTCCTTTTCTTCTTCTTCTTCTTTTTTTTTTTAATATTTTATTTACTTATTTGAGAGAGCGAGTGAGCGAGCAAGCTCAAGGAGGGGGAAGGGCAGAGGGAGAAGCAGGCTCCCCACTGAGCAGGGAGCCCGATGAGGGGCTCCATGCCAAGACCCTGGGATCATGACCTGAGCTGAAGGTAGATGCATAACGGACTGAACCACCCAGGCGCCCTGAGATCCCACTTCTGAAGCCAAACCAGGCAGTGAAATGAAGTGGCAAAATGGCAGTGGAATTGGGAGTCCAACAATCTTTAGTTCAGATCCCCCTTCGGTCACTTACCACGGGGTTCACCACTCCCCCAGGCTTCCGTGTCCCCTACTGTCCAACACGGAGGAAAAGACCAACACTGCAGTGTTGTTGGGAGAACAGAGAGCAGTACGTGTTGGGGGCTGAGCACAGAATGGAACCCGGAGGCAGACGTCAATGGTGGCTTGTGTTATTTTAAGGCAGCAAGTGAGGTGTGAGGCAATCCAGCAGTGGGAAGGTCCCCGTCCATATCGTGCATATCGCGGGGGAGCGTTCCATCCACTTAAATGGATGAAAGGCAATGCACTGGTGAAGCGGAAACTTCCGGAATGGCATTTTGTCAGATTTTATTCAAGAGCCCTTGATTTAACACTGCTTCTTCAGGGATCTTTAGATAAAAGGTGGCTTATATCCCCTTAGGGAATTAGTTTCAACACATACTTTGAAGGGTGGAAGAAAGCGGCCCAAACAACAACAAAAACTGCCAGGAGATCATTTAAAGCCGGGGGTGGGGGGGATACCAAACTGGCAAGGTTCAGAGCTGACTCCACCCCTCCGCACACCGTAAGCTTGTTCCGATCCTAGGTGGGGCTCGCTTAGCCTCCTACAGCTTGTGAATGTCCGTTTGTCTCCGATTCTACCTGCGGTATTTCCATTTGCTAAGTTAGAGCCCAAAAGATGTTACAGTCAAAATACAGTGTGTAAGATCTAAGAATGCTTAGCATCGTGTAGCAGAAAGATCACAGCTGGCTTTTGATCCAGGTGACGTTCCCTCTGAGCTAGGTCGCCATAGCCCCATTCCAAACCTCTCTGAGCCTCAGTGGTCCTTATGTAAAAGCAAAAATGGACTCACGCCCTTGCAGGGTGGCTGCGTGGCTGAAATGAAATCAGTCATTGATGATAGCTGCTGTTTATTGACATGTATGCGCCAGGCGTTGTGCCTAAGTGCTTTATATACATCTACTTCATTTAATCCCCAGGGTAAGCCCAGGAGGCTTGGTTATCACTAGCCTGGAGATAAGGAAACTGGTTTAAAGAGATTAAGTAACTGGCCCCAAATCACACAGATGCAAAAATGCTTCAGAGGCAGGATTTGAACCCCTGCTGATGGAGGGGCCCAGCATGAGGTCTGGCATGCAGAAGTACTCGGGGAAAAGGAAAATGGTATTTTTTACTGGTCCAGCGCACTCCCTCATTTGACAGACCCCAAACTGATTCACAGACACTTGCCAAGAGCGTGGGGCTAGGGTTGTATCTTATATCGTGTATCCTCTGATTAAAACCCAGTGCTTTTAAGGTTAACCTAAGCCATCCTTCCCCATATCAAATCCCATTCTAGGAAGACTGTAATGTGAAACTTGGATGGGCTGGAGGTAAAAGGAAACATGTGCATGCCAACAGTGCCCTCTGCTGGCCTTTCAGGGAACTGCATGGGGCCCACAGGCCATTGACTAATAATGAAAAATTTATGTACCATAACCTTACTATCTCAGTGGACTATGTTGTCCTCCTTGCTTTTTTAAATTTAAATTTAAATTTTTTATTTTTATTTTATTTTATTATTTTTATGGAAACCCTTGTGTCCTTAAGTCTTTGATTTTATTTTACTAGAAATTCGTCCTTGGTCTTTGAAAACCTTGTGATCTTGCCTGGAAGGGGCGGGACCCAGTCTTAGGGAATTCTGTGATTTTCCTCTAAGATGCTAGCGTGTTCTCACCAATCACTCCCAGCTGCTCCTTACTGACAATCACACTTTGGTGAGTACACTAACGAATGCCATTAGTTTCAGGTGTGCTGGTGAATGACAGACTATCAGGCGCATGAGCCATGCAAATATAGGTTTATGGTCAAAGGTCTCTCTCCTCTCAACGCTGGAAAAATCATGTGGGAGAACCAATCTGCTCCCACAACCCTGCATTTGACTCCAGCTCTGGGTCTGTGCTTCCCCGTCCACCAAGCTAAACGAATGTTTAGGAATATATTCTGTAATGAAAAAACCCAGAATCTTTTGGCATCTAATTCGGGAGATCAAATACATGGCTTTCAATGACCACTATTTATTCAGTTACTAATATTTGGAGCAAATGCTGGTGTTTCTAAATGATGAACACATTAACAGCCAAATCCCCGTTCTCACTGAGAGTTTAAGGGGACATGGTAAGTTATTTGCATTGCATGGTGCCTGCCACTCAGCAATTAATACAAAACAAAACGAAGCAAAACAAAGCCATTATGTTCCCAAGGCCAGCACAAACTCTCTAATCTCCTAAATTCCTTCTAGAGATTGGGCGCTGGCAGGCTCTGGGAATGAGAATCTGACTGCTGGGTATTCCAATTCCAGCACCAATCTCTTGCCTCATCAGCCTGAACACTGGCATTGGAAACAGTTATTCCTTCCTTCCTTCCTCCATTCCTTCATTTAAGTAGGCTCCATGGCCAGCATGGAGACGAATGCGGGGCTTGAACTCATGACTCTGAGATCGAGACCTGAACGGAGATCAAGAGTCAGACGCTTAACAATGGACTGAACCACCGAGGTGCCCCCACAAACCTGTTATTTTAAACATCTTCCCCTTCAATCCTCCTGCAATTACCCAGAGATTTTGCTTTTCTGCCCTTTAAGTTAAAGATTATTCACCCAAACTATTCCCTGATAGCTCTCTTCCAGAAAGGGAGAGAAGATGGGGTTGCAGGGAGGAAAGGAGCTCTGTTATAGCACTGACAGAACCTGCCGATACTGGCCTGGATGTCGGCCCCTATCTTATTCAGGTGGCATTTTCACGAGTGGGGGCCTGGCCAAATCCCACTGACGCATACAACGAGACAGGAGTTTCTGTTACTACCTCAAGGTTCACTGTGTTTGTATAAGCACTGCACTGAAAGGGGTCATTTGGCAGAGAGCACAGACTAAGACAGTCCTGGGCTCACAGCCACATCTGTTACCCGCTCACTGGGCAGTAATTGGGTGATTTAACTTCTTAACTTCTTCAACTCTCAAATAGTGGTAATGGCAACAGGATCTCTCCCGGCAGCTCTTGCGAGGGTGACGGAAGAAAACGTACAGAACTGCGGGGCATTGTGTGTGGCAAAAGGTAAGCCGTCCATACTTGGTGATTCAGCGGAAGTTGGCTGAGTTCCTACTGTGTGTCAGGTGCTGATCCAAGTTCTGGGGATTTCCTAGGGAATGACATGGCCAGCTCCTTGCTCCCCGCTCCCCGAGAGCCAACAATCTAGCTGGGGGAGACAGATGCTCCACTTTAAGATAATCCGGAATGATGTTCTGTGAAGAACAAGAAAGCAGCATAAGGGCTAGACACTGACTAGGGTACTTTTTGACAGAGGGAAAGCTTTTTGTTTGTTTTTTGACTGGAAAGGCTTACCCCAGGAAAATGGCACTGGGGAAGAGACATTAAGTGAACTACAAGACACAAGCCTCGGGGATCATGACCCCAGGAGGAGCGTTCCAAGCAGATCAGTAAGCACCAGGCTCTGAAGCAGGGGTGCTCTTGGACTTGGAACAGCAGCAGGCGAGCATGGCTGATGTAGGGGGACAAGGAGGAGGAGTCAGAGAGGTGGCGGGTAGTCAGCTTCTAGGTGGCAGGCGGGACCTGCAAAGTCATGGGAAGGACCAGTCCATGAGTAGGCATGGTGTTTGGGCCAAAGATCCAGACAAGGCCACCACAGTTTTCTTTTCTCTTGGCTGCTTCACATTTGGCCATTTTTGCACCCGGCGTAGTCAAGGGTAGATACCTGTATCCAGTCCCAACCTGGAAAATCATTCTACTTCATGACCATCATTTGACCTCTTCTTGATTCTGGAGAACGTAAAGGCTCTGAGAACTGGAGCTCGTGGTGTCTGCGTTAGAGAATGCCTCCGAATAATCTCCATCCTGTGCTTCGTTCTGCCTCCTCCATTCAGTTCCGGCATTCAGATCATTACTAATATTAAATGCTTCCTAACAATAGCTTATTTTATTGACGGCTCTGGAAGGTTTTAGAATTACACATCTGAAAAGTCCACTGGTTAAGTGTTGAGCAAATTAACCCCGGGTGGCTTGCTTGTCCCACAGACATGAAGGTCGCATTTGCCTTTCCCAGGAACAAAAACCCAAAGCTATCGATTGCTTCTTTCCTTCAGGACACAGAAGTAAATATTTTATTTCCCAACTTCAGAAATATCGCGAGGCAGAGAGTCATCCTGAAAATGTAAATCTGTCTATCAAGAATGTGTTTAGTGACACAAAACAGACTCTTGAAGCTATGAGAATCATTTTCTCAATTATCAGAAACGCATCTTGTTTTGAAGGATATTTAAGTTGAGCCCCTAGATGTGTGTGGGGGTGTGTGTTTAGGCATATATATGTGTACGCACACACATACACACACACATGCATAACAAATTATCCCGAAGCTTAGTGACTTGAAACAACAAATCTATCCTGTATATTTGGTGGCCCAGGCATCCAGGCACAGCACATTCAGGTGGCCCTGGCTCCCGGTCTATTACTAAGCAGAAACTAAGCTGTTGGCTGAGGCTTTAGCCGTCTTGAGGTTTGACTGGGGAGGGATCAGCTTCCACACTCACATACGCTCACATATACATCTCCAGTCTGTGGTAAGCAGCTTCCAAGATGGGCTCCCCGTCATCCCCCCTCCCCTGGAATTCTTGCCCTTGTGTGAATTACCCCCTCTTCAGTGTGGGCTGACCCTTGTGACTTGATGCCCACAAATGAACAAGCGAGGAGACGTCACTTCTGAGATTAGTTTGCTGAAGGACTCTGGCTTCTGTCCCGTGTGCCTTCTACTCTCGAACTTGTTCCCTCTGAGGGAAGCCGGGTGCCATGTTGTGGGCTGCCCTGTGGAGAAGCCCACTTGGTAAGGGTCTAGTGTCTTTAACTAACAGCCAGTGAGGCTCTGAGGCCCTCCAAGGGAGTGTGGAAGTCGATCCTTCCTCTGTCCAGCCTCAAGATGGCTAAAGCCTCAGCCAACAGTTAGTGATCTCAGTCTACTAACACCATGAACCAGGGGCCCCCAGAGGAGCTGTGCCTGGATTCGTGACCCACAGAATCTGTGAGATAATATTTATTGTTTTAAGTCATGAAGCTTTGGGGTAATTTGTTATTCAGTGATAGAGAAGGAACAGGTAGCTCATACAGAAATTTTTTTTCTTCTAGCTTTTTCTTGACATCCTGGTTCAAAGAAATACTTGAGGAGTATGCTGCTTACTAAGAGCGCTAGGTTTGCATTCTGACTCCAGAAATCTAACTCCAAAGACTAAGGGTCTAGGAGATTTTACTATAGAGACTGAAAAGTATGTAAACAGTCAAAGCATTTTAAGCCAAACTAGTAGAACAAATGCTTTAAAATTCTTTCCATTATTATTCACTGCTCTGAAATACATTAAAACATAATTGAAGACTGCATTCATTTCAGCGTGGATTGACCTATCACATGCCACTTGGGGGGCAGGTGCAGAGGGTATAAGATGACACACAGTCCCGCCTCCAGTAGCTTGCAGCCAAGTTCATAGTTGACACACCAGAGAATCTCCAGAGTGTTACCACCACCACATAACAGGCCCCGAGAAAGTTCCTGATGCCCTCTTAGAACTTGATCAGTTCTGGCATCGGCATTTGCTCTTATAAAAAGCCAGACCAGCAGAATGAGGAACCATGACTTGGGTCTGGATTATGGATCGGGGGCAAAATAAGGACTGACGTACCATCTCTTTCATTTACCTGGAAAATTCCACCAGGCGCAAAGTAGTTATAAATATTGCTTAAGATTCCAGAGCTAAGTAGTTACATGAGGCTAAAGAGAATGGTTTACTGATGAACAGCTGGAGGTAAGACAAAAAATATCCCCAGAAACATTGAGATGGCAGCAAAGCAAATAGCTCTGTTTATGGAGGGAAGAGGGCCTCAAATAAACACATAAATAAACCAAAAACAAGAAGCACTGACATAATCATGAGCACTTCTCACATAAAGAGACCTGGAATGCCGCAAATTACATTTACTTCGCTAAATGTGAATACAATATTGCTAAAGCTTAAAGAGTCAGGAAGAAATGAGACTAAAGTTAAACCAGATGCGTTGGTCAGAGTGTCTTTAAAACTTAATTTCTGAGTCATTAAAATCATTTGGAAATCCAATGACCTAATTACTATGGAAGACCAAAGCTCATAATAAGTATTTGCTTATCTCCAGTTTCAGCTCCTAATCTGTGATGTATGTACACATACAGGGAATAGTCTCAGCATCGAGGATTTGCTCCCAAAGAGAACTCTACCATTTTCCTGGAGTGTTTTCGGCTCTATATGTGTCCTTCTTCCTCTCCAAACCATGAACCCCCTGAAAGGGGTCTAATTCATTTTTTTAATCCCCAGGTAGCCCCATTGCCGGCACGATGATCAAATATGTAGATGATCTAATTATGCCACTTGAATCAACGACAAAGTGAAGAAGCTGAAGGAGAACTTGGTGGTAGTCTTCACATCATAATCCTTCACGAGACAACAATCTCATCAGATCTTTACTTCCCCCACAAAGGACCACCATCCACAATGGGAACCAAAGGGGACTCCCCTGTGCACGGAACTCTACTCTGCAGATGTGACCATCACCCTGAATCTTGGATTGCTCTTTCTCCTCTGTTTCCTTTACCCACTTCTTGTATTTCTTCTGTGCTGGGGTAGAGTTTCCGACACCGCACTCCCAGGACACAGTGAGCAGACAGAGCAGAGACAGAGGCTTCCCGTCCAGCCGCCGCTGGGCCAGGGTGGGGGTGGGGGGATCAACGGCTACCTGGAATCATTGGTATCTTTTTGCATGACTTGAGAAAAATCAATCAGAGCCCAATAAACTCCAGAAATAAACACTGATTGAACTCATCTTATTCAACCTAGTGTGTTCAGAAGATTTTAATTGGTAAAGAACTTTTGTAATACTGTCTTGAGCAGGACATCTTGACTAAAACAAAAAATGACTTACTGTGGGATAATTTACAAAGGGGGCCTATAAATGTCAACGGAGTTGTGGACCCACGAGCACTTTCTCAACTTTGGCTCGAAGCACAATCCCAAGGCCACGCCTACAGAGATTTTACTACCCTTCCATCCAAAGTCTTAAGGTATACCTTCGGTTTCTTATGTGACCTCTGAAGGAGGAATCCACCACCTTAGAAACTGGAAAACTAAACTACCAGAGCTGTTTTCCTAATCTGGGGCAGAGACGGCAAATAAATGACTCACTCACGGCACACCATTGTTAATCAGTCATGGAGCTCACTTCTGTTAAGTTTGGGCAGGATTCAGACTCCTTTTCAATACAGCTAAGTATAGCTACACCATTTGGTGGCATGTGGGAAATGAAGCACTTGCCATCCCTGAGGACACAGGGCAAATGGTAGTTGTGGCCATGGAGAGATTGTTCACCAGGTATCTCAGCTACGGGGACCTGCAAATTTGTAGACGGCACTCAGGGAGCTTGTCAACTGACCAAGCTCATGGAGCAGGTGGAAGGAAGACAGAGTTCAGCTTGAATATGGAACGTCTAACCTGAAATTCTTCAACAGTATTGCGTGGCTTCTCTTTTTACCTCGATATTGCATTCCATGTGCTTAAGGGACAACATCTGGAAGAGACGAAAAGAGCTAAAATCTCAATGTTTTTCTTTTTTTTTTTTAAAGATTTCATTTATTTATTTGTCAGAGAGAGAGTGAGAGAGAGATCACAAGTAGGCAGAGAGGCAGGCAGAGGCAGAGGGAGAAGCAGGCTCCCTGCCGAGCAAGGAGCCCAATGTGGGACTTCATCCCAGGACCCCAGGACCATGACCTGAGCCGAAGGCAGCCGCTTAACCAACTGAGCCACCCAGGCGTCCCCTCAATGTTTTTCTTGATTATACGTTGCCCTTCTCTAACCTCTTGGCCCAGTTATGGTTAGACAACCATTACTTTTCCTCGAAACTCCCAGCTGTCTTATATCCTCCTCGTCCCACTCTGGACAGGTGCTCCTCTCTACTTTCTCAACTAGGGATCTGCAGAAGTGCTTTCATCATGAAACTTTTCTTTTTTTTAAGGTTTATTATTTGTTTATTTTTGAGAGAGAGAGTGGGAGGGGGAGGGAGAGAGGAAGAGGGAGAGAATCTCAAGCAGGACTCTGAGATCATGACCTGAGCCGAAATCAAGAGTCAGAAGCTTAACCCACTGAGCCACCCAGGCGCCCCCATCATGAAGCCTTTCATAAAAAGCTTTAGACTCCTACTGAATATATCCCCCAAATATGAAGGATTAAAATCAAGAAGTAGCATGTGAATCAAGAAATAATTCTGGAAATAGTTGAAAATGTAGTCAGAGCCCTAGTAGTTTTATAGGAGAGATCATACCAAATATGTACTTGAAAAACCATTCCAGAGCAAAAGAAAAATAGAGAGCTTCTCACCTCATTCTATGAGGCAAGACAAAGTTCCTGCTACCAAAATGAAGATAGCAAACCATGCGAGTAAGCAAACAAGCACAAACAGGAAAACCAAAACCAACCGTTGATGAGCCTGCTGCCTGGTCTACTTGGAGGACAGCGGGGAGGGAAAGTGAACCAGCGCTTGGATGGCATCTCTGACCAACAAGGACAATGAGTTTCTGTTTTATTTTATTCTTTTTTAAGATTTTATTTATTTGAGAGAGAGAGAGAGAGAGACAGCCCATGAGCAGGGGGGAGGCGCAGGGGGAGAGGGAGAAGCAGACTCCCCGCTAAGCAGGGAGCCCGATGCGGGCTCGATCTCGGGACCCTGAAGATCATGACCTGAGCCGAAGGCAGACGCTTAACCAGCTGAGCCAACCAGGTGTCTCAATGAGTTACTCTTCTAATGGGGAGCATTGTCTCTGTCAGAAAAATAATTTAGTTGCTCATAGACAGGACCCCTTCTCCCCAAGAGCAATGAGCTCAAGACATCAAGTAAATACTTTACGTAGCAAGACCTGCATTTATTTCCACTAAGACTAAGTTTTACTTCAAGCTAAGGAGGCCCTTGTCTATTTAGCAAGCTGACCACCAGAAGGTCGTATTAGATTTGTGGGTGATGGGCAAGAACACTAAACAGGTGGAATCAGAGGCCCTAGTTGGAATCCTAACTATGTCCCTTACTAGCTCTCAGAGCTTTGGGGAGTCATTTGATATTTGGGATCTCATCTGTTTATCTGTCAGCAGGAGGTAAGGCTCATGGAATACTGAGGATCAAAGAAGATAATAAGAAAGGACCTGGGAATTTGTAATATACTATTAAAGAGGACTGTTTGGGGAGGTGAAACTTCAAAAGATACTGATAAAATATACTCTGATTCCATTATTTATTAAGCCATTCATTAGCTTATGACCTTGGGCATGTTATTTAACTCATCTGGGACTCAGTTTCCTCATCTGCAAATAAGGCTATCGTAAGGATTAAATTAGTGCTTTTTATTTTTATTTTTTAAAGTATTCCTTTTTTTTTTTAAAAGATTTTATTTATTTATTTAAGAGAGAGAGAGAAAGAGAGCTAGTGGGGAGAGGAGCAGAGGGAGAGGGAGAAGCAGACTCCCTGCTAAGTGCAGAGCCTGACATGGGGTTTGATCTCATGACACTGAGATCATGACCTGAGATGAAATCAAGACTCAGACGCTTAACCTACTGAGCCACCCAGGTACCCCAAGTTAGTGCTTTTTAAAGTGCTTAGAGAAATAAGTATTTATTAAATATTTGTTAAGTAAAATAAAAATCAGATTTAATGAGGTGTTCCAAAAGTTGTTTCTCATAAAACTGTGACTTATCGTATGATAAACGAAAGAAGGAATCAAGATTTTATGCAAATTACAGCCCATCATTTTTGATGATTTGACCCAGTTTGTGGCAGTCATTCTAATTTTGGCATAGTACCTTACCCTTGGATTTGGTGATGAATGGCTCGCAAAAGCCTGTCTTTCAATGCCATCCACACAGCAATGTGGTCACAGGTCACATACCACCGGCATAAGGCTTGGATTATAAGATGGACTGCAGAAATTTGGCCTTTATTCTATTCCTGAATGTTCATTTGTGCCCAATTTTCAGTGATCTAGGTGCTTGCCGTTGGATTTGTGTGTTCTTAACGTTGATCAGATAAGGTGACAAAGCTTTAGGATTCCTATGTGCTCGAGCTCTTTTGAAATTCACTGTAGCTTCTGCGGTGCACCAGGGAGAAGAGTTCTGAAGTGTAGAAACCCTTCAGTGTCAACCAAACGTCTCCCTTCACTTTGAACCTGAAGCCATCTTGATGAACCACTGCCAAAGATCCATTCTGTTTCGCCTCAACCTACCCCTTGGCCTTCAACTTCTCCCATCTTACAACTGTTGCTTTCTCATTCAAGACTTTTTCCATCTCCCAGAAGAAATGTACACATTCTGAAATTGTAATTTTTTGATCACAAGTTCTGGATACTGCAGAAATGAAGTATGCACACAGATATACGGTCACGGGCAACTTGAAATGTGCCTTAAAATGGTACCAGACGTGTTTGTAAGCAGTTGGGAGTTTCACACAGCAAAATTACCATCGCCCAAATCATCTGCTTACAGGAAACAATTCTGAGCCTTATTTAATAATTTTAAATACAGGGGTCTTCACTGGAGACACAGTTACTGAAACTTTTCCTTCAGTGTTTTAATCCTGTTCCATCAAGGTGGACCAGACCAGAGTAAAGGATGTGGTCACTCTGAGGTCCATCAACCAGCAGCATCTACCAAGAAGAGGCTCATTTGCACCGTAGGCTGTCTTTAAGAAGATGGGGGTGGTGGCTGCTGAATGGGTAGTAGGGGAAGTGATCTCATTCCTTTGGCCAGAGCTTTCTAGATCCAAGGTTAACACTTGACCCAACCTGGGCCGGACTCTGTTGGGGGAAAATGGAATTGGGACTCAGTGACAGTCAGGATGCTGAGTTCAGAGGTCATGCTAGGTTGTTTGGGGCAGCCATTTTTCTACCTATACAGTGGAACAGACAAAACCAATCCATGGAAAAGAGGCAAACGGATGTGCAGGGAGAAGGAGACAGGTCCTTGGTCAAGACGGTGAAAAGCAGGGGGAGACTGAGGTTGCTTTGGTCCCTAACTGCACTGCTGTCCTTATTTCTAGGTCTTCCAGAAGGCTGAGCTGCTTTCTGCCCTTACGATCTGTGAAAGATTCTTGAGTCCTTCCAGGATCACGTCTTTCCTCCCCTTTAACCTATGTTGAGTGGGTTTGTTATTTTTCACCAGATAATCCCTGACTAGGTCAAGCGGGTAGGCAGAACCCAGTGAGGGGAGGAATCAGGGGTCCCACGACTGGGTTTGCCTGGGTCGTGTTCTCCAAACCTGTCCTCTCAGACGGCTACCTGGTGGTGTGGCACAATCGGCCTTTCCTTGTAAGTGTGGGTTCTGTACTGAGGAAAGGTAATCACAGAGCTGTCATTCATTAATCAATAAGTATCTAGAGAACATCTTTCTCATGCCAACGCACTCAAGAGGCAGCGGAGAAGTCTAGATTAATAACGTCAAGTTTTCCCTCTTAGTAGCTCGGTGTTAGGAGACTAAATGTCTTCTTTAATCAGGTCTGTGAATCAAGAGGAAAATTGTATTTTAACTCTATCAGTTTTAAAAAATACTTTCCCTTCCCATGGTGTGGCACATATTCTAAGGAGAAGCCTGAAGAAAGTGTAAAATCCAAAATTAGGAATCTGTTCTTTAAAAAATGAGGCCACATGGTTATCAGCATAGCTTCATGGATCTGTTCCTTATGTGGAATATTCTGGTATTTACGAATCTAACTTCCAGTTTTCAGGCAAACGGTCCTACAGATGAATCCCAATCAAACTCTCCTTTGCCTTGGCCGTGTCCATTTTCTTCCCTCAAAAAAGAAGTTCTATCTAGTGTTGTTGCTCTTGTGTCTCTGTCAAGAACCCCAGGCCCTGACAGAGGAGCTGCGGAAACTCTGGGGCACCAGGGACTTGATGGCTCAGGCTGCAGGTGCTCACCTTCTGGGCACAGGCAGGAGCTGATCCCCCAGGAGTCTCCTTGGGCACCATGCTCTCCTACAGCGGCTCCCTACCGCTTAGAAACACGCCAGGACAAAGGGAGGGTAGACCAGGAGAAGGAAGGGGTGGAGGAAAGGAAAACAGCAGCAGCAGAGGAAAAAATTGAACCAAAACACAGAATTCCAGCCCCGGTTGGTTAGTCTCCTCCAGCTTTTCTGCACTTTGCAGATTGTGGCTGAAGCAGACATGCCTGCTGATGTCGCAAGCTCTGTCTCCCTCTGGTGACCACTCTTAACCATCTCCTGCCTGCGGCAGTGATTCTCGCCGTTCTTGCTTTTCTACAAGCTAGAGCTTGCACGGATAAAAATGCTCACTCTTTCCCTCCCGAGACTCGAATGGGAGCTTTGGTTGGGGTGCCAGGTAATGGGGGGCCATCTCTGCCACCTGCTAGGAAGCATCGGGCCCATCCCTGAAGTTCTCTGCGCCTCTTTCCTCATCTGGCCAGTCAGGGTGTGAGCTGCAGGACCCAGAGGTCTCAGGGAGGACTGAGCAAGACACCCCCATCAGCACTTGCACTGCACCTGGCAGAGGGAGCAGACACTGCTCTGGCTCTGGGAACCCCGAAACTGGGATGGACAAAGGCACGCTTGTCTTTGGGGAGCACGGCTTTTCCAGCAAGCCGGAAGCATTTGCAAAGGAGGCATTAGCTATGGAAATACGGTGGTAGGGGGAGGTGGGTCTGTGTATTAGGAGTCTGTTTCCTTGTGGGAATTCACAGTATTTTCAAATCACATCATAGGTGGTATACGAAACATATCAAAAACATCTAAAAACCTCCCCAGGTCCTGGTCACCAGAAGAATTTAGAAATTTCTGTCTCAGAGCCTGACTCGTAGGGTCAAATCCCGATCCCACCACTTTTTGTCTTGTTTGACTTTGGGCAAGCGATTTGGCTTTTCTGAGCCTTAGCTTCTTCCTCTCTAAAATGGAAGTAAGCTTGCTTCCCACCCCTACAGTGTTCTTGGGAGGGTTCAATGAGACCATCCACAGGAAGCATCTAGGATACTCTTGTGCAGAGGAAGCCCCCAACATATGGTACATATTATCAACTCCAGTGCAAGCTGAGCTTTTCACTCTCCAAGGAAGATTGAGCCCAGCCTCGAGGGAGAAAGCTTGCTAACCATACAGTAATTTGGGAAGCAATGGGTTTAGCAGGAAGGAAGCTTGCGTTTCTTTAAAAAAAAAAGGGGGGGGGGAGGGTATTCAGAATTAGCTGCATATTGGAATTGCTTGGGGAGCTTTAAAAAAAATGTCCGAACATGTGTTCCACCCTCTGAGGTTCTGCTGAAGCTGGTCGGGGTGTGGCCGGACATTGAGATTTCTAAATGCTCCCAGATGATGAAAATATGCAAAGTTGGGAACCCAGTGCCTTAAGACTATCTTTCCATATACCTGCATGGTGTTAGGTGGTTTTTAAAAATTTTTTATTAAAAAAACCCCTTTTTTTCACCTTTATGCAAAATCTGCTAAGATGTACAAGCTAAAAAGCAATTTTACTTTAAAGAATTTATTTATTTGGGGGGGGCAAGTGGGGGAGGGAGAGGGACAAGTAGACTTTGCACCGAGGGTAGAGCCCTGGTGCTGGGCTCCATCTCAGGACCCTGAGATCATGACCTGAGACGAAATCAAGGGTTGGGACGCTCAACCGACGGAGCCACCCAGGCGCCCCTAAAAAAGCAATTTTTAAGAACAGAGTATTTTTGAAATGAAGTCAGCTTGACTGGCTTTCAAGGATCAGTTGAAACAATGGGGACAGACACGAAAGTCGCATCAAGTATTTCTGTAAATTGTGAGGCTCTTTAGGACCATAAACGTGTCCCCGTTCTCTCTGAAGTCCCCCTCACTGACACAGAGGCTGAAGTTCACTGCTGTCCCTGGGGGAGCTTAAATCTGGGGTCAGTTGTACGCACATGTGCACATGTGAACCTCGGTCAAAAGCCAACGCTGAGGGACGCTCTAAAGGGAAGAGGTGGGGTGGGGGTCAGTGGGAAGAATGTGCCTTTACATCTGCAGTACGGAACTGAGAGTTCTACGTGCTTGAGGCCCAGAGCCGATCTGAGAAGAGCTTAGGGTCAGGCAGCGACCATCAGCCACCCCTCAGGGATGAGTGTCTCAGGGAAGTGGGGGTTTCGGGGTAGCGGGGAGAGTACAGCTTTCCACCTGAGCAGGTGCAGCCACGTGGAAAGACATCCACCCCGGAGGGACACAGGGACACATATCTAGTAAGTCTGGGGACTGAATGAGCAGTCAGATGGAGAGAAGCCTTTGAGGCTTCCCAGAGTTCGAATCCCAGTTTTGCCACCTACTCTGTGACTCCAGCGTGCTGCTCTGCCTCACAAGGCCTCAGTTTTCCCCTCTGTAAAATGGCAACGATAAGAGCACTCACCTCGCAGAGGTGTTGAGAGGGGGCAAGTCATCCACGTGACGTGCTTTGAATGGTATTTAGGACATGCTCAGGGACATACTAAAAGTTAGTATTTTTACGATTTCTAATTCAGCTCTGAAGAAACATTTAAGTCTTCCCAAAGGAAAATCTGATGAAAAAACAGGTGGCTGCCATGGGAGGGGTGTATAAAAAAAAAAAAAGTAGTGATTTTTGTTGGTTTGTGAAGAATTTTTATACCCCTGCAACAAGGACCCTTCCTTAGTGTCGGCAAGTGGACGAGTCGGGAGGGCAGCACAGCTGGAACCAAGCTAGGAGGAGAATTCCGGTCAGGCCAGAGGCAGCTGCTGTCCTCTGAAGTGACAGCCAGGGACACGGTGGGGAAAACCTAGTCAGAGTCGCAAACTTTTCTCCTCAGGCAGGACTTCATGTGCTGAAGGAGAATGGCCCAGCTACTCTGGGAAGCAGGGATAGGAATTTGTTTCCATGCTTTGTTGTAGGGGTGACTAAAAATGACTGTCTCCGTTGTGAGGTCTTGTAGCCCCTTTCCCACTAAGGTGGGCGTCGGTTATGGTCCAGATGGTCGCCAGCTGTTCCCTGAAGCATGAGGCCTGTTAAATCTGGAGGCAGAGAGACTCCTCACACTGTACTGTCCTTGGGGGCCACTGTGCCCCACCTCAAAGTTCAAGAGAAACCCTAGGGGTCTTGGGAACTGTCTGAATGTGAGATAGAATGAAACCCACAAGGAGACTCCTCGGCCCTCATCCTTGGCAGTGACAAACCCACAGACTCTAAGACATTTCTCACGTTGCGCTGAAGTGAGCGGCAGGTCCCCACCGATCACCAGAGTTGCACAGGCCAGTCAGGTATTTGATCAAAGGTGCTGGAGTGATCAATTCTATATCTACTTAAGTGGTGATTTAAGGGTTAACGAATTCCCCAAACAGCTGTACTCCAGAGAAGAGTCTAGAAATGATATAAGTCAGATTCAAAAGGTAGCATGATAAAAAAAAAAAAGCTCTGTGAGGTGAGGGTCTCTGTGAATGAAGCCCTCATAAAAAGTTTTCTCAGAGAAGGGTTTGCAAGAGGCTTTAAAGTTTTTCAAATTAATTAACATTTTACATTCAGCATCCCATGAGTTTCACATCTGCCACTGATTTTCTAATTAGAAAAGCTGTTGGTGGAGGGACTGTTACATGTTTGCACAGTACAAATTAGGGCATAATTACAAGGCAGGGTGTATGCTAATGAGAGGCAAGGCTGATAAACCAGTGTTTACACCAACAGAAGAGTCTTGTAGTTCTTTGAGCTCATTTCTTTTAGAATCCTGTCTGAGTATAGGTACAAATCCCTTTTGATAGTTAGGTGGGAGTTGTTTGAAACCATATAATTTTCAGAGGAAGACCTGCCCTCAAAATCCCATGGACAATATTGCAGTTGTACACTACCTATTCCCAGATGGTAGCAGGTGAGACCTAAGACTTCTTCTATTTCTGCCCAATAGTTACTTTGGAATGCTTCCAGATATTCATCTTAAAAAGTCTCTTCTCTTTGTGGAACTCCAGCTTAGTAGGGGCCAAAGAGGCCCAGGTTCCCATGGAGAGCCAAGGAAGGCCAAGCTGACTATCATATGGCCCCAGGCTTATTTCTGCCATTACTGCTCCGCCATTTTGTCTTCACGGTCTTACTCCTGCACTGAAGACAGACTGCTGATTCAAGTCGGAAAAAATAAGGAGCATGAGCCATTTGGCTAATACACAGTAGTTTGTCACAGGTGGTAACAGGTGAAACATAAGGCATTTCACCCACGCACAAGTAGCTATCTTACTAAGAAATGAAACATACGCTGAAAGCCAACAGCAGATAGGATATGAGTGGTTGTCCAAATGAGGCCTCTGTGAAGGTTTCTGAGGCCAGAACCTCAGCCTCGGAAGACAGCAGTGACCCTGATGAGAACCTTCACCCCATGAATTGTAGAGAACTCCTATGGGATCTCTGCTATCCTGTGGTTCTATAGTAGGAAACATTGGAGAAGGAAATTGCCAAGGCAGAGCTGTCAAAGGTCGTGACTTGTGGGCCCCAGATGATACTGCCACGTTGCTGATACAAGCCATTTTCTCCTCTTGGGGGATCCCTGTCCACTGTTGGCCACACCCTCCTACAGCCATCTGTAATCCCTAGAGACATGTCCTGATTCGCTCAGCCTGGGAGGCTCCCCTGCAGCTTCATGGCCTTGGCCATACTCACAGCCAGAATCTCTGATCCAGCACCAGTGAGCACAGTCTCAACAATCGCCTTGGCCTACTTACCCACGTCCAGTGGGTCTGCACCAAGTTCGCCTACACCTGGCCAAGCCCTGGGGCTGAGCTGCATATTCAAAATCCACAGAGGCCCGAGAGGTCCCCCACAGGACTGGCGAGACACTGGCCAGCCAGAAGGTACCCGCTCTTTCTCCACAAAGTAGCTGTCCCTTGGCTTCAGCCGCACAGGAACATGGACTGAGCATTACTAGATCCTTCTGATCCCTCAAGAGAATGGAGAATACTAGATTCGTACAAGAAAATCGGCCAGTTTTGGAAATGTGAACACGTTCAATACTTTATGAAACTGCAAGTCAAACAAAATAACACGCACACACAAAACTCTCACTGTGTTCATTCTACATGTGGCCTCGACGGAATCTGCCTTAGGCTGATGATCTCGTCCCAGCAAATATCAACAGAAAGTGCCAGCAGAATTCAGAGGGGGAGGATTCAGGCAGAAGCTGCAAGAGTCACGGAAGACTGTGAGAAGGACCGTGACAATTCTGTCGCTTTGTACCAAAGATATGACCTTTGGCGCCCTGTTTACTATTCCTTTCTCCCATTCTAAAGCATTTTTTCCCCTAAATTATGGAATATTTTTAATTTCAAAAATATTCTGTTAATACAGTGCCAGATTAAGTCTCTGCGTCCCTAGAAAGCTGTTCTCGGCAGTTCATGTACCTACTTTATGACATAATATGTTAGGATACACATAAATCAATCCTTCAGGCAAAACGCAATTTTTACAACTCAGGAATTTTAATACACAGCATTTAAAGAATCTAGTTGAGTTACATTCTACTTAAAGAACATCTACTCTCTAAAGACATATTTGTAGCTGAATATTGCCTTTAGGAACTGGAAATGCCTCATTTTCACCAAGAGATCATATATGATATTCCAAAGACAGTCATGAAATATTCCCTTTTATACACCAGTCAGGTGCTGTTTCTGGGGTAACGTGCATCTTTTTCTGCTGTCACATTTTTAAGAGAGAGAATTGCTTTTAAATTTTATAACGGTCACCTGTTAAAGGCATTTATTTTCCCTGGTCCATTTCTTATATTCTTTCTCATTAAAAAAAATTAATTTAATACACGGCAAAATCCATCCCGTTTTGTGCATGGTTTTGTGGTTTTTATCAAACACAGACCGTTATGGTATCTCTGGTACCCGGTTTTGACACTGGAAATACGATATAGAGACACTCTCAAACCTAGATTCATCAGTAGTTTCATTTTACTCTTTGCGCTCAGTGAACTGTTTTAGCTTCTGCTACGCACCACGCAGTGGGAGTGCAAGGGAGCAAAGACATGGCCCCAGCTCTCAAGGAGCTTTCCGTTCTGTAGACCAGCCAGGCAAGTAAAAGTGACAACACACTATGAGGACCAATACAAAGGACATGTGCCCAGATATGACCCTCATTTGTTCACTTCACTAATGCAATCGGATGCAGCCGTCAGGACCAGACTCTCTGCTGCTGAGGGTGACAGTAGGTGACAGAGCCAGGAGCAAGCTCACAGGCCAGCTGGGAGCCCCTAGACACACAAAGAGGGATGTTCTGCTGGAGAAGGATGAGAGCCCTGGGCCCTGGACAAAGCCCCATCTTGCCCTGGGAGTGGAGGGGAAGTGTGCCGAGCAAGACGTGAGACTCTTCTGGAACTCCCTATGCAATTCCTCCAACACGGCCCAATTCTAGAAAGGGTTGAAGAAATCTACATGCAGAGGTACAGAGGTTGCAGAGTGGATTGATTTATGACTGGTGATTGGTGAAGAAAATGTGAGACAGAGCATCTACACTCAACTACAATCCAAGAAAGCTTCTGCTTTTCACACTCCAAGCAAGCGCAGAAAAAATGGCAGTCTTGCTGACAGAGATTCCGTGATCCCTGCATTGATGGCACTGGGAATGCCATTTGTTAGTAGATGGAGGACAGAGAATGGCCTGGGTGTCCGGGACCAGCCTCCCTGCCGGGCTCCCTGGCTCCCCCCAGCTCCAGGAGCTGATGATCAGAGCCTGGGCCATGATAAAGCAGACATTAGCGGGGCTCACTCCCAGACAGCCATGGTGCCTAGGTAAGTGGACATAATGGGCTGCGTTGGTTACTCTATCAATCTCAAGGCAAGCAGAACATGTCAGCAGGCAGCCACAGAACCAAAGTGGCTCTCTGCACTAGAATGCTTGGTTTTGTCCAGAGCCATTGGCTGGTCTTCTGTATCATCTACCAGCTCATCGGCCAACAAAGAGGACAGTTCATTTAAATGATGGGCAAATTTGTTGGCTTGAGTTCTTCTCCCTGCTTACTTCCTCTATCTCCATTACCAATGAGTGGAAATCTCCACCTCAAGTCAGTGTCTTCCCTTCATCCTCTTTGGCTCTCGGCCACAGCCTCACAGTCCCATCTGTGTTTCCCCGTACACTCAGATGCCAAGCACAAAGTCAGCCTTAGAATCAGGGAGATAAGGAGTTCTCAGCCTCGGGACTACTGATATTTTGGGCTGGATAATCCCGTGTGACAGGGACTATCCTGTGCACAGCAGGATGTCTAGCACCATCTCTCTGCCCAAGAAATTACCTGAGCTATGTCCACCAAATACATCTCCAACCCTTATCAAACGTTCCCTAGGGGGCAAAATTGCCTCTTGTTGAGAAACACCGAGAGAGGCCTGGGCTCTAATCATGGTTCTGTTGCTTATGAGTCCCAATATTCTTGTCCATGAAATATTTCCTATGGTCATTATAAGAATTAGAAAAATGTACAGTTGGTTAATTCCTGGCATGTGGTAGGTCTTTAAAGGACACCCATTATTACCATGTCAGGACTCTGAATTTTCCTAGATAATTTTTGTTGTTGTAGTAATTTCAGATTTGTGGTGACCAAAGAGTTCAAGAAGTAGAACTGACAGAAATGTCCTTGGCTCTGTCTCTGGCCACGTAAGGAAGCTTGGCTTAGATTGCATCACCTAAAAGTATAGTTTGGGGTCTCTCTCCGGGAAAGCTGGTGTTTTCAACATTCCTGTAGAATGGGATCAGCAGCCCCATGAGCTTAGGGATTTTGGCCTTCTTATTGCCTGTTGTGGGGTTTGAACAGACCCTTTTCCTTCTCATTATGAGCCTGTAGGTCACTGATGGTTTCTGAAGCCAAGGTTTGAATCCCTAGCCTTTGGGATTCAGGGTTTAGACCTGATCTAAATTAATTTAGTAGTGGAGCTTTTAAATAGTTATAAAGAGGGAACCAGTTCTTGAAAATTTATAATTTTGAGAAAATGGCCTTTTTAGGGTTGCAGATCGGGGTTTATGCAATGTTCTCTCTCTGCCTCTCCGACCCAACACATACATTCTTGGAAATGAGAACATTTTTATATAATTACATAGAAAAGCATTTCTCAAGAAATTAATCATCTTCTCTTGGCTGATTTTTAAGAATACAGAAGGGGAAGAGCATATAAAGAGGACACTTATTTTGCAGTTTATCAAAGCGTGAGGTATCATGTCAGTCCTTCTCCAATATCTCCTCCCTCATCCTCCCTCCCTTCCTTCGTCCCTCCTTGTTTCCATAAAAATCTTTATGTTTGTTTCAGGGCCAGCCATGTACTGATGATATTTACAGACCTAAGACATAGTAACTGACCTGATGAAGAATGGAAAATTCTTTTTTTCGTTATACTGGAATGAGAGACATGTCAAACTTAAGTAGACTCTAGTACACAGATTTTGGTAAATTATTCTTATTATTTTAGATGAATAAGAGTCTTAGGAACTTAGGATCCAAAAAGCAATAAGACAATATCTATACCCAAGAATTAGAGAATCTAATAGGGAGAGATTAGAAAATAGAATCGTTGAGAGGATTATATTAGAAAATTGACCGAAAAAAGATGAGAACAGTGCTCACAAAGTAAGCAGTCAATAAATTTTAGGAGAAGTGGAAGGAAGGAAGGGAGGGAGGGAAGGAGGAAAGGAGGGATGAAGAAAGGGAAGGGAGGGAGGAACAGAGAGGAGGGAGGAAGGATCCTATAGAAGAGTACATATTAAATGACAAATGAGGAGCACAGATAGTTCTTTAGGAATTTAGAGAAGATTCCAGGCCATGGGCTAGTCCGAGATAACTCTTGAATCATGGGGAGAGGCACAGGACATGTCGAATAATTGAACAAAAACAGAGGTCTCCATTTAGCCAACAACAAATACTTCTAAGAGATAAACACTCCTCGGGCAACAATCTACGAAATGTGAATTCTTTTGAATTGCTAGAATTCTCTTCTGAGCTCCCTGAAGTATCAAGATAATATAAGACTCTAAAAGCCATTGCTTCTTGGTGTCTTAAACCATGTAGTGTTGTAACATAAGTCTAAGATTTGCCGGTGTAGTGGGTGCTCTGTGTCTCATGGAGACACCAAGGCATGCCCAGGGAAGGGGCTCAGCTGCTATCCTCAGGGAATGGAAGACAGAGAGACACGCCTTGTTTACCCCCTCTAAACTGGGGCCATGCATTTCTTTCCACGCAGGGTTGTGAGTTCTTAAACTAGCTGCTATGTAAGTAGCAATTTCTTAGATTGCTCCTAATTTCACCTCTTTTGGATGCTCATATTCATATCTGAATCCCTAAATATTCCGAGTCCCATATGAAGAAAAACATCTCCAACTCTAAGTCTTCCATTTACCAATTGGCCGGCACTGTTGGTTCTTGTCCAAATACGTTTTTGGGATCAACTGGGATCAAATATTCATTTCCATTTAGGGCAACAGAGGGGCAGGCATTCCTAGACCTCATCACGTTTGAGAAAATGAGATAATAGTGAAGCTGGACCTGGAAATATGAGGCCCCATGGAAGGTGTATCATTTGGTATCCCTTCAGACAGATATAGGCTTTGTGTATTTGTTTAATCTTACGTAATAGGGGTGAGGAGATACAGATTTTTTGTTAATAAAAGTTCTACCTTTCTTTCTTCGTGCTCCATTAAGACTAGATTACATGTAAAGTACATAAAATTACTTTTTTCCCTTTTTTCCTTATTTCTAACTGTCTTGGAATTTCCCCATTCTGGACTAATTTCTTGGGAAGCATATTAAATTATCTAAGCTTCAGATAAAAAAATAATCACTTATTCTCAGGGAGCAGCACTCTTGGGCAGCGGTACTGGGCAGACAGCCCTTCGGGAGGAGGGGCTTTGAAAGTTCACTTGAGAAGTTGTCTACTTGGAAAAAACAGGATCTATTTATATTTTACCAGTGTAAAATATAAATTTTACAACCTGGATAGCAACCTATAAATGCAACTTGGATAGCAACCCACATTAAGATGTGCCAGGTTTACTAGTTCATTCTGCCCAGTTGGCCTGCCACTGGACCCCCGCCTTCCCCCCTACCCAGCTGACAGACCAGGCACCGCTTCTGCCCGCTCCCCTGGGCTCTCCTCTGCCCATGAGCTCTTTGAGGACTCACCATTTGGGAATTGCTCATGAGTGACTGGCCTTCCAGAAGCTTCTTTTTACACATTCGTAAAAACAAAACAACACAAGACAAAACAAAACAAAACAAAAAACTGGGGCACCTAGGTGGCTCAGCCAGTTAAGCTTCTGCCTTCAACTCAGGTCATGATCCCAGAGTCCTGGGATCGAGACCCACATCGGGCTCTCTGCTCAGTGCGGGGTCTGCTTGAGATTCTCTTTCTCCTTCTCCCTCTGTCCCACTCCTCTGCTTGTCCTCTCTCTCAAATAAATAAATAAAATCTTAAAAAAAATTTCACTTAAGACTGTCCCACTCCTGCCCCAGAGCTGCTCAAGACCTCTTGCATCTGGCAATCTCTACCTGCAAACCTCCTAGAGAGCTTTTCCCTATTTTCCAGGGATCAGCACATACATCCGCCAGCCCTTGTCTACTCCCCTAGCAGAGGCCTTTATATAGGAAGTGATCTCAGGTCTGGCTGGCTGAGCCTCGTAGTCACCTGGGGTAGCCATTAAAAAAATGCAGGTTCCTGGGTCCTATCTCTGCAGTCTGATCGGAGGTCTACTTTAAATCCAAGGCAAATGATACGGTGCTGTCCTGTGTTCACGGCTCGCACTCCCGATTGCACTAGATTTGAGTCACTGTTGCAGGCTCTGTGGAAACTCAATTCCCCCTTGTGTCCGGGCTGGCCCTACTGGACCCTGGCGTCGCTTCTTAATAACAGCCTCTCTCAAACTTCACCATCTTAGGAGACAAAATGATGTCATTCTGATCATTTATATGGCAAATTATGAGGGCTCCGAGACAAATTAACAGCTCCGTCTTTTCGTAGGGTCCTCACCCCTCAGTAACCCCAAGACTCTCCAGGGGAGGAGGTTACATGGGCCTAGGAATCAGCCCTACTCATCAAAAACTGCTTGTCAGGGCAGTGGGAACTCACACTTCCCCCTGAGATCCCGGATTAAGGATAAAATCCTGTAATGGCGCAGTGAAAATGAGGGTCTCTGCTCTGGCTCCACGTCAAGGTGACCCTGACGGAGTCTTACTACTCAACTCTTGTGTTAAATCAGAGGACATTTTTCTGCAGTCTGTGCCATAAGACCCCTGGTTAGAAAATCTCTTTGTCTGAAAAGCTTTATTTGCTAGTCTGGTCCGAATAGAAGAGTTTCGAAGATTGTACCTGCAAACCCATGAATATCAAGATAGGCATGCATGAGGCTGCTCCCTTGGGATTTCTACCAAAGGGAGGTTTTGTTTGCTGCCTCCTAGCTTCCAGGGTAACTTTACAGAGAAATAGGGTGTGTGTGAGTGTGTGTTTGTGGGCACGCGCACTTGTGCACGCAGGTGCCTATGAGTGTACACAGAAGAACGTACCTGAGACCAGTTTTTATTCCATCCATTTCAGGTCCTAGGAGACCAGGTAAGAAGATACTGGACCATTTGTTTCAAACTGCAGAGGTTCTGTAGGCCTCGTGGACCCTTTAATAGAAGTGTTTTTCATCATTTGGGCTGCAATGAGCACCCAGGGGATGGGAACTCCAGCTGGATGAGAAGGCAACAAGATAAATCTCTGTGCAGAGCAGTAGAGCGGTCAGGGAGGGAAATGATTTAGAAGGCAAATGGCAGTATGAGAAAATTCAATAGCTAGAGTCCAATAACTGGGGTGAAAAGTGGACTCTGAAAGGAAGAGGTGGGTTGAAATGCAGAACGCTAGCTTGACCTTCTCTGCAGCTTTGCCTGGGGCCCTGTTACAGCTCTTCACTCTCCAACTTCTCTACACGCCTGCCAACGAGGGCGCTTTGGAAAGTACGGAGCACACCTTCCATGATTTAACCTACTTTCCACTATTGAAACAGTCTGACTCTTTATTATATCTTTCTGATTCTCTCCAGTGGAAAAGAAAAAAGAGACAAGGCTGCCACTTCACTAAACGTTCTGTGTTGTCAGTAGGCTCTTGACAGAATTCCCCCTAGTGTACGATCTCCTAGGAATTTCCAAGGGGTCCTATTTTGCTAAATTGATGATGCTTATAGGATTTTATAGACCCATACAATTTTAGAACTAGAGGGGATATTGGAAATTGTGTAGGCCTAGCTCTTAATTTGAGGCATTTAGTCCTTTATGCAAAAATATAGATTGCTATCCCCCTACTATGAAGCCAGGAATCAGAAAGAGCCTGAGACTTGTCCTCAAACACCTCCACATCCCTCGTTTACCCCTCAAACTGGTGGCTCTGGATTGCCCTCAATGTGGGGCTGTAAGTCCTTTAGGTAATTGTGTGCCATATTCCTTATCTTAAGTCCTTGCATTGTTCCTCAGTTCATCGGCTTTGTACTCTAGAGATAGGTCCTAGGCATACAGTCATATGGATGAAAATCCTGCCCTAGGTGAGTTCATATTCTACAGTCAACAAAACTAAATATATATGTGCTATCACATCAGAAACTGATGATAAAAGAAGAAAAATCAGAGGATCATGATTGAGAGGCTGGCAACATGCTTAGATGGAGGGGTTAGTAAGGAAAAGCCTCCCCATCTGGTGACACTTGAATAGACACAGAAGTGAACTAAGAGAATGAACCCTGTGGAAATCCAGGACCAGTATTCTAGGCCCCCCAAAAAACTCTGAGGTGCAAGTGAGTTGGGCATATTGAAGAAACAGCAAGATACTCCCTAGAGCCAGAGAGTGAATGAGGGCGATAGGAGGTGACGTCAGAGATAAAAAGAGGACCATGTAGGGCCTGGAAGGCAACAGAGGGATAACCAGTGATTTTCCAAGGGCAAAGGTACGATTTTTCCTGTTCCTACTGGACCAAAGGTAACTCTAAGTCACTATAAATTCCTGAAGTCAAACTCTGTCTTCATGATCTCCTACAGTCCCAGTCATCAGACATGATAAAGTAGATCACCAGAGGAAAAGCAGATTGAGAGCAGGATGAGTCATCCCCAAAAGGGATATGAGGACTAACACAGTTTGAATGGAAAGGTACATGTTGGGAGATGTAACTGGGATTTTTCAAACCGTGAAAGATGTGATAGGGTCCTCATGGAATTATCATTATCATTTTTTAAATAGGTTTTCCTACTAAAGGTAGAATCAATTTTTTTTAAAGATTTTAATTATTTGCTTGAGAGAGAGTGAGAGAGAGACAGAGAGAGCACAGAGGGAGAGGGAGAAGCAGACTCCCTGCTGAGCAGAGAGCCCAACGTGGGGCTCGATCCCAGGATGCTGAGATCATGACCTGAGCCCATAAGCAGACACTTACCCATTTAACCAACTGAGCCACCCAGGTGCCCCAGTTTTTTTGAACTTATGTTCAAAATCTGATGCTGAGGCTGGAAACTCAGGGAAGAGCTGCAGTTCCAGTCCCCACATTAGGGAGGGCAGTCTCTTCACTCAAAGTCACCAAATGAAAGATTAATCTCATCTAAAAAAATGAAAACAAAAACCCTAACAGAAACATCCAGAATAACGTTTGACTACTTACTTGGGCACTGACCCACCCAAAGTGACACATAAAATTAACCATCACATCCACATAGATATCCAACTGTAATAGGGCCACTGGAAAATTCTATCCTTTTCCCACTGAAGTACCCTGAGAATTTTGTCAAAAATCAATTGAGCGTATCTGTGCGGGTCTCTCTATTTCGGACTCTATTCTGCTTCAGTGATCTATATATCTACCCATATATCAACACAACAGTCTTGATTTTTGTAGTTTTATAGCAAATTTTAAATTCAGGGAGTGTAAATCCTCTAACTTTTTCAAAGTTATTTTGGCTTTTCTAGGTCCTTTGCATTTCTCTCTCTCTCTCTCTGCATATACATACATATTTTAAAGATTTCATTTGTTCATTTAACAGAGAGAGAGAAAGTACAGGCAGGGGGAGCGGTAGGCAGAGGGAGAAGCAGGCTGCCTGCTGAGCAGGGAGCCTGAAGTGGGGCTCAATCCCAGGACTCTGAGATCATGACCTGAGCGGAAGGCAGAGCCTTAACCGACTAAGCCACCCAGGCACCTCTATATTTTGAAATCAACATGCCAATTTCTGAAAATCTAAAATCCTTTCAGAATTTCATTGGGATTATATAGAAACAATAGGCCAATTTGGGATAACTCACATCTTAACAATATTGAATTTTTTAATCCATAAATGGTTTATTCCTGTGTTTTCAGGTCTTCAATTTCTCTCAGCAATGTTTTGTAGTTTTCACTGTACAAGTCTTATATGCATTTTGTTCAATTTTTTTCTAAGTACTCTCTTGTTTTTGATGCTATTGCAAAATATTTTTAAAGTTTCACTTTGCAATTAGTCACTGCTAATACATAGAACTGAAACTTATTTTTGTTTCTTGACCTTGTATCCTGAGACCATGCAAAATTCACTGATCAATTCTAGTAGCTTACTTTGTAGATTCCTTAGGATTTTCTTTGTACATCATCATCATGTCATCTGTGAATAACAACTTTATTCCTTTCCAAGTTGGAGGCATTTTATTGCTTTTCCTTGCATTAATACACTGGCTAGGATTTCCATTACAATTTGAATTACAGTGATTAGATGGCACACCCTTGCTTTATTCCTCATCTTAATCTCAAGGAAAACAGTAAAATTTTCACCATTACGTAGAATGTAGGCTTTTCTAACATACTTATGTTAAAAATGTTTCTTTTTTCCTCGATGGCTAAAAGTGTTTACTCACGAATGGATATTAAGTTTTGTCAAATGCTTTTACTGTATCTATTAATATTATCATATGTTTTTCTATTTTATTATCTTATTGTGGTACATCATATTGAATGATTTAAAAATTATAAAAATCAACCTTGTTCCCCTGAAATAAACCTCACTTGGTAAGGGTGTATTATTCTCTGTACTGCCAGCTTCAGTTTGCTAATATTTTACTAAAGATTTTTGGCTTCTATTTTCACAAGGAATATTTATCTGTAGTTTTTTCATTTTATGTATTTATCTGTTTTAAAACCAGGGAAGTAAAATAAACCAGGAAATATTCTCCCCACCTTGATTTTCTGAGTTTCTATGAAATCAGCATCATTTCTTAAATGTGTGATAGAGCTAACCAGTGAAGCTATTTTTATCTGAAGTTTACCTAAAGTTTTTAAAAAATCATTAATTCGATTTATATATTAGATATAGGACTCTATGATATAAATATGGTTATTCAGATTTTCTATTTCTTTTTGTGTCAATTTTGGTAATTTATGTCTTCCATGAAATGTGTTCATTCTTTGTAAGGTTGTCAAATTTATTGTCATAGAATTGTTCACACTATTCTCTTATTATCATTTTAATTGGCCATAGGATCTATAGTGAAAATGACTATTTCATTGCTGATATATATTTTTTAAAAAATTTTTTCTTGATCAGCCTGGCATTTACCAATTTTACAAATCTTTTCAAACAACTTTTTTCCCCCATAGATTTTTCTCCATGGCTTATTTTGTTTTTCACTGATTTCTGTTCTTTTTTAAAATTCTAAATACATTTTTATTTATTTATATTTGTATTTTTATTTTTAAAATATTTATTTATTAGATTTCTGTCTTATTCATTATTATATTCATTCTATTTACCTTGGGTTTAAATGCTTCTCTTTTTATAGCTTCTTAATATGGAAACTTATATAAATGATTTTAAAGTTTAAATTTTAAACTTTTCTAATACAAGCATTAAAATCTAAAAGTTTTAAATCTAAAAGGCATTGTTGGTGCATCCCACAGATGTTGATATATTGTGTTTTCACTGTTTTTCTTTTCTTTTTAAGATTTTATGTATTTATCTGAGAGAGAGAGAGAGAGAGAGAGAGCACAAGCAGGGGGAGTGGCAGGCAGAGGGAGAAGCAGGCTCCCCACTGAGAAGAGAGCCCGATGTGGGGCTTGATCTCAGGACCCTGAGATCATGACCTGAGCCAAAGGCAGACAATTAACTGACTGAGCCACCCAGGCATCCCTCACTATTTTTCACTTTAAAGCTTTTTTCTAATTTCCTTTGTAACTTCTTTGAACAGAATATATACACACAAACATATAAGCATAAAAAGAAATGGAATTATACACTATTTTAGTAACCTACTTTTTGATTGAAGAGTAAATCAAGAATGCCTTTCTGATCGTTTTCTGCAACATCATTTTTCATGCAGTTTAGTACATTATGGATATATCACACAAAATTCATTTAAACTAGGCCTCTATTGTTGGATAACTTAATTGTTCCATTTTTTCAGTTACGCTAAACTGATATTGTAGTTTTTGTGTAACCAAGAAATGTTTTCATTGTATAGTTTTCTAAAAATGGAATTGTTAGGTAAGCAGATCCACTTTCAAGGCACTTTCCCATTTTGATACCGACTTCTTGGACCTGAGCCTGTATTTTTTATATGGCTAATTTTTTCCCCCAGAGTTGATGTGGTCTGTGGGCTGCATCAGCCCTCAGGCATGGCAATTTGGCATTCACAGAGATGAAAAATAGTCAACTGCCAACATCCAAGATTGTACGGGAAAGGTCTTACATACAGCATCTGGATTTTCAGGTTCTCCTGGATAAGTGGGAATCTGGCAACACTAAGCCAACATTCCTACATGATAAGAATTAGTGGGAAAGGAGTAATTACTTTAGATAGGGCAGGCTCTTTCCATGTTGTCATAGTTCTTAGTCTGTGCCTCTTGATTAGGACATGGCTTGACTCTTAGAGGATTTGGGTTCACCACCCCCGATTGCGTAGGATAGAACCTATGAGAAAACTCATGCCAGTCACTTACAGGCAAACCCTGACTTACTACTTCAAACCGTGTGACCTTTCCCAGTGAGTATGATGCCTCCTTGCACTTCTTTCTCTAAGAAATTCTAGACCTCCGCCTGGTAACCTATCAGATTTGTCCTTCCAAAACAAAAGTCCGTTCTTTGCAGGAAGAGAACAGAGATCTTCTTCTCTGTGATTTAATACACATGAGTTTTTCTAGGCAAACATTATCTCTAAAACTACGCAAACGTAATGTACCGACATCACGTCTCTCAGATTTTTTGGATCTCGGTTTTAAGGATATACTGAAGATATAGTCCTCCCCTACCAGTAGTTTTTAACTCATGGCAGTTATGTTGGGATCAAATTATGAATGTGGGATGATTGCCGTCTCTTCCCCTCCCCTAGCCAGCCAAAGAGAATTCTCTAATTACCAGATCAATCTCCTGATTATTTTTCTTCCTACAAGGAGGAGGGTTTTTTTCTGCTACAAGAGAAGTAAGGTTCGTATACATGCTAAAGTGATACAGAAAATAGTGAGGACAGGCAGAAAGAGAAGAATGATGTGTTGAGAGCAGTTATGGGGAATTGTGAATGGAAGGGCTCTGGATTGGCAACCAATGTGAGGAAGAGAGGAGGAAGAAGAAAGAGGTTTTAATAAATATTGTTATGGTCTTTGAATCTGGATCCCCTTTATGGTTCTCAGGAAACCTAAGGAAAGGGGTTGAGTTATTGAAATTACTTTCAGTTGTGGGAAGCTGTTTTCTTGACTGCAGTTCTGTTCTGAGGCCAAACTGTGTCTGGCCCAGATTTATAAGGTTACACAGGCTTGTGGGTACGTTTTCCTCATTCGTATCCTTCCTGCACTGTGCTATGGTTATATTAATTTGCTCTTCGTGAGACACCAAGTACTGGACACCTGTTTAAACAGATTTAAGATTGTTCCTTCTGGCTGGAAGTTTTGTTGTGTACCCTCTTCAAAAAAAAAATCCAAGACCGAGACAATTGAGACATAGATTTCTGTTCTCCTTTTCTGTTTAGATTTCTCATTCTACGGTTTTTCTGAGGTGGGGAGTCCACATGAAAGGTCACAATGCTTCTGGCTGTAGGGTTGGATTTCTTAAACACATCCCCAGGTCAACTGGAGGGCTAGAGTTTATTACTTTTTAAAAACCAAACCCCTGCCAAGTGAAAGGAGAGAAGGGCATGTTTAGATTGAAGTGCTTGATGTTCAAATTCTGTCGTTTGTTGACATTTTATTGCTCAATGCAGTTTTTCCTATCCTTCAGGGCATTTTGCTTAATGGTTTCCCAGGAACGCTGTGATGAGGCTTCAAAGGAAACCCTAGGTTTTAGCAACAACGCTCTTATTCCAGTTTATATGAGTCACATGTCCAAAACCTTGTACGCATCTCAAGTTTTTCCCATAAACACTTACGCCCAGAAAATATGGGAAACCATGGTAACAAGCCATACTAGATGTCACACACTAATATGCAAACAAACCAGGTAATTCCAGTGTAACAGATTTCTGTGTAACTGGTCGGTGGAGGGGATGTATCTAAACTAGATGTTAGCTCTACTAAATTCCTTCAAGAGGATCTGTCACCAGGGGTCTGAAAGAGCCGGTTGCTGGGTACGAATCTGTCAGTAGGAATTGGCTAGGTAGCTGCGACGCCTTCAACATTGAATTATTACAAACACACCAACGAAATGATGTATAACCCCAAGAAGTCTGTCCTTCACGATTATTTATTCCCTGGGTCAAGAGGAATATGAGCAATTTATTACCATTAAAGTGGTTCTTATCTGATTGAACCCCATATATACTAGTAAAACATGGCTTCCTGAGGGGATATATTTTAGTACTTTTAGGGTTGAAAAATGAACTGCCAATGCTTAGACTTGGCACTCCAAGTGCTGTCTAATTTCTCTCTTCCAATTATCTCCTTCCAGAGCTGATTCTTTCTCCCCCTTTCTCTATTTGCACTGTTTTGGGTGCCTGTCATGGCCAACCGGCTCAGTCTCAACGGGAGCTCTTCTCAGAAGGCAGCCCCGCTCAAATGAGTAGAAAGAAGTAGAAGAAGAAATGACTGCCCTTCACTTAGCTCTGAAAAGTTCCCTAGAGGTATGGTGGGCTCTCCTTCTCTGGAGGGTTAAGAAACATGGTCTGTGCTTCCCTTATCTGGGATGGCGTGCACGTGACCCTTCTAGCAAGTGCTGGGAGGTGGCCGACCTCTCAGATCTCTCCTCAGAGTACCATGCTTTTCCTTTCCAGGTGCTTAGTACTGAAAAGCAGAGGAAACGGTGCTCTTACCTTCCTGGAAGAAGGTAATAATCGCAGGTTGTGTTGGCAAAGCCACTTCTGTGGTGATGGTTTCTACCAGCACAATCCTCCAGGAACGAACCTCGGCCAGACCTGCAACATTTAAGGAGACTGCGGGGTTTGAACTTGCTTTTAGGAAAATGCTAGTCCATGTCTGAAACTTCATCTGACGGCCTTTCTGGACTACGCATTGTGCAAGAGAGGACATTTGCGGCCCTGGTTTTTAATTTTCTTCTCTCTTGCGGGCGGAGGGATGGACCTCAATGTTATTTTAACTTCGTTTGCTCCAGGCAAGGAAATTTACTTAATTAGGTAGCCAATCAAGAAATTCTGTTGCTGCACATTTTGTGTTGTACAGGCTGTGGTGTGTCTGGAAAACAGAAGGGGCACAGGAGAGTAAGCTCAGCCTTTGAAACTTGTCTAGAAGGATGCTGAAGGATATTCAAATAACGTATTTTTTGAAAGTCCATTGGGCCAAGATGAATTCTAGCAAAATGGCACTAGAAATCCGGGGTGTGATTTTTCCTAGTTGTCACAATGTCAGTGCGGGAAGGAACCATAGTTGAGAATTTCCTTGGAAAGCTGCTCTTGTAGATACAAGCAGAAAGAAGGGCTTTCCATCCTCTCCTGACCACTCTGAAACTTAGGGATAAATGGCTTCCTGCTGGAGACTAATCATGACAATCCAGCAAAGGTTGGGAATGTGACATCACAGGGTTTTTCTCGCAGATGTGTGTGCAAATCCAGATAAACCTGGAAGTCTGCAGCTAGGATGCCAGGCATCTATTCAGATAAGGCACAAATAGAATGGTGCTTTCCTCCTTGAAGTCTCTACGGGTTTTGGATATTGGCTGGGACTATACATCTAGCATGTGGGTTGGGAGAGGCAACCCCCATCAGTAACATAAGGACCAGAAACTTCGCAATTCTACCGAATATTTACTCTCTGCCCCTGTACCTTATTGACCGTAGCAAGTTTATGAAAATTTTAAATGGTTATGTTTAAAAATACACCTCTTTCAGGGGCTCCTGGGTGGCTCAGTGGGTTAAAGCCTCTGCCTTCGGCTCAGGTCATGATCTCAGGTCCTGGGATCGAGCCCCGCATCGGGCCCTCTGCTCAGCAGGGAGCCTGCTTCCCCCTCTGTCTCTGCCTGCCTCTCTGCCTACTTGTGATCTCTCTCTCTGTCAAATAAATAAATAAAACCTTTAAAAAGAAAAAACACACCTCTTTCGATAGAGATGAAGGCAAGGGAAATAAATCCTATAGTGATGAGTAACTTTAGTAATTCACCCTGTATCTGTGTCCTTGGTGCTAAATTAACCTACACAGGGAGACTGATGATGTGAAGGAGAAACCGGAGGTGAGGGAAGGGAGTGTGAGTTAGTCACCTGTGAAAACAAGATTTTTTAAAAAAAGATTTTATTTATTTATTTCAGAGAAGGACAGAGAGAGAGTGTGTGTGTGTGAGCACTCGAGTGAGCAGGGGGGAGAAGCGGAGACAGAAGAAGAGGGAGAATCTTAAGCCAACTCCATGCCCAGAGCTCAGAGCTTGATTTCAGGACTGTGAGATCATGACCTGAGCTGAAATCATGAGTCAGACACTGAACCAGCTGAGCCACCCAGCTGCCCCTGAAAAGCAAGATTCTTTGAGCAATGGGCAATAGATGCAAAAAAGAACAACCAAAAAGCACTGGGGAGGGGAGCTTCATGTAAAACAGAAGTTCTCTTCACCTCTCATGGACTCTAATTTTCTTCAAACTCAGATAACACGCTTTACCTGTGTAGTAGGGTGAATTCTCCTCCATCACATACCACCTCTCCCTGCCCCACTGGCCCCACTCTTTCTCCCACCTAGCCAACACCTTGTCCTTGCGTCTGGAACTTACAGGGCCTAAGGGAACAGAGTATGGCTTTTTGTGATGTAACTCAAGTTACGGAAGGAAATCAAGACTCGGTGTAAGTTACAGGTAACATCCATAGTAGCACCAAGTTCATCTTTGTTATGAGAAGACCTCTTGCCCTACCTACCTCCACCTGTAAGGTCCTAGGCCCCATCCTCGCCTCCCCCTGCACCCCGCCTAGCAGGGCAGAGAGAGGAGGATAGCTCATGCCGAGTGCTGCAGCCAAGATGAAACTGAACTTGGAATGGACTGCCAGGGGAAGTGAAAGGAGGAAGACATAGGAGGGAGGTCAAGGAGTTTGTCAGTTAAGATCATCTGAAGCAGCCATCAAAATGAGATTAGATGCGCAAGAGATTCCTTGAGGGACACGCCTCTGAAAAATAAAGGGGAGGGGGCAAGAGGTGGCAGGGAGAGCCTTCAGACTGGGATGCAGGGCTGACACAGGGGAAGGAGAGAGGGAAGGGCAGGGGGGAATCATACAGGAAGAGCCTCAGACCACAACATATTGTGGAGAAAATAGTGCCAAGATAAAGGGGAGTCCCAGGCCACCACCGTCCCTTAGGAGAGTCCCCCAGCTAATACCCCTGCTGTGCTCATTGGCCAAGAAAACCTGGGGAGAAGTGTGGCCCTGGGGTGAGCCCACAATGGCGCGTCCCAAAGAAGCTTCTCCTGAAGACAGCTCAGCAGGACTAACTTCACGGCCACCACAAGGAGGGACACATGGTGCCGATACAGGCAGGGCCACAGTGAAGGCTCTAAGGGTCTAGGACCATGGCCCTGCATCTGGCTTAGAGCAAGAAGACAAGTAGGATTATACAGAGAACTCACTTCTCAATCTCTGCTCACCTGCCTGTGGGTTAGAAAACCCTGCTTGGTCAAGTTCAGAGTGGACTGAACATTATACAAGATTCTCAGACTTACACAGGCTACCAGTCAGGCCACTTGGCTATGGATATGTAACGCTGTGTGCAGATCTGCGAGGCTCCTTTTGATAACAGCATTACCTGGGGACTGGGGTAGCCAATCATTGTACCTGAGGGTATTTGTCCACTTTTATTAAGTGCAGACCTTTCAGGACACCTGCCTGGCCTCACCCAAAGTCAAAGGGATTCCTCTCACCTCTCAACAACATTGTCTCCTAAGCCCCCACTCCCCATATTGTTTCTGTCTTGCACTTTACATATGTGTGTCTATGACTTCTCCCATCCTCGAAAGATAATGCACAATATGAAGCTAACCGTTGTCTTATGCTTTGAATCAGCATTGTCTTGCACACGTAGTTTTTTTGGGTTTTCACATCACGTAAATAAAGGGACTGAGCAGCCAGGAGGGTAAGGCAGGGGAAAAAACCCCAAAGAAACATACGTATTTCAGCCTATTTACTTTTCAGGATTAGAAGTCACTTATAATACAAGACTCAGATGTATTTCAACCATGAAAAAGGATCAATGTATACAATGTTTTCAATTTATATGACGCTGTCAAATATATTTCAAAAAACAAAGCATGAGGAAATAAGGACAAAGAAAGGGGGTGAAGTTGGCACGGGTACAGTTAGAAAAAAATGAAGCTAAGGATTGCTACTGAGATTGAATACAAACTTTACTTTTGACCTTTTCCTGGCAGGCAAGACAAAAAGGAAAATACAAGTTATATAAGGTTCTTATTAGCTAATAAAAAGAAGCATGCCAGCTTTTCTATACAAGCAGATTCCCCCCAGCACTAACTTTAAGAAGAATTTCTTTTATGGTCCTTTATAAAGCCATTGACTTTTAAAATATATGATGGTTTCAATAACAGTTTTATAAAAAAATATATAGAAACTGCTTTTTTCTGTATGGCCATTTCTTATATTGATTTTTGATAAATGTCATAGTTCAGAGATGACATTTCTTTGGGAACTTAGGATGGAGTTCAATCCCCAGCAGGGAAAGGAGGTTGAAGGATGATGTCTGGGCCTGTAGCCTGTGGGAGGGACCCTGGGAATGGTGTGATCCAGTTTGTAATGCCCACGGGCTGAGTAGCAATTTGAGATTATTAGCAAACAAACGAACTGTATGAAAAGAGAATCTACCTTGGCTGTATTCTTTTTTAATTTGGCTCAACAGGTGGGCCCCAACACGTACATCTCGATTGGACACTGGGCCTTTACCATAATAAATTCCATATATGTACCATGATCTAAAATTGACCCCGCTAGGACCCAAACAAGCGTTCCAAAGGAAAAATCCTCTGGTTTACGAATCCACTGAAGCACCAAACACGATTAAAGGAGCTGCTTTTGTATTCCGAGATTCTGGGAGACTTGCCTAGGCTAATATGCTCTCACAGCTCCCGTGGGATTGTGGGGAGACAGACTGACCCTGAGACTAGTGTGTAGGAAGGTTACTACAGATGGCTCCCAGGGTCAACGCCTAAGGAAGACAAGAGGAGGGGAGCGGAGCCGAAGGGAGGGAGAGGAGGGGCACATGATAAAGTGGAGGAGGAAGTGGGGCGAAAGCCATGGGGAACACTTTCTGGAGTTGCCTCCCGTTGGGGGAGGGGCTGGGACCCTACACCCCACCACTCATTGGATCCAAGTTGTCCTCAGAAGGGGGTGTGCTCTTGGGCACCGTGGCTTTCTTCAGCCAAGGACGATTCCCTGAGGAAGCTACCACCTGAGGGCTCTGGGCCAGCAGCCACCAATGAGGGGGACTAAGCCTCAGACTTGTGAAGGTGGTCCATCACAATCGATCAAGGGATTTCTAGGCACTACAGGGAACTAGCCGAACATGCTTTAATCCTGAAGCGCCACTAAAATGTCTCCCAGACCTCGCGGCCAACAGAATTTCATTTGTGACATGCGGCTTTATTCCCAGAACCCGGATGAATACTCTTTATTCTGCAGGGTGAGTCCCTCAGTTCGGTTTTACCTGTAGCTGCTCCTACCCGACGGCAGCTACGAGGAGTTTAGTCAAGGAAAAGAGCTTATTTTACTCACTTCCATAATTTGGAGGGGGCAGTCCATAAGCCTGCGCAGCCGCTCACGGAACCGGGTTCTTTCTCTTTTCTTCTAGTCCCTTTTCGGCAGGTAACTTTTGTGCTCACGGCTGCACGAGTCGACGCTCTGCCCCAGAGGGGAAAGCACGAGCCACAGACGGTAACCGCCAGGCAAGCGTCCTCCCCCTCAGCACTTCCGGTAACCGCCAGGCAAGCGTCCTCCCCCTCAGCACTTCCGGAAGCGCGGTGCGAGCTCTACCGGCTCTTCATTGGCCAGAGCCGAGTCACGTGACCGTCCCTAATTTCCAGGGCATCTGATAAACTCATTTTACCTGACAACATTTAACTGGCTGCTCTTAGTTGGGAACAAAGAGAGAAAGGATATTGAGAAGACAACCAGCACGGCCGAGCACAAAGAATAAAATTGAAATCCTTCCTCCTTTGCTCCTCATGGGCTGAACGAGGTCAGGAAACAGACGCCATAGGAAGAAAAGAAATAGCTATAAAATATTCATGCAACTAGGGGCACAGCATCGCAACAGAGTGCTCTGCTTTCCAGATATCTCCGGGTGAACTCAGACTCCACATTTCATCAAGAGCAATATGCATTCATTACCCCAGATTTATGCTTGCCTTTCTGCCCCTTGGGACAGAGCTGTGCACGTGGTAGTCGTTCACGGGGTGTGTGTTCATGTGTGTCTCTGTGTGTGTGTTGTGTAAACAAAGGAGCGTCTTTGGCACACAATATAGCACTGCAATGTGTCCTCACGGCATAAAATCATGAAGTCGTGTGTCTTGCTGGCATATACAGGATGTCCCGCAGTGGTGGTTGAGGAGTGGTTCTGGGAAGGGTTTCAGTCTTTGCTTGACTGTGCTTTTGTCTTCTTTATGCCCCTGCCAGATGGGTAGCTTTCTGATGATTTGATTTCATACATCCAGATTTTAGAGAACTTTGAGAACTAACAATGGAAGAGCTACGCCCAGTATGATTTAAAAAGTGCAATGGCCTCATCCTTTCTTGAAAAATTATGGTGCTCTCTTCTACCCCTCCCATCCAGAAAAGAAGCCTCACTTTCTATAACTGTATGATTTTGAACTTTCTGCATATGAAATTATAGTATGGGATAGGATTTCCATATATACACACTAAACTTATGGACACACTAAACAGAAGAGTGTGATGACCCCAGTGATATTTCCTAAAAATACCTAATACGGTCTTCATATCCAGCTCTAGGTGTAGGGGCTCATCATTCTTCCCCTTTCTTTGAGGAAGGGACTTTTTCTGTCACACTGTCTTCTCAAATATTGTCCCGATAGGCAGTTCACAGCCTCACAAAATTAGAAGTAGGGTCCATGGTGAATGTCAGATGATTCTGGGGTTCTGATATGCTTTCAGCTGAAGCTAATACTAATGTTCTCTGGCCACACTTTGCATGATTGGAATGGTGGGGGAAGTTTTTACAAATACTTCTGTCTGGGTTTTACCCAGAGAGTTAGATTTATTATAGGGTTGGCGTGGACATCAGATTTTTTATTTTTATTTTTTGGCAGGGTGGAAGGTAGAGGAAGAAGGAAAATCCCAAGCAGACTCTGCACTGAGCACAGAGCCCAATGTGAGGCTTGAGTCCATGACCCAGAGATCACGACCTAAGCCGAAATCAAGAGTCAGATGCTTAACTGGCAAAGCCACCCAGATGAGATGCCCCTGGACATCAGATTTTTAAAAGATCCACCAGATGATTCTAATGTATAGCAATGTTTGAGAACCATAAGCTCTGAACCAATTACTTTTCCCCAAGTGTCCCTCCATGTGTCCTTTATGTATCCTTGTATTCCCCCACCATGGTTAATACCAACTTCTGGGTGGTTTTTATTCCAAGACAGTGCCAACTACGGGGCCCAGTTCTTGGTATGGGCTCAATCAGAGCCTGATGACCACATCAGCATATAGAAAGATGCTGTTGTATTCACATGCTGTGGCAAGAAGGGAGAGAGGATTTACTTTTCATTGTAAATATGGGTTCAGCACATTTCTACTTACTGCAGTTCCTTTGCCAGGCTTCTTCCAAGGAAACCCCATAAAAAGAGTTTTCCAGATCTTGGGAACCTAGGGCAGACAAAGGGGAAAAATGGGGAGCAAAGATGTCAGCAGAGGAAAGAGAGGAAGAGAGGGAAGGAGACAGAGAAAAAGAGAAGGAGGAAGAGACGGAAGAAGAATGCAGAGGGAAGAAGAAGAAACTAAAATGGATATAAGGGTAGCAGAAGTTGAAAAATATTGACAAACATTGGTAGGTATTTACTAACCACCGTCTATGAGAGGTGTCAGGTTCTCGTGGAGATAACATAGGATCTCGTTAGGAGACAGGAATCAGGTGCTCAAAAAGTTACACTGAACTATGCAATGAAGAATAAAGGGAAATAAAACCGGAGATAACCCAAGACTTATAGAGAAACCCATCAACAAATGAGAGTTTCAAGGCAATAGACAGCATGAACTCCATTTTCACAGGGGGAAATGGTATCAACTCCATTGCCATGGATCCCTTATTCTTACTTGGCTTTATCAGCTTAACTCAGATTATGCACAGAGGTGGCTGCCGAAGAGATAACATTTAACCCATTTCATATCAGGGAGTCTTTCAGGGAATTATTTAAATATCTTGTAGTTATCTCCTATAGCCTGTACCATCCAGTATGTTGCCTGCAAATATTCGCTGAGAAAAAAAATTAATTTCAAAATTTACTTGAAGATAGATACCCTTTGAGAGTCCTCATTCCCACTCCTAACCCTACGATGCCCATCTAGAAGTTTCTTCTTAAGAGTCGAGGTCACGGTACTAATGTTTTATGAGCATAAGGAATGGGCATTCAATCCATTCAAAGTGGCGAAGGTTTGGTATCTCGTTATCTTTTCTAAGAAATGTTCTTAATTTGATGGGTTCAACTTTGGCAAAATGAGTCCCTTTAGTGACATAAAAGCAGCCAGTCTTTAAAAGACGCTGACAGATGCTGAGAGAGTTTTTTACAGTGGGGCTGAGTTTCCAGCTCTGCTGCATGTAATTAGGCAGGCAGATAGAGCGTCACTCATTTTACTAGCCCAGTGGGAGGGAGGGGGGTGAGGGCCCCAAAGTTCCGCTAACTTCAAGGAAACACACTCTCTCTTTAACATGTGTGTCTCCATTTCTGTGAAGAAATAAGAGTCTGTGTTTTCATTTTATAAATTCTGCACACAACTGAGCTTGTGGGAAGGAACACATCGTTTCTATTTATTTTAAGCAAGCGTAATTTATCCATTTCATAAAGAACTTGGATGGTAAAGATGCTGTACATGCGTGATTTAAGGATCAGCATTTTTAGTGTGCTAACATCAATAAACACAGAATGCACTGTCTCGGCAGTCTGGCTCATCTGATTTTCCAATTTTGCCTTTTTTTTTTTTAATTATTCTTTGCTCTTCAGGGCTTAGTAGTCTGGTGTATGAAATGCTTCTGTCCATAAACAACCGAATTGCCAGTTTCCTAGGTCAAGGTAGCATCTCTTTCTTTCAAACTCTTGGTTTTCTCTGCTACATTTAATTGGGAACTCTGTGTCTAGCTCATAAAAATCTCTGCAGAATGCTCCCCCCTTCGACTTTTAAGTTTAAAAACCCAGTCTGTCTAAGGACAACGCTGGGGCTTCTGGGGAACAGAGAGAGAACTCTCTGGGTCCCTTTCCCTTGCAAGCCCCGTTCTAGAACTAAATCCAAAACTTGGCTCATGTGTCCCAAGCAGAAATCATGAGAATCTTCACATGTGCTTGCCATATATTCTATATTAGAATCGCAACCCTAGGACTCAGCAATGAAATGTGAAGAAGCAGAGAGGGTCCTTGAGGCAAAGGGGCCAAAATCAGAATAGGGCATCTCATTTGAGGAAAAGGCCACGTGAGCAACTCAGAGCCACACAGGGCACCAGGCTCTAATTATAGGAACTCAGAGGACCCAAACAAGGACAGAACAAACTGGTTGAATTCCTAGACATGTTGCTCTGTAGGTCAAAAGGAACTTACCTCCTGGATGTGCATTCAGGCCAGTCTTGCCCTTTTCCAGATTTATCGAGGAGGCAATGTTTCTTGCCCAAGACCTACGACTCATCCAGAAGTAGAGCCAACATAATTCCTGATCCCCGTGTACTAGTCCAGTGGGAATAATGAGCAAAGCTGGGCCAGAGCCAAGTCTGCTGTTTACGAATAGTATTACTTTGGACATAGGACTTAAAGCTTTCTGAAGTTTAATTTGCTAAGCTATAAAATGGTAGTAGTAATATCACTGCATAAGTGTGACTGGTACCTAAAAGGTACTTGAATATTAGGTCCTTCTTCTGTACCTCACTGCATCTTGTCAAGCCCAAGTTTGTCAGACCAGGTTTGTCACCCATAGATACAAGATTACCTCCCAACTTAGTACCTTGGCCTCTTGTGTCCACCAGGACATGGAATGGTCCACATTTGATGGCTGGATCACTTCTCGTAACTGTGAGTAACATACAAGGCTCCCTCCTACTGGTAAGAACACATTCAACTTCCAAACTAAAATTTGACAGTCCTCTTATGGGCCATGCCAACACTTTGAAAATAAAACTCTTGAAGTTTCAGCAGAAATATATTTTTACATGATAGGACAAAACCATCTGGAACTTACTGCTTACATGGACTGAAAGAGCTGTATCAACAATAGGGTTGTTATAAACTCAGGCTCCACACTGTCTCCTAAAGGGATCAGACAGGTCTCATAATGTGTTCTAGACAGAAAAAGTGACCCAAGCAGGGGCCGAATCCTTAGCTGTCATTAGTATTTTCTCATGTCAACGCTGGGATTTGAGAAGACAGAAGGAATTGACTTACTTTATATACTTGTCTGATCCTTTAGTAGTTAATGAAAACTAGAATGTTTTATTTCGCCCCTATGGGAAAATAGCTAAACCAGGCAGTTTGTTCCTGAAATAAAATATCAGCAATCAAAATACTCTCAAGGTCCCTTAGAAAGCAGAACATCACAGGCTTATTAGAAAGTAGGTGCCCCAAGCTTCTAGGTGCTGTTAACATTGTTTTATTTCCTTTATACAAAAAGTAGAAATGACAGAAAAAACACTCTTGACAGAAAACAATACCACTGACCTGGTCTCATTGACGAGCTGAGCCGAAACTGCCCATTTTACTGTGAAAGGAAAGTTCAATCAACATTAGCAAACACTCATGCAACTGATGAAAGACAAGATGGCGCCAGTGGCTTGGTAGATGTCGTGTGGGTAGGCTGAACCAACCCATTCTTAAAAAACATACATTGGCCCAATCATGCTTTTAAACAGCATCTCTTTAGAAGCAAATTATATATACAAATATCACCCAAAAATGTGTATTATATAGTCTACTACTATAAATTTAAGGCATCCTGATATTGTTCTTCTGCTGGTGAGGCATTGTTCTCATGATTCTATTTCCACAGTGGATAGTCCAGATATTTCCAATGGTGTCCAAAGGGCAGCAATGAGAGATGAGAAAAAAGTGATTTACAAGAAGAGTTCTTTTGACTCTGGCTCAGCATTGTGCTTTATGCTGTAGGATTTCTTCATTTTTCTATTGATGTCATTATGCCTAAGCAGAAGAAAAACCATAAAGGCCAGAATTAGATAAAACTATAGTCAAGTTACAAGACAACATCACCAAACAGCTCACCAAAAATGGAAATTATCCTCATACAAACCACACTGAAGAACACTTCATTCTACTCGGCAAATTATTCTCTTTTCATATAAACCACTCTTTAAACAATAAAAGCTATAGTCATGTAATAACACACGCTTAGTGAACACTTTTTAATTTGGCTCTGGAAGTTATTTCTCAATCATTCCGACTACAATCCAGGCAAGATTCTAGTCAAGTGAATTTTATTAAATTCATGTCAAAGTCATGTCAAATAAGCATGTAAGTAGAGTAATGCTGGTCTAGTGGAAACAAGAGATGTTTATATTTTATTGACATGGATTTATTGGTGACATCTTTAATGTCCAATAAGCTTGAGTCTTAACCATTCAAAGAGGATGCTGGTTTGGGGGTGTGATTACTGTTGGAAGACCATAAATAAGTTAAGTCTAGGGGAAAAAGCAAAAAACTAGGAAAAAGTAATGTTTTTACCCACCCCGCACCCTCCACCCCCAGTATTTGATACCTATTAAGACTATGGAAAGAAGTTCAAGCTTAAGCCTTGAAACAATTGTGCTTTGTAAGTGAATTCCCCTCTCGGTAGATGCATTTGTTGACTTTCTGGGTACAAAAATCTTGAGGAGTCATCTCCTGAAGGTGGGTGAGCCTACATATTAATAAATTCCTTCTTGTTGCTACATCAGACAAAAACAAAGTGTTTCCAGTAATGCTACTTGCTAACACGAGGACATAGTTGGATGGGGAACTTCAGGTGGGATTTGATGGCCTCAAAATCGTGCATGCTTACAAAGACCACGTAGTCTATTCTCAGTGTTCCGGTAAGTATTTGGTCCTCACCACGACCTGAAAGTTCTAATTCTTACTTTATTTCTCTGAATAGAACTTTATTAATTTTTTTAAATATTTTATTTTAAGTAATCTCTACACCCAATGTGGGGCTCAAGCTTACAACCCCGAGATCAAGAGTTGCAAGCTTTACAGACTGAGCCAGCCAGGTGCCCCGAATAGAACTTTAGAGAGTATCTATGGGCAAGAAATCGAAGAAAGGGAAAGAAAAACCTGGTTGGTAAAAAGATGCTTTAGGGACTTCCAATTAAACATGGTGGACTAAATATACACATTCATCACTCTATTCTTACAAAACAACACTAAAAGGAAAGTAAAGAAATAAGTAAGGCATAAACCTAAATGAATAAGGCAAGTGAGAGGGGTTGATAATAGACAAAATACCAGCACTGTTTCCGAAACAGGAAGGTGGATGGGCTTGTGGAGCTGATTTAGCAGAGTAGAAGATGAGAAATCTAAGCCCATGGGCAGGGAACCCAGCAAACTGATTTGTGCTGCAAGATGCAGAAACCAAAAGCACCATGAATTTCTGGAGATGACAGTGGGTGCTGAGGGGGTGCTGAAAATGGGAAGATTATTCAAAAAATTTTTGGAAGTAGCAATTCATATCCCAGATTACCTCTCTGACCCAGCATAGCTGGGTGACTATCTCTTTCCCACTGTGAAACAAGACTGGAGGTTACAATTTGCAAGGCATGAACCAGAGAGAATTCAGCTAAAGGGGGCAGAACCCACGAGATTAAATGAAAGTCTCCCTAAATGAGAATATGATTCTCAACCTATCTCCTATTAGTCTGACTCATGAATTCTTGGCACTCAGGTTATGGGCCCAAGCAGGAGACTGAAGTTTCCTTAACTTGAGAAATGAACTGGTCAAGAGAAAAGACCTACAAATACTGACAGGGACTTTCCCAACAAAAAAGCCTAGTCCTCACCAGTTTGTGTGAAGCAACACTGACCAGTCAATAAGCCTCACCCATAAAGTCAGAACTTCCATTCAGCTTTAGTGAATATAAGTGAGTCAGAGATGATCAGATATTTGAGGAAAGTGCTACTATGAAAGAACCAAAATAAACAGAGAAATAAAAGTCAAAGTGACTAGGGATACCATACGGAGCCAATGACAAATTTAAACATCTTTAACAAGAAAAGAAAAACTGGGACAATGTCTGCAATTCATATTATAAAGGTTTAGTCTTCCTAATATGTAATATATAAAGAGTAATATATAAGTCAAAAGAAGAAGGCCAGAATCTCAATAAAATGAAGGATTAAATTTAAAACATTCATATAGTGAGATAGTATGTAGCTATGTAAAAGAATAAAGAAACTATATACTAATACATAAAGACCTTCGTTTTGTTAGGTGAAGAAAAGCAAGAAGCAAAACTGCATATTGCACAACACTTTTACTGCAAACAGGAGGAAAAGAAAAAATATACATTTATATTTGACTGTAAAATTTGCGTATAATGCTACAATAAGGAAACAAAGAGAAAACCAAAAAGGTACTTTTAGAAAGTAACACTACCATAGGAAAAATAAAAAATTAGAAGGATGGAAGGTACAGGTCAGTTCTTTCCTAAAAGAACTAGAAAAAGCAGAAGTATGGATAAAGATAGAAAACTAGTTAGCAAATCTGCGGATCAATTTAGTGTGCCCAACATTATAACAGTATAATTTCCAAAAAAAAAAAAAAGTATAATTTCCAGAAAGTGTGAACAGAGAAATTGCAATGGAGAAAATTTTCAAAGAAATTGTTCAAAAAGATTTCCCAGAACTGAAGCATATAGGTTTCCAGACTGAAAATGCCTGCTGAGAGCCCACATGTCAGGAATGAAAATGGCATGACAAAGTATCAAGAAATCGAAATACTGGGGATAAAGAGAAAATCCAGGACAGCTTCCAAGGGATTCACAATTCTAGAGGAATAGAGCTTGGCAACAGACACATTAGAAGCAAGAAGAAAATGAAACAATGTATTTGAGATTCCGAGGCAAAAGCATTTCCTACCTAGAATTCTATACCCAGCCAAACACACCTAACCCAGTATGAGGGCAAATTGAAGATGTTTTCAGACAGGCAAGGTCTCAACAAATTTAGCACCCATTCATCTCCCAAAGATGGGAAGATGTGTTTACCAAAACAAGAGCATGAACCCAAAATGGGAGAGGAAAGATTCAGGAAATAGGGCTCTATACAGGAGAGGAGCAGACGAAATTCCCAGAATTATGTATGGGGGGAAACACCAAGAAGACAGCTGTTCGGCACCGCCAGATAGCACCAGTCCAGACTGAGGCAGGAGGAAAGAGGTTGTCTCCTTGAACAGACAAAATGAGAGTCACCTAATTTGCCTGAATGTGCCGAAGGAAGTTTTCTGTCTCCTGCAAAGTGTTTAGAAAAGAATTGTAAACTGAGAAGTCAAAATTATTTTCTCCTCTCAAAATGTAAAGTTATAATTAGAAAGGAAATGCAGTATACCATACTCCATGGACCTACTGTGATTAATATTTACACAGCCATGGTAATAATAAACACCCAAAGAGAGATACAACTATATTATTAATGGTGGGAAGAGGAAGGAGGGATATGTATGTGTGTGTGTGTGTGTGTGTGTGTGTGTGTGTGTGTGTGTGTGTTTGGGGGTAGGGGGCAGTGCTGGGTGATAACATAGAGCTAGACAAGTTTGGTTCTTTGTGGAGAATATAGATTTTTGGAATCCTGGCTCCATAATTTGTTATCATCATTACTATACAAACATGAGCAAGATACATAATCTCTCTGTGCCTTGGCTTCCAATCTGCAAAATTTGATAATAATAGTATCTAACATACTGTGTTATCGGGAAGGTTAAAACAGTTACTATGCCTATGGCACCTGCGATATTCTTTGGTGCACTGTAAATGCTTTTTAAGTGTCAGCTATCATTTTACCTTCGATAGCAGAATGAACAGAGAGAATATCTAAAGTTGACCATCTGTATGAGCATGGGATTTAACAATACATAATACTAGAGAATACATGTGAAAGAAAGCCAAGTGGTTGATTCGGGGGAGTGGGATTACAGAACAGGGTAGGTTGGGCAGAGGAGAGCAAATTTTTGTTAGAAGGCTAGCATTACTGTTATATGTATACCTATAGCACTTCGACAAAAAAGTAAATGAAAAATCGACAAAAGTTAAAAAGAAGGCTTAGGTTGTAATTTAAGGATGATATCCTCATTTAGACACTAACGGAGTATTTCTGCTTTAATAAAAAGGGTTGTGGTCAAGAACGTTAAAAAAGAACACTTTCTGCAGGACAAAATGCAGCATGATTAGAGCTGAGTGTGTATTTGAGGCATTTATTTGAATAATATCAGGATAATTCGAGCCTCCCCGAATCCTTCAAGTTCCTAGGCCTGAATCATCAGTATTCAAAAGAACAAAAGCGTTTGGGTAATTTTGGCATGAATTATTCAGATAATTTGCTGTTCCTTGATTTCATTTTTGGATATGAAATCACATTCTCTGTGACCAAAATTGGGAAGAAGAAAAGGCTTAAATTTAAATAACAGTTTTGCAAGTAATCTAACTTGCTGATTCATCCAGGCACGGATTCCACATTTCCAGAGCCCATCATGACCAGACAGCAATTTACTTAGAGGATTAGTCTAAAAGGGTCCACGGGCATGCATTACGCTTCTACTGATAACCAACACAGGCAGACTTTGTTACTTTTGTGATCTCCTTCAGAACTTCACTGAGAGCAAATCTCTAAATCCCATCTACTAAAAAATGAGATTCCGGGTCAAAGAATGATCAACTTGCCCTCCAAGTACCCATACTGAAAACTCACTGCAGGTGGCTGGGCTTCTAATCAAAGGGCTTAGATTTAGAAGGAGGACACCATCCTTTCTTGGGATGACAGGCTCAGTCCTTTGTTTCTGCTTTCATCTCTTCTTTCTCCCTTTCCTCTCTCCACTCTCCCTCTCACCAATTATTTATGAAGTCTCTAGCATGTGCCAGGCACCAAGCTGGACATTGGGGTTACAGATGGGGGGTGTGGGGAGGCTGTCAAGGGGTCCCCACTCTCATGAAGCTCCTATATGTTTCATGGAGTTTACTGTGTTTTAACTGTCTCCTCTTTTAATTCTCCCTGGATTCTGCTCTCCTTTAGGCAGGCGGCATGCCTCGTGGTCGCACAGCAAAATGCCTGGCTTAGAAGGAAAGACGGTGGTGCAGTGAGTGCACTGGCAAACCAGGGATGTGGCATTTGGGAGGGTAATGTATCCGCACGGATCTCAGTGTGGGAAGGAAAATCCCACATGACTGTGGTTGGAGCAGGGATGCTTGGTGAAGGTACTGGAAGTTGTCTGGGCAAAGTCTCTAGCTGGTACTTTTAAACCTCAAATGAATTGCTACTTCTTGGAAACTCTAGCCTTCCTCTGAGCTTATAGACAGGCACTGCTCTTTTAACGTTCGGAGACACCCCTGTGGTGGCAGAGATGGTGCTCATAGGACACTAACAGGACAGTTTCCTCTGTGACATTTCCCAATTCAAACCAGGACCGTGGAGGGGAGGGAGGAAAAGAGGGTGGAGGTGGGAGAAGGGAGTAGTTTGGTCTTCAATTCTGTGATTGCATTTAAACTAGGATTCGCATGCTGGAAGAATGTATTTCTGGTTGGATGGTTTTGGTTTTGAAGGAAGGTCTTCTCTCTGTACCCTCCTGCTTCTTCGTTCATGGCTGTTGTACATGTTCATTTCCTGCCTCCCAAGGGCAGTGCTTGAAGACTGAACCTGGGATCTTAGTTGCAATAGATTTTTCTATGTCTCAGCTCCTCATACGTGGAGACTAAACTATGGTTCATTGTCTTTCTGTGGCAGAATATGCTTTCTCCTTTTCTCAGTGGGTATATGGCGTGTATGAAGAGAAACTCCATTTGTGAATCAGGTTCTGGTCAACCTTGGGAACTCTGGCGGCTCTTGTAAAGACTTTGCGAAGTTCTGCGGAGACACTGGGAGGGGCTGATCATTTTAACTCTCCCCCATAACATGAGCGTTTCCCTCCACACACAAGATTCTGCTATGCAACAGCCAAGGGTAATGCTAAACCGTGCCCTGTGCAAAAGAGAACCTGCCCTTGGGGAAATGTTCAAGACTGGGCTCTCCTCTCTCCTCTAAGTCATAGAGATGAACTCCAGTATGAAATATGGGTTTTCCTTCTGAAACTAATATGAAACCTAAGGAGGCAGAGTTGAGGGTGGGAGGGACAAGAGTTGTACAGGGAACACAGAACCTGGGGACACATGGGGAGGAGAGGAGGGGAAGGAGACCAAGTGAGTTCTAGAGGTTTCTGGAGTAGAGGACGTCACCTCAGGGACCTGGTATCAATTCCTGGTGATGGGCTGGCTCTAGGCCCCAGAGCTAGTATGTTAAAAATGAATATCCGCTTCAGATCAGGGCTTAGCAGTAGAAACTATAGTTTTTGAGCAATAATGCCAATGTGTGTAATCACTAAATCCCCTTTTTGTATTAGCACTTGAACAAACTTTTCTGAACTGTTACACTGAGAAGCCTCCGTCTGCCCCCGGGGAGGTCTCTCTGGAACTATGTCCTCAGCAGGTATCACACAGCCGTGGTAACGTAACAGTGACCAAGAAATTACAGACACATCCCTTCAAGAATTCTTAAAAGCATATGGGTTAAAAATAGATACTTTAAGATAAAAAAAATAAAGACAAGATTAGAATGTGGTTATTTTCTTATATCCAGAGGAATGACGGCAAGGATGCCTTTGTTCAGCAAGATCGGGAGCTCGTTTTTGGTGCCAAGTGGATTTTTCCATCATGAGTCTGGAAGTGCTCATCAGTGGGGCTGAGGATACACACTGTACTTGGGAGACAGCTTCAGCCAGGGCCTCACCTCTACTTTTCCAATGGTTTCCATATCTTTGCTCATTTTTCTGTTTAGCATGATATCCTGACAGTAAGGACATAGTGTGTGTGTGTGTGTGTGTGTGTGTGTGTGTGTGCGCGCGCGCGCGCATGCTTGCACGCACGTGCGCGCGCTGGTGGGGGGGCACCCTCAACTCTGACCTCCTACTGGGCCCCGCAAATGACCACCGCCATACCTTGCGTCATCTCAGGCCCAAATATATGACTCTTGTTGAAGGGGTTATTGAACAACCTTGACATCTACGCAAAATATCGGACACCGGAGCTCTTGGCTCTGGATGGATCATTTCCCAGGTGGCTAATTCCTTGGCAGTAAAACCCACACTCATGGGGTTTATTACTTCCTATCTTCTGCAGCAGTCTGCGCTGGTGTTGGCAGTAGGACGAGGGTTTCAGCTTGATAAACAGAAATCCGAAAATAAAAATAAAAATAAAAATAAAAATAAAAATATTTTCAGCGATAAACAGAAATCCGAAAATAAAAATATTCAGTGTATTTAAATAAGCATCCTGACCCCTTCCCCTCCCTCCCTTATAAATTAACCTCTACTTTATCATGTTTCCTGTTTAGCCTGTGTTCTACAGAAAGACAAAAGTCCCTTGTTGGCTCACGCCGGAGAGGGGAGGTGGTACTGCGGTCACCGAGCGCGTGGCTGGGGGTGGCCGGGGGCTGATGCCCTCCACCTCTTGGTAGCTGGACGCAAAGCTCATACCACGTGTCCCAGGTCTCACTTAGACTTAAACTCTGGGAAATGAATGTCTTACTGGCGTTTTAAGACAAGTAATTGCAAACATCCCCTTGGGGTTGCGATAACTCAAAACCAACTTGTCCTTGATAAGAAAAAGTAAAGATAAATCTGTTTGTTATAAACAAAGTCATCGTCGGCCATGGAAACACTCTGGGAAAGCTGTCCAGAGTAATAGAGTTGGATCTAATTTTAAAGGGCATTGAAAAGAAATTTAGATTCTGGGCTATCAAGCTGTGACCAATTTAGGAAAATAAATAGCAAACAGAACCCCCACCCAGAGGTGATGTTCTTTCAAATGTGTTTATTGCCCATATCCTTCCCTTACTGGGAAAAATAAACATTTCTTAGGAGCTAAAATATGACTCCGGCATATGCCTGCAACTAGGTACTGGGGCCCCACTCTTTCTCCTACGGTCATAGGGATAGGGCCATTTGATGGCATTAATGTTCTGAACCAACTCCAACCCAATGACTGCCATTGCTTTCCAAAGTTATATAAGCCTGGGGAATCTCTGTTACCCGAGAGGAGACGTTTAGCCTTCAAGCAAATTCTTGGGCCAAGATTTGAAGGCATCACTGAGGGATGAACACTTGGGTTCCTTTCTACATTGTATCTTTCTGTGGGACGTTCCTTCAGTGGGTCCCCTAGACAATATGAAGCAAGCACTCCAGTTAGTTAGGTGGTTTTCAGGCCCACGATCTCATGCTAGTGTTAATTTCTCAGAGGAATCTTCATTTCCACTCTAGCCATCCACCCTTATTTTGTCTAAAGAGTGAACTTGGCCCCATTCTCTCTGCCTCTGTGTCATTTATGAGTGAATCCAAGAAACCTCCCCTCTCCAGCGTGAGCCAACAAGGGACTTTACTCTTTCTGTAGAACACAGGCTAAACGGGAACCATGATAAAGTAGAGGTTAATTTATAAGGGAGGGAGGGGAAGGGGTCAGGATGCTTATTTAAATACACTGAATATTTTTATTTTCGGAGTTCTGTTTATCGCTGAAATCAAACTCTGTTAATGTGTAAACCCAGTGACTCTGAGGCTCAAAACTGAGCCTTCAGGATTGTTCCCTAAACTGAGTAGGAAAGGTTTAACCTAGTGTTGGATAGCTCAGAAGCCCCAAAGCCTCATTTGGTGCTCTGACTTTCGTAATTCCATTAAAGAAGGTTGTTCAGCTTTGTTCTATGGCTTGAATATATTTCTGGCAGGACAATTTACCATGATACTAAAGGTCTTGTTTCTAGGTACTATGGGAACCTTCGAGAGATGAGAGGTGTGCTCCTTCTCCTTTCCAAGAGCTTGTCAAGTCTTTGTGCTGCCTTTCCTGATGGTATTGTTGGTGACTTTTGTTTAAGGACAAGAGCAGAATTTGCCAGGTACCAGAAGACACACCCAACCTCACCTGAGACTGAGAAAGGTATGGGGGTGGGGAGGTGGGTTGAGAGGAACAGAAGGCGCCCCATATCAGTGTCTGGGAAGGGAATGGATTTTTTTTTTTTTTTTTTTTTTCTATTTCCTTTCTACCCCAAGCCCTGGGTTCACAGAACTGGCTGAGATTCCCTGCCCCAGGGTGGCCGGAAGCAGCCCAGACTCCAGCACTGTGTGAGCCCGACCCAAGTTGAATGCTGGTGACCAGTAAATACCTAAGCTCCAAGATGCTTCCTTCAATGTACTGAATTAATGAGACCCCTAGGGGCACTCGCTGAAATGCCTGAGATTTACTTCTCCTCTGGGCGGACCAGAGACCTGGAGCAAATTATACTTGATTTAAAGGGTCAAAAAAAAAAAAAAAAAGGAGAATGACATTTCTTGTGCCTTAGTATTCTGAACTAAAATTTATACTCACAATACGTACACTCCTATTTGAGTGTGTTTATCATTCTCTAGAAACAGATGCACTTTCACAAAACCACTGTGGAGGATTTTGGAAGGGTGCTGCAAGGCATGCCGGATTTTGCTTTTAATCTAATCATATTAAAGCAAGATTGAATAATTTAAAAGTGACAGCCTCCCTTAACATGAATTTGGGGGTTTCTTCTGACAGAAGCCAGTCACTGTGCACCGAGCACAGGACGTCGCCCTCCACGGCTCTCCTTTCGCTGCTCCTGTTTCCTGCTTCATCCGGGAGTGGGAGTTGTGCACATTCCCCCGGGGGAGGAAAGAAAGCCCCGGTGCAGAAGGACTTTGCCCAGAGAGGCGCCCGAGCCCCTGGGGACCTTCGACTTTTCTGTACACAGTCCATGCATTTTGAAGCGTAAATATTTTGTTTGGGAAAGCCTCCGTGTTTGACTGGTGGGCACACCCAGACGGGCTGACGGCGGGGTACCGGGATTCTGAGCATTAAGCGAGAGCAATTTCAAAATGGCAGGGCCTTGCTTCTCCCAAGCACGGTGATGAAAGGAGCTTTCAGTCTAGCATCAGCAATGAAATAAAACCTCAGCTCTCCTTCACAGCTCTGATTCTGATCAGAGATTGACTCTGTCCACCCGTGACAGGAAATTTAATCTCTATACTTACTTGGTACTTGACTCCATTAAAACAAAGACCGAAAGCCAAAGTCAACCAGGACACTCAGCATGTCTGTAAGGTGAGAAGCTTCCTCTGCCCTCTGCAGCTGGAACAAAACCCCGACACAATCGGGCACTTGGTCCCTTTCTAAAGCCCTGTTATAAGACTGGCTACTTGTATTGAGGTGTGCGTTGGGGAGGGAAGGGGTCATTTTCTTCTTTGTCAGTATCAGCTCCTGCTAAGGGTGCTCTGGGACCGTGGTTTCAAAGGTCACGCTGCTGGAAGCCAAGGCAAGGCCCCAGTGCGCGAGGGACCCGCTAGCTAGCACCACGTACCGTGCACGGTTACGCAGAGGCTCTTCGGTCAGCGTGTTAGAGGAAAGGGTGATGCAGCTGCCGTACATCTCCTGGAGAGGTGCAATTAAACATCATCTGAAAACATGCAACAGAGCTCGGCACATGCACACGTCTCAAACAACAGGAGGCATGCAGGAGGCACATTAGTGGAGAGAAGCTTCGTACACACTTTCTGGAGTGCGGGGAGCTGGCGAGATCATCCGTCCCCTCCCGAGTGACAGAACCCATTAAGTGACTTGGGAAAGTTTTACGTGAGCAAGGTAAGGCTGGACGTGTGAAACCCGAAAGGGCTAGGGTTTAGGGCACGGGGGGGACTTTTCTAGCTGAAATACATACAACGAGGAAGTCCCTTACGACAAAGACAATTCACGTTGGAATTCAACGTATTAGTTAAAACCGGCTTTCAATGAATGAGAGCGATATTAACAGAAACTCGATTTTGGTATTGCAAAAGGAATCAGGATAGGTCTTCAACCTCACTGTCATGGAGTTTCACCTGATGGCTGATAACCAATTATGGAGGTTGGGACTCTCTAGATTGCAAGAGGGATATTCGGGGTCCTTCCATTCCTTAGAGTTTCACATTTGGGATGCCATACCATTTTTGGGGGGATGGCATAACATGCACAGAGCACACAGCAAATGTTTGTCGCTGATAAAGATGTTCCTAGCTCTTCTCCACTGGTTTTAAACCAGTGAATTACAGATTACAGTGCATGCCTTTCCAGGAAATGCAATTATAAAATGTAGTTCATGGCACACTCGCCATGCCCCCTGTATGGAGAGCTTTAGACGGCTCCGGCATTATCCTGATCAACGCGCTTATGGGTTTGTGTCATAAAATGCAAATGCGGAAGTCCCTGTGGGTGTATTCCCTTCAAAGGTCATCCCAAAGTTGAGCAGTTAAGTCTTTAGAAATAGAGTATCTATTTACGTGCTCTTTCTTTGGGTTCGAGGATAAACTAGCCAGTCAGATGAGGAGAACAAACTCTTCCCAAGGAAGAGTCAGTGCCAAGGAAGGGCCTGATTTCGCATCAACTGGTGGTCTGATCTCATAGAAATGCCTCCCAGTTTAGGACTCCTAACGCTCAGGGATCAAACAATGTAGGGCAACTGGGGAACCAGCACATAATGTCCTGCAATGTATTTGCTCTTTCTCTCTTGGAGTATTTTCCAAAGGAAGAGTGAAGGGTCTAGACTCTAATGTGACATATCTCATTAGAAAACACATGGATTGGGCTTTCCGTGCATCTCTTGGGAATTTTTCTGGGGATTCCCTCACGGTGGCAAGGGTCACCAATCTGTAGGGTGAGGAACAGCATAGTGAATTCGAAGGCAAAAAAGAGAGTCTCCAAATATCACTCACCGCCTTATTCTTTCCTTTGCTAGCAGAGCTCACAGGATTTCCCTTGGCGTCTGCTGTCTTCCTGCCAAGCGAGGTTAAGGGCAGTGTGGACGTCTTCAGCTGGTTGGCTGCCTGGTAGTTATTATTATTGTTCTGGTTGCCGCTGAGTGTCTCCATGATAGACCGGAAGGTTCCAAAAGGCCTTTTCAGTTGGTCCCCCGATTCACTACTCATGGAGGCCCTCTGGAGGGTCCTGCCTTTCTCTCTCTCCTTCTCCCCATTTAGCTCAAGGCTAGTTTGCTCCATCTGTACCACAGGCTCCTCAAAGGTAACTCTGAGCTTCAAGTTCTGGGAGGTCCGGCGCTTGGAAGATGGAGACTTGAGGGCGCTCTTGGGGCTCATGGCCACCTTCTGGGTGATGGTGCTGTCAGGGCTGGGCTGAGTGGGGTCTCCGGAGGGCTGGCTTGGGGGAGTGGTCCCTGAGCCGGGACACTGGGATTCCAAGTCAGGTTCACTGCTCTCTGAGGTGGGGGATGGGCTATGGCCATCCAAAGATTTGGAGGCCTTGATGCCAAAAGGAAACCTACGTCCCGACGCCAAGGTGTGTTTCTTTATCATCAGGTGTAAGCTTTCTGTGCTGTCCACACTCTCCACGCTTCCCACGATGGGCTGCGGCCGGGGCCTGTCGGCCTTCCTCACAGGTGTGCTCTTGGGGTCCTCAGAGGTGTTGGAATCCGTGTCGGACTCACTCAGGGACCGCTGCATCAGCTGCCTCAGCCGAGCTAACTTCAGTTCCCTCTTCTCCACAGGGATCTTCTTGGAGTTTCTAGAGGAAGCCTGGGCATCTTGGAATTCCAAAGACAGCTTTTCCTGGGTGCAGACACTCTCTGAGATATCTTTTCCCAGTAACTGGCGTAGGATTTTGTCAGAATCTTCGTCTTTTGCTTTGGCCCTGGCCCGGCTGGACGCTGACAGGCTTCCAAGAACCTGTATCCCCTCTTGGACTCCAGGTTTGCTTTTGGCTACAGATTCATCATCCGCATCTGGAGATTTCCACTGGGACCTTCTGGAAGCCGGGGAGGATGGTGAACTGAAAGATGATGCAGAACATATGAGGGGATTTCCTATCACTGATTTCCTTCACTGCCATGAACGACTTACAACAAATCGACAGGACTGGAATAAGAATAATCCCTTAATGTCCGCACGAATCAATCTCCAGAGTGGCAACTATGACCAGAGTCAAGTGCCTCATACCCAATGCCGTGATGATAAATTTGTCTACTGTTTTGCTGTTTATACATCCATTTGGCACTAATTTTACCCATTATTCTCATCTTCAACAACCTTATGAACCAACATATCCATGTTCCCATTTTAAAAGATGAAGAAATAGAGTCTGAAAGAGTACGTGACTTGCTTATAATCAGCGAATGAAGAAATGTCACAGCCAGAGATGAACCCAGGTTTTCTGACTTTAGGTCCAAAGCCTTTTTCCCCCTATAATGTGTCAATTTTATTCCTCTTTATAAAAATAAAATATTGTTGTCTTCTCTAAAGATGTTTTTTCTAAAAGTCCAAAGCAAGGCTCAGAGATTAAAGATAACTGAGCACTCTAACCACCCATGTTCCTGGTATTACCTGGGCGAAGAGAGGAGTGACTCTGACTTCTGGGCTTCTAGAAGTTGCTGGAGCTGGTTCTGCAATGTGACGCGTTCCATTGTCTGTCTAGGAAAAACAAACAGAGACACGTGAGTTCTCTGATACATGGCCACTACTATAAATGAGTAGCTATAAACTTTTTCGTGATTATTTGCAATAAATTGCAACAAATCCCAAAGCCTTACACATGTGCGTATTCTTCATTTTGCAGTGTAGGAATTTTCCTAAGGACACACTCGAGTACCCAAAAGGAGGCTTTTTATTCACATTAGCAAAAAACTGTAAGTAACCTAAATGCTCATCAATAAGACTAAGTGAATAATTTAGTTATTTCCATAAAGGCAACTATTAAAAATTAGAATATATTTCGGTATCCATGACATAGAAAATGTTTCCCTAATTAATTAGAAAATGTTTCCCTAATTAATATATGTGTATACATAAAGTACACACACACACATACACACAAAGTATAAAAGTATATACATAAAGCAAAAAAGGAAGTTACAAAATACTGTCTAGTATAATACCATTTTTAAGAAATCTCTCTATATAACATATATATATTACTTATAATGTATATACTTATATATATTACTCTTTCCGAATTGTTTAAATCTTTAAAGTAATTGAATTGATTTAGTGATCAGAAAAGAGCAAAATAAACCAATACAACTATTTCCATATTGGGTAAAAACCATTAAATAACTTGATATTTTCTTACATGAAGGGAAACACAGTATGGCAACGCTCATCTTATTCTGGAGATAAGAGCATGTTGAATGAGAACATGTTTTAAATTTAAGAAAATCAGTTAAAAGCCACAGGTTACAGAAACTGAAATCTGTTTAGAAAGCATATTACTTGAGAACTTGAGAAAAATAAAGCCAACTGATTCTGACTTCAGAAAAAGAGCGGTATTTACTGAATTCCAGTATTAGTGTGGTAACCTCCCGCCCCCCCCCCCCCCCCGCCCCAAGATGTCTATCACATTCTAATCCCTGGAAGGTGGGACTATGTTACCTTTCCTGGCAAAAGGGAATTAACATTGCAGACAGAATCAAGATTATTTATAGGCTGATAGGAAAATAGGGAGATTATCCTGGATTATTATTATTATTATGGGTTATCTAATCCAGTCACGAATCTTTAACAGTGAAGATGAGGTCAGAGCCGCTCAAAGTGTGAAGACTTGATTTGTGGTTGCTGGCTCTGAAGATGAAGGAAGGGGTCATGAGCCAAGGAATGCAGTGGCCTCTAGGGACCGACAATGACCCTTTGCTGACAGCCAGCAAAAGAAGGGGTCCTCAGTCCTACAACCACGAGGAACCGATTCTACAATCAGACCCATCCTAGAGCCTCCAGAAAGGAATGTGACCTGAGGACACCTAGATTTTAATCTGGAGACCCATTCTGGTCTTTGGACCTATAGAGCTGTATGATGAATTTGTGTTGTTTTAAGCCACTAGGTGTATGGTAATTTGTTACAGGAATAGAGAACCAATACAATTAGCATAAAAAATGGTAGGCCCTCTCATGAGCCAGGACACAGAACTAAATGAATGAGTTGCAAGTGTTTTGTGTGTGTGTGTGTGTATGTTTGTTTTTTTAGAGAGAGAGCGCAAGCACCCACACACAAGTGCGTGAGCGGCGGTAGGGGCAGAGGGAGAGAGAGAATCTTAAGGAGGTTCTATGCTCAGTGAAAGCCCAACAATGGGCTTGATCTCACAACCCTGAAGTTATAACCTGAGCCGAAATCAAGAGTTGGACACCAATTGAGCCACCCGGGTGCCCCGAGTTCCAAGTGTTCTTAAAATGACTGCCTGACTTTAGATCCGGGCTTGAGGAAGCCCAGTGTTCTCCTTGCCAAGTGTCACTGCACATACGCAACAGCCATTGGCCGCCTAAATCTAATTCTGTGAGATCAGACTGGGATGACACCCTTCCATCTCCCTAAGTACTCTGTTTTTCAGACATGGTCAGTCTTAGTCCTAACGTTTCATCCCTAAGACAAGAAACATCTGTGATTTCAATTTGTCTCATTCATTCTGTGACTCACCTACTTTTCCCTAAAGGTCAGATAATACATATTTTAGGCTTGTGAATCATACGATCTGTGTCATAACTACTCAACTCTACTTTTCTAGCATGAGATCAAACCTACACAGTAAGTAAATGAAAGTGTGTGTGGCTGGGTTCCAATAAAACTTTATTTACAAAAACAGACAGTGGGCTGGATTTGGCCCATAGTCTAGAGTTGGCTAACCCTTAGTCTAAAGAAAGAAAAAAACCAAAAGTACCTGAGAACATTCTACTTTTCCCACTTTGCAAGCTGGTATTGCAAGTCGAGTTTTTAAGAACAATAGTGAGGGGCTAAAGTAGATGAAGCAAGATTACTGTCTACTTTTAAAGGGCTTCTTAGGTGTCAAAGTGAATTATGGTACAGTTAAGAAAACTACGTGGGGGCGATTGGGTTGACTGATGACTGGAATTCCAGGAATGAATGGGGAAAAAAAAAGGACTCCACTCTCTAGATTCTAAAGAAGCCCTCAGCAAGGACCGCCCAATTTTAAATACATGATCATGTGAAATATTAGTGTACAAAAGTATATGAGACATGAGAACATATATGGGCATATGCCATGCTGGGGCTGTTGTGAACCAAGCCCCACCAGCTGGGGGGCTAAAACAGCAGAAATTTATTTTATTTATTTTCTCACAGTTCTGGAGCCTGGAAGTCTGAGACCGTGGGGCGGGCAATGTTGGTGTCCTCTGAGGGCTGAGAGGGAGGCTGTTCCCTGCTTCTCTCCTTGTTTCTGGTGGTTTGCTGGTGATCTTTGGCTTGTAATGTATCATTCTGATCACTGACTTCGTGCTCACAATTATTATTTACTTATTTATTTATTTGAGAGAGAGTGAGAGAGATCACAGAGGGAGAGCCCGATGCGAGGCTCGATCCCAGAACCCCAAGATCATGACTTGAGTCGAAGGCAGATGCTTCACTGACTGAGCCCCCCAGGCATCCCTAAATTTCCCCTTTTTATGACAATGCCAGTGATACTGGATTTGGGCACACCCTCATGACCTCATTTTAACTTGACTCCTTCTGCAAAGACTCTATCTCCGAATAAGCAGATATCGTGAGGTACGAGGGGTTAGGACTTTTTCCTATTTTTTGGGGGGTGGGGGGATGGCATAATTCAACCTGTAATATCTAGGCTTGTACATCAGGACTTCTAACAGAGCTGAAGGTTGTCACTTTTTAAATAGCAATTACGTTTATTAACTGTAAAGAGTTAGTAAAGGTATTCTGGTAAGAAAAGGCACTCTCACTCAGAATTTTGGACTGGAAAAACTCGTGGTTCTCATCCCTCCTCCTGCACCTTTTGGTGCTGGGGGGGGCCCTGGAGCCTCAAGGGCACAGGCTATGGCGGCCATACTCAGTGGACTTCCCTGTTAACTTCTAGTTCTGCCCATCTCACTGAGGCACACAGTAAGTAAAAGACCGGGGTCTCCAGCCTAACCTCTCCTATTTTATCTTGTCACTGGCCTAACTGTAACTGTCTGCAGTATTCAGCTTCGGAGACAACGGAAGAGCTGTTATCTATTAGCGTACATGTGTATTTTATTCTGGGCCCCTCGATAGAGAGGACAGCCAAGACCCTGACCTTGAAGAGTTCACCAATAAAGAGTTAGAGCTCCTGAACAGCTCCCAGACTCCACGGTACAGGACTGAGGAGAGTGTTTTGTGATCTTTCCTCTGAGTATGAATCTTTAGCAGAAAAAAAAAAAACAAAAAACACCAAAAAACCATTCTACGGGACTATTTTAAAGTTCCTCTGAGTGCTTATGTCCATACACTACCCGGCGGGGAAGGGATATTGCTACAGCGTTTCTGGAAGGGTATTAGGCAATATCTATGCACATTTTAAATACGTATGCCCTGTGTTTTAGCAATTCCCTTTCTAGGAACTTAACTTTAGAACTACTTACACATGCACATAAAAACATATGTGGAAAGGCAACTTACTGAGTGGTGAGTTTGTGTGTATTTTCCCTTCAATTGCGTTAAGTCCTTGAAGCTCATTTAACTCACTCGCCCCAGAGGAGTTTTGTGTTAACTGGGCGGAGGACGCTTGGAAGGAACCCCTTTAATATTTAATTTTTAAACCTTATTTGTATCCAGTAAAATCCTAACCAACTCATTAAAGTGAGTATTCTAGTAGGGAGAGGGCGGGAGGGGACAGAGACCTGGCCTCTGGGCCAAGAGGGCGGAAGTGGACAGATGGTTTCTCCCAGCTTAGAGAAGAGCCGGAGAAGAGACTTGTCATACTGTCTCATAATCAGTGAAGGCCCCCAGCCATCACAGGTCTCTTTTCAAAAGGAAAAAGAGTATTTTTTTATTTTTTAAGATTCTATTTATTTATTTGAGAGAGAGAGAGAGCGTGAGAGAGATCACGAGCAGAGGGGAGGGAAAGAGGGAGAAACAGACTCCTGGGATCATGACCTGAGCCGAAGGCAGATGCTTAACCAACTGAGCCACCCAGGTGCCCCAAAAGAATATATTTTAAAATAATTTAAAACACTCCCTATTTTGCTTCTAAAATCTAAATTTTCGGGTTTATCCTCTTAATCTGTCTACATGACTTGGACTACCGACTGGGATTGTCGGTGAATCCCTCCTCATCATGGCAACTGTACTTTGGCTGGTGTGTTTGCCAAGGGCTGACCTTAGTGGTCCCAGGTGGTGTCGGCTCCTTGATTCTTCGGACTGCTAGAGACCTACCTGACGGCTTCTCCTCCGTCCTCCTGTCACCAGGCACATCATGACAACCTCCCAGAAATGCTCCCTGACCTCAGGGAGCAATGGCTACCAGTTTGATAATCTCATCAAGAACTGACTCCATCGAGACCAAGACCAAACATCACGCTGACCGGACACTATTTTATATCCTGAGGACTCACGAATCGTTGGCTTCATCTCTGTAATAAATTTACTGGTGATGATTGTCACATGATTCCCCAAATATACATTTTTCATTTGAAAATCTGAGAAACCGGTCCATGTCTAGTTTTTTTTTTTTTTTTTTCCCCTCTCTCTCAGGCTTCTTATGATTTCCTAGAACGTAAAGGACAGAAGTTTGGGGACGATGCATGTGTGTACTTAAGTCATGGGGCCGTGAGCTGCACACACAGAGAGAGGCTGTCTCATCCGATGTGCCTCGCACTCCTTGCTCATAGAGTTTGCTCTGCACTTTCTGCTTGGGGAGGTAACCTCTTCCCTCTGAAGAGATGGCACCCACTCCATGGATGCCGCCTGGCAGGACTAGCGATGGAAGAGGAAGAGAGGATGGGCAGAAGGCTAGGAATTCTCTAGACAACCGCACGTGGGCAGCTCACTGAGGCAGCGGGCTCAAACCTCAGCCAGGTGAGGACCAGCCCGACTTGGTTCGCAGGGAAAGGATGGGCCACTTACTCCTTCAGCTGCTTGGTCAGCTTCACCACCTGAGATGCCAGCGACATGCAGGTCTCCACCACCACCAGGTACCGGGAGCACAGCGTGTGCCCGTGGCGCTCGGCGCTCTGGGAGGGCTTTTCCCCCGCGTGGTTCTGCATGGTGACATTTGCTCCATATTCAACCAATGTCTGTGGGAACACGCAGAGGCATGGGATCGTTAGGAGACTTCCCCAGCAACCTTGTGTAAGGACGGGAAGGGAAAGGTGAGTGCAACTTTTCCTGCTAGTCCAGTACTAGTTACCAGAGCCCATGGCGGGGTGGGGAAGGAGGCGAAGGGTATCACCACATCCAGAAGAGAGCTTCTGGGGAGCTTGTAGGAGTTGGTATCGGATACCTGCTTCAGAGCCCCCACACATGCAATAGCTTGCTATCACCCACTACGGAAGAAAGGAGAGGGTTCTCTGGCAGCAAGAGTGGTGGGTGTGACACAGGCGGAGGGGACTGTGTGGGAGGAGGAGGACGTGAAGTTGGGGTGAGAGGTCCCATGTCAGGTATCAGTGGGGAGGCTCCAGAGAGCCCTCTGAAGACCTCACCCATCGTGCCCAGCACAGGGTCAGTGCGGAAGGCTGCCTCAGAGGACGTTAGTGGCCCACCACAGTGAGCCAGAGAAGCCATGACAGCTTTCAGGGACAGTGCCGTGACTTTGGCCAGGTAAGCAAAGAGACAGGTAACTTTTCTCTCCTCCCTCCTCCTTGTCTCCAACACTGAGCCCAGCAGAGAGAGGGGGACAGGGGCTGAGGGGAGGCGTACCAAGCCAATCATGGGTCTGTCCCCAGGCTGTGTCCCTTGAGCCCTGAGTCTAATCTGGGTTGGAGAGGAGAACACTTTGACTCAGAAGTAATACCAAGATTTTAAACTGGTTTGGAGTAAATCTTAAGTCACAAGCAAGCAGAAAGCTATGGAATCTGGCCAAGGCATCCTTAGTAAAGAGGAGAGACTCAATGGAGCGTGGTTGACATCATTAATTAAAAAAATAAATAAATAAAAAATCTTTTCTATTTATACTGTGGTGACATGAGATGCCGCAAAAAGCTGCTACATCAATATTAATCAGCTACCACAATCTGACACATCCTTTGACACTATCAAAATGAGACGGGACCTCTGGGTTTATGATAGTAAAAGGCACTATTGTTCCCTAAAGTAACACTTGGGACTTTTAAATTCCTAGATTTTGCTTAAACTCAGAACTCACGAGGGGCTTCATCTCCTTCTGGTTTACAACCACTCACCATGAAAGTCCGAGCTACTCCGGACGGGAGTGGCACGCTAATCGCCTCAGCCCTGAGCTCCTGGGCCCGCCCAGAGTGTCCCTGTCAACACTCACTGCCCCCACTTCCTTGACTCTGGCCTCCGCCACTTTCCTCCCAGAGTTTCCTCCCAGAGTTTCCTAGACTCGTCTCTGCCTCCCCTCAAAAGGGCCCTTGCTCACCTCCTGTTCTCCTCCTGTTCTGCTCACCTCTCTGTGTCTTTCCTTTTTTTTAAAATCTCACACCCAGTGGATAGACCACTTCCAAGATCATCCAAGTTTCCACAGGCACCGTATCTACTGCCAAAAATATCATTTGTGCTAAGTGGAGAGATGAATGGCCCGAAAGCACAGACGGCCTCTCTTCGCATATAAAAGAAAAATAACCAAAATCTCAAACAGAATTAGTGCTATCAGCTGGTTTTCTTTGGCTTTCAGTCACTTATTAGCTGATAAAAAAAAAAAAAAAAAACTTCAAGACTATTAATATTAGAGTGTTTTGTTAAATGGAAAAAATTGAAGTTTTTGGTTATGTTCAATTATTTTTCCTCCACAAAAAGTCACGCTTCTTTCATCTTTTGTAGATCCTGGTAATAATTTAAATTTCTCTTTTTTCTCGGCTCTGAGTTCTCATCACTGCTTTTACAACGTGGTGCCTTAAATGAGAAGATGCACACGTTGCCAATATTAGCGGGGAAACTTCCAGACACATGGAATATTTCCTATCAACTTCGTTCTCCAAAGGGCAGATGCTCTAGAGAGTGTTCTGCTGTTACCTCTGCCTTTTGCTTTTATTAGTCTTTTGCCTTTCACGGCAACAGCTCTTCCAGATCCTCTCCTGTCGTTTCCAGAGTCCCTTCTACCTTCCTGAGCAATGAGTGCTCACTGCCCGATTTTCTTTTTTGGATACAATCTACTTTGCACAGGGTAGGGCATTCCTGTTAAATCAGCACGCTGAGTTGTTGTTAAGTTCCTGTTAAATCAGCATGCTGAGCTGCAATAAAAGAAATAACGTATAATAAGGCAACAAAAGATGCTGCTTTCTTAGAGTGGCTGTATACACATAGCTTATTCTGAACTGCGTGAGCTCCGTGACATAAAAACACCTTCCTTCCTCATGGCCTTCAGCTGTACATGGTCAGTCAGGAATTTCCTACACCTCAGGCAGATGTGGGAACACATCCACAGATGCTGGGTCATTTTCCGTGATACCAATGGTGTGACTGGTCTGACGCGGGTAATGATGCATTCATAAATCAAATTCCAGGCCAAATCTAAATAAACTTCGTTTCCGATGTACAGCCTTTCCTTCCCTCCCATGGTCACTCCTCTTGCTCCCCTTCCTTCTCGTTGGTCACCTTCCCTCTTCGCTCTGTCACTCAGGGCCTTAACATTTTTGAAGTCGAGGGATCTACCTGTTTTTATATTCACACACGCCTCAAACTCCTGAGCACCCTCACTGGGCTTTCAGCTGCGTGCTATTATGATGGCGGCACTGGGTTTGGCTCAGCTTCATGCACTAAAGCATTGGGCCAAGGGGTGAGATTTCGAGTCCTCTTCTTGTGGGAACTCCACGTGCTCTAAGCGACATGTGGAGACTCTCTCAGGTGGCTCTCTCGGCTGAGAGCTGAATCTCCTCCCCCTTCTGTGGCTGTGCTCCCCAACCCTACACCCTTGCACACACAGACCATGGTAACACCCGTGACGCAGGTAGGCCTACAAGGAGGAGGCCACCTGAGGCTGTTGGGTGGAGAGGCCGGCCACGCTGGCTACCCTGCCCCCGGGCTGAGGGGAGCAATGGTAATATCTGAGGCATCCCTGTATTCAGTTCTGGGGCTTTCTGAAGGCATTCGAGAAGCTCCGCTCTGCCCCAGAGAAAGGGGGGAACCATAGCCCTCCATCTCCATTCCCTTTTGACATCCCTCAATGCTCAATGGGAAACTCGTAGGGCTCTTTATGTTGACATTTCTGTGGGTTTCTGGAAAAACGAATCTATCAACTTAAGTCCTTCTGATCTACTACAACAGAAAAAGCTGACTTAATCCACACATGTCATCCGGTAAACAATATTTTCTTTTTTTTTTTTTTTTTCGGTTTCGTGACTTGATAAACTCATTTGTCTCCTGAAAGCAGCAGGGCCTGTGTACCTGGATGCATCCGAGGAAGCCGTGCTGGGAGGCTACGTGGACGGCGCTGTTGCCATCTTGGTCCACTTCATCCAGGGAGATGCCCTGTTCTTGCATAAACTGAAGAAGCCAAAGAAGAATTTTTTCCTATAAACACAAAGACAGTTGCAATTAATGGAATGTCATGCAGCAAGTCCGAAATAAAGTCAGAGGAAACCAAAACTCTGACGTGGGAAGCTTACCTAGAACCAGGTTTACCTTATCAGCAGAAAATACCCTTCTTTCTGAACCGAAAATCCATGCATCTCTCGGCCTCAAAGGCCATGAAGCAGGAACGCCCAGAGAATTTTAAGAGCGAGAATTTATGTCAGAAATACTCTCGGTTTACTTAGTTATTCTTTAGATGTACAATTGATTTGTAGAACGTTTGAGTACTTCCTCAAAGTGACACAGGTCGAAAGCGAGGACCAGAATCTAAGTCTTCTGAGGCCAAGGCAATGTTTTTGCTTCTTTGTTTTACCGTCTTTAGGGTCCAAGAATATTATTATAAAACTTCAGGCATAAGAGAACCGACTTTTTTTTGTTATTGTGTTACGTTAGTCATCATAAAATACATCATTAGTTTTTGATGTCGTGTTCCAAGATTCATTGTTTATGTACAACACCCAGTGCTCCATGCAGTATGTGCCCTCCTTAACACCCACCACCAGGCTCACCCATCCCCCCAGCCCCCTCCCCTCTATAACCCTCAGTTTGTTTCTCGGAGTCCATAGTCTCTCATGGTTCATCTCCCCCTCTGATTCACCCCAATTCACTTTTCCTTTCCTTCTCCTAACGTCGTCCAATGTATTCCTCATGTTCCACATAGAAGTGAAACCATGTGATAATTGTGTTTCTCTGCTTGACTTCTTTCACTCAGCATAATCCCCTCCGGTTCCATCCATGTTGATGCAAATGGTGGGTATTCATCCTTTCTGATGACTGAGTAATATTCCACTGTATAGATGGACCACATCTTCTTTATCCATTCGTCTGTTGAAGGGCACCTCGGCTCTTTCCACAGTTTGGCTATTGTGGACATTGCTGCTATGAACACTGGGGTGCATGCGGCCCTTCCTTTTACTACATCTGTATCTTTGCTTCTCCGTTGAAGCTGATAATGCTTCGACCATGCCTTCGTGATCCCAGACCTCCTGCAGTCAACAGGCTGACCGAGAGAAGCAAAAGCTTAAGTGGCTAAATATAAGATAACCTCACCAAGAGAAAACCAGGACCCTCCTAATTTTTCTGACCAGATGTCAGTGGGGTTTGAAAGGTAAAGTTTTCCCTCATTCCCCGTGAAATGGAGGGCGCCCGATGCTCTGAACACAACCTTTTAAGAGCAAAGACATAGTGTGCTCAGCGTGTTGTCAAAATCCGTTTGCGTTTTACCCACTGAGTATTTTGTGGTATTTTCATGTTATGTTTGGCCTCAGGAGAAAGCAGGGGGATGGGATTTCACTGTTTTAAAATAGATGAATTAAGTATAATGTAAAAAAAACACAAGAGTGGTAAAAACAACAGCATGAAGTTTAGTGAGTGGAATTTGACATTTAAAAAGATGATCGTGTGTTTGAAATAGCCTTGAACCTCTCCTTTGCCTTTTAAAAGTTTTTTTTTTTCTTTTTTTCCAGTTACTTGCTCGGACTGGTCATGAACTTTTATACTTTTCTGGATTAAATTTGCCTTCACCTTCTGAACATGCCAACTAATCTGCTAAAGGAATGCTGGATGAAAACAGCCAATTCCTTTCATGGTTTGCCCGTTGTGGGGGGAGCCGGGCACTGCTTACGAAGGCGATGGCAACATCGGGGACAGAATGAACATTTGCACCACACTCTTTCAACGGGAGTGAGCAGGGAGTAAGACCCCCCAAAGAACAAGAAGGGAAACATGCAATCAATGCCTATAACCTACCAAGAAGGCACCCAGGGAACACACGGTGAGTGTCAGCTGCAAAAGCAGACAGACTCTGCAGAACATGAAACCCTCAAGGTCTCTGGAGAATGAGGTGGAGCAAAGCCTGGAGGCCAGGGGAGTGGGACTCTGGATCAGGGTGTGCTGATGGGTTTGTCCTCTTCTTCGGAGGCAAACCTGGGGAAAGCTGGGGCTGATATTTGGACCAGAATGGACGGTGATGTATCCCATGCACAAGGGAGACAACTTTCTTTTGGTTTCCTAATTAGGAAGGGGAAAAAATGGTATGACTTTGACTTGGAACCAGATGATTCTACCGTGGGATCCTAACTCCTTAAAAGATCTGGGTGAGTGGATGCATCTTAGGATAAAAAACATAACCCACTGGTTTGAAGTCGATGGAGAAGATCTGGAAACAGCAAGAGGGCAGGTTGTCATGACTCAATGGGTGACAAGGACAGCCCTGCCATGTCAGTGGGTCATTCTCGAGCCTGTGGTGACTTGGCTTGCTCTCTGGTATTAATCATGGAATCTTAAAATTGCAGAGTGGGAGAGACTTCAGGGAATTACCCAATTCAAACACCTTTGTTTTACAAATCAGAAAGCCAAAGAAGACAAGTATATATTCTCTGATGTCCTAGCAACTCCAATCTTCAACAAGTCAAGTTTAGTGGAATGCAAGATAGTTAGAAATGTTCTATATGTACCTGCTCGTCAGGCCTATTTTCACATTTTTCAGGCTCAATTAATATTATAGTGAATAAGGCTATTCCACCGGTAGAGAAAATGCCCTTTACTATCATTCACAGTGTGTTGACTTATAATAACAGGGTTGTAGAAAATAGAATACTACATTTCATAAGACTAGGAATTTTCCCTTTGTCAAAATAAGGAGAAGAATCTAGAGACCTGGGCAAACAGGCCAAGGTTTGTATGAGGCCAAGAGCTGCCTTGGCTAGCGACAGTCCTGCACGTCAGGTTCAGTCCAGATTGTTCAATAACCCGTCTTCTTTTCTTCTGATGGCGTGAAAAACTCTTCCTGATAATTAAGGATCTTACCCAGTTCATTATGCAACGCTTATATAAAGGAAGGACCATTATTCTACTGTTCCGAACAGGCACGTCTTTGCCCAGTCCCTCACATTCAGTTTTGTGCTCTGTAGTGGACAATTTACTTTAATATGAAGCGACGTAATCAGCCTGTTCAGTGATAAACTTCATGGAAATGAAAGATCTAGAATTCCTGGGTTCTGGTAAGAGCACATGTAGCATCCACGCTCAGAGAATGAGGCTTTCCACTCTGATTCCGGAGAACATGCCGGCAGAAATCGACGGTCCTGTAACTCAAATAGTGACTTATTTGAGAACTATCTAGTCAGGAGAACAAATACTATCTTCTCCAACCAGGAAGGGCCTTATGAAGGCATATATGTATTAAATATATATGCAGTGAGGTCTACCTCCCTTCTTAGACATTCTAGCCCTCTCTTCTTGGGCGTGTGTACGTGCACATGAGCGTGTGACGGGGAGATGTTCAAAAGAGAATGTAATTTCTGAATTTCATTTTCCAATAAGTGTTGCTTTCAGAGAATATCCGATGCAGTCATGTGGATGGAGAAGACTTCCTGTGTTCTTTCTGTTTAACAGAATGTCTCTCTGACTTACTATTTCCACCCATCCACCCACACACTCATTGATACATTCAATTTTCATCTCTTGACCAAAAACTTCCCTCATGTCTTGGTTTCCTCTTCTGGGGGATGTTCTGATCTTTGGGGAACTGGCTTTATTGGTGCATTTTCTGTGTTCTTAAAGGCATTGGAATTTGTTTAATGAGACAATTAATACATGTAACTTGCAGTATTTTCTGGACAAAGTCTAATAAAAAACGTAATGGAAAGGGCGCCTGAGGTTTATTACTGGCATCAACAAAGTCCCTACAGTTTTCGTTACATCCATTAAGTTCTAAAGGAGGCAGCTTTTTCTGCAATCACATATCCTCAAATTCAATACACCATCAGTTGTATGATTCAGTCTGGTTTTTGAGATGGTAAAGTATAGAAAAGTGGCCAGCCATAATTTCATGATGTCCTTTATTATAAGATAAAGATAGACTCCAGAGATGGTAAAATGCAAAAAAAAAAAAAAAAAAAAAAGTATATCCAAGGATTTCTTAAATAAGTTAAGGCCTAAACATTTTTTTGCCAAGTTTCCGTTATGCTTTACTAATGGTGAAATGAGTAAATTGAACAATGCTGATATCAATAAAAATAGGAAATTGGGAGACATCCAATAATCCAAAGAACCAATATTTATGTCTACTACGTGTCAGTAATAGGCAATGTTTCATGTGGCTTTTTTGCACTTAGTCCTTAGAGCTGCCCGGTAAAGAAATTTCTTTTATCTCAATGTTAGAGATGAAGAAACCAAGGTCCAGAGAGATCTTCTCTTTTTAAAAAAAGAAAATAAATGTGTCCAGGGGCCACTGAGCTAATAAGTGGTGGGATTTGGCTTTAAATCCAGACACGGAGCTCGTCTTCTCCAAGTCTCCGCGTTCTGTCTACTGAGCGTGAATGTCCGCAACCGTCCACTGACCTGTGACCCCTGATTCCATAACGGACACACTCACTTTGCACCCCTAGGTCCCAGAAAGCACGGTCAGTAGCCCATCGGTCTGTGGGTTCGTAGAGCTCAGCGTCACTTAGGCTGTTTCGGAGAGCTGTCCTCGGAGAACAGATGGGTGCCCAGGCTAATTAAAGATTTTTCTCTTTTGCTTTCATCTGCAATCACAGCGCTGTCTGGGTTGTTTATTTGTTTCTTCCCCATGATGGTGAAATAGTGAAGTCAACAGAATATTATCCTTTTGAATCATGGTAAAACAGTAACACGCAGCCCGTGGAAATATCCCTCTTGCTAGCTAGCCTGCCTGTCACTGTTCACGACCATTTGTTGGAACTGCTGAGTCTTTCCTTTCTTCAAAAAGGGTCTGCCCTCCCCCCTCTTTTTTTTGGATCTGTATTAGGGCAAACGTCTAAAACGGGAGAATGCACACAGTGTAGGCAAAGGTGTTCTCGGTATATGCTGAATGCTACGATGGAGGTTGTTTCTGTAGCAGGATCTCCTTACCAAAAGTCACAGGGAAGACTCAGGAGCAAAACGATCCCTAGGTTTGATGTTGAAAATAATACAGAGCCCACCGAACCAATGTCCAGCGTGGAACGGGCCGAAGCGCCCCTCTCCCCGCCTCGGACAGCTGAGGGAGACAGCTTTGCGGGGAGTGGGGACCAGACCATTGGAACCTTCGTGTTGAAAGCAAACAGCCCCTGTCACACAGCTGGTGGCTCTGACTCAAGACACTTCTGTCCCCATTGTTGTGCCAGCAACGTCCCTCTCAAGGGACAGCAAAGCAGGCCGATTGGAGGACATCCCTGCTTTTTCCCCGAGTCCCCCCCTCAGCTCTCGCCTTGGCGCTCCCTGTGGTGAGCTCTGCTCGGGACACGCAGGCTCTGAAGTAATTGCACCCTCTGAGACTTCACGTGTCACGATGAGGAAAATCAATTCCTATCACCCGGAGATCCATCACTCCTGGAGACCACTAAAAACTGCTGGCTGCCCTGTGGTACCGGAGTCTTTAAGGTAATTTTTACAAGAAAAAGGACACAAATTGGGAGTCGAAGAGAGCCCACTGTTTAAGAATCTATATGAGGGGCAGAGGGCAACGAAAGTAAACCGAGAGAGGAATTTTGCTCGGCACTATCCTTTCAGAGGTATTTACTCAAGAAACAAAACCAGAACACACTCGACTGCCTGCCTGATGGAGGAAAAACTTGCATGTGCTGAATCCATTAGAAAACCGCTCGCTAACAGTCTTCCTTGTGAAAATATTAGCCTTGTCCCGGTTCCAAGTTCAGCATCTCGACAGGTTATCTGTTACATAAGTGCCTTTCGCAGCCGCAGGATGGCCGGACAGAAGAGAATTCACAGCTCTGAAGGGTTTCTACGCTTTCCACTTGGGTAGGAATGCTCTCCTAAGGGCGCTGCTGGGCTGGGCCTGCTGGGCTGGCCTCGAGCTCATGCACAACGCTTATCGGCTTGAAATAACAACCCGGAGCCTGATAACTCACAAACGTCTGACACGGCTCTTCGACTAGGTCACCCATTTCCGGCTTTTCCTCGAGTCCCGTCTAGCAAGCCACGCCATCGCCCAACCGGTTCCAGAAAGGGCACTTGCTCTAGTTCTGTCCCAAGAGCTTCGCAATTATGAGAAACCCACTGTGAGAGCTGACCAGAGAAACTGGCATGCATGAAGCAGCATTTCCTGAGACAAAGAAGGCCAGGGGCCCAACTGCTTCTACTTAGAGTCTCGGAAGGGCAATGCAATCCTCTCCTCCTTCTCCTTGGGAGCTCTACCAAAAGTGCAGGTAGCCTTTCCACTGGTATCGAAAATTGCTTGTGAGGCTTTGGATAAGCAAAATGAAATCAGGCACATGAAACAATTATTCAGACAGTTCGTGAATAAAGAATATTCTGCTATTTAGACTGCGAATGTTTTACGAAGATTATCAGTGATGACATTCTTCTGGTCATTCGAAAATTCTATTCTCCTCTTTGCCAGTGTAAGCAAAAAAAGAGGCATCCTTCACAAATGCTTATTAACGATTATGGTTGTTGGTAGAAAACTGTGGCTGGGGCTTCCGAGGACAGTATGCAGAGAAAACGGAGTGATTATTTCAAAGACAGTAGCTTTGATGAATTTTAAATGTTCTTTCTGCTCCTTTCTTCATCTCATAAATTTAGTACCAGATACTCCTTTCTTCGATGAGCTGTGTATCACAGTGTGTTGTTAGCTAAAATTGTAAAAAAAAAAAAAAAAAAGCCTCCCTCGGCTAGATCAATGCTGCTGTAAACAGCCTATACAAATTATCTACACAGATGGACACAAGACAGGATCTGATCCTGAAGTCACAGGGCCTCGGCTGAGATGTAGTCTTTGCTTACTAGGCATTGAAACATGCGCAAGTCACTTAAATTTCTTTCTTCACTCTCATCTACAGAACGGGTAAAAACAGTAGGATCCAACAGGGGTTGTTTTAAGGAGTAAGTCAGAAAATGTATGCAAAATCCAATGGCCCGGTGCCTGGCACATACAGGAAATATGACATATTAATATATATTTTTATACATATTAATTATATACATTAATGTATACTTATATTACATGTTAATGTGTAAAATATTACACATGTTAATATACATATATATATTAACATATGAAGTTATCATGGCACAAAATAAGCCATCACCTAACAGGGACTCCCACCAAAGAAGAGACTGTAGTAATACTCTCAAGGGTAGTTTTTGAACTTGAGACTGTCATGCTGGAACAAGCATAATCTCTTGTTGACAATACCACAATTTACTGCCACTGGGAAAGTTTATGAAGCCAAAGGGCATATGGTTATATGCACGAGAAGCAATTTTCTTTGCCACAAACAAATATGATTAAATCTATTTTAATACAGTGCTGACTTTATTTATTTTTTTAAGGCTGAGATTGGCATTTTGTGATTCCAACTTAGCAAAAACATATAATTTATACTTATTCTTCTCAAAAGGAGTTATTTTATTTATTTATTTATTTTACACCATACTCTGGACTGTGATCTCTGTTCATCGATTACTTACACTGGGATTTCCCAGTGTAGGAACTAGTTGTAACTGGGACTCATCTAGTTAGTGTGTTTTCTCATCTTCAATAGAGACTTGCTTAACTGACGTCTTACTGAAGATTTTCCTTTTAATATTGGGTAGAATATTATTATATTTCCTTTTAATATTGGCTCCCTTTTGACAAAAGTTAAATGCATTTATTGCAGAAAACTTGGAAAATATTGAAAAATACAAGAAAGAAGATAAAAGCCATTTCTAATTCCACGCTGAGTGGTAACTACTATAAACATGTTGGGACGTAGTTTTTTGGGTTTTTTTCCAAGTCGTATTATCTACTTCTCTTCTTCTCTCTCCAGAATTGAAAGTTGGTACCAAATTATATGAATGGTTTTGTACCATACATTTTAATATTATATAATGCCCATGTTTTCTCATAAAATTCCATCATAGGTATGTAGCTTCGTTATTTATCCAATATCTTATTGGGGGATATTTAGTTTGTTTAAACATGTTTTTCATTGAAAAATATTACAAGGAAATGATGGCTTATAAACCTAATCATTAAAAATTCCTCCTACCTGGCCAAAGCAGCCTGCGTAATGAATAAGGCTTGGGAAATCCTTAGAACAACTCAGCTCAGCGATCGCTTCGGTTTCACTCACCATCCAACGAACGCACTCCAACTGACCATTCTACATTGGAAGAAAGAAGAAAGAAAGAAATTCAAGGTCACTCAAGTTTGAACAATACCTCATGGATGGTAATTTTGCCAAGGGAAGAAGTCACGTGAATTTTGGTCCTTGCGTTTGGCTTCATTTATTTGCAGTCTATCCCCTATTTTATCTCTGGTCTGTGCTTTTGGCTCAGAATCGGATGGGGGGACGCCTGGGTGGCTCAGTTGGTTAAGCGGCTGCCTTCGACTCAGGTCATGATCCCAGGGTCCTGGGATGGAGTCCCGCATCGGGCTCCTTGCTCGGCAGGGAGCCTGCTTCTCCTGCCTCTGCCTGCCTCTCCGCCAACTTGTGATCTCTCTCTTTCTCTCTCTGACAAATAAATAAATAAAATCTTAAAAAAAAAATCAGATGGGGAATTTTTACTGAAATGCATCTTCATAATTGTAATCCGTTAGTTTAAAATGACTTTATTGAGGTATAATTTGCATACTATAAAATATACCCTACTCTTTTTAAGCATACAGTTTGATGAATTTTGACAAATGTATATATTCTCTTATAACTACTGCTCCAATCAAGAGAGAGAACATTTCTATTCCCTCCTTCCCCAAAATCTTTAGGACTCCTCTGGTCTCAGGTCTTCACATTCGCCGCAGGCAACCACTGACAGGATTTCCATCACAAGAGAAAGTACCTAGTCTTCTGTGTCTCACTTTTTTTTTTTTTTTTTAAAGATTTTATTTATTTATTTGACACAGAGAGAGAGAGAGATCACAAGTAGGCAGAGAGGCAGGCAGAGAGAGAGGGGGAAGCAGGCTCCCTGCTGAGCAGAGAGCCCGATGCGGGGCTCGATCCCAGGACCCTGAGGTCACGACCTGAGCCGAAGGCAGAGGCTTTAACCCACTGAGCCACCCAGGCGCCCCTGTGTCTCACTTTTGTCACTCCGCATTCCTGCCTCTGAGATCCATCCAAGCTTCTGCTTGTATGAAAGCTTTGTTCTTTTTTTTTAATTGCTGATAAGTATTCCATTGTACGAAGATACCAACATTTGTTTATTCATTAGCTCTTAGAATAGGTTTTTACCTTTCATAATTTGAAATGCTAGGATTCCAAAATCGAGAAAGAGAAAATAACCTTATTATATTGGCTCAAATGCTCTGTTCACCAAAGCCTTCGGTGACTCCATCCCCACACTGGCTTTTTCCTCCTGTGCTGAGATCCCACACTGTACAAACCAGGAAGGCAGCTGTGAAATGTATAGCCTAGTCATTAGGACCCAGACTGTGGGATGGATTTAAGTCCTTAATTCACTACTTGGTTACAAGACGTTGAACAAGTTGCTTCCCCTCTCTGATACTCAGTTTTCTCATCTGTGAAGTGGCAGGGATAGTATTAACTGCCTCATAAAGTTACTGTGAGCAGCAGATGAGACAAAGCCTATGAGCTTACGCAGCACACCACACTTGTTACCCTTTACTAGTAGCACACTCTCCCAGATCCTCTGTAACACAAATGAGACATTCGGCTGCCTTCCTGGTTTGCACAGTGTGGCGCCTTAGCCCAGGAGAAAAGAGCTACCGTGCCATAGAGTCTGGGAAGCTTATTCTAGACACAAGATGTAGAAGGTAATGTACTCATTTTTCATCTACACGTATTTGGAGAGTGGAATTTCAAGTAGTCGACACTCACCCATTCACAGGTAGAGACTATTCTTCCACTGGGGGAATCTAGCAAGATCAAGTGGGTGGTGAATAGCTTCCAGGTGCCACCTCAGATCTGTCTCCTCCCTCTTTTGCACTCCTTGCTGCCAGGGGAAATTGGTCTGTATGGGCTGGCTTCCTTGCCTGCTTGAATTTTTAAATTTCTTTTCCTCTGCTTGCTTTGAACATAGTTTGTTACTCTTTTTCAAGTTTCTTAAGGTAGAGGGTTATGCTATTAACTTCAGATCTTTCTTTTTTCCTTTTTTTAAAAAAAGATTTATCTATTTGAGAGACAGTGCACAAGTAGGGGGGAGGAGTAGTAGGAGAGAGGAAAGCAGACTCCTTGCTGAGCAGGGAGCCTGATGGGGGGCTCTATCTCAGAACCCTGGGATCATGATCTGAGCCTAAGGCAGATGCTTAACCCGCTGAGCCACCCAGGCGTCCCTGCTTTTCTTTTTTTAAATACTGGCATTTATGGGGTGCCTGGGGCTCAGTGGGTTAAAGCCTCTGCCTTCGGCTCAGGTCGTGATCTCAGGGTCCTGGGATCGAGCCCCGCATCGGGCTCTCTGCTCAGCAGGGAGCCTGCTTCCCCCTCTCTCTCTGCCTGCCTCTCTGCCTACTTGTAATCTCTCTCTCTGTCAAATAAATAAATAAAATCTTAAATAAATAAATAAATACTGGCATTTATAGCTATAAATTTCTCTCTCAGCATTGTTTTTGCTATATCCTTAAATGATAATATATTCCATTTTCATTCATCCCCAAATATTTTCCAGTTTCCCTTGTAATTTCTTCTTTGATAAATGATTATTTTGGCACGTGTTAATTCCAGATACTTGTGAGTATCCCTAATTTCCTTCTGTTACTGATTCCTAATTGCATTTCATTATGGTTAAAGGATATAGTTTATATGATTTCATTCCTTTCATATTTATTGAGATCTGTTCTGTGGCTCAACATATGGTCTGTTCTGCTGAATGTTCCATCTGTATTTGGGGAGAATGTGTATTCTGCTTTCATTGGGCAGAATGTTCTGTCAGATATCTGTTAGTTCTAGTTATTCAAGAAGGTGATGTTGGAATAAAAGTATTAAATAATAAAATGCTGCTATAAAGGCAGAAGGAAATATATCACTATTATGATTTTGAACACAACATTGCTTGCCATGAGTAGAAAGACCAAGAAAACAAAAGTATGTTATTAAATTCAAGCAGGAGATTTTTGCTGTTGGAGTCTCTGAAACTGGGGTCACTCACTAGATGTTAAAAAGGAACGACAGTAGGTTATGTCTTTGAAGTCCTTTTCTCACCACACCAATGTGTTATCTTTGAGCTTAATCAGAAGGACTGAACGAGAAATAAAAAAGAAACTAAGGTTATTTCACTCCAAGTCTGCTTAGCTCCTAAAACAATGTATTGTGTTGACCCCATTTTAGAAACACACTGCTCTCACTGTATAGAAATCTTTCTTTCCAGTTATTTTGCTTAACTGTTCCCAAAGGGCACTCAGTAATGCCCTGAACTGCCACAGTATCTTGTGTTGGGTTCCCCAGAAAACTCTCAATAAATTCTGCATGTAACTGGTAAGAATTTATTACGTTCCATTTAAGGAGTTTAAGGGGAGGGGAGAGGTGTTCTTAAGCCTTCAAAGCCCCTTTTCTCAGGTAATCTTTTTATTTGATACCCTATCTCTGACTCTGCTTCCTGTCAGCCGAGTCACATGATCTCAGCGACTTCTGCTCATTTCAACCAAGTTTGTTGTCTTTAGTGACAGCAGGGCTCTCAGAACTATGCTTAATGAGGTGAAACGCCATCAGTTGGTCACTGGTGTTCAAAACAAGGTCCTAAAACAGAAGAATTGATGACTTTGTAGAACTCCCTCTACTTCACTGATGTCTACCAAATGACACTGAATGGACTGAGGCAGGATTTGTGTCGGGTCGGATTCCCAAAGTGGGTGGCACTTACTATAAAACATTTGTATGGACTTCTTTTGTAAATTCTAGATTAAATGAAGAAATAGAAGAAGAGTTCCATTTCTCATATCATTGTCCAGAAGTAAAAATACGAAATATCGGAGACCCCAAATCCATAAGAGCTTTTGAATCCCATGGGTTTGATATGCGTTCTTCATTAAAACAAAGAAACAAGAAGCACTGCAGTTCAAGGTTACATGCTGGTTATATGATAGCAGTACGTTGACTGGAGGAATTTAAGAATGAATTACCAGTATGGATACCATAGAAGGAGTTTATAGCCAGGGTTGGCCTATTGACCACGGAGTTTTTTAGGTACTGTCCTACTCTGAAGATTCTTAATCCATGAAAACAAGAACTAGGGCATATAAGTGAAGAAAAAGCTTTCTCATCCAACTATGTAGCTATGATATACTCCAAAATCTACCATCACTTAGGAAAGCTCATGAGCGCTGTATTTTATAAACACTAAAAGAGCAAGGCAAACGTCAACATTTATTGGCATTGCAAGAATTTTATTCATCACTGATCCACACCCATTGATGACCGGATCCAACCCCTGTCTTCCCACAGGACTCTGCTATAGGACTAGAACCAAATTTGCCATTGTGCACTTGAATTACTGGTAACTTACCTGCCCTATCTACCTGGCTATCAGCTTCTGAGGAAAAGGGACTAAGTCTCATTCATATTTGTATTGTCATCACCTAACACAGTACCTGGTGGACTTGGTACACATTGTTGAACTCATCTATACTGCACCTTGACTTCCCATCTAATTTCTCTTTCTTCATGATGGCTGCTTGCAGTTCAGCTCCTAATACGATATAGCAACATTCACTAAAGGAAAGCGATATCTACCAGGATCTTGGATCTCTTATTTTATCAAAAAAAATCATTTTCCATACTATCTTGAAAATAGTACAATATCATAGAATAAAATTAAATAAAACAGAAAGCAACTTTTAATACATAAAACTTCACTGACTGGTGAGGCGCCTGGGCGGCTCAGTCGGTTAAGTGTCTGCCTTCACCTCAGGTCATGATCTCAGGGTCCTGGGATCAAGTCCCGCATCGGGCTCCCTGCTCATCGGGGAGTTTGGTTCTCCTCTTCCCTGGCTTTCCCCCCACTCATGCTCTCTTTCTCAAATAAGTAAATAAAATCTTTTTAAAAAGTTCAGTGAATGGTAAATAAATTAAGGATGCAAAAATTCAGATTTGCATAAAAGATACATTAAGGGTAGGACAGCAATTACTTGTTTTTCAAATGTAACATGTTTTTCAGTGAATACACAAGTGGATTTCTTTAACTCACAAGATCCCCTAGTAAATTTCAAAAATAATTCCATTTAAAAAAAAAATATTTCCATTTCTAAAAATGATTCTTCAGCTTTTAGAGGACATAACTATTATGTAAAGCAGAGCATATATGCAGAAGCACAAGATGTATTATATTTCCGTGAACTTCACTTCTGGCTTCTTCATAAATATGACTGAATTCTAAACTTACGGGCCAAAGATCTTAAAAGTAAGTGTAGTTTAATAGCCAAGCTTCTAGTGATGTGTTATCTGTTACAGAGGCACTCATTGCAGTGAGCTATCAAAGACCATGTTTCCCTGACTCACAGTTTCTAACTTTGAACTCTATCCCAGTCGACACGACGCCCAAAACTCGGCCCTGACATTCTAAACAACTCTTGGTACCGAAGACATTTACACTTCAGATGTGATCCGTTAGAACCTTGCTTTATTATCTGAAATACTCCTGAGAGCTATCATTCCTTAAAATACACCTTTTCCTCGTTTGTCTCGCTCATTATACTCACATTAGGGAAAAATGACACCGTCTCAGATAAATCCAGGTGTGGTTAAAAATCTAAAGTGCAGTCACCATGAATAACAAAAGCTCTGAGAACCACAATAGATGATTTTCGTTCCTCTTTACTAGCTGATGTGAAGCTTACCCTTGTCGCACGAGGGTAAAATTGGAATGTAGTCTCCAAAGCTCTAAGCAGTTAGTAACCGAAACGATTACTCTCTTAAATGTAGGATGCCCATTTGCCATTTGCTTGGTATATAACATTACTCTCCCCATACTCATCTCTCCAACTTAGCTCTCAGGAATCTTCAAAAACAGAAATCCACCTTGCAGTTGTGGCGGGCCCAACCCCCAACCCATCATCACCTTGATGGCCAGGCCCGCCGGAGTCAACTTCTCTGCGTTTCGCTCACTGAGGCAGTCTTCTCCCATCAAAGAAGTGAGGTGCTGCAGACATTCGGCGTGTCCCTGCGACGCGGCCACATGTAAGAGATTGTTGCCATTTTCGTCGTGAATTTTGTCTAGGTTGTCGGCAGCGAGGTGTGGCTGTAGACGGTAAAATTAGAACACTTAAGTCAAGAATCAGAATGGGATGCTGCGGGGGTTTCGCTGCGGGCACTGGGAACAAAAGCTGAGTTTCCAGGAGCTCTGGTGGCCATCCTGGGGATCTGATAAGTTGAAAATTCCCTACTCTTAATATGCTCATGACTTTCCATTACAGTTTTTGCTATCCTATCCTTTAGAACCCGAGTCCTCAAGGGACTTACCTTCACGGGAGACATGGCGACAGGGCTCGGTCAGCGAGCTCGCGGAGGCGCCAAGAGGCGCCAAGATGGCTTTCTAAACAAGGGCAATGACATTTATGGTAATTGGCACGTTCCCTCTCTGTCTCCTCCACTCGACTGCTAAGTGCTGACAGCCAGACTGTGTTGTATCCTCTGTTGTAGGTTTGTTGAATGAAGGAACTACTTCTCTCCACCATCTGGTCTGCCTCGAACGACGGAGAACTGGCTTTGATCGCAAGCTATCTGACGGCTGCCACAACTAGAGCTACCACGGGATTTTTTCCAGACAATTGCACCCCAAACAAACTCCTGGGGCACCTGGAGGCTATACCTGGCCTTTAGTGTTCTCACCTCTACTGAAGCTTAGTTTCCTGCGTTATGACACGGTTGATAGAGACTGTTGAGTGCATCGAGAGATGTTGTCATCGGGGAAACATGAAAACGTGAGGTGGACAGAAGAAAAGAATGAACCAGAGAGAAAAAGAGAGGAAGAGCCAGGAGCAAGGGAAAAAGCTATTTTCAGGAGAAAAAAAAAATGTTACTTTTTTTTAGTAGAAGTGTTCAAGCCTATCAGCCTATGACAACAGTCAGATCTGTGACAAGAGACCAGACACATTGTACTTATCTCTAAATGGCTTTACCCTAAGTGGAATCACACTGCCAAGATGGGATGATTTTTCTCGAGTGAGACTTTAATTAACATCATAGTATCAGCCCAGGCTTGCTACTGTTTGATCCAAGTCTGGAAGCCAGAAAAGAACAATGCAGGCAGATGGAGTGTGATTTCAGTTGAGCTTTCTCTGAGCCTAAGCAGAACAGACTTTTCTTACATCACGTTAACTCTGTGACTCGAGTCTGTGGAAAAGCTTCTTCGTGCTCCCCAGACGCGCAGCGCTGGAACTGAGTAAAAACTCCATGGAGGTCAGAGGGCAACTAAGCTCTAGGGGAAGCTTCTCTCTGCAAATGCTTTCGAACCTCCCGGTCCAAGTCTTCTGAATAATGATCAGGATAAAACAGAAGACCCTCTGTTCATGTATCTGGCAGGCCTGCCATCAACAAGGGACCAACGTCCCCCCCACAAGTAACCGAGTGAGAGCACTGGGACCCATTTGAACACGGAAAAGAAAGACATTAAGATTCACGTGAAAGCAAGGGCTGGACTTTGTTTTGTTTTGGTTTAGATTATGGGTCCTCTTCCGGTCACATTCATGCACAGTTAAAGTGGAATAAACTCCCTCTCTAGCCGTTTGCTTTCTCCCTGTATTAACCTCCTAACTTTGTATTTTAAAAGTCAAAAGGCCCATCATCTAACTCAAGCTACGAGTAAAGGTGAAGCAACAATGGGAACAAACGCTCATCATTCCGTTACTCATGAATGGAGCTGATAAAACCGAAGTCTCCGGAGGATGGAATTAGATCACACTTACCAGGAGAGATATCTGTCCTTCCTTAACGATATTCAAGATGCTTTTCACTTTTTTCAGATGCTCACTCCTTTCTTCCGTGCCCTGGGAGCTGGTCCAGTTCCCCGTGGGCTCTTCTGGTTTGGGTTCTGGGGCTGCGGACTGCAGATGGAAGGCCCTAAGCTGGCAGTCTGGCACTGCCTTCTCGCGTTTTCGACCCGGAGCATCATTGAAGGTCTTGTTGAGGAAGTCCTTAGTCTGGTTCTCGAGCTCATAGACGGAGCCACACTTCACCAGAGGGGCTGAGCTCTCAGACTCTTCAGCGGAGAGCTTTTGCTGGTCGTGGGCGACGGACGACGCTTTTCTCAGCTGAGGGCTTTTCACGGGCGAAAGAACACAGAACGGGGTCGTGTTGGCTGGAGAGCTCTCAGCACTGCTGGGAGAGCAAGCTTTGCCAGAAAGGCCATTGATGGTAGTGCACAAACCCAAAATTCTCTTCTCTGGAGTCACCTTGGTGAAAGAGGCAAGCTGTTGACTGGATTTAATGTAAGGCACATCCAGAATCTCATCCATGTCGAGGTCATAGTGCTCCAGTTCCCCCAGCAAGGTGCTGGGCTCGGTGCTCTTACTTGGACCGCTGTCTCCATCTCCAGGGCTGAGCTCTTCGGGTTGGGGGCCTGGGTCGGAATCACCCCCTTTCTGGTACTCCACCTTCTGGTTCTTCTGGTCATCGCTTTCGTTGTTCTCCAGAGTCTCAGGCTGGTGCTTCAGCGGGGAAACTCGCTTCACGGGACGGAACTTGCTGTACACGTCGGCGATTCCCGTGGGCTTCTGCGTGTTTGTAATGAGAGCCGACACGTTGCAATTCCAGTTGGAGCTAGAAACTGTTTAGAAATACATACAAGAGGAGAGTATTACATTGGAATGCCCAAGGCATCTTGGCCGCGCAGGCAGGTGGACTGCCCACTCACATTATGTTCAAAGAAAACCCGTCTGAGGGGACGACCTCGAGAGAACGTGTATCATAAACCAAACAGTTCATACTAACTAACGTCCTGGAAAACAGTGAGTGATAAAAGTTACGACCTATTGGCTCGAAATTAATTACAATAGTAATCATGGAAAAAGCAGACTGCTGAAACAAACAAGCAAACAAGCCAACAAATCGAGATTTTTAGGTTCATTCCCTGGATGACTGACTATACCTCTTTGGAACGATTAGGGTACTTGTCACCACCTCGAAAAACAGAAATGGGAGGTTGGATCCTCTGTGTTAAATGAACTTCCAAAGTAGTTTGGGGAGAGAAGGGATGCACACACACACAGACGCACACGCACGCACGCACGCACACGCATATATACACATATGTATATCCCTAAAGCTTAAGAAGTCCCACATAAAAAAGGGGTAAATTAATATTGGGCAAACTGAAACTGTGACCCATTGGGTGGCTGTCCCCCACAGATGGGTATCCCAGCGAACCATCACTCAGGGGCATTTCCTGGTGCTCTCTGGCACAGGACGCAGCAATGTCATGTATTAACCCTTCACCACGGAACATCCTGTGAGATTCAAGGCTGCCCTCCAATGTTGGCAAAGCTGGGAACAACCAGGAGGAGAAGGAGTTGCAAAGGGAGAGAAGGGAGAGCAAGATGCACACATTGGTGGGCTTTCTTCTTTCTTCTCATTTATCTACAAAGCTTAGATAAAGATTGTCTGGTTTGCTTCAGAGTGAGCGTCTGGTAGAGATGGAGTGTACAGTGAAACAACAATGCATCTGGAGGTTAAAGGGAAGAACACCAGCTCTCTGGGTTAGCCTCGCGGAAGACAATCCTGTGCCTTCTCCTGGCGCAGGATGACGGAACAACGGCGTCCTCCCTCATGATGATCGTGTTTCCTCCCTGGGACACTCCCCTAACTAGACAGATGACCCAGCTCCCTTGGAAACTTGTAGGCCACTGATTTATGGACTCCTCCCCTTCCACTTACATTTACACCATCCCCCTTTCAAAGGGGGAAGTTTTCGGCCCATGCCCTCCATCTAGGGGCCTCCCATCTCGCTCTCTTCTTCTGGAACAACAACCAGTAGGAAGTATTTAATCCCAAAGCATGGGCCATGGGCTTGTGTCCATTCTTTGCTACTGGACACGACCAAAGAACGAAAGAGGTGGGGTGTATTCAGGTCTGTAACTTCTAGGACAGTCCCTGGCTACCACTAATTCTAGGGGTGAAAGTGGTGTACAAGTTATTAAAAGTTTCCCAAATTTAGATCACTGGTCAATCTTGTTCCTATTGGGAAGTGTTCTAAAAGGATTCAGAGAAGTTCTGGAAGCAAGCTAAGGAGGTGAGAGGAACTATTCTGAGCTCGAATGCTATGTAACTGCTGGTGGATGGGGTCTTACCCCCAAATAGATCACAATTTGGCATGGGCTTTTCCAGAGGGTCTGCACTAAGTGGTCCAGTTCCAAGACCTTTAAAATAGACAAAGAGAAACCTATGAGCTGTGGAGGGAGGCCTGGATTCTGTCCAGTAAGGAATACGTATTAACAAGGAATGTTCCAGAAGAGAAGAAAGGTATCTAGATGCTGTTGAACTGCTGCTTCTCTTCCCTTTCGTTGGCTTTGGTTCTAAGCTGTACACAGTACTTGGCACAGAGCAGACAATTAACAAATGCTATTATTTGAATTTGAATCTCACTTTGCGCAATGCATTAAGTCTCCTTGTAAATGCCCAAAGCGCATCCTTCTGAGGGATTTACGGCTTAATATCACAGGGGACAAAAGTCCTGTTAATAAACTCAGAGGAGTGATAATCACCAATGAGAGCTGGATTTTCTGAAGTTATTTATGAAATGTAAATATGCAAAGGCAGAGACTAATTCCAGTTGGTCCATTATAAATTTAAAAGGTTTCCTATCCTTTATAGGTCCATTTTTCCCTAAAAATGTGAAGCTATGAAAAATTGTCTGCCAGATATTTCTGCCAAGCTTTCCTTTCTTCCTTTTCAAGAACACATGGCTACTTATTTAAAACAGCAGAGAGATAGCGGACGTAAAGTTTATAATGTGTAAATATGCCTTTAATTTTATCCATCAATTTTTCTGAAAAGCTTAAAATACAGTGGCCAACATATGTCTCTCTGTGTGTATATATATATACTCCTTGACATTTCAGAGATACATACTTATTATTAGGGATGGTATTTGCTAATATTTTGCCAATTACCTTGATTCCTTTGGAACTCCTTGAAAATGTGCGTCTTAGGATGTAATAAAAAAATTTCAAAGTCACATAACTTAGTGGACCAATACAACGAGGGCATTGTACCAATATATTTACGTATTATATAAGGTCGTGGGTTCAAAGGGCTACTCTTTTATGTTGGCTTTATTTACATGTGAAATTTTTTCCAAGCGATACAGGGAAATGGATACCATATGTTTCCCAGCTGTTTTGTACTGACAGGAGCCATTAAGAACGCTCTATGGAAATGAAATCTGTCTGAGTCTTACGAAAACACTTCTTTCCACAGAAGGGTCTAGAAACTGAAGAAGGGGCATCAACATTAGGCTTGTTGTCCTTCCTCTTCTTCAAACCTCTGACTCTCTTTTAGGCTCAGAGTGACATCTATGCTTTCTAGCCTGTGTCTTTTTGACCAGGAAAAGAAAAAAAGTCCCAGTTATGTGAAATTGATTGGTCAAGAGAGTCTCATGAGAATGTTTCAATTTATTACTACATATACTCATCTGAGGAGGAGGGGCAAGTTTATGCTACACATAAAACAAAACTTGAGATTATTGCTCCTAAGCTGGGAACATGAGCATTTTAAGTACAACATAGGAAAAGGGGCTACTAATGATTGACAAGGTTTTAACTTCCAATTCTATGAGGCTACCCCGAATTTCATTTACATTGTTGTTCTTGACCAACATCATCATCAATTTCTAATAACACATGAAAACAAAGTTCAGACTATGCTTCCTAGAGAGATTTTGAGGCTACATTTGTTTTCTGAAAATCATAAATAAAGGCCTCGTATGTTAAGCTTTAAACCCCTGAAAATTTTATCTATTATCTTATTAGAGCTTTACAAGCTCTATGAGAACGGAGTCCATGTCTACTTTTTCTTTCTATCCTTCAAAGCACTCAGTAAATTGCTTTATAGAAATAGGTTCTTAATGACTTTTTGGTTGGATGGATTCATTTTTAACATCTTTTGAAAGTAAACATGTCTAGTATACCTTGAACTTGTCTACCTGATTATGTTGCAAATTTTCAGAAATGGACATTAAGTAAATGCAGGTGTATTTGAGGCGGATTTATAGGCCACAGTGATCTCTTCCAATCTCTCTGGCACTGGGACTGTCTCTGAGCTCCAGGAAAGTGGTTTCTAGTGGCCTGCTGACCATCCACACTTTGCTATATCCTCAGCAAACATTTAATGTGAGCCTAGGATGGGTGCATATTTGTCACAGGCAGCACATTCCAAAGCAGGTGTCTTACCCCTCTCCTCCTTCACTTGCTCCCTCCCTTTCTCCTACGCATCAAGCACACATGCTCTACCATCTCTTCTTTGTATACTAGGCCTGGGTCACGTGACCACTCATGCGGTCTCCCAAGCAATCCCTCTGTGGAGCATTGCCGGCCCTTCTCTTTCCTTGACCTGCATCTCTCTTCCCTCTGGAACCAACTCCTGCTGTGGCCTGATTGCAAATTTTTCTCAAATCTGGTCCCTCTTTTCCATCTTATTATACTGACTGAACCACACAGGAATCCTTGCACATCCTCTACAAAGTTCTAGCTACTTCTCTGGTCTCCTTTTCTAGCCCTGAGTTATCCCTCTTCATGTAGGTCTGATTTTGTCACTTGTTAGCTCAAATCCTCAGGTGGCCCTGTATGGCCTATGACATTTCCCCCTATGTAGCATGCATATCCCTGCAGTACTGAACAAGGTACACAGGAACCATGCTGAACATTCCTAACTTAGAGAGTAAGGGAGCGATGTGCCGTTCAACTATCTTTCTTCCCCCTAATTCATTCAAGGAGTCTCAGTTTGGTGCTACAGTGAATTTAACTCCTCTCCCAAACTTACCTTCTCCCTTTAAAATAATGAGACTGCAGGCCTCAGGCTTGAAGACTTTTAGAAGCAAAGAGTTAACAGGAATGTTTTATTTTAATCACATTCATTTTAATGATGATCTTGAATTGACTGCAAAGGATGTTGGTTTTCTTTTTTTTTTTTTTAAGATTTTATTTATTTCAGAGAGAGAGAGCGCACACAATTGGGGTGAGGGAAAGAGGGATAAGCAGACTCCCGTTGAGCAGGGAGCCCAATGTGGGGCTCGATCTCAGAACTGCAGGATCATGACCTGAGCCGAAGACAGACGCTTAACTGACTGAGCCACCCAGGCACCCCACATTGATTTTCTATTTATAATACTGATGTGAAGTTTCTTTTGAAAATAGGTATGTTTCAAAGTAAGACATCTGAAGAAAATGTGAAATAAATAATAGTACAAGTAGTTTACAAAGAGAACAAAAATAACGTAAGGCAGCTTTGGATATAACACATATTGTGGAAATAATACTTAAATTACTAAGGTTTGGGAAACTGGTTTTCAGGATAGTAACTAAATTCCTCAGCATAAGATGTAGAAGTTTTTTTTACAGGCATACCTCAGAGATCTTGCAGGTTCAATTTCAAATCGCTATGATAAAGGGAAAATCTCAATAAAGCAAGTCAAATGAATCTTCTGGCTCCCCAGTGTGTAAAAGAGTTATGTCCATGTTATTAAGTGTGTAATTGCATTAGGTCCAAAAAACAACATACATACCTTAACTAAAAATACTTTATTTATTCATTTAATTTTAAAGATTTTATTTATTTATTTGACAGAGAGAGATCACAAGCAGGCAGAGAGGCAGGCAGAGAGACAGGGGGAAGCAGGCTCCCCGCTGAGCAGAGAGCCTGATGCGGGGCTCGATCCCAGGACCCTGAGATCATGACCTGAGCCGAAGGCAGAGGCTTTAACCCACTGAGCCACTCAGGCGCCCCTAAAAATACTTTAGTACTGAAAAATGCTAACCATCATTTGACCTTTCAGTGAGTCAACATCTTTTGGCTGATGGAGGGTCTTGCACTGATGTAGATGGCTGCTGACCCATCACGGTGGTGGGTGGCCTTGGCAATTTCTTAAAGTAACACAACAATGACATTTGCTACCATCAATAGACTCACTAACAATTCCTCGGTAGCATGTGATGCTGTTTGGTAGCATTTATCCAAGAGTTGAATTTCTTTCAAGATTGGACACAATCCTCTCAAACCCTGCCACTGCTGGGTCAACCGAGTTTATGTCCTGTTCTAAATCCTTTGTTATGCTTTCAGCAATCTTCGCTGCATCTTCCCCAGGAGTAGATTCCATCTTTGCTCATCCATAAGAAGCAACTGATCATCCATTCAAGGTTTATCATGAGATGGCAGCAATTCAATCGCATCTTCAGGCTCTACTTCCAATTCTAGTTCTCTTGCTGTTTCTACCACATCTGCAGTGACTTCTTCCACGGAAGTCTTGAACCCCTCGAAGTCATCCACAAGAGATGGAATCAACCCTCTTCCAAACTTCTGTGAATGTTTGTATTTGTACCTCTCCTCATGAATTACGGATATGCTTTACGTTATCTAGAATGGTGACTCCTTTCCACTAGGTTTTCAACTTACTTTGCCCAGAGCCATCAGAGTAATCACTATCAATGGCAGCCAAAGCCTTCCAAAGTGTGGTTCTTCAATAACAAGACTTGAAAGTCAAAATGACACCTTGATCCATGGGCTACCGAATGAATGTTGTGTTAGCAGGCATGAAAACAACATCCCTGTCATCATCTATCTCCATCAGAGCTCTTGGGTGACCAGGTGCAGGGTCAATGAGCAGTGATATTTTGAAAGAAAAAAAAATTTTTTTCTGTCTCAACAGTGGGCTTAAAATATCCAGTAAACCATGCTGTAAACAGATGCGCTGCCATTGAGTTTTGTTGTTCCATTCGCGGGCACAGGCGGAGTACATTTAGTGTAATTCTTAAGGGCCCTAGGATCTTCAGAAGGGCAAATGAGCACTGGCTTCAACTCAAAGCTTCCAGCTACATTAGCCCCTAACAGGAGAGTCACCTGTCCCTTGAAGCCAGGACCCGACTTCTCATCGCTCGCTCTAAAAGTCCGAGATGGCTTCTTCTGACAGAGGGCTGTTTCATCTACATTGAGAATCTGTTGTTTGGTGGAGCCACCTTCGTGAATGATCTTAGCTAGATCTTCTGGAGAACTTGCTGCCGCTTCTACATCAGCATAAGCTGCTTCCCCCTTGCACTTCCTGTTACAAAAACAGCTTCTTTAAGTTTCACAAACCAACATCTGCTAGCTTCCAACTTTTCTTCTGCAACTTCCTCACCTCTCTCAGCCTTCACAGAATTGAAGAGAGTTAAGAGCTTGCTCTCGATGAGGCTTTGGCTCAAGGCAACAATGTGGCTGCTTTGATCTTCTAATGGGACTACTAAACTAAGACTCTCTCCATATCAACAATAAGGCTGTTTTGCTTTCTTATCATTCCTGTGTTCACTGGAGCAGCGCTTTTAACTTCCTTCAAGAATTTTTCCTTTGCCTTCACAACCTGACTGTTGGGTGCAAGAGGCTTAGCTTTCAGCCCGTCCCGGCTTTGAATCATGCCTTTCTCACTAAGTGTAATCATTTCTAGCCTTCTTTTTTTTTTTTTTTAAAGATTTTACTTATTTATTTGACAGAGAGAGAGAGATCACAAGTAGGCAGAGAGGCAGGCAGAGAGAGAGGAGGAAGCAGGCTCCCTGCCGAGCAGAGAGCCCAATGTGGGGCTCGATCCCAGGACCCTGGAATCATGACCTGAGCCGAAGGCAGAGGCTTTAACCCACTGAGCCACCCAGGCGCCCCTCATTTCTAGCTTTTGATTTGAAGTAGAGACATGCTACTCTTCCTTTCATCTGAACCCCGTGAGGTCCTTGTAGGATTACTGATCGGCCTAATTTCAATATTGGGGAGTCTCGGAACAGAGGGCCTGAGGAGAGGGAGAGAGATGGGAAAACGGCTGGTTGGTGGAGCAGTCAGAACACACGCAGCCTTTATCGATTAAGTTTGCCATCTGATATGGGTGTGGCTCATGAGCTCCAAAACAATTACAAGAGTAACAGCAAAGATCACGGATCATCGACCAACCTCACACACATATTAAGAATGAAAAAAATTAAAAAAAATTGTGAGAATGACCAAAATGTGACAGAGACGTGAAGTGAGCAAGTGCTGTTGGGAAAATGGCACAGACAGACTTGTTTGACCACATTGTCACAAACCTTCAATTTGTAAAAAAGAAAATAAATAAATAAAATGCAATATTTGAAAAGCAAGAGAAAAACGAAGCGCAATAAAAAGGAGGTATGCCTGTATTTATTTTCTAATTTATCGTCTCATCGAAGCATCCCACATCACTAATTTCTCCCTGCATCCTCCATTGCTAAACTCCCCATTTCTGGACACACCGTGTTCTTCCTTCAGCGCTCCTGCCTTTGGGCAAGATCCCCCTCTTCCGACAATGCCCTGACTGCTTTCTCTGCCTGAGACAGGCTCATCTGAGGAGACTCCCCTCAGGAGTTACCCCCGCGGTGCACTTTGCCCGACTCTCCCAGAAAACCGTTGCTCCCTGCTTCTCAGCGCCCTGAGATATACTTGCCTGTACCTAGAGTTGGATATTTATGAAGCTCTTTTGCAACTCTTCATACATGCATCTGTCTCACCGTCTGTCTTGAGAGCTCCTCTAAGGCAAAGATTGCTCATGAACCTCCTTATGTTTCTAATCAGCCATCTGTCTAGCCTAGCATCTCACAGATATGGGGGCCCAGTGGCTTATCTTTTAATGAATGAATGAATGAAGGGAGGGGGTGGGGGGAAAGGAAGAAAGGAATATGCTAAAGACGCAAAGTACAGTCCATAGATATGAGTCGTTTTGTACCAATGAGTCACTTTACCACACTGGGGCACACCGTGTTGAATATTTCAAAGGCAGAGTTAGCCTTCACCGTATTGAAGACAGTCAGACATTTCAAAGATGTGCTGCATATGGAAATATTTTCATATATTTCCTACAATAGGTTCCAGGCCTTGATTTCTTCATGTGTAAAATAAAAGGGTTAGACTATATGATTGCTAAGACCTGATCCATCTCTAAATTTCTATGACTATATGGAATGTCTACAAATAACAGGGCTCTTTCTTCTAAGTGACTCACTATGAAACACTATAATTCTTCTGGATCCATGTCTTTCAACAGATCCTTACAAATTTATAATTATGAGGCTAAGCTGATTGCTGACACAGAATAACTCGTTGGCTCTTGGGACTGATAAATTAGTATTTTCTTAGGAAGATAATGTACAGTTTGCTATTCCATCGGTGGATCCAATTTTCGAGACCGAACGTCAATGCTGGCTCCCCAGATGCCTATTTATTTTACTTCTAAATATGGAGTTATGTGTCCCTATTAGAAAATTAGCTTTAGACATCAAGATGAGAAAGAAAAGGGGTATGTCTTCAGGATAAAATAGTGTTTCCCTACAACTTACTGTCAAAGTTAAATGAATTCTATTTTCCAAGAGAAACAAAATGGTCAGTTTTACTCGTAATTGCCTCAAAATGTACGTTAACCACACACTCCACATCTACAGCTGCCAGAAGCCCAGGCACCTTCAAGGACATACCTGCTAAGTTCTCCGACATTCCAATTCCTTCTATTTTTACACTTAAGAGAAGGACATTATGAAAGACTGGGAGTGTCAGCGTTAGTCATGAGTTTTCTTAAGCCACTGTGAACTTAAATCTGCAGTGGGCCCACTTCCTGCAAACACCTCAGGCTCTGGAAGGAATGGTGATGGGTGACTCATACCATCTCATGACTACAAGAAGAAGGGTCTGGAGTCTGAGGGTGGATGGCCTGCTGGGTGCTCTTCTGCTCCATCCTGGGAGAGTAGACTGTAACCTGATCCAAAACAAGGGCTGTGTTTACTCTGAATCCGGAGAGTTGTGTAGGACCATGATGTTGGGAAGAACCCGTGTGAGGAATGCCTGTTTCTAGAACATTCCCATGGAACTCTGGTTCCTCTCTTTTATTGACGCCATAGACCCTTTATTGAGGGTATTATGAGTCTGAAGGGGCAAAACAGAGTGCTTTCTCATTATAAAAATAGCAACCAATGATTTATTCACATTAAGACATTAAATACTATTGGGAAAGAATCACTGCTTTGGTTCTCAAGTTCTGACTTCAAGTGGCTGTTGGTATCAAGCAGCTGTCGAAAGTGTCAGATTCACGTTTCATTATTTCCAGCTCTGCCCAGAACCGTCCAGACTTGCTCATGTAACTTTGTGCCCTATCTGTAGCCATTTCTTTGTTCTGTGAAAACTCCCAGTCATCCTCAAGCCCTTACTACACTAGACAGAAAAGATACTTCGCCAAAGGGGCACATTCTCTCATGAAATCAGACTCAATATTTTGACAACTTTAAACCTTTGAGCTTCGAAAGCACAGTTTATGTAGAAGAGCAGTTGGTGGGTCTGAAGAGAGTCCATGGTTTCAGTCATTCTGTCATCTACAAAGTATGCTGACCTTCACTTTGCTATTAACCAAACCTCTGGAGTGCATTAAGTCTGTATTCACTCCAGGCCCCTGTTCCAGGCTCCTTCCTTTCTTTCTCTCCCTCCGTGTGCTGAATTGTAGGGAGAGACACAGGACAAGAGACAGCGAAGAGGCTCATCAAACAGAGAAGCATGAAACAGGGGATAGCTTGCTCCGGGTAGTATCTGGAAAGTGTTTGGAAGCTCCGTGTGCTTTCTGGAAAGTGCAGGCACACACTTACCAGTTTTAACTGAAGGTGGCGATGTTTTACAGTGTTGACGGACCGCCAAGGACAAAGAACATCAAGTTATCGCTCTTCCCGAAGAGAGAGAAGGGGAGGCACACGGAGGACGTGTGGGGGTGGGAAAATCTGTCCTCTCTACCCTCTACTCCCCATCTCTCTATTATCCATCTCCAACCACCGACTCCCCCAGTGCCTGAGGATTTGATTTCTAAATACGGAGCTAGGTATTTCCATTAGAAATAGAGCTTTAGTCCCAAGAAAAAGAGAAGGGGGGTATGTCCTCAGGGTATGAGAAGAGTATTCCCTCCTGTTTTCTGGCTAAAAGTGAAATGAATTCTATTTTCCATGAGAAGCGAAGTGGTACGTGTGTGAAATATGGTCTTTTTGAGAGGAATGCGCTGTAAGGTCTGGAGGGGAGGAGAAAGAGGAGTGAGGTCCAGAGTTGATTTGTAGCTTACTCTTCTCTTGACAGCCCTCCTGGGGTCTGTTCACAAGAGCGCCCACCTGGACCCCAGGTTTTAGTTGCAAGGCCTCTGAGAGAAAGAGCAAGTACAGCCGAACAAATGCAAAGTGCAGAGGCTTTTCCCAGGATAAATGAATGGCAGAGTTCCTTTCTTCTGTCTCCCGGGGCAGTACAGTATACACTCGCAAGCACTACTATAAACAATGAAAAAAAAAACCCAAAAACCTGTGTGTTTTACGAATTTCTCAAAATGATATTCTTTAATTGGAACGTTCCTAAAATTTCCTCCATCTAGCATTTTTTTTTTTATTATGTTATGTTAGTCACCATACAGTACATCATTAGCTTTTGATGTAGTGTTCCGGGATTCATTGTTTGCGTGTACATTTTTAAATGGCTCATACTCTATGTTTGTGTAAGGCTTTCTAAGTTTCTGAGTACCAGGCCAAGGGTCCGGTTTTGTTAGAGGTTTGTGCAACAACTCTGCAGGACGGACGAACAGTTCTTCCATATTCTCACTTGAAATAAATGAGAACTCTGGGAATTTTAAGTGTTACGTCGCAAATCGCAGAGTGTGCTGACTCTTTCACCAACACCGAGGTTCCCTGATTCCAACTTTCTTTCCATGACAGGGCATAGCTGCCTTATCAAAACTACAATTATTCCTTAAACATGCAGTTCATATTTTCTTTTCTTTTTTTTCTTTTTTTAAGATTTCATTTATTTGAGAGAAAGAGAGCATGTGCAAACGTGAGTGGGAGGAGGGGGAAAGGGAGAGTAAGACTCTCCGCTGAGCAGGGAGCCGGATGCGGGGCTCAATCCCAGGGCACTGGGATCATGATCTGAGGCAAAGGCAGGCATTTAACCAACTGAGCCACCCAGGTGCCCCCATATTTTCTTTATTTGGGTCACATATAGGTAATGGAATCCCAGAAACCAGTGGTAAAACCTGACTGAACTCATTTCAGACATGTGGCCCTAAATCCCAAACCCTGCTCCCTGCCTTGGTTCTGGTAAGCACTTACTGAGAAGCTTCTGGATGGGAGCAAAGTTAGGAAAATGGTTTTCCGTAACAACTTTTTTTTTATTTTTTATTTTTATTTTTTTTTTATTTTTATTTTTTTTCCGTAACAATTTTTCTGAGAAACAGTTGAGTGGGAGAATTTCCCTACTTTGTTTATCGTTAGTGGCATTAGCCTAAATTTAGGGTCATCTTATCGCCGAGAATTTGTTCTTTCAGCTGCCAATTCTTTCAACTGGTGAAACGTGGCAATTTCGCATGTGAGCAAGATGAGAATATAATAAAGCTCGTTCAGAAGCGTTAAATTGACAGAATGCTAAAATATTCTTATACGGTCCATTCTTCAACACCTATTAGCACATGGTTCTGGGCACACGGTTCTAGGGGTACAGAGGTGAATGAAATAGACGTGATCCCTCTCCTAATGAGGGAAACAGACAGTAAAACAAGCCTACACGTGAATAAAAAATCACAAAATGCAAAGCACTTTGAAGGGAATGCATAGGGTACTAGAAGAGAGAGCAGCTGAGAAGTCTCATCGTGGGGGTGACATTTAAGCTAAGACCAGGGGAATGAGAAGCCAACTATGTGAAGATCTGAGGGAACATACAAGAGATGAGATCATTTTGTAGAGATCTGGGTAAAAGGAAGCATATTTTTGAGTGCCTAAAGCAGAAAAAAATCTGGCAGTTTCTGTGGCTCTTACCTCTAGAGCACAGTGAGCCAGAGAGAAAGCTATCAAAGATGTGGTTGGGGAAAGTTGTGGGGGGCCAACTCATCTGGGGGTTTCCTGGCCACAAGGAAGAATTTTAACAGAAATCGGGTGTCCTGGGGGGATTTCACGGAGAAGTGAAACGATCCACTTTGCATTTTAAAATACATCCCTCTGCCCACTCTGTGGGAAACAGAGGGTGCGCAAGGGTTGGTGGTGAAGACGTGGGTGAGACCAGCTCATGCCGTTAACCCAGATGAAACATAAAGGTGGCCTGTCCTAGCCGGTGGCTGAGGACATGGGGAGAAGAGGACAGATGGGCACATACTCTGAGCACAGATGACTCAGAAGCTGGTGATAGGCTGATGGGGAGTGTGAGGGAGACGGAGAATTCTGGCTGCAGTCACTGGGCGAGTGTATCAGTAAACTGAATGCCCATGACTGAGGGGGCGTCTGAGGAGGAACAAATCGGGGAATGGGATTCAAGGATTCTCTTTAGAATTCCATGAGACATCCAACATGGACATGCAGCCGGCATGCAAGGAGGTGGCTAGAAGCCCAGGCAAGCAGCAGCCGCTTGTAAGCGGCGTCTGAGGCCATGACAGTGGAGGAGCTCCCAACCCAGAGAGACTTGGAGACTGAGAGGAGAGAGGGTCCTATTGAATCCAGAAGCCCCACTTGGGTATTTAAAGTCCAAGTAAAGAAGGAGGAGGACTCACAAAGGAGATAAGGAGATGTCAGAGTGTTGGGAGAAAAATGAGGAGATAGGAGGTGTCACGAAGCCAAGAGAGGAGAATGCTTCCAGAAGGGAGTGGCCGAGAGTCTGAAATGATGCAAAGGGGCCAAGAGAGAGGAGAGTATCCGTGTCAGCAGATGTGGCAACGTGGACGTCATGGCCGTCCCTAGGGAGGTGGAGGTCATGTTGGAGATACCTCAAGTGAAGGATGGGGGAGGACAGTGATGGGGGTTCCCCTAACTCTATAGCAGGTTGGTTGTACTTGGAAGGGGGGGAGGGGAGTGGGGAGAGGAAGGAGCAGAGAACCAGGGTGGGAGTCACCAGAGGGGGTACGGTTTGATTGCTTTTTTTTTTTTAAGAGGGAGAGCGAGTGAGCACACATGCAGGGGTGGAAGGTTGGGGGGGGAGAGGCAGAGGGAGAGAGAGAGAAAGAATCTTAAGCAGGCTCCACACTCAGCACAGAGCCCTATGTGGGGTTTGAACTCACGACCCTGAGATCATGACGAGAGCTGAAATCAAGAGTCTGATGCTTCTCTGACTGAGCCACCCAGGGGCCTCCAGTTTTTTGCTTTTTTTTTTTTTTTTCCTTCTTTTCCTTTTTTTTTTTTTTTAATTAATATATAATGTCTTATTTGCCCCAGGGGTACATGTCTGTGAATCACCAGGCTTACACATTTCACAGTACTTACTATAGCACATAGGCTCCCCAATGTCCATCACCCTGCCACCCTATCCCTAAGTTTGTTTGCTTTTTAAGACAGGAGATGATCTGAGAGTGTTTGTTTGATGAGGGTAGTGACCGCACAGAGAGAAAGATACCGATGCAGATAAAAGAGGAAAGCTGAAGGACCAAGGTATCATGTCAAAGGCAAAGAAGCAAACAATCGGCTGGCTCATACCTCAGTTTTGATACAAAAGCCAAAGGAGGGAGGCATTCTTTGGCCTCTTCACACCTTCATTTGCCCGTCCATCCCTCAGATACACAAAGGCTCCAGCATCAGGGGCTGGGGATTCCATAATAAACAAGGGACTGCACTTAGTCTACTAGAAAAAACTGATATTAAGCTAACATCACACTGTAAATAATTTTTTGAAATGCAGATATTTAAAGAGAAGGAAAGTACAGGGAGCGAGGAAATAATAGAGTCAGTTGGGAGAACAGCGGTAAATTCATCTGGGCTCAAGCTGTCCCAAATGTGAGCCACCAGGCACCTGTGGCTATTAAGCAGTTAAAATGTGGCTGGCTGGTGGTCCACATTCAAATAACAGTTTTGATGTGTTGGGTTAAATTACAGATATTAAATTAATCTCATTGGTCTATAGTTTTAAAATGTGGTCTTAGAAAAAAAATCTCAATTATGTCAGTGGCTTGCATTATATTTCTATTGGAACATGGTGGTCTAGGGAGTCTGGAAAAGGGGCCCTGAGGAGGTGGAGTGGGAGGTGGAAGAAGGAAATGTCATGGGAAAAACACAGCACACTGGAAGAGCTGCAGAAGGTTCCCTGATGCGGCAGGCAGACAGTGGGAGGAGAGGGGCACGTGAAGAAGCTGGCTGAACCAGGAGGAGACCACTCAGGGCCCCGCAGACCAGAGGAGAGAGTTTCCCTATTGTATGTCTTGAGAACCGCCTTGGGGAACTACTGCTTGGTTTTGAGCATGGTGTGACATCGTGGAAACTGGATGAGCACCACGGTGTCTGAGGTCAGTGGTCCTCAAACTTGAATATGCACCATTCACTTGGAGAGCTTATTACAAAACGCAGATTCTGATCCGGGGGTCTGAGAGTCTGCCTTTCCAACAAGCTCCCAGGTGATGCCGACGGTGCTGGCTCTGCCCCTGGGCCACAATTTGAGGTGCCCCCCGAAGGGGTCTGGACTTCTGTAGATAACTCGTGACTTTTTCCAAGGGTCTTTCAACTATGAGATTCTAGAATTGTATCTTTCTTTCTTTCTTTTTTTAAAAATTTTATTTATTTATTTGACAGAGAGAAAGAGGGATCACAAGTAGGCAGAGTGGCAGGTAGACTGAGCAGAGAGCCCGATGTGGGGCTCAATCCCAGGACCTTGGGATCATGACCTGAGCCGAAGGCAGACGCTTAACCGACAGAGCCACCCAGGTGCCCCTAGAATTTTTCTATGACTTCAGTTTCTTTTATGACTTTTATTTTTTTAAGGGAAGAGTTAGGACAAAGGAGGTATATGGACAAAGAGGGCTCATTTTTTTTTTTAAGATTTTATTTATTTGTCAGAGAGAAAGCAAGTGTGCACAAGAAGGGGGAGCGACAGGCAGAGGGAGAAACAGACACCCCACTGAACAGAGAGCCCGATGCGGGGCTCAATCCTGGGATCATAACCAGAGCCGAAGACAGATGCTTAACCAGCTGAGCCACCCAGATGTCCCAAAGAGGGCTAATTTTAAATAGGAAGATGGAGCGCATTTAATTTGGGGAGAAAAAAGAAAAAGGACATGTTTCCAGCAAGAAGTGGGATGCTCTCAGAGATGCTACAAAGCTCCAAAAAGAGCTTACCACACCCTTAACACACACTCACACTCCTGCCTTGGATTGGGAAGACAAGACTGGGAAACCACTTCCCTTATGACAGGAATGACCTCTGGAGGCCACTCACGGTACAAGGCACTTTGCTTCTGTATCACTTCTTCCCTGTCCCTTAGCTTCAAGACTTTCTCTCCCTGCCTAAATGATGCTTACCTCCCTGCTCCCGAATTTTCATCCTAGTTTCCTGCAGGGACTCTTGAAGTCACTTCTACCAAGATTTCTGTATCAATTTTGAAGGTGCAAAACAGATTTCTCAGAGCCCAATAAAAATAAACTAAATCAGGGGAAAGGAGACTGGGTCCCCTTCCCCTAAGGGTCCTCTCCCTTTCTTATTGTCTCATTTCTTTCTTAATTGCACAACGCTATAAAGTTTTTTTTTTTTTAAAGATTTTATTTATTTATTTGACAGAGAGAGATCACAAGTAGGCAGAGAGGCAGGCAGAGAGAGAGGGGGAAGCAGGCTCCCCGCTGAGCAGAGAGCCCGATGCGGGGCTCGATCCCAGGACCCCAAGATCATGACCTGTGCCGAAGGCAGAGGCTTTAACCCACTGAGCCACCCAGGTGCCCCGCTAGTAAAGTTTTACAACAAAAATAAACTAAATCAGGGGAGAGGAGACTGGGTCCCCTTCCCCTAAGGTTTCTCTCCTTTTCATATTGTCTCATTTCTTTCTTAATTGCACAATGCTAGTAAAGTTTTACAGGAAGTAGTGGTGCTGGTGGCTCTGGCTAAGGAAAGACAAGAAACATGCAGATGAAGAGAGAGGAAGGGCTAAGTGTGCAATGCACTGAAGCCTTGCTCCTTCGAGCCCCTTTCGTTGCTTGCAACACGATCAAAGTTTTACTTTTAACTTTTCTATCACCCCCTGCTCCTGTCTTGCCCCACACTGACTTACGCCCTTTCTCTTGGAAACATAAGCTACGTATTAATGGATCAAAGGCAGAGATGGTCTCTCCCTCTGGACCGAGGGGGCAGGTGTACTTTCCCAGGTACGTTCTGGGCTTCATGAGACATGATGGCCGTGTACCTTTGGTACAAGCAGCCGAAAAAAAGCAGCAGATAACTTTCCCTGCATGAGGACTGTAACCGTAACAATGCTACAAAGAGTGTCACATTTAGTTCCGGTGGCAGCATCAGCCATAGTTTCCGCTTTTCATTTTTTATAATGGATTGTTATCACCTTGAGAAGTAAGATTTTGCTAAAGAGAAATAAAAATAAGTGTTTCGCTTGGTAACCTTCCCATCTAGAGGTTTTGCTGTGTGTACACTGTTACCGTGGTTAGATAAACTGAGACTTCTGTCATGGGTCTTCGATTCTTTGCTGTCCTGGGTTGACGTGTCTGTTTTTTTCTTAAACTGCGATCTTAGAAAATGTGTTTCCCTATTCTTCGGAGTCCGTTTGGCAATATATCACATGAGATGGAGTCATCAGCAGGCTTCTCAGTTTAAACTGCCCCACCAACATTCGCTTGCAAGCTTTTAACATTAAACCTTAATAAAATCGAAAATAGGGGGTTTACATATTTAGCATCATCCAGTATGTTACAGAAGGGTCAAGGGGATAAATTTCACGTCAATTTACTATTTTCAGTGTTGGCTGAAATCCTTGAACATCTTGGAGAAACCACATATTTTCAGAGGTTCAGAGTTTGTCACAAAATCTGCACTCCGAGGGGCTAAAAATAGAGCCAATCCGCAATGCTTTTACATCGACAACCAAAATGCCTCTTACCAGATAGATATCAGAAACGAAGTTTAAAAAAGAATGGCTCTCCTTCCCTCACCGTCACGCAAATTATGGTTCATATTATGTGGGTATTAAAATTCTTTCAGAATCTCTTCTCGGACCCATCCCGGGGCCATTTATTACTGTTCTATAACTGAGTTTTCCCTCCTCAGTGCCTCTCGTTCTCAGAGGCAGAGCTGCATTAATATTTATCTGCCTTCTTTCATGAGAAAATTATCCAACGAGCTTAGCAGATACATATTTTGAAAGAATCACAAGACACTTGAAGCACCGTGAATTGAAACAAATGTGTATTTGAATGTCCAATTAATTAAAGAAAACTCGAAGTCGATGAAACTGAATATGTCTGATTTGAAGACCATACGTCGGCCTATGTCAGCCCTCATTTGGAGAAGGCCGTAGGGCAGAGTTAACACTCCCTGCCTTGCTCTGGCCCCTTCTCCTACATGAGCAGCGGGGATTAAGCAGAGAATATGTGCAAATGTTCCACAGATCACTTCCTTGGAGAGGTGCAAGTTTTTCACACATAACTTCCTTGCTGCTAATCCTTGCTTCATGCTAGTAGCTCCTCGGACGACAATCACTCAGTTGACTCCACTCCATAGGGCTCTGCGTCAACACAGCTGGTTTAAAAGACGTGCCAGCTCCAGAACTGTGGGCAAATTATTTATCCTCTAGGAGTCTTGGTTTCCTCACCAATAAATTGGGCATACTCATGGTCGTCCCTCAGGGAAGCATTCTGAGGACGAAGAAGATGTTTGCGGAGGACGGGAAGAACACCTAAGAAATAACTAGGAAATCTCAAGAGAGGCCAAGTCTGTTCTCAAGGGTCCAATTTCCAGCTCTTCACTTCCCTCTCCGCCTTCTTGTGGTCTCTGCAATACCTTCGCACGTCTTTTCAAACCTTCTCTCACAACAACGTGAAGCTCGGTCATAGTGCAGAATAATGGGTAGAGGACAGTTTAAACTATTACTCCTGCCAGAGGAAAGTGCAGATTTCAGTAGGGGTCGAAGTCTTCAGGTAGAGGAAGGACACTTCTAGGGCACACTCGTGTGCACGGGACATCTAGTGGAAGAGAGTGGGTGGGACGCTGCCCCAGGCTTCTGACAACGCTGCCATTTGCCTTTCTCAGACCCCACCATGGCATGGCCCAGGGTCTAGGGATGAAGAGGGGTGAGCTCTGGGATGGATGTCTCATGGAGGGGCTTCCAAGGCCACCAACAGGCTCCTCAGACATTCCTGTTCCTCTCAGGACACGTGAGAAACAGGCAGAAAGGACAGGCATGAGCGCTGTCTCTGGAGCACACGTGGGAAGGCAGGACACGTAGGTGGGGAGCCCTGGAGGCTGACCTGCGGGGCTGGCAGGCTCTCCTCAGACCATGTGGGGAGTAAGCATCGGGTTCAGTTCTGAGGGCTCCACTCTAAGGAGGATGCTGGTCATTTGCAGTCATCCATGAGAGAGCAAGAAGGATGAACAGGATAGACTTAAACCCATGGAGGGAAATTTTAACCTGGAGAAGACAAGACCAAGACTGACTGCCATCTTTAAACACTTAGCGGCACCTTGAGTAGGAGGGGTTGCCCTTCTCCATGAATCCAAAGGAAGAACCAAGGACGAGGGATGGTAATTTGAGGGACACTGAATTTGACTGAATGAGAAAATGAGCGTTTATGGATGGGTCACCTCTTGGGACTGTGAACTCTCTGTCACTGGAGCCATGAAGTATAAGCAGGATAATAAGGATCCTCATTGAAGAGCCAAAGGATTTTGGACTGAGTGATTATTATTATTATTTTTTGCCTTTTTAAAAACTTTTTATTTGGAAATAATTAATTTTTTCATTTGTAAATAAATTTATGAAAGTGTTAAAATATACAACCAGCACAAAGAACACCTGTATATATTTTAACCTTATTCATCAGTTTTCAGCATTTTATCCATTTGTTTTATTATCTGAACTCTCAAATGCATGTGTGCGCTCTCTCTCTCCAGCTAGGTGATTTTGGGGTCCCTTCTTCTGTTGACAGTTACAATTCTACATACTGAGGTTTCTTTTTTTTTTTTTTTAAGATTTTATTTATTTATTTGACAGAGGGAGAGAGATCACAAGTAGGCAGAGAGGCAGGCAGAGAGAGAGAGGGAGAGGCAGGCTCCCCGCTGAGCAGAGAGCCTGATGTGGGGCTTGATCCCAGGACCCTGAGATCATGACCTGAGCCGAAGGCAGAGGCTTTAACCCACTGAGCCACCCAGGTGCCCCCTGAGGTTTCTTTCCAAGTAATAAGATTTTAGAAAAATTGAAATCCTGCTGGCGGTACTTCTCATGGCACTTAGCATAAACCCCGCGTCTGCACACATGATCAATATGGCCCTACAGAGTCTGACCCTGACCATCTCCCAGACCTCATCTTTAGTTTGAGCACCCTGCTGCAGATTGGTTTTCTTTTTCTTCCTCATACATGCTAAGCTCATTCCTGGCTCGGGGCCTTTGCATGTGCTAGTTCCTCTGCCTTCAATGATCTTCGCTGGTTCTCAACTGGCTGGGTCCCGATAACGCTCCCAGACCCCCGCAACTGCCTTCCTCCAACTCCTACAAGTTACTCTGTCACGTTGCTTTGAGTCACCTCTTATCACTAGGTGAAATGATCTGGTTTATGTATTCGTTTGCTTGCCTTTTGTTCGTCACTCCCCGGAGCATAAATGTCACGAAAATAGGGACCTTGTCTATGTCCTATTTGTTACTACATCCTGAGTGCCTATGACAGCGAAATATTCAGTCATCGGCTGAATGAATAAATAAAAGAACAACAAATGGGCCCGAGAACATCTGATCAAGGCCTTGTGAACGCAAGGATGGACGGTAGTATTTAACAACCAACGCAAAACAGAAATCGCTTAACAAACTTGAGAACGATAAAGAGCCTTTATCTGGTGGCATATATCCTAAGTGACAGGAGTTTGGGGAATGTTTCCCCAGCGGGTGCCCTTGTTCAAAAGAAGGTGTGGACTCTTCTCAGAGGCCAGTGGGCCTTCTGCTGCCACCTGTTTGAAAAGATTACCATGAAGATGGAAATTCCCACGCCCTGCTGGCACAAGCTCCTCCTGGTGGTAGACACAGGAAGACGGGAGGGGTGCAAAGGGTGTTTCTAGAGCTGGATGCTCTTGGAATGAATCAAGAATGACTCAGTTCTTTCAGAAACTAGCTGTGAAAAATCTTTACTACATTGAGATTTCTTTTAAAGGGGCTCATTGATAATCTACAGTGCTGCTATGGAAAGATGGATTTTTCTAAGTATTCTTTTTCTAGGATCACTCTGGCTCTATTAGAAAGTGGTTTGACAGCCTCCAAATGAGGTGTACATGTGATTCCATTGAAGGTGTACACATGTGATTCCATTAAGAGGCCTGCATCTTGCCCATAGGCACCCATTTCCTATCTGGTCTAATTATTGCCAATGACCTTGAGCACTGGGTCTTTGCTCTGGGTGAAGTTTAAAGGCTTCTGAACTTGAAACTGGCCTCCTTCTCAATCAGAGAAGAAATGTCAATATCACCTCTGGTGCAAGTGGTGAGAAGTCACATGACCTGGAGAAAATGGGATGGACTCGTCCCAGGAAAAATTATTTTTAAAAGCTTTGGTTAATTCACTTACCTTGGTAAGCAAGGATAGCTACTGAACAGAGAAGAGAAATTCACCACTTAATCAATGAGGGATAATGCTGATTTTTAAAGTTTTAAAAGGATAATCTCCTAAAATTAAACGAATGCCACTAAGTCGGGCTCTCTGAGGGTAAGTATATGTAAGGATAGAGAACCCACTCCAGGACGGACTTGCTGCGATGTGAATCCCAGCTCGGCAATTTAGCTGCTGTGTGACTCTAGGCAAGATACTTGACTACTCTGCTCTGTGCCTCCATTTGCCCACCTATAACATAAACATCCTAAGTACTCAGCCCTTGGGGATTTTAGGATTAACTGAGTTCACGTGAATGAAGGGCTTACAACAGGACCCCCCACACTGAGCACGATGCAAGTGTTGCTATTATTTCTTCTCTCTTACTCCCCACCTCTAGTCAAAGAAGAAAACCCTGTATCTACAAAGTAACTTCAGATACATCACCTAATTTTGATCCTAACAGTGCCTGGTAACACTGGTGGAACAAGCTTCTTTATTCTGTAGACGATCACTCTCAGACTCTAGGTTGTATAGCTGATAACTGATTGAACCCTAACTTGAACCCACGTCACTGCGCCCAGTCAATGATTCAACTTGGAACCTGGGGATGCCTTGTGAGGAGGCACGTCCCTAGAGCCTCGTGGCCAAAGCCTCCGTAACACCTGACAGAAACTTGAGTGTGTTTGAAATTCAAAAAACAAAAACCCCCCTCCCCCCGCCAAAACAGAAGGTGAATGAAAACTTTTATGGGAACTTAGAACTATCCTCTGTGTTTCTGACCCAAACCCTGAAGCATTAGTCTCATTCACAAAAACATAGAGATAAGCAAACCTAGGAAGACTGATTATTTGCACCATCTCGTCTAAGCAAAATGTCAAAAGTGAACGAGCAGTCCAGGAGACAAGTAAATGAGCTTTGTGCAAGTCCTTTCAGTGAGAATGGCCTAGAATTCTAGTAGCTGTCCAGGCAAAGGCCGTCTATTTATTTTGAAACACGATACACACGATCGGAGGATTATCTTGAGCCTTCCGCAGCCCATGGTTCTCAGGATTCGAGCTACCATCAGAGGAGATCCAGCTTCCACATGATTAGTGGTGATGCCTTACAGTAATTACTTCAAAAAACAATAAACATCCTTTCACAGTTTAATGCTATGGTATCGTCCCCATCGACAACCTCTTTAATTCTCCTTTTTGCCAATCACGAAGAGAAAAGGAGAGAGGCTTAATTTGATTTACAGAGGGGGAAAAGAACCCTGAATGTCCTTTATTTATTTATTTATTTATTTGCCGGGGTGGGGGCGTGTGCAAGGAGAAAAGGTCAAACAGCTGGTTTTCATCTATATGCCATAATTCTCTGTTTAGTTTACACTATTAAACTCCCAAGTTTTGCTTTAATCTTAACTGTTCCAGTATGCCTTCTTGCAGATCCTATCATGTCGCATCCCTGATACGGTTTCAGACCCTGGCGAAACCCCATCCCCCAAGCTGGTCCCGGCCATATGGGTAGTGAATGTGTCCAACATTTTTTCATTGGCGCCTGCATCATTATGTTTTGTCACCAATGGTTTCTCGGGTTTTCAGTAAATTGCTGCGTATACTGTGGTCTGGAGCTGCTGAGATGATGGCCCCCATCGAGCCGTATACAGCCGCGTCCTCATTAGGGCCTCCCCTGTCCCATTAGCCTTTGGAGGATGACCCGACATCTGTTTGCGGAGGGCGTGTGCGTAGGGGGAGGAAAGGAGAGGCCGTGAAAGAAAGACAGAAGGCAGGCGCCACGAGCGTGAGGGGGAAAGAGCTCCCTGGAGTCCTCCACTCTCTGAGAGCCGGGGGCAGGAGAGGGGTGAGGAGCAAGCCGTACCTGATCTGTCTTCGCTCTGCGAGTCACATCTTCGGCACAGTTCCGGGATGGTCTTCAGTGACGTGACTGAGTACTGGATGGGAAGCCAGAGGACAAAGGGAAGAAAACAGCACTTTAAAACAAGAACGTGACATTCACTCAAATGGGCCAGAAAAAGCAAAGCACAAGAAGTGATACTTGAGCACAACACGTATATATCCAGAAAATCTGTCTAATTTTATCTGAAATGGGCTGCTTGGGGATCTGGCGGCAGCCCAAGCTCCACCTAGAACCATCGAAGCAGATGCACATTAAAAGGGGCTGCAAGCCTCCCCCTTCCACACGCAAGGTGTAGCCAAGCAGACATTCTCTCTCCCCTGACTTCTGCTACTGGCGGAGGATGGAAGGATTTTCCAGCCTCACCCATGCCCACGTTGGCTGAACTACGAAAATGTCCCTCACGTTGCCACCTGCCAGAGATGTCACTGGGTGGCATCTGTGAGCTCCATGGGAAATCCCAGGGGAAATGTTATGAGAAGCAAGAGGACCCTGGTTTTGTGTCTGCAAGCTAATCTGTATCATGTACAGATTAGTCTGAACTGAAAGAAACCACCTCCCAGCATCAACCCAGTACCGACTCAGGGACCAGCTCTCCGGATAACAAATTACAACATGAGGGGGCAGAAAATCAGACGAGCTGAAACAAATGTAAAATCAATAGCTATGATTTATGGGCACTACGTCCGATGCCACTCCATCTTTCTGCAGAGAAGGATGTTTTAAAACAAAATAGGATGAGCTATTTTCTTTAATCAAACGACCGTCTTCAATCACGCATTAATTCCTAAAAGACGGCTCCCTAAAAATATCTTGCTCTGTACCTTTGGGAACAATGTTCTTATGGCAATGAGAATGTATTATAAATTACTTAGACTGCTGCAAAATTTGGGGGATTGAAAACGAATCCTTAATCTGAAAGAAAAATGATCATGGGAAGCTCATTAAGATTATTCTAGCATTACAAGTGAGGAATGTGTAATTAGGGCACATCTGTCAATAAGAAGGTACTTTAGTTAGTTTGATGTTGACAGATGAAGCCAAGTGTCTACATTGAGACATGCCTCCCCCCACCCAATGCTTTCTCCACGACGTCAGGACAGCAAGACGGGGCGGGGTGGGGGTGCGGTGGTAACTACTGTCAGTTTGCCAATCGCCTGTCACAAACAAATTAAATTTCCAGTTCTTCCAAGTGAAAAATGAAATCTCCAGTGACTAATTAGAGAGATTACTCTTACCTGTCTGATGCAATGATATCCTGTTTATAGTGCCCATTCCTTTGAGACTACAGGGACTTTAGTCAATCTACCCACATACTCAAGGGGAGGGAGGGCTGTCTCTTCAACCAAAAATGAACTTCGAGCATTTCCCCCCTTTTCGCAGTATGCTCTTTGGGGGCCGGGGTTAACATAGGTACACAAGGCATTTTTCTTGTTACTAATAAGGTACCTTCTGTTCCTGGCCAAGTACAAGCTCTCTAAGGAATCTGGTGGCTTCTTGAGACCAGCTGGTACAGGTTAAATAATTACACAGTTTATAATTCAATTAAAATGAGGCCTTGTGTTTCAGCTGCCATGTGCCCCAGGAAAGCCCCCCTTGGCAAAGTCTCGCCCCCTCTCCTTCTGGTTTGTTCTGTTTCTCTTCCAAGGCAAAATGTTTGCAAGAGGGAATTTAAGATGGATCGTGTTGAAATAGAGTTAATGATAAATTCAGTAAGGTCGCTCCCTGGGCTTAATGATATATATTTGATTAAATTGGGTTTGTTGCTTTCTGCATTTTCAGTCATGTGCATCCTAACTGCTACCTCTAGCCCCAAAGTCAGGCATGTCAGAATCTCTGAACTATTAGCTGTACCTTCAGCTCTACCTGTGTGACCTCAAAGGTTCCTAGCGTGCAGTAACTCTTCATGTGATGAGATTTAAATTGGAGCAGCGCAGGCGGCCTGCTTGGTGTGAAGACAGAGCTACAGGTAGAGGAGGAGACTCGCTGAGCCCCACCCATTGCCTCAACCCCCACCCCCCGCGGCAGCTTTGCCTCTCCCCTGCTAGCGGACAGAAAGTCACCTTTGTGAGGGCAGACATCTTAATTCACTGGGAATAATGACCTTGAAGAAAAAGCCATATGCTGCTCCTGGTAATGAAAATTACAAGTACAGCAGTCTGAGAAAAGGATGATGCACTGGGCAGAAAATCGAAGTTGTGGATAACTGTAAGGGTATATGGAATGTCACATTCGGCAAAGACTCCAACCTACACTGTGAACAAATCCAACATCCTCTATAAAGACACACAAGGAAAACATCCGTTTGTGTATTTGTTTCAGTAAGCACACACACTGCACTTCGGATAGGAGATAAAGCCGAAGAGAACGCTGTACGGTTAGGTCATGATGGGGAGAGTAGCAGAGGAAACACACAATTCACAAAACCAACAGGCAAAAACATTTTCATATGTGCATGTTCGGGAATAAGCAAATGACCCAGGAAGTATCCCTTACACGAGCACATTGTATTACCATCTGGGAGCGGAAAGGGAGGGCTTCCCAGGCCCTCATCCCACTGCAAAGGACAGATGGCCTTTTATTAGGAGCTGTCTGATTGCCAACCTACCTCATTCCCCAGACAATGGCCAACTCCCTGGGCAACAACTACTGTCATTTTGGCCCTACCAGAACCAAAGCCCAATGTGTCTTCCCTGTCCCTTGCCCCCAACCCATGCCTTTGTATTCTGTTCCCTTGATAGCTATTATCCTTGGGTGATAAGAGACAGGGGGCTCGCAGATGGTTGAGAAGCACTACATTTCCTGACTCTATGTTGCTCTAGGTTTTTTTTTTTTTTTTTTTAAGTCTTCCAGAGATTACTGCCATAGAAATAGCCTTTGGGAACCACAGTTCATTTGCACTCCTCTATCACGTCTCAAGAAAAGTCCCAGCTATAGGCTGACCAGCTGCCTCTGCTTCTTCAATGTGCATTCAACATTTAGTTCACCTTCTGTACCTTTACTCCAGGGTCCTGTTTGCCTGCACAGCCTTCCTGTGGCCAGGCAAAAGCCATCGCTCTGCAAGGCGAGCTGGTGCTCTTCTTTCTGCATGTAACCCTGGCTAACTGCTTCAGCACTAAAGACTCCACTCTTTTCTGCCTTTGGTAAAATACTGCCTTGCCTTGTGCTCTGCTGTTTCCTGGGTGTTAGTGTTGGCTCCCCCAAGTGCCCGATGGAAAGGATGGTGTCTTTGACTTGCAGGTATGCATGGCACACAGTGTCTTATTAACTATTTGACTGAAATATCAAGACGAGCACATGTCTGATTAATAGCTGGACATAATATTATAGATGTTCGAAAGAGCTCTTTCGTATTTAGATACTAAGTGGGAATTTCCTCCATGCTTCCATTCTTGCACTAGAATTAATTAGCTTTCTAAAATGTAAACTTGACTAAGCTGCATCTCTGTTTCCTGTGGGTTACAGGGCACAGCTTCAGCATGGCACATGAAAGCCTCCCTGAGCTCAGCCTTATCTCTTACCATTATCCACTTCTCTTTGGATTATGGCCAAGTGAAATTTCTCATGGATCCCCTATCTACAGTTCTACCCGTTTTATACCTTTATGTGTGCTCTTCTGTCCCCCTAGAATGCCGTTCCACCTATTCCACTAGGTAAAAACTCTTTTTAATTCTTTAAGCTCTGCTTAGGAATCACTTCTACAAAATCTTCTCCCATCCTCCCAGATGGAAGTAATTCCAGCTTTCAAACCGTGGTGTCTGGACCAGTGGCATCAACGCCATCTAGGAACTTGTTAGGAATTTACATTCTTTTTTTTTTTTTTTTTTAAGATTTTATTTATTTATTGGACAGAGAGAGACACAGTGAGAGAGGGAACACAGGCAGGGGGAGTGGGAGAGGGAGAAGCAGGCTTCCCTCGGAGGAGGGAGCCCGATGTGGGACTCGATCCCAGGACCCTGGGATCATGACCTGAGCCGAAGGCAGATGCTTAACGACTGAGCCACCCAGGCGCCCCAGGAATTTACATTCTTGGGCCCCATCTTCGAAACTCTGAGGACAAAGCCCAGTATTGGTATTTTTATAAGCCAACCAGACGAATCTGATGCATCCAAGAACATGGATGCATCTTGGACGCTAACATCCAAGAACAACTACTCTCTATATACATTTTAGGCACCTGTCCATTACAGATTCTATCACATGACATTTTGCCTATACGTTCCCATCATGGCTCTCTCTGCTTTCTGAGGGTGTGGACAATATGTTATTTGCCAAAGATACTGGCACTTGTTGAACTGGATAAAATGAATTCCCCTATGTAACCATGATTTTAGTGGCAATAATAAAAATGCTAACAGCAGCAGTTAATATTTATATGGCACTTGTCTTCCTAGAAAGGCGCGTTATTACAAGTCTACCGATGTAATCATGGTATAGCAAAAAGAAAAAAAAAACCACACTTCTAATAGATTAATAGCATGGGTACTGGCTGATGCCTTCGTCTTCTGTATGAAGAACGATGGATTTGGAGCCAGAAGATCGGGATTCAAGCCGCAGTTCTGATATTTATTAACTGGGGTTCTGGACAAGTCATTTCATATCGCTGGGGCTCACTTTTTTTTTGTTTTTTTTAAGATTTTATTTATTTATTTGACAGAGAAAGAGACAGCGGGAGAGGGAACAGAAGCTGAGGGAAAGGGAGAGGGAAAAGCAGACACTCCGCTGAGCAGGGAGCCTGATGGAAGGCTCGATCCCAGGACCCTGAGATCATGACCTGAGCCGAAGGCAGATACTTAACGACTGAGCCACCCAGGCACCCCTCTGGGGTTCACTTTTTTTTTTACAGATAGAACACAGGTGATCATATAAGATAATGCGAGTGAAGTCAGTTTGCAAGCAATAAATGATGCTAAAGGTTTTGTCTCTTTCCCCTGACGTGTTCTCCGTGTGTGTACACAGCCCTTCTTCCTTCCCCGCCTTCATTCCCCTCCTGATTTTAAGCTCAGTAGATCAAGATGTGGGAACTAAAGAGACTGGAAGAGGGGCCCGAGCTGGGACTGGAAAAGAGGAGAGCCCAGCCTGTCCCTGTATGTTCTTGGGCTTCTCTTTGGTCTTTCCTCCTCCAAGAGGGTCCACGGCCAAGGGCTGACACTGAAACTTAGCTTCACAAACTACAGAGTCGATGTGACGCAAGACAATCCTACACATCCCAGCCTGCGCCAGTCACTTCTGTCACTCTGCCATGCAAAACAGTCTGAACGTGCACGGGATTCATAAAAACACTGTGTGATTTCTACACCGAGCCGTGAGGATCTCTGACCACCCTACATACTGCTCACGACTGAAAGGCTTTGGCCCTGACTCCGGAAAGCTGGAGCCAGTTGGGTGAACACGCAGACATTACTCAAACGGTAATGAGCCGCAGAGCATAAAAGAACGAAAATCCCCAGCACCTTTTGAAGTTAGAGACTTTCAAACAACTAAGGTCTCATTAAGTTTCCAAAAGAAACAATTAAGCCAGTCACCCAAACAACTATCCTGAAATTCATGCTTTCCCACAAAGCTTTCCAGAAGGGAGGCAGGCATCTCGACAGGCGTACAAGGAAACGGCCACCACGTGTACATGCAAGGCTGGCGGCGGAAGCAGGCACGCCCTGAAGTGAGATTTTCAGAGACACGGTATTTTTCTGCAGTTTGGGCCTCCTGTCCGGCAGCCTGCCCTTCCTGACGTCACGCCTCCCACAGATGGTGCTGTGGGTGTGGCGCCGAGTCCTCCCCTTCGCCACTAGCCTTCCACTTGTGTTCAGGTCTCTTCCTCTCCCATCCCCTCAGAACTCTGGCTCTGCCATCATCCCTCCTCTCCTTCTCTTGAGCCACCCTCTCCACCTTGGCTCTCTCCTCTGCTCCTATAAAAACAAACAAGCACCCCCACCCCCTCAAGATATACTGCCTCCCCGGATGACCATGGGCTTTCTTGCTCTTGTGTTCACTGCCATCTTTTTTGAGAGAATTGCTATGGTTCTTTTCTCTCCTTCCTCATCTCTTGCATTTACTCCTCTAGTCACCACAACATGGCCTCCCCTCCACCATCCCAAAGGCCTCGCTCTTATTATGGCCACCAATACGTCTTCACTGGAAAATCCAACCCTTCTCTTTATAATAAATGGCCTATTTCCCACTATTGGTCACTCGCTTCTTTAAATTCTTAGATCCCTCTCTCCCTTTCAGGTTCCCTTAGTATTCCTCCTGTATTTCTGAACACTGTTCTCCAGTCTCCTTTGTAGAAGCCTCTTTTCCCCCATACGATGTGGGACATACTTCTGCACAGTTCTGTCCTTGCACTATTCTTCTTTCCACATTCTGTATTTCACAGGTGACTGTACATATACCCACAGTTTCAGCCGCTGCCTCTACAGAGTGGGGATACTAGTGATTGGCATTTTCATATATTCATCCCAGGCTGCTTTAAATATACTTCTTTCTACCATTTAGGCTTCGTTAGAGAAAAATATATAAATAATCCTATTTTCAAATGCATTTCTGTTCTGGTTCCTTGTTTTTAGTCCATGAAGAGGGTTTTTAAAAAATTAATAATAATCCAGTTCTTTTACGCTAAGACATCTCTTGCAGTTGGTATTTGGGAAAACTCAGTAGCTGTTTGGACCATCTTAAGAGCATAGCACACATAGCATTATGATGCTAACATGTGGTCAGGCAAAAGATGAAGGTCCACATTGGCAAAGGTGGGGAGACATCACAGCACTCAACGATCCCCTTCTGCTAGGAGTGGTGGTCATGGATGAGAAGAGACCTGGATGGACCGAGCCGACCAGAGGTGACCAACGGGCCCAGGAGAAGTCATTTCAACAGAAGTTACCTACGGGGTATCTAGAGCTAGACTCTGCGCGTAATATCCTGGCTTCACCGCTTTCTACCTACCTAATTGTAATTCCTTAACTCCTATTAGTTTCTTCATCTGTAAAACAGGGTAACAATGTACTTCTCTCAGAGTTTGGCTGTGAAGCTTGTGAGCTAATCACATAAAACATAGGTAATCCTGTCTGCTGCAGAGGAAGTGTTCAGTACATGCCAGCTATTAATATGATTTACGTTAAAATAAGCATTTAAGAAGTGAAGCCAAAGCGATGGCAACTACTGAGGCAAACATTAAAATCACAAAGAAATCACAAAAGAAATTTATCTTGTGGCGGGGCACACGGCTGGCTATAATCCCTGTTTGGCTTCAATGATGGTCTAGTTTTAATTGAGAGCCAATAATCAATCACCACAGAAATTTAAAGACTGTCAAGATTGGAGCTTGAAATTGTAATTGAATCTGACCTTCTATGAAGTTAACCTGACATTTCGTAATAGGCTCAATTGTCATGATGGGGTTGCGCAAGCCCTGAGGACATAGATCAAGCCTGTATCGTTCACCCAAGCCTCGAGCTGCTCTTGGCACACTGCTAACATTTAAGAGGTGTTGTTGAGTAGATCAGCACAAAATCTAGTTGTACATAAGAGGTAAATAGTTTGTGTAAATAATCTGCACTGTGAATCTAACACATGCTATAACTAGCAGGCAAGATAAGATCTTTTAGGGCTATCTGCAGAGTAAGGGAAGAAGGAAAAAACAAAATCTGGCAGTTGCTCATTCTTGGAAATCATTCTCTAAGGCTGCTCTCCACCTTCTCAGGAAGGAGTATCGAGTCCAAGACGTGGAGTCTGGGGGGCCACGTTCTGGTCTTGGCCTCTTGTAGTACCTATGGGATATGAACATATAATTCATCTTGTCTGGATTAGATTATTCCTAATTCCTTTCCTGGCAGGTGTTCAGAAAGAGAACACAGATGACATATGATAGCAGAACAAGACACGAGGCTTTCGATAACGGGGGCCACAGAAGGGAGGGGTGAAGGGTAATAAAGTCTTGAACACAGGACATTTGCAAAAAGAACATGAGAGCACCCGACACAACTAGATCATATTGAGAAGCACTAAGAAAAGTTTTAATGGGGATGAGAGCAGACGAGTGCTGGGAAGGGCAGGGCTGATGGACGGGACAGTGAAGTGGGCCCGAGGCAGCCCGAGACTACGTGAGAGAGTCCTGGTCACTTTCTAGGAAGCACGTAGGGAAGTATGATAGGCTCACACTCACGTACGTAGACCTCTCGCTAGAGAGGAGGGGCAAGTCAGGTTCTTTCTACCTTGATTAACTTCACCTTCTTTTTCACTCCTAAAATCAGGGCAAAATCTGTACTCTTGACCCATTCAACTCTCTGCCTGAGTCCACTTAATAAGCTCCGTGTGCCCTTCCTTGGGGCCTCTTGCTGCTACAAAATGGCTTTGCGGAAATTTGATGAAATCTTGGAGGTGTCAGGGGACTGCGTTGAGTAAAAAGTGGTGCATGCAAGCCAGAGGGTGGCAGGCATTTTAGTGCAAGGATGGAAAAATGTGAAAGCCCATTGAAAGGAGATTTGTTTGCCATAAGGAAGTTATTTTCCTACCAGATAGTGATTCAGTCACTTTAGGAAAATGCATCCACTTAATTCCATGCTGTTACTCCGGGTTGGTTTAAAGGGGAGAGTGAAGTGCAAGGACATTTGTTTGTCTTGATCTCATGTGAACTACACAAAAAATAGGTTGTCCAAACATGTCATCTTTCATCAAAGTTGTAGTCACAGTTGTACAGAAAGGTGGCAAAACTTCCTGAGTAGAGGAATGGAGTATATCCTCCCTTCTGTCTATGTGCATGCGTGTGTGTGTATTTACGTGTATATGTACATATGCACATATGCACATATAGGTATGTGTGTATTATATAAATTATATTATATAAATATGTGGGTATGGACTTCTTTACATATAAAAATAAAATTTCGTATTTTCTCCATAAAATTCAGGGCAATAGGTAGATGATTTTTAGCATTTTAGAGATGGGAAAGCCCAAGGACAAAAAAATTAAGAGATCTGCCTATGTTTGCTTCAGCTCGTTTTGTATTTTATTTAAAATACATACCAACTCCATTACTTCCAAAGAGTGATTTGCAATCGCATCAGTATCAAATGTGGAAAGCGAAGGTCTCTTACAGACTGGTCCAGGGTCCCTACATCAAGTGGCTCAGAAGGGGGAAGAATAACGTGGACACAGAGTTCTGTATTTAAATCCTGACCCTGCCACTTATGTACCTATACCCTTGTGAAAGTCAGACGATCTCCCTAAGGCTCAATTTTTTTCATCTGCCAAACTGGATTGCAATAGGAGCCGATGTGAGGCTTCAACCGAGATACCGGACCCACAGTGTGGGGCGCCGTGCATGGCAGAGCCCATGTCCGAGCTAGCGGTGAGATCCCTCCATAGATGTACAGTTCAGCCTCTGTTTTGTTTGGTCCCGTGTCTATTACTATTTTGGGGGAAAGCAAAATGGCCTTTCTTAATAAAATAAATACACCTATGGCTACTAAGAACTCATATTCTGGCACATTTTTCTTTTTTTAAGAGAGAGGTCTGCCTTCCACAGGAGTAAGGAACGAAATCTGCAAACCCATTTGCAGAGACTGGAAAGCCCTGCTTTGAACTGTGGACTTTCTGGGTGTCGTCATCTCCCTCCCCGACCTGCCGGGATGGGGCAGTGTTCGCTCCTTGGAGACGGCAGCGTTACAAGAACGTGTAGTTCAGACCCTGCAGTTTGCAAAGGATGAATGTTATTTTGGGGTCTGGGAAACTTCAAAATAATGTGATTGCCTTCTGGGTTTTGTCTCATTAGGTAAACGCAGAAAAGTTCTAGTTGCTGTTTTGAACCAATATGCAGCTCGGGTTTTAATTGAAACAAGAACCAGGCTCATGACCGGAGGGGAAAATCAAGAGACAGAAAGCGTGGAGTACGTCATAGGGCCACAGCTAAAGAATAAGGAGGGCAGTTGTGAACTTGGGCATCTTTTGGGTAAACATCTTTTCCAAATATATTGGGCATTTTCCTCCCCGCTCCTGCCACTCAACCAGGGAAGAGGCGGTAAGGGTTGTAAGAGATGGAGGTTACAGAATCCTAAAAGTGAAGGCATGCTTATGGCGGGCTGACTACGTTCTTTTTATGCCAGTGAATTAGCAAGCTGAACACATCTTCATTTTTAAATGTCAGCCTCTGAATAGCTTCCGTTTGGCCCTTAAAGCAGTTGTAACATTTACTGCTGTTGGTTTACCTAAAGAGGCTGAGACAATCATTTCGACATTAAAGAGGTCACCACTGCTTTCCCCAAGAAATTGTTATCTAAGAACAATACGATACTGGCACATTTAAGGGACGGAACCTGGATCTGATGAAACTATTATAAAATAATCTGCCATGTTATAGACGTTGCCGTATTAGAGCTTCTTTCATTTTATGGGGTTTAAAAAAAAAAAACCCACAAAAAACCCAGGATGGCTTACACTCAGCACTACCGACATGTTAGGTGAGGGAGTTCTTTGCTGTACGGGATTTTCCTATGCATTTTCGGTCGTTCAGAAGCATCCTTGGTGTCTACCCACTAGATGCCAGCGGGACTCCTCCCAACCACAACAACCAAAAATGGCTCCAGGCATTGCCAAATGATCCCCTTGGGTGTGAGTACAGTCAACCTGGACAAGGACTACTGCAGTAGAGTATCTTCACCAGGAGAGTCAGTCAAGTACTGCACCCAGAGCAGGTATTCCAGAGACAGACTGCCCTCAATGAGCTGGGGAGCCCTGGACAAGATGGGTAACACCTCCATGCTTTGGTTTCCTCTTCTGTAAAATGAAGATCATGATAAATTCCTGCCTCACAGGATTGTTGTGAAGATTAAACAAGATAATGCGTCTGTCCACGTGAGCGCTCAGGAAATGTGCACCATTACTGTTTCAACCATTCTACGCCGCTGCCATTTTTTTCTCCTTCTGATTTAAGTGTAAAGGCAGGTTAAAGACACAAACAATAGAAACCTATTTAAAGGGTGGGAGAAGGCTTGAGTGCAGCTACACAATTACAGATGGGCGATCTTTATTTATGTTTCCGAGCGGTCAAGTTGTAGAAGCCCGACTCTCACACAATCCTGTATCCCCGATTTGCTCAACAGTGCCAACAATTGCCTAACCTGCTTTATTATCTTTCAAGTGGAGATCCCTAATTCATCAAAATTATAGGCTGCTGCCAGATGATTCTTCTGTAAATACAAACGCTCTATTGTATTTAAAAAAAAAAAAAAAAAAGTCCTGACATGATGCCTGGTTTTTTTCCCTCGAGTTCTTTCTTTACCCTTGGTCATATAAATATTATTGTTATTATTCACTGAAATAGTAACACAAGCTACTTTAAGAGCAACTTACTGTGTGCCAAGCTAAGTGCTCTATGCGTATTATCAGGTCACTCAATGCTCAAAACAGCCCTAAAAGTTCAGTGGTTATCTCGGAGAGGCGAAGTTATTGTGCTTCCCGTGAGCGAAGGGCAGAGCAAGGCTGGAGCCGACTGCCGCCTCCCAAAGCCTATGCTCTTAAATTGCAGCTTCATTCTCAAAGCTGAGAGGGCTACCCTCAGTTCCTCATCATAATGCACGTTTCCCCTGCTAAGACGGTTTCCACATTCCCTCCACCTCCCTGCAGGATTCTTTCCTTGCTTCTCCCCACTCAGCTCAAAATATCTTGAGGTGAGTGCTGGGAAAGAACCATGCTCTGAACACTTTTAAGTGTAGTAACTTACAGAGAGAGAGCAAGAGATAGGAAGAAACCGTGGAAAGGAAGGAACTCACTTCATGTAGGTCTTAACGAGGATTAATAAAGATTGTCCTGAAGCTAGGATAGCCAGAGGCTGAATTCACACGCCCCTGGTACACAAGGACTCATCCAAGGTTGTATAAAGCAGGTCATTCATCAAACTCACCCTAGTAATCCAGTTCTTGCATACGGTATGCAAATTTTACTTTGAAGTGAATGGCGAAGTGGAGAAATGACTCCCTTGCCAGAGGTGTGTGAAAAGAGCTTATCTTTTTGAGACCATTTCTAGCAGGGACCCAAAGCTCCAGGCCCTGAGAGACTGATGAAAAGTGGGGTCAGCAATTGTGACCATGGAGGTGTTGGGAAGAAAGGTTAGATGGTTAGCTCAGAAACAGCAACCTTCTGTTCACACACTCGGAAAGCCCAGTTTGGCGGGATGCTGAGAAGCCAACATGGCTGCTGGTTGGCTCTGGGAGCTGAGCTCATAATCAGCTCTAGGAAGGCTATGGACGGATGACCCCTCAGAGCCACCGGAAGCTGGAGGCAGCGGGAAGTTGGCAGCTGTTGTGAGAACGAGGAAGCTCATCAGCCCGCACAGCTTTACAGGCTTAAGCAGCGCCCTCAGAGGGCCCCCAGTCCAGTCCTTATCAAGGCATGACTTTCTCGGTATTCCCCCAAAGCATTCAACCTGTGCTTTGATGCCCACAGGGACTGGAAGGATTCCTCTTATTGCTCATCAGTTAATAACTTGGCCATCCTCGTGTCCTTGTGAACGCCAGAGAATGCTGGCTGTGGCAAAGGCAGTAGTATAAAGGGAATTGTCCCTGATAGGGTTAATTGTGTGCTGTACGCAGGCACTTTATACATTTACTCAGTGAATAATTTTGACAAGGAAACGGATTAGGAAGGGAAGGGGAGGCTCAGTGAGGTCAAACCCCTCCCCCACCACACATCCCATCAAGTGAGATTCACTTCTCCGTCCAGGAGACCCTGAAACCCCACTTTGTCTGCCACATGGGATTTCTGCTGTCAACTGCTAAATGCGATTGGGAGAGTATAGGATATACAGATTACAATAAAGCAGCCCATGGAAGGGAAGGCAGAATCCCCTCAAGCATCGCTTGCAAGAAGGGCTACTTACGGATATATCGTCACTGAAGTCAATCTCATCCAAATCAAGGTATTCGGGCGCTTCCATTATTCCTCTATGCACATTTTGAGTGAAGTCAAACACTTATAAAAGCCCTGGAAAAGACAGAGGCAAAAAAGAAAAGCAAAAAGGTTAGCTGTTTTATAATCCGAACTCCCATCTATACTGAAACGAACAAGAATGAGCAGGGTAACTGGGTGCCAGCGCTGCCTTGGAGCACATGTCTGCTCTTCGGACCGCCCAGCCTGGCTTTTCAGAAGCGGGAGCTCAGCTCCTCGGGCTCCCCAGGGAGCACCCAAGGCCCTTCGCTTCGCTTCACCTGTGTTTGCTTATCTTTGCCAGGGCAGTAACTCAGGTCAGCTGCTTCCCCAGACGCTAATATGAGGACTGACCTAGCCCGCACCTAGCACTTACAACACCCTGGGGGAAAGCAGGGCTTTGGGGATGGGGAGCAAGCCTCAAAATAATAGGACAGTCACCATATTCCAATGTTTACTGCAGGTATATCCTTGGAAGCTGTGCACAGAGTAGTAAATCCTGGCTCCCCACAGAAATAACCCACATACAACACAGAGACCAACTAACCAACAGGAATGGCTACTTCAGACGTTGTCGGACGATGTCCAGTTCACCCCCTGCCCCCTCCCAAAACAGGATCCAGGCAGAGATGTAAACCCCAGGGTTTCGGCCTAGCTCCGGGCTTCTCCCAGCATTGCCTGACTGTGCCACAGTGACCTGACGCAGGCAGGCGCCAGAATGTCCTCCGTCAGCACTTGCCTCAGGCTGCCTGTGGCAATCCTTTAAATCTGTCAAGGAAGATACATCACCTCCCAGTTCGCTTTCCCATCACTTATCATCATCACCATTGGCGGTGGCAGTGGCACCTAGAGATGTCAAGAACAGAAATATAGATCTCCCGGCAGTGCCTGAGTGCACAGCGTCTCCCGCAGAGCGGACTCCATGAGTGAACGAGATCCCCTTTCCCATAACTTGTCTTTCTTATTACGGAAACTGTCTTCTGTATTCAGACTTGGGCCTCTGAAATAATCTCTAATCAAGGGGGTATCTTGATGAGACCAAGACATAAGAAGACTAAGGAATACGTTATTGGAAAGTGAAAATAAGTCTAGGCTGACGAAGATGGGTTTAATTAATGATGAAAATGGGTTTAAGGAATATAAGATCAAGAGTGTAAAAATGACTATTTTTGAAAAGGAAACTCTTACTCTGGAGGCATTGCTTTCCCATTTTGAGATCTCTTCTTTTTTTAAGCTACATAAATCACTTAATTACAATAAATGCGGAGAAAAAATCACTTGCCATCCATACCTCAAAACCATCAGTTGATCTAATTTCCAGTGTTTCCTCTCCTTCCCTTCCCACATGCATATACCGTTTTTATATATTTTTAATTATAGTGCATACAGAGTTGATCCAAGAAAGGATTAGGAGGCTATTACTATGTTCAAATTAGATTATCCATTTAGAATAAACATTAAAAGTTCTCCTGGGGGCGCATGAGTGGCTCAGTTGGTTGAGTGTCTGACTCTTGATTTCGGCTCAGGTCATGACATCAGGGTTGTGAGATCAAGCTCTGAGTAGGGCTCCACACTGGGCTTGAAGACTGCTTAAGATTCTCTTTCTGCCCCTCCCTTTTTCCCCAACTACTTTTCTTAAAAAAAAAAAAAAAAAAGTGATTTCTTCTGAAATCACATTAAGGTTTAAAACGAAAAGAAAATCAATTTGTACTTGTTATATATATAATACTATATATCAAGGTTACATATTATACATTAAATAAATTATGAGCATATTAATAATTATACAATTATATTAATCATGCTAATAATATTAAATAATAAATACTGATATATGCTATTATATATTTATGTATCTATTATTGTATTTATTCTATATTTATAAGAAGAGGTTCTTAAGCAAATTGCTTGGTACAAAAATATATCGCTTTTCCTCTAATCCTCACAAAGATTTTCAGAGGAACATAATGCACACTCATACTTGCAAATTACACAAAATGACTTTCTCTTCCATTCTGGTGGATTCTGAGACAATCCAGAGTATTTGGATTCTAGCTCATCAGCTGACAGACTTTCTTCGAATCTAGTTTCTTTTCACGACATCTGTACGCCAGGTTGAACTGTTCACCTACGGGCTCTATTCCTGTGGTCTTGGTGAACCCAAGACGATAGTGGATGTCAGGATGGGGCATAGACAAAAAGAGAATCAGCAGAAACATGGGTTCTTGGGGAGATGAAGCAGGAAATCATGTTTCAAGACTGGGGATCAAGCACATCTTTAAATATAAGGACATACAGACTAAATACAAAATGCACACGAACACGTCTTAATGAAGCACATTCACAAGTAATCATCGAGCCCCTGTTTGAGATGTTCTGACAATATATTCAGCAATATCCACTCTAGTGCAGCCATTCTAACGGGAAACAGCCAGAAGATAATATAAAGCATGACATTAAAGTAGAGGATCTTCATGGTTAGACTTGGAGATGGTAATGAGATTCTTTATTCCATAGGCCAGAACCCAAGAGTTTTAACAGTTCCAGCTCATGACAGGAAGAGCTGGGCCACTGCCCATATTTATCTCAGTGGGCTGGGTGGTCCGGCCTCAGACAAAGGGGCCCAAGGCGTCCAGGACCCTCCTCTCCTCCTAACAGGCTTCCACATGTGTCCATCTCCTTCAGATGCCTTATTCTCTCTACCACCCAATTCCTCTTGTCTAGTTTCAGAGCTTCTCTCTTTCAAGGTACCACTTTGGAAGTGTTACATACTCAGTTATAAAGTGCAGAAATCCCTATGGTTCACCAATCCAGCCACATTCCTGATACTACATTGCTCCTTGTCAGTAGAGAGTGAGCCCACCGTTGTCCTGGTGGTCATTACACTGCCTCCCATCTGCCCTTCCATGGGGCACCTGGCATGCGTGGGCACTCCCTCCTGAGGAATGAGGGATGAGATGGGACGGGATGAGGTCAGCTTAGAGCAGTTGCTGAAAATCACCCAACATGATAAGGAAACTGAGCCGGGCGGCTGGTGGTTTTCTCATCCTGCTCTATTGACACGATCTTGAGCCCCCGACGCCAGCCCACGGTGGAAACTAGCAGGTCCCCTTTCCTGACCACATGCTCTAAGGGAATACACAGCTACAGAGGGCACACACCGGAGGCCCATGAGTGGAGTCTGGCCCACAGATGTGACGTGTCTGGCCCTAGCAGTGTTTTTTAAAAAACGGAGTGAGTTGCCAATTTGTAGACCTTGGGTGATTTCACATAAAATTCTGGATTTCTGGCTTTGCTTTAAAAATATCTGAGGCTCTGGCCAACACAGATCCGCATTTCCCATGACAACAATTGGCTGGAGCTAAGCTGCCTCATAGATAGGCATGTGCTCCCCAGTTCACCAGCTCCCCTTCTTCGGCTCCCCTCACTGAGGAGCCCTGCCTGGCCCTGGGGGCATGTGAGTGTTTGATCCATCAAAGGAATTTAGCATTAAACAATAAGTCCCATCACCACACCCTTCTGGTATGGGTATCTCCTGCCAAATACTGTTTACTTCATTTGTATTTCAAGATCATATTCGTATTCTAAGATTGTTTTAAATTCTCATGCCACAACAGCAACAAGAAAATTTCTTACACACAAATTACCAGCTTGTTATAATTTGTACTTTCACAAAGCCTCCATTTTTTTTGCCTAGGACTAGAAAAAGAAAACCTTCACACACGTCATCAAATGTCGCAAGGTGGGGATTCGGTTTCCTTCACTGTACAGCTGGAGGAAGGAAGGGTTCTTACTTTGTTATGATTGCTGCCGTAGATTGACGTGGTGCCACTCTGCTGTTGCGCCCAGAGGGAAGGGCACGAGCTGTGTCAAGTGCAAGCCCAGAAGAAAACCAAGGCCCTCCGCTGTCTGGCCAGACCAGCAGCTTGGACGCAAGAGAGCTAACTTTACACAGGGCCGACAAGAGTGGGCTTACACGTAGGTGAAAAATACTTTTACATGAGATTTTTATTGCTATGCATCATAGTTGGCCTTGGGCCCCTTGGAGATCTCAAAACCCAGTCATTTATAAATTTGTACTGCACCCGCCCCCATTGGCCCTGACCCTACAAGCTATAGTCACTTGTCCCGGGTTCCCTGAGGTCCCAAGGGCTTTCTTTTGTATTACTTCCCCCCCTTCACCCCAATATACCTCTTATAGGATCAGTCTACCTTAGGTAATTTTGACTGTCTGAAATCATCCCATTTAGAGCTCAGCTGGCCTTTACTTTCTCATCATGGAAGTCAGCCATTTTTAATTCGTTACTCACTTAGGTAGGTATGTTCTGTGTTTAATTTTTTTTAAGGGTGGGAAGAGATGAAGATGAAAGCTACTGGGAGAGTATAGAAAGGTAAAGAAAATATTTTCCAATGGTTAAGTGCTACCAATTCCAGTAGGAAAATTTATAGGAAGGAAAATATTAAGAGTGTGGGGACACAGGGCTAGGTGGCTGGGACTCGTATGCTGTCCAGAAGCTGCTGGTGACACATTCCCCCCTTCGTTTGGTATGCCCGGGGTATTGGGAGAAGCTCCACCCAAGCTCTGAGCGGAGGAGATAAAGGACAACATAATGAGCACCAACTCTACACAAAGTCCACAGGATTTTTTCTACTTTCATGGAGTTTTGATAAACTGCCAAAAACAGAAGTCTCTCCAGTGCCTATTAAAGTGTACGGGAGGGGCTCATGGCCCTAATGGGTCTATCAACACCATGTCACCTTCTCATAAGGGACCTCAGTGATGGCCCCACTGCTTCCTTCAAGGGGAGATTCAGTCTGGGGAAAGAGCTCAAAGTAACAAAGAATCTAAATGGTTAAAAAAAAAAAAAAAAAGGAAGCAAGCAATTAAAAAAAATAGCCCTCCCCCACTCTAGTATTATGCTGATCTTCAGGTGATATTTTTGTTGTTGTTGTTGCGACTTGAAAATGGACTCTAAAAGTCATTTCAAATGAAGACTTCCAAAAATCTGTTGGCTAATGGCATCATCAAGTGGAAAAAGCTTGAAATGGCCAACGAAATTTCTGTGAGAAGCTACACTCACTTAATGTACACATTCTGGCATGCTTGGCTCATAAAAGGCTCACGGATTTGTGACTACAGTCACACATTACCTAAATTGCTCTACTGAAATTCTTCTTAAAATGAATTGCCTCACTTCCTTTCACAAGGATTGAGCACGGACTCACTCTGAAGGCTCATGTTACACAGATCTCTCCTTTGCTGCCAAAGTCACTATTGCTTCGTTTACCACTTGACTACGAAGGCCTGGTAATTAAACGTAAGTTGGGCTTGTCAAAATAAATGAGCAGAGTACTTACAGTGATGAGGTAATCTCTATCGATGTGCATTACAGCTTCTTTCTTTGCTCTTTAATTCACCAGTACTTGGGGAAACATAGCCTCCACCCCGCGTGCGTGCGCGCATGCGCACACATGCACACACACACACACACACACACACACACACACACAAAGCGCCAAATCTGTACTGGGATACATTTTCAGTTTGCAAACTTACACATAGATACTGGACTTACTTCCTTTAATATGACAAGAGCTCCCCCACCCCCTCCCAAAATCACCAACTAAGTACTGGAAGGCACGGGTGGAAAAAAGTGAAATATATGAGATGTCGTCCCCAGTTGGCTCAGTAGCTTGGCTGGCAAGCAAGCAACTCATTCCAAATGTTGGATTCGGTTTCTTTTACTCTTTGATTCAGCAGTGGCCAGAAACATGGCAGTCGCTAAATGCCTAGTCCTGAAGCAGAAAAATGATAGAGGCAAGACTTTCCTACTGGAAGGAGGCAACTGAAGGAGAGCCAAGAAGAACACACGAGGGGTAAGGCAGAAAGCACGAGCTCTGGAGATTTCATCCCCTTCTTCATGTACGGACTATCCCTGCATGTACATTCTCCACACAGGCGTGGGGCATACAGTACAAGGAAACAGAGAAAAGAACACAAGCCATTACAATAAAATGTGGTCCTCTCTAAGAGAAATGAACCCACAGGAGCCTGAGACACCCAACCTAGACCTTGGAGATGAGCCAGTCTGTCTGGGACGGGTGAGGTCTAAGATGAACGTTGAGGGACAAGGGTGTGAATGGTGAGGGGAGCTGGAGGGCTGGGGGAGGTGTCCCAGGCAGTGGCGACAGCATGGGCAAAGGCTGAGAATGCTCCAGCAGAACTTCTAGAAAGATGGATCACACTGATTTCGTACCTACTGCTGTTTTTGCTCCAAAGAAGGAGTCTTGGAGGGTGAAGGCCAGAGTGGTAAGCTGGGGCGGTCGGGGGATTATTTCCAAAGCCAGAGTGTAAACACAGCACATTTTCTTGGAATATCACATTTTCCAGCTTGTTTGGAGAAAACACAGTAAATGTTTGCTATCAAACAAGAGACAACATATTGACCCTGCTCCAGCTCCCAGGGAAGGGGTGTCGCTCTTCCTGTGTGACTGCCCACAGGAACAGTAGTAAAGCAAAGCTCTATCCTGAGGTCTGGGTCTGGTGCCCGATCTGGAACAAACTTTATACCCAGGGTCTGGGTATTCCTACATACACACTCCTATTTATGTTTCACAAAGGCTCTGAAAGCCTTCATAATTTCTTCAAAATTTCTTTGGTGGCGATAAAAGAAATTGAGGCTCAGAGGGGTTCTGCAATTGCCTCACAGACATACAGCCAGGGCTTTTGATGTTAAGTTTGCTTTTCTCCCTTATTCCAGCTTGCCCCAAACTGCAGGGGTCAAAGTAACACTTTGGCTGTATCAGACATTGGATTTTTTTCAAGTCGTCTTTAATTTTTTTTATCTGACTTTATTTATTAACAAGTCTGTGAAGAGGTAGAGTGTGTATATCACGATTTGCAGTCATTTCCTTTCTATTTCATAGATGGGAAAACACAGGGATGTTTTGGCCCAAATTAAGTACAACTAAGTAGGAGAAAAGCAGCTCAGACAAACGACTTCCCACTAATTCTGGGACTCTACTGGTTTGCCCTCTGGATTGCTCTGAAATGTGGGCATGCCTTTGAACCCTCTGGGTCAGAATTCCATAGACATCCCTACTCCTTCATTGCATGTATCGCTTTGGGGGCTTACAAACTGTAATGCCAAGAGAACTGCTTTTTCCCCTCCCCAGCAGAATCTCAAAAGAAAAAAAAAATATGGATCTTTGTGCACCTAACATCCCTTACCCAAAGAGGTCCCTGAACTGGTCCATAAAACATTAGGTTCCACAGCATTTTGGTTTAATACTTTGACTTCAACTTTAACGAAAACAATGATGAATGTCTTTCCTTATGTCTTATTAAAAAGGAAAGTAAGACAGCCCTCTTTTGGAAAACCTCATTCTGGAGATCAGTATTGCTCTGACAAATCCCTACAAAGGTTGGTCTTTTGGTAGTTTTGAGCTCTTGCTTATAGTTTAAAATTCTTGCAAATGATTTGCAGGTCACTTCGTTATTTCTGAAATCTAAATGCTGACCATGAACCAACTTCCAAAGGTTTTCGAGCTTGAAAAGACCTTAGTGGTTAAGCCTAGAGGAAGAAGTACTTTTAAACTGGGGTGTGTGTGTGGGGGGGGGGGAGAGAGAGAGAAAGAGAGAGAGATTTAAAATAAGTTTATTATTTGAAATTCTTTTTGGAAAGAGGAAGAAAAGAACCATACTTACAGGAGCTTCACAAGACAAAAGAATGTATAATAGAAAAAAGTAAAGATACACCCCTAAACACAAAAATATTATACTGTGTTTGGTTCTGAACGTCAGAAGGCCAGAGCCAAACTGTTATGTAACAAGACAGAATAAGGAAGACAGCTGGGGTTTGGAAAGCTCTGTCTCGTGTGGCATAGCTAAGGAAACATCCAAGGTGGAGAAGAGAATCTCCTCTCCCTTTCTGACCACAAAGAGCCACTATGTAAAGGCGAGATTCGACTCCAAGGGTTGATCTTAGATGAAGTTTCGAGGACACGACCTCAGCAGACTTCCTACTAATGGTAACTGGAATGGGCTTAATGGAACAGGCTGCTTTATGAGATCACAACCTCGCCAGCAAGAACTTGTTCATGTAGAAGTTTGGAGGGATCCTTCGAGGGCGAAAGATGGGAGTCTCACATTTGCGAGGAAGAAGAGATGGCCTCCTAATGCAAAGGTTCTGTGTGGTCTGAGATAGCAGTAGGAACACCCCTAAAACCGGGGCAGGACCTCAGGACAGTCTTGGCCCATCCGGACCTCTGTCCTCGGTGCTGCCGTGACAATCTCCGTCGAACCTCCCTCAACCCGTCTCATCTGCCACCCTGATCCCACAAGAAATGTGAAGGAAATATGGAGGTTGAGAGACAGCAAGAGAGTTAAAGAGAAAATAATTTTTAAAAGAGAACTGGGATGTTGTTCATTCAGTGAGATTATGATTTACTCTCTGTTGTAGATGAAAACTTATCAATTCTACAAGGACAAAACTATGACCTAATGAGGCCCAAACAAAAAGAAATTATCTGGGAAGAAAAAGGAAACATTTCTAGCACTGGGAAGTTGAGCCTGGACTTTAGACAGTCGTGTCTTCCACCGGCTTCTGGAAAGGAACTATGGAATAATTTTGGAACTGGATCCCTTACTCTGTTATGTACAGGAAACTATCCAAATCCAAGTTCCAAATTTTTGGCGCACCTGAAGTGGTCACGCTTTACTCCCGATTTTGCAAAGATTGTTTGATTTCTGCAGTGGATTTGCTCGGCAATTATTATTGAGGGTGGATGGAACACAGATTACAATCTCGATTCCTTTTTAGACGGAAGTAGACATAACAGCAATACGCACGGAAAGCGTTCAAGACTCCATCAGGAGTTGGCCATCTTGGCGGCGTTCTCCTCCCTCTCAGCATTTGTAAAGATTAAACCCCTGAGCAGCCTTAAACCAGGGTTCTCAAAGTTCAGCCCACATGAGACTCCTCCAGAAAGCTTATTAAAGCAGATTGCTGGGTCCGACCCCGAGAGTTTCTGATTCAATAGGCTTGGGTGGAGGCCTGGGGATTTTCATTTCTCACAAGTTCCCAGGTGATGGCTGAGTCTGCTGGTCCCAGAAGCACACTTGAGAGCTGCTACCTAAGAGCGATAGCTCATCCCAGCCCCGGCTACATCTGCACTTAAATAAAAGATGGTGACCTCTTCCCCACATCCTCCATGTCCACAGATGTTAACTTCATTATACAGGATCCATGCCTAGTGCCCTTCTAATTAAACTGCCTCCGTGGACTCCACTAAGCGTTTCCCATGAAGACCACCCAGAAAACTAGAAGGCCTTAAGTCTCTGTGTGTGTGTGTGTCTGTTTTAATTCCCAGTGCTATACAAGGGACAGAAGCCCGCCTACAAAACCCTACAAAATTTAGGCCTTGGTTGCTTTAAAATTTCTTTTCTCCATAGCACTTCATGGCAACAAAGACGTTCTAAGTTTCTCCTGTTAATGAGATCCAGGTTTATAACTTTAGATGCAGCCTTTATAGAGTAAGAATCCCAACACAGAGATATCCAGTCACGAGAACTACAGTATATTAAATCCCATGTCTACTAATATGAAGAAGGAAAATGAAAGAAAAAAAAGAAAAAAATATAAGAATCTAATGAGAATTAGCTTAAACTGCAATGCTTATACAACATGTACACATCATCAGATATTTAAAATACTCACTGAATCTGAAGAAGTCCAAATGGCTATACTGGCTCACTGTGAAAAATAAAATCCTGGCCATTTTTTTTTTAAAGATTTTATTTATTTGAGAGAGAGAAAGAGAAGTTAAGCAGGGAGGAGGGGTAGAGAGAGAGGGAGAAGCAGACCTCCCACTGAGCAGGGAGCCCGAGGTGGGGCTGAACCCCAGGACCCTGGGATCATGACCTGAGCCAAAGGCAGACGCTCAACCAAATGAACCACTCAGGCGGCCCACTGGCCATATATTTTTAATTGTGGTTATAATGTGCTTATTGAATCCAAATCCAGAAATCAGATTACTATGGAGATTTCATCAATTCCTCCAATTAAAACGTATCGACTTAATAACCAAAAGAGGAAATAAACTCTCTATAAAATAAATGACTCTTTTTTTCTGAAGAAGAGGAAAGTTTGATATGTAGGTAATTAAGCAAGCCTAGCTCAGCAACCAAATATTTGCACATCGATGCATACACGCAGAGGATGATTAAGCAAGCACTAATTCTTTGATCCAATGCTTTCATCTACCCCTAATTTACTGAAGACACTTAATGGAAAATGAACACAATCTGCTTCCCACTTAGATGAGGTACTATGATTAATAGTGCAAAAACTGAACACTGCATATTTAACGAATGATTTTCAATGTGTGGCAAAGCATGTTAAGAAAAACGTACGACGAAAACACAAGATTAGTGTCAAGTACCATTAGCAATTCAGCTAGGAAGTATTAGCCTCAGTTTCAACAATACGCTGTTTCCGAATGCAACACCTGACAGAGAGTAAATACTTATTATTTGTTATGTAGTGTATTTCCAGACTGCGACCCTTGCTCGCTCACTTTGGAATTTCTCCATTCAAAATCTTGGTCTCGTCCCCAGTGACAAATGTCCTGATGACTGTTTTTCTTTAGCTTTTAATAACTTAGTAGTGTTCACGTT
>CM052895.1:11074428-11184176 GCA_028534135.1 Potos flavus | reverse complement strand
GAAGGTGATGGGTGAAATAGATGATGGGGATCAAGGAGCGCACTTGTTGTGATGAGCTCGGGGTGATGTATGGACCTGTCGGACCACGCTATCGTGCACCTGAAACTAATAGAACACTGTGTGTTACCTATCCTGGAATTAACATAAAAATGTAATTAGAAACTGAGTTCTTTGCCATTAAGCGTAGGGAGAAAGAATAACCTCTGCAGGCTGAGGTGTGGGTCTTTCCTCTCTGGTACCACAGAAGGATACCAACTTCATTCTGTAATGCACCAACATGAGCAGGAAAGGACTCAGAGCAGAGAAGCCCGAAGAGAGGGCTGTGAGAACAGCTGGAAAAAAGACACAGGCTGCCAAGTCTTTAAAGAAATAGACTAAGATAAAGTGAGAAATCCAAAGCGGAGTGATCAGCCACATTAATAAAATACTAAACTTGGCCCCTCTAAGGATTTCAACTTCTGAATCCTCATCTCCCATCCAGATGTCACCATATGTCATTTTCTTTCTTTCCAAAAGGAGAACAGACATCCAGAAACAAATAAAGACTAAGGTGGCTAAAGGAAGAATATCAATCAGAGCTAAAAATATTTTCCCATAGTAAAACTCTACCTGCGTGTTTCCAAAGTCAATTAGGCAATCCACGTAAATCCTGTTAGGAGACGGGGGGTCTGTACCATTTCCCGCACCGTGGTGCTCTGATATTCTAGCACACAGTAAAACCGGGAGGTACGCCGCTAGCCCTGCCACGCCAACGGCACACACCACCTTCCAAGAATGCTTCGGATGATCGCGGTTGGGAGCCTCACTCAAGGGGTGGACAGCGTGGTAAAGCTTCCGGTGGTAGAACAAGGCAAAGTGCAACATGAACCAGATGGCCAGCGAGGTCGTCAGGGAAGCTGTGAAGTGCACGACTTTGCAGCCCACGGAATCCAACACGAAACCGGAAGAATAACCAATTTTCAGGACATTCACCACCAAGTTTTTCAGGAGGTGGACAAATACAAGGCTGAAAATCAGGAGGAAGGATGTCTGTAAACGCCCAGAGATACATTTCCTTGTGGAATATAATAAACACACGTTTCCAACCACACTCACGAGGATTAGGAGGGTGCAAGCAATGATCTCAAGCATGTCGGCAGATGGCTTCATGGTCGATGACCAACTGATGTCTTCTCTTAAGTCATTAGGCATTCGGAAAACGTCTTAGCAAGGAGACCTGGGCTTTTTAATCCACTAGGTTGACAAAACTGGTTGGTGGTAGAACATTAACTCTGATTATCCTAACAGTTGTGAGATGGTCTGTGATAGCGTCCTGCTGGCTCCAGTGATGACGGGCAGCGGAAAACAGAACAGCTTCCCAAGGGGAGTCTGTTTTACCATCTCCAGGGACTTAACTGCGATGAGAAAGTTCCAGGTGTCCTCACTTAATTAAAAATTCTTGGAAATCTATTTATAGCCACTGTAAGGAAATTTCCTAGATAGCACGTGGTATAGTTTTCAACAATCATAGGGGAGAAAACGACATGAAACTTGGGATCGCAAAGGAAAGGTGGCCAGTGGTTGAAATTACGGTCTCCACTTGTGGGGAAAAAAAAAAAAAATTAAAGAAATGGGGTATCTGAATAATAGGATTTCCAAATAACAAAATGACCAATGACCAGTGCTGGTAACAAGGCAGCTTCGTGAAGCATGGCAGTTTTCTAGTACCTCTAACATTTTTACAAAGCACGAATACTATGATCTATTCTGAAGACCTCATGGCATTGTTGACATTATGAAGGAGATGTTAGGAAATATTCTCAATTACAGTAGGAAAGGTAATAAAGAAGGGAGGAAAGGAAAGAGGGGGGAGAAAAACGAGGGAGAAAGAGGGGGCACGAGGAGGACACTTTTATAAACATGGGCATTATGTCCATGACCGAATTTCCCAACTATTGGTTAAAGAAACACTCTGACATTTGGGAAGTGATTAAGTGGACCCTTCCACCTCCCCACCCCCCAGTGCACGGAAGACTGGAAAAGATTTCTGTCCTAAGAATGTTTGGAGAGTAACTGAGCAAGGACACAAAAATAGTGCTGGGACACGTCGCTCAAGTAATCGGGCATTAATTCACTTCCTGGATGAATTCTGTTGGCTAAGTATATAATAATGCTTCGTGCTGGGGACAAACTACTTTCCCTCTACTGTATTTGCTTCTACATTCTGCTGCCAAACGTCCCATTCTTTACTGTCCCAGCTCATGCTTCAGTCTGCCTCAGGGCGTATGGGACCCAGCCTGCCCTCACTTGAGCAACTGTGCACAACTCTTCCCAACTCTGTGTTCACCGGCTTCATGTCGGGAGCTTGAAATGGGGACGTTGGGAGTACTGACACCATGCAAATGATCAAATGCTACAAATCAGGGCTTTCGGTGAGAGGAAAATATTACATACTCCCTGTATCCCTACTATACTAGGACAATGCTGGCCTGAGCAAAAAATACAGATCGGAGAGATAAGAGATGGTCAGATAGTTTATCTACGTAAGGATTAGATCGGTATTTGGCACACACCAACTCTTTCAGTAAGAATACATGTCAAAGGTTTAGGGCAGCATTAGCAGGTGAGAAAGCTTCCAAGGGTTGGGGGGGGTGGAGAGTGGTGTTTGGGGGGCTAACCGTTCCTATTAAACCCCTTATCCCTAATTGGTTCCAAAGACAGGTAACGCCACCTCAGAAACCTCACACCACGTTTTTCTTCCCTAAAACCATTTTTTAGGTTTTATCCATTAACTCAGCATTATTTACACTCCGTCAAACAGTGCCCCTGAGTTTCTTATGATGCTAGTAATAATAACAATGGTAGAAATAACAGTAATAACACAATAATAATGCTCACATCCGCTACCATTTATTTGACACCAATTCGAGTCAGATACCATGTTGGTGTGTTCCTTTATAAATTTAATCTTATTTAGTACCGAATATTCTCATTTCACCGAGTAAATAGAAGACCAGTCTAGAAAGTAAATTGCTCAAAGCTACTGAGTAATGGAGACAGGAATCGATGCCACGTATGACGGATTCCCAAAGCACTGGCTCTCCACACACACTGTCTCCACACGCGCTGTCAGACTATGGATTCTCTGTGGACTATTCTCCATTTTCCCCGAAGGCTTTACAGTACACGCACCCACCACGTAGCGCCTCTAAGCAACTCCTTTTGAGAAGAGTTTCCTCAGGTTTATAATACTCAAGTCATGCAGATTTTTGGAGGCAATGGTTTTCCCTCCTCCAAGGCTATACATTTCAGGCACTTAGAATTCCAGATCCAAAAAGATCTTTAAGTATTCTGCACACTGGTCCCTGCTGCCTGAAGGAACAGAGAAAGGCTCTCTCCAGCACTAGTGAGCCCCCTCCACTCCTGACCGTGTTTAGAGACGTACGATGACCACCTGGAATGAATTTGGAGCACAAGGAAGAACCACCCTAAACAGCAGACAAAATATAATCACAAGACTATAATCATAATTCGAGATTTGATTTGGGGATAATACATTAAGAAACTGTCTACGTGACACCATTTCTCAAATATGCCCAAATTGTAACAATTGATGGCCCGTAACACTGACTTTTCAGAGCCGAGGGCTCAGGGTAAAAAAATGTTTCATAAACCTTCAGCCTACCAAAAAAATAAAGGCTTACGTAAACATTTTTTGGTTTTCAAAAGGATTAGCAAACATGTAATATATTCCTTTGCATTAGAGCGAAAGTGTAAAACGCCTGTCATTTTTTTTTTCCTCTTTCAGGGTTATTTCTATACTAGAAAACAGCATACATTAAAACATAAGGGGAGTAAAATTAATTTTGGTGAATATTGTCTTGACGGATGGATAGTACTCTTCTTTACCAATTCACAGTAGGGCTGAAGAGATGCCTTCCCAAGATGGAAATCACACCACTGAGAATGTCCACTGCCACTGGCCCTGCATTCGAGAGGCAAAAAATGGTCTAGTCATGTGTAATATGTATGAGATATCTGTCTATATATAGATATATTCTGTTGTATTACATATACATACACACATTTAATATGTTAGGTCATTCTTTGTAAGACATATTTAAATAAATAATTATTAGCCATGCATAAATAACGTGTCATACAAGATAAACTGGTCACAAGGACAAAAAAGACATTCAGAGAAAGAGGCTCTCATGGGCACAGCAATTTTTTTTTTTGTCAATCTCCAGTTCTCGAAAAAGGCAACGGGAGCAGGGAGAAGCGAAGCGCTTGCCGGAACTGGCGGGAATAGGTGGACGCTGCGCTCCAGGCCTCTTGCTTCCAACAGCTCTTTCCGAAAAGGAAGCAAGGGGAAAAAGCTGCCCGAATTGTGAGGCGGAGGTGCTAAGAAGCCCGGCGGCCAAGTCCAGGGAGCCCCGCTCCCGACTGTGCAAAGCCCACTTCGCAGAGGCACCACCAGGGCCAACGCGGCACAGAGCCGGGAGGGCCGGCTGCAAACCCGCATCCTCCACCTGGGGAGGTAACGGTCACGTGTGCATTTCAAGGAGGGAAGGGAAAAAAACATCTTCCTTTGGAAACACATCACTGCTTCTGCCAATCCAGCCTCACTGAGGTCACCGGAGAATTGAGGAGTTCAAAGGTTCTCCACGGCTTCCATTTACTTTGGCGTTAGATTTAACAGAAAAAGAACGAAGGGGGAAATTTATATGGCCCAGGCTGTTTTCCAAATCACAAGCTGCTCCAGTTATTTAGATTTTCCTTGAGCTCTACAATCACATGTAGAGTGGTTCAGATGTCAATGCTTTCCGTCCGGCTTAGGGCAATCTAGGTTTCCTCAAATGCACATGTGCAGTTCTAATATTAAAGATTGGGATTCAAAAGTCTCAAAGTACTTCAGGTTCCCCTTGATTAGAGACGGCTGTTACTTTAGGCGATGTTGGGTCGGAGGAGGACAAAAAAAAAACAACACATACGGCCTTCAATTGGACGTTAGGTTCTCACAGTAGCGCTAAGATAAACAAACTTTGCAGGCTGAGGGAAGGGCATTTATTCCTTTAAGTTGAGTATGTAATATAAATAAATGTCTTCTAAGAAGAGATGCCTGAAACTTGATTCTAAGTCTGAATCTATACAAGGGCACTAATTTGATTCAATCAAGATCGGTAGAGCGCGTATGGGGAAGGGCATGCCTTCTGGAAAGCCGGGGCTGGTCTAACCAAGCAGCATAATTCACTAAGTCACAGAAAGCTGCTGCTTGAAATTGTCTGATTTGTTCACTGGCCAGGAGCAAATTGATATTTGCATTTTTATATAGAGCAAAATGGAGAGAATTACCAAATCTTTTGCCTTGTAATCAATGGCTGCCTGAAGTTATGTTCAATTCTCTATAAGGCAGTGATTTCGTGACCAGTCCGGTAGGACTAAAACCCCCTAGCTCCAAATTAGAAGTGAATGGGATGGAACTTCAGGCTGGTTGGGTCAGAGCAATTAAATGGTAATTGCCTTTTAGATACATTAATGTTGCTAATTATATTAGTGGGCTAAGTGCTGGGAAATGTGGGTAAGAGCTCCAGGCCACTGGGGCGGGAAAAGGCAGCGAAGATTGATTAAGCCTGGCACTGAGCTGGGTCCTTCACACACACGTTTTCTCCTGAAATCCTCCCAATAACCTACAAGGTATTATTAGCTTCAATAATCCTGAGTAACCTGCCCGGCTGGTTCTGGCTGAGACATCCCCGAATCAGGGATCCCCAAAGGGCGGTGTGGCACACAGCAGTGCGTTGGCAGGGCCTTGAGTCAGAAGGGGGAGAAATACTGGATTCTAAGGCTCAAAGAAATTTGGGAGCAGAGAGAGAGGAGAGAATTTGAGAACTAGGCCTTGATGAAAAGTCCCCAAGTGTAAGGCCCCCAGTGGTGACTTTCCTTGCTATATGTGGACAGCAAGAACCCAGGGTAGAAAGGCTCTGTGGGCAGAATCTGGGGAAGGCATGACATGAGAACACAGAAGGCTGGTTGGTGGTGGAGAAGCTGCCAACAGAAGAGGACCAGCTTTCCGGGGCACGGGGAAGCCGCTCAGCCCCTCAGCGCCAGAGGTGCCGGAGGAGAGAGCCCGGATGTCTGAGGTAGAAAGGCCTAGTCAACCAGAAAGTAGCATGGAGCGGGCTGTGCCTCTATCTGACACTCTCCAGGTCAGGCTAGGAGAATGACAAAGGCTGGCCCTAGGACTACGAGGCCAGAAGCCCTGGCTTCAGTCATGGATGGATCCTGAAAGCTTTGTGGAGGCGTAGCTGTGCTGAGTCTCAGGCTCCCAATGAGGAGCTTCCAAGAGACAATGAAATATATCTAGCCGTGTGTGTGTGTGTGTGTGTGTGTGTGTGTGTGTGTGTGTGTATAAGTGTGTACAAATGCATACATCTAGGTTTGTACGCATGTGTACATTTTTGTTGACACACACAGCTATGGGGCGACTGCAGGGTCAATGAGATTGTGAACTGAGTCTGAAGGGGTTTTACAACTGCTGGTGTTCTGAGTATTTATGTCCTAAAATCATACAGTCATGAAGGTGTCCTCTGCTTGAAAGTAGAAGGGGCTACACGGTCTCATGGCCAAAGGCTGGACTTCTGGATGCACGGTTTTGCAGCATAGGCCTCAGTTCCTTGGCAAGCAGCTGTGGAAAATTTCCCTGGCCTTCTCCAGGCCTGACTCCAGCCCTGAGACCCTGGGTCTCTATCTCTGCTCAGTTCCTTGAAGATAAAGCCCATCTCTGGCTGCATGCACCTGACCACACACATCCTCAAGTCTCACCAACACTACACATAAAACCCATCCCGGCTCTGGATTCCACTCCACCTTTTCTCCCCTCTCGTCCAAACTTGTCAAAAGAGGCATCTACTTTCACACTTGCCACTCTCCCAAGCTCTTTGACGTAACTCCGCACGACTGAGTTTCTACTGCTTTTTCCTCTAAAAATGACTTAGAACAAGATCGGTTCCTAAATACTAAATCTGAAACCCCATGGACCTGTCTGACATACTTTCTCTTTTTCCTTCGCAGCTCCAATATTTTGCTCCCTGTGGATCCAAATCTTGGTTCGCGTCCCACTCAACCACTGACCCCTACACGTATAGCCAGCCGCCTGCTCTTTGATATCCCTCTTTGGCTGTCCCACAGGCCTCCAGCTCAAACAACCTGACTTGGGATACCATCCTTCTGAGCTCAGCTAAGGTTAGAGACTTGGGTATTACCCCTGGTCCCTCCCTCTCCATCACCTGACATTCTCTCATCCTGTCAATCAAGTTTTTATCCTTTCCATCCTTCTAACCACTTCTTATTACAGCTTCCTCTCATTGTTTCTTGCTTGAATGAATAGAGAAGGACAAAATTAAAGGCCAAAAAATTAGCACACTTTTCATTCTTCAAAATCATTCTCTGTGTCTACACAACCGTCCAGTGACTTAACACACAAAGATGGCCTCCTAAAAACACTTGAGTGTCTTCCCACTGCCTAGGAGACAGATGGCCAGTTCCTCCACAGTCATAAGGAGCCAACCATGTTGGGGGCCTCCTACCAACCTCTGATTCACGCTGGAAACTTTAAGAACGCCAACTGAGATTCTGTGCATATTCCGTGCTGTTTCGTGTCCTGGGGTTTTGGCTGATGCTACTATCTCTGTGTACATCCTCGCCCTCTTGGGACCACCTCAAAACATCCAAACCCCCACCTCTGGCTTTTCATTTGCCAATGAAGAGTGCAATCATTTGCCTATTTATTCTCAGGTCCATTCTCTCAGAAACAACTGTATTTCTTAAGCTCTCTGCCAGCTGACTGGCTTCCTGGTAGGTCTGGCCAAGGGCAGGCTTGGGCAGAAGATTAGAGGGTAGAGAGGAGGACTTGGTAAGTGTCTGTCTGTCTCTCTCTCTCTCTCTCACACACACACACGCACACACTTGTCCTGCTACAGGCAGTATCTCCCACATGTCATCAGCTCCTACAAGGCAGGGATTATTAGCACCATTCGCATTCTCACTTGTGCTAGAAGGCACAGTCACCCTAACTTGAAGGTGATAACAGACCTCCTTCTTTTGCCCTTACAGCCCAAGGAGTGGTCGTGGCTTCTCTGTCTTTTGCTGATCTCAGGACAGCTTTATCTTGCTTAGTGTAGCTGCCCCCTCAAATAATGTAATGCTTAAAATATAAATACAATCATACCTTTAGAGCATTGTATTGCCCGAAACAATTATAGAATAGAAAACCTGTCTGACAAGCACACTTAAAGGTCGTCTTAAGAAAAACAAGCACTGGCTGGGGGTCTCTGGGGAGAGGAAAGATGTACGTCCTGGAAGCTGGGCAACCAGGGGAATCGCCGAGAACACTGTTCCCTGGCCCCCTGGGTGGAACACCACACGCCCTGGGTGGAACACCACCTGCTTCAATTTTGATGTTATCCCCTCTGTCTCACGGGTTCACCTATGCTAGTTGCTTGCTATGTAATGGCATCTTCCATTGTTAGATCTCGTCGTGCTTGCTCAGATCATTTATCCTCATTGATTCATAAAGCACTTGTGATTGTGTAGATTGTACCTACAAGTAAATCATTACTAAAGATCAACATGTTATGTTAGAATCCTAAAGGGCACTGTGTTATTTCTCTTCATGATTGTATCAACTAATCGTTGTCTTCCCCTCAATAAACACGAGACTGAGGGGTTGTTCGGGGCGGCAGTTGTCTCAACTGTCGTCCCCTGCTCCCATTCTCTTTTACAGCTGACTTGTCTGTGCCTCATTCTTCTCTCGTGCGCCGTTGAGAAGCGGCTCTTAGTTTAGTGTTTCAGCTCTTCCAGCAATGAAGTAACTGATGCCCTATTTTGGAAAATCTACAGTGGTTTCTATTTGTTGTTTGACCGATTCACTGTGTTTACCCCTTAAGCAAACATACTTTGAAAGACTTACGTTGGGGGTGACTTGGGAAGTAACTCCTAAGGAAGTGTCCAAGTCTACACCTGACCTCAAGTTTAGAGTTCCTCCCTGCCTTTTCCTCTGTGCAAAATTCCTGAGCAAATTACATTCAGTGTATGTATATAACTTAATATTATTATCTGCTCATATATCTGTCTCCTTCATGATGAGATCCTTTGTCTTGTCCACCATAAGCCACAGTGCTCAGCACATACTGTGGCATATGGAAGGCACTCAAGAATTTATTGAATGAATAAAAAAGTCCACTGAATAAAGCAGTGAAACCAAACAGGGATATTTTTATAAGAAGCTAACTTTAGTTTAGCCACAGAAGGCATACAAAATTTTCTGTACCAGTATTGCAGAAAGTCTTACCACAAAACAAATCATAGTTTAATATAGTTAAAATAAATATAGGGCATTATTGCATTTTGGGCAAGGGGATGTATCATAAAATCAAAGTCATTATTCCAAAAAACTTAGGGTTCATGGTTTGAAATAGTTTACAGAGAGACTTGGGGAAAGTAAGAAAAAGATGGAGATTTGACAATAGTGAACATACCAAACAAGGCTGACCAAGGGTCAGGGGAGGGCAACAAAGCGGGTAGGAATCAAAGGGGGAAAAAGTCACCAGTAAGAATGACCAGTTCTGAGAATCATTTTAAGTTCAAACTCTAGTCTTATCCAAATGTTTTACATGTACCTCTTTTTACTACTATTCTCTTTGGTGTTTCCTTTCATTGGTGAATACCACTGAAAACTATTATTTTTAAAATTACTGAATAGAAGGCAACTTCCTCAACTTAACAATATTTATAAAACTCTGCATAAAGCAACGATATCCTCTCTCACCATTACTTCTCAACATTGTTCTGCAAGTCTTACCTAATGCAACTAGACAAAGGAAATAAAAGTTATGCAGACTGGAAAGAAAGAAAACTGTTTTTGTTTACAAGTGGCATGACTGCCTATTTAGAAAATCTGAAAGAATTGACAGAAAACTCCTGGAATAAGCAGTTGTAGCAAGGTTGCAGGATATAAGGTTAATATGTTACATACATACCAGCAATGAACAAATGGAATTTGAAATTAAAAGGACAATATTACTTACATAACACCCCTAAAATGAAATACTTAGATATAAATCTAATAATGTATGGGGTGCCTGGGTGGCTCAGTCGCTTAAGTAGCTGCCTTTAGCTCAGGTCATGACCCCAGGGTCCTGGGATCGAGACCATGTCGGGCTCCCTGCTCAGTGGGGAGTCTGCTTCTGCCTCTCCCTCTGCCCCTCCCCCTGCTTGTGCTCTCTCACTTGCTCACTCTCTCAAATAAATACAATTTTAAAAAAATTTAAAATCTAATAAAGTATGTACAACATCTATTTAAGGAAAACTACAAAATACTAATGAACAAAATTAAAGAAGAACTACATAAATGGACATATAGTCCATATTCATGGATAGGAAGACTCAATATGGTCAAGATGTCAGTTCTTCCCAACTTCATCTACAGATTCTATGCAACCACAAACAAAATTCCAACAAGTTATTTTGTGGGTAATAACAAACTAATTCTAAAATCTATGTGGAGAGGCGAAAGACCCAGAATAGCCAATGTAACATTGAAGGAGAAGAACAAAGTTGGAGGGCTGACACTACTTGACTTCAAGACTTATTATTAAGCTATAGCAATCATGACAGTGAGGTATTGGCAAAAAGAATATATAGATCAACAGAACAGAATAGGGAGCCCAGGAATAGGCCCACATAAATATAGTTAATTAATCTTTGACAAAGAAGAAAGGCAACAATGAATCAAAGGTAGCCTTTTCAATAAACAGTGCTGGAGCAACTGGACATCACATGCAAAAAAATTAATCTACATACAAACCTTACCCTTCATAAAAGTTAATTCAAACTGGATCATAGTAAATGTAAAATGCAAAACTATGAAACTCCTAGAAGGTAACATAGGGGAAATCCTAGATAACCTTGGGTATGGTGATATTTTTAGCTAAGACATCAAAGGCACAATTCATAAAAGAGATCATTGATAAACTGGACTTCATTAAAATTAAATACTTCTGTTCTGTGAAAGGCTGTTTCCAGAGAATGATAAGACAAGCCCCACACTGGAAGAGAATATTTGTGCAAGATACGTCTGATAAAGCACTGCTATCCAAAATGCCAAAGCACTCTTGAAACTCAACATTACAAAAAGTAAACAACTAATTAAAAAATGGACCAAAGATCTTTAAAGACATCTCACCAAAGAAGATATACAGATGGCAAGTAAGCATAAGAAAAAATGCAAGTAAGCATGCAAGTAAGCAAGTATGCAAGTAAGCATAAGAAAAAATATCATATGGTATCAGGAAAATGACATTCAAATAATGATGAGATACCTCCATGCACATACTAGAATGGCGTAAATCCAGAACACTGACAATGTCAAATGCTGGTGAGGATATAGAGCAACAGGAACTTTCATTCACTGGTGGTGGGAATGCAAAATGGTACAGCCCTATTGGAAGACAGTTTGGCAGTATGTTACAAAACTAAGCATATTCTTACCATGAGATCCAGCAATCGTGCTCCTTGATATTTACCCACAGAAGTGGAAAACAATGTCCATGTAAAAAACTGCTTGGGGATATTTATAGCAGCTTTACTCATAATTCCAAAACTTGGAAGGAATGAAGATGTCCTTCAGTAGGTGAATGGATAAATAAGCTGGGGTACATCCAGATAATGGAAAATAATTCAGCACTAAAAACAAATGAGCTATGAAGTCATCAGAGGACATGGAGGAACTTTAAATGCATAGTACTAAATGAAAGAAGCCAATTGGCAAGTCCATATACTGTATGATCCTAACCATTTGACATGATGAAAAAGGCAAAACTATAAAAAATTTAGTGGTTGCCAGGGGTGTGAGGTACGGGGGGAGGGATGAGTGGTCAGAACACAGAAGATTTATAAAGCAGTGAAAACAGTCTGTATGATTCTATAATTGTGGATACATGTCATTATACAACACCAAGAGTGTAAGATAAAAACCATGGATTTTGGATACTTATGATGCGTCAATGTAGGTTCAACAGTTGTAATAAATGTACCACTCTGGTGGGGGATGTTGGTAATGGGGGAAGCTAGGCATGTATGGGGGCAGGGTGTACACAGGAAATCTGTCTAGATTCCTGTCAATTTTGCTGCAAGCCTAAAACTTTTCTAAAAAAATTAAAAAGTACTTAGAAAAATAGTGATTACCTAGCACAATCTTATCAGCTTACAAATTAAGGAAATTACATCTAAAAGGAACCAGTGATTGGCTTAAGGCCGGACAACTTCCTAATGGTGTGTTAGGAAGAGAGAACGCATCTCCTGAGTTGTTCTGCCTCCTGCATATTTTGAATTTATTGAAAATTAAATAAATAAATAAAGTAATACAAATAAATGAAATAAAATTAGTGGGAAAAATTTATTTTCTGACATTAAAGCAACGTAACCTAAAGTTGGTTGCTCCCCACATGTTCACACCAAAGCACCTAGTCCGAATGACTTCATTCATTCGTGAGACATCCATCAACACAGGGGGTCCCATTCTCCTTACAAGCAGGCAGGGGTCATGTTCATACAAATAATACATGTTTTGAATACAATATTTTAGACTGTGCATCAAAAGTCTCACATCTACATCAATACCTGAGTAAGAAGTTGAATACAGATGCTTACTTTTTTAGATACATTTTATGTAGTGTTTCCTTAGGAAAATTTTCAGCTTCAAACCATTTTAAATTAATCAAGAAACATTCTTTAACTCCTCATCAGTTTCCAGTACTGTTCTAGGTGTTATGGAAAATTGGGCTTTTGTTTTCTTCATTCCTTTTCCTTCTATACCTAAATCATGTTGGGATTCTCAATTTCAATGTCCGTGTTTCCTTCTAGTTCTACACCCAATTTCCCTTTTCCTGGGCCTGACTCTTTCAGGTGAGGTACGTCAAAGGGAGCTAATTTCAACTACCGGGGTCCCGACCAATCTCAGCCACCTTCCACAGGGTCTCAGGAAGAGCTCTGTCACTTCCAACCAAGACCCTTGCAGGAAGCAACGCCACCTGGTAGAACAGACAAGACGACAGGGGACTAATGGGATTGCTCACATTCTGTGCAACCAAGTCAGTGAAACTAATCACAGAAACCGTGATACCTGGAAATGCAATGTTTTAATCAGAGATTCCTTCCCTCTTAGACACATCTTTTGTCTGGATCTCAAACCCTTGTTGAGCTTTTCAAACTCTCCCCTCCCCAAGGTGCAGCTAGCTGGAGCATGTCCAGCTGCACGATGTAATTCATTTGCATGTGTTCGCTGTAACATTGTTAGAGGAGGGAGACATTGCCAAGGCCACTGAGTATGGTTCACGCTCCGTTCCCCCTCAGTTGGACCTCTGCTTCATTCGTCAAACTCTAATTGAGTCCTTGGCTCACCGGCATGTCGCTGAGCTTAACAAAGGAAAAACCTGGCTCTCCACCATTACTCTTTCCATTTGCTCCATTTCTGGGGTCCAAAAACACCAGATTCCTGAATTTCCAACACCACCACCCTACAGTAGTGATCCGCACTGGTATATCTCTATACCTCAGTGGGCAACTTCCATATTCACCCCATACTCTTGTTACATTTCTACTTCATCACCCAAGGTTCACAGGCTTTTAAGTGATGGGGACTCAGTGTCTTTATCTTTATATAACCACATTTGACCTTTGGGGATACTGTGAAGATTCAATGAGATCATGCAGGTCAAGTCCTTAGAATAGTACTCAGTAGATGTTAGTTGAAGCTGTTTTTATTTTTATTCTCAGTATAGATCAACTACATATCTCCAGTGATAAGTACAATTACTCAGTGCATCAAGATCAGTGATTATTTGGAAATCAGGATTCTGCAGCTGGAATTCAGAACATTCACACATTTCTTGGCTATTTTTAGTTGTCCCCAAACTGCATCTATTCTCCAGTAGTAGATTACGAAGGTCATTAAAAAAAAATCATTACAGACTAGTTTTATAGACGGTTAAAAGTTGATTGTGCTGATACAGGGCTAAGGAAGCAAGACAGATCTTTCCCCCTTTTTCTACGTCTGGGCTGTCTTTAGGAACTGATTATGTGGAAGCAGAAGATCAAATGGTACCGATGGAAAAGCTGTTCTGGAAAACCCAGGGGCCAGCATGAGTAAACATGCTGAAAAAGATCCTGCTGGGGACCTTTAGGTCAGTGATACAGCTCTTCTTCATCAAGGGGGACAATCGTGCCACACAGGGAGGCTTGGTCATCCAACCTCCCACAGTTTCCGGGGTGTGCAGTGATACAAAAGTCATCTGAACATGAAAATAGTCATGAACTGACCGTTTTGAAACACTCCCCCTGCTCAAGTGTCCCTCCTCTGCTTAGAAGTAGCAAGGCTCTCTGTCCATTAAATCAACATCTTTCGAAGTCGATCCTGCCTGGCTATGGGTTGTTTCAAAACACACCCCCTCCCCGCCCCCCAACAGTGCAAAACAGACACAGCGTAAGTGGATTGGAAGTAAAACTGCAAAGCTTACAAAGGATGCTGCATTCTTGAAATCAGAAACAGGGATGCTGAGGAACTCTTTGAAATATATATCAGGTCACTAGAGAAGCTGAAGCCGTGAGTAATTTCAGAAATACGTCAGCAAGGACAGTGGTCTAATAGATGTTTCACAAGAGAATGAGCTGACTATCAAATGATAAAGAGAAGCTGTGGGCCAGTTGGTGAAGCCCAAGGACTCTCTCTCTCTCTCTTTTTTTTTCCGTAAAAATGACCATTGCTATATACTGCAAAGCCAAACACAAAATGATGGATGTCATGTTATATGAATGCATTGTTGAAAGACTTGACTGCCAATTCATTCAAAGTTCTAACCTAAATCTCATTAATTTTGTTGGTTTGGTTTACTTTTTACGAGGAAGACATGTTCCAGTGTTCAGTGACTTCACTTTAAGGGTCTTTTATTCCATTCCCCGACTACTCTCAGATAATGAGGAGCTCTGGTACAAATAATCATACTTTTTTTTTTTTTTTTCCATGGAGCATACTTGGAGACATTACAAAATAAAAGTTAAGTGCTAAGTGAATGCAATCCAAAAACATAGCTCTCCTCTCCAAGAAGAGTTCCAGCTAATGAATTTCATGAAGCTGAAGAGATAGTACTGTTTTCCAAGCAATTAATCACGTGCCGGGCCCTTCACACGGCTGACTTCTAACGCTTTGAACAACTTGGCAAAGCTGGTGTAAGCATCCCCATTTTAGAGACGGGAAAACAGACATGAGTGAAGCGACCGTCATTAGCTCACAGTGCAAGTGACTGGAGGAGAAAGCATTACAATCCCCATGGAACAAGAGCCCAAGACTATTCCTCGTCAGGCTAAGGAGACAATAGATTCGGTGCAGGACGCTGGAGTTGGTGGGAACCAGAGCCGTTTCCAGTTCAGTCGCTAATACAACCCTATTCGTTACCAGCCGCCAATAAAGAGAGAAACTGAAATGTCGTTTCGAGAAGAAAGAAGACGCACGAGTCCAAGGTGGTTCCAGGCATTCGGTACAATAGGTGGGGCTAGAGACATGTGAAGCACTTCCAAGCATTCTTACGTACCTGCCTGTTGTGGGATATTCTTCTGAGGAGAGAGGCTGGCTATGTTACTAAATATTCGGGGCCCAGGGAGCCAAAAGCAATTCTGACATCAAAGTGTTAAAATCCAAAAAGAACTTTGAGAAGGTGGTTACAGGTGCTCCCGGGAACAATGTTTCCCCACTTTGGCATGAAAGAGCCTGACCACAAGGGCAAACAGTCAACCCTGTCTGCATATCGGATAGGTTGTTTAAGCTGTAGCATGTTCCATACATAGGATCCTTGCAGCAGGCATGCCCCTCCTCTCGAGGAGTTGAAGAGAATATTCTCTGTGGCCAGTAACGCATGTCAGAGACCATATCTTTATCTCTAAGCCTACAGATTCAGGCTGCTTAGCACTCAGCTTTTAAAGGCATTTTATCCTTTACCTTCTCCAATAAAAATGAAATTAATACAACTTTCCACCAATAGCTATTCTATTTCTCTTGTAAGGTCTTATTAAATTAAAGTATTCACTAACTCATTAGGTTTTCTGGAGAAAGAAAGGCCCAGTAGATCTGCAAAGTGTTTTTGTTTTATTCAGGATCTCAACATCTGATGTTGTTACTCAGGACACCGGAACCTTCGACATGAAACTTGCTCAAAAATTTAAAAGTTCTGACATTATTTTGATAGTTCAGACCTAATAAATTTCTGGTTATCTAGGCTTCAGAACATGATTTACTAAATTGTTGTGCTCTTAAATAATTTCTCTGTCTTATTGTAAAAATGACAAAAATTGTTTTTGAACCCATCCTTATTTGAAAATAATTTTCATGTCTACTACATGGAACGATTTCCTATCTAGACAATTGTATATTAAGATATATTTTTAAAACCTTCTGTGAAGTATATTTAAGGGTTTTGGATAAGTTTTAAAACATTAAATGATAAGAAAATCTTAAAAAGCCAAGAATCAAACTTATTTTTTCCCTGGATGTGATTTGTTATGAGGAAGACACAAATTCTTAGCCCTGGATTATCTTACTTCTTCTTACATATATTCAGAAGTTTCTCTGAGTTCAAAAGTTCACAGCAACAAATTACAGGAGTCTTAGCTCTGAAGCAAGCCAGTGAAGGTGCTGCTCTTAATCAGCACTCAACTACACTACCTAGTCTCCCCAGTCCAGTCTGACACAAACAGTGGCAAATCCATACCCTGTCAAGACGCTTTCAAAAAGGTAAATTCAGAAAAATTACACAAATAACCTAGAGGTACGCACATTCCAGATTTCTAACTTTGGGGAACTGGAGCCCTGGTAAGAGAAAAAAAAAAAAAAAAAAAAAAAATGTGCATACATCCGGGAGGTAAAGGGAGGAAAATGGTTTATTGTGCTGAAAAGAGATGAGGAAAACTATGCTTTTCTCCCTGAAGTCATGTCTTTATTTGTGGAGTTGGAGTCCCCGAAGTGAGGCTCCAAGGAGGTTGGGTGAAACATGATCAACAGGGGGGTATTAAAAGGGATTCCATAAGATGGTTAAATGGTCCCCCTGAAGAAACACATTTTAATTATTTTAATCCTGAAATTTAAGTCGGTTTAGGGGTATGGAAGGATTGGAGACATGAAGATCTCTCTCCCTGAAAAATATAAGGCTCTTCCCCTTCCTTCGTTCCTTCGTTCCTTCTACTCTTATCTACTGAGCACAAAGGACGGGACACAGCCATCGGGCATTCAACAGAAGCAGCCAGCTAGGCTTGGCGCCCTCAGGGAACTCGTATTTCAATGCAGTGCCACCCAACAGAACTTTCTGTAGTTGTGGGAATGTTCTTTATCTGCATTTCCTGATAGCGTGACTATGGAGCCTGCGTCAGGAGGCTAGTGCAACTGAGAAACTTCATTTTAAATTTTATTTCATTTCCAATGCTTACATTTAAACTTAAATGGCCACATGTGGCTGGTGGCTACACCATATGAGACAGCAATGTTCCAATGGATTAATCAGACATTAAACAAGTACATAAAGTAGACAAAATCTTTTCAGGTTTGGATAAGGGCAATAAAAAAAAAAAAACAACTGCAGGCCGAGGGTGACTGTGGGAAGGCTGGGCTCTTTTAATTCTGGTGGGTTGAGAAAGGTCTCTTTCTGCATGACAAAGGGCAGCGAGCCACACAAAACATGGGGGAAGAGGATTATAAAGCAGAGGGAATGGAAAAGGCAAAGAGCCTGAGGTGACAGGGACCTTCGAGGAGATACAGCAAGAAGGCCAGCATGGAGGACAGGGGGAGCGAGTCTGAGAGGACGGAGTCGGAGAGGCAGGCTGAGGTGTGGGCACGCAGGGCAGGGCCCCCAGCCCACACAAAGGGGTCTGGAGTTTCCTCTGATGTGGAAGGAAGCCAGGGATCAGGTTCAAATGGGAGAGTACCATGAGCTGATTTATGTTCAGAAAGATCAGACACGTGGCTGGCTGGAGACCAGACTGCCAGAGTGGAAGGGTAGACACAGTGGTCGGCTAAGCAGGAACCCGGTAGTTGGGTCCCATGCTCCCGTGGCTTGTCTGGCGCCATGCCAGGCCCAGACCCAGACTGCATGGTAAGGCTGGAGCCAACAGGCCTTGGCTTGGTGATGGACGCGTGTGTCTATACTCTTTGTCTGTGTTAATGTCCTTCATGTAGAAGATGAAGTATATAGCCACAGGATATGTGGATGTGAGGAAGAAAGGGGAGATGGAGAAGGAGGATTCCCAAGTTAGCTGTAAAGCTTATCCCAGCATCACCAAACTCTGAGGAGGGAATGACCTTTGAGCCCTGGACAGCAGGAGAAAAATCTTGGATCTTCCAAGATCTAGTCAAACTAGAAAAGCCCATATTGGTAATGTGAGGAAGGCTTTGTGTGTGTGTCTGTGTATATGAATAATATTTTAGGTAAAGTACACCCAATTACTTCAGTCTGATCAAAAAGAACTTCTTTAACGTTAGGCATATAAACTGTGTAATAATCTTTTAAAAAGGAAGCCAACTTGTACAATGTTCTACTGTTGCCAAAATACACTTTGGCATAGTATTAAATATAATCTCTATGTATTCAAGCATGCATAAATGCCACCTACCTTCAAAAGCAGTTATCGGAAACCATAATCAAATGCTATCTAGTAGCAGGGGGGGGTCCGGACCGCTGAAATCTCTCCGTTACGTGTGTTCTTTTCAGGTGCTGACAAGAGACGTGGCCACTGGTGTGTTATGCACAGAAAAGCCCCTTAGGGGCTTCACAGTCACCACATGGAGGCATTTAGCTTAAATTCAACTCCACGGAGAAATGGGGGAAGAAAGCAAAGAAACTGACCTAGTGTAGGAAATTCCACTCTCTGTTCCTTTCCGTGAGTCTAGTTCTGATAATGAACAAGAGAGTCAAGACAGGAAATTAGCTGTCCCACCCATTGACATGGTTCCCATGCATTTCATGGTGTGGGGAATCTTACCATGCTGGGTGCTTTTCTAGGGTAACTTTTTCCTAGAGCGTGGTTGTACCTCATTGGACGCTCAAACAAAGCGCCGGGCTTATGGGAAGGTGGATTTCATGGACAATTTAATGGGCATTCAAGGGTCATTTTCACTAGACATAATTTTGGCCTTGTGCACTGGGTGTATAACCTAATCACTTTAGAGAAAGCGGATTCGCTGTGTACCATGATCGGCACAGACTTGCTTCAACTTTTCTCAGAAGGAAGATCATGAAAGATCGTCTATTACCGTCTTGCAGTTCGAATCAATTTGAAAATCCATCTCTCTCAAGAATTTTTGGAGGAAGTCATCCTCTACATGAAGGATGTTAACACAAACAAGAAAATATAGACATCTTTCCTATTAAATGTGTGGCCTCAGAAACATAGTTTTAAATCTAAATTGAATTTGTTGTGTGTTTATTTTAATAACCCGTGGCGAATTAACAGGATAGTCTTTGCCTGGAATTTGCTTACCTTTCTAGAAATGTCTACGGTATGAGGCGAAACTTGTGAACAAAGAACATATGCACCCCCTCACACCACAAACTTTTATTCTGCGAAAGATTATATGATCTCAAAACCTAAACATTCTTTTGGAACATAAAGCCAGAATTTATATCCTGGCACTTGAAGATTTGGGAGTGATGCCTAGAAAAACAAACATGTTTTCTTTAATTAGTCCTAAAGGAAAAGAAATACAACTGGAAATTAATATTGTCGGTTTAAACCTCAATAGAAAACATGGCTCATAAACCGAAGGAAATCTGAATTTGTCCTAGGCTTTAATCTGAATCAAAAAAGTATAAAAATAAATAAAAGGCCAGTTGATCTATTTTAAAAGGGATGTTTCATTTACTGGTTTTGATTAGTTTGTGTTTTTGCTCATGTTTAAACTCCTACTAGGCTGATCATTGAAAATATCATCTAACCCAAGTCACATAATATTAACATGATTACTTCACTGTATATCTGCTCCAAGACAATCAGCCCAGTCAGGGAAGCTTTCTTTTCGATTGCTTTTGCTGAAAAGTTGCATCGACATCCCAAACCAGTTAATTCTTTCCATGGGGCTTTAAGCCTCATTGACATGCAGATGAGAGCCTGCTCAAATGAAGAGCCTGGGAGCCAAGTGATGTGAGGGAGTTTATCCACCCAGAAATAATGGTGACTCCAGTGGGCAAGCCCAGAGGCGGGGCGAGAGGGCTCTCAGCACAGCCGCTGTGGAAGACCAGTGTCTCTTGTAAAGAGTTCACTACTCTTGAATTCTTGAAACAGCCTTCCTCGAACACCATGAAACAGGCAGCAAGTAGAAGTGGGAAAGAAGTTCTAGTCTGAGCCTTAGGAAAAGGAAATGTCCCGTTTTCTGAAGTAGGAAAATTAATGTGAGTCAAGAAGGGCAAACTCAAACATCTACTTGGGTGGGCCAGGTCAAGCAATGGGGTCAGCTGGAAACTGAATTCTAAACTCTGTGAGGGCAGGGTCTGGCTGGGTCAGTCTGGTTCCCAAGTATATCCCAGCATCCCAGCCCATACCTGGGGCATGGTCTGTGTTCTATATATGTACTGAATGAGTTAATAAATGTTCTCAGCAAGTAGCTGAATAATCCGGTCGACTTAAAGTCTCTGGGGGAATGCTTCTTCCCTCAGTTCTACAATGGGGTGGGTAGGTTACACCAGTGATTTTCACCCTGGCTCACCCTAACGTGACCCCCATTTGAGTCCCCCATACTGTCCCTGCTTTAACTACAGCAGCCATTTCTACCCCCCCTCACCCCCAGATTATATGAGTGTTAGGATTATTTTAAGCTTTTGTTGTAAAGTACACACATTCTAATTGTAAGGTTAATGAATCTTCACAAACTGAAGCTCTCTCCTTGTCCCCTTTCAGTCATTGCTCCCTCCCGACCCCAGGTAACCGTGCTCCTGAATTCCCACGCAATCAGGTGGGTGGCCTCGTTAACTTTACATAAATGGAATCACACAGTATTCTGGCTTCTTTTGCTCAACATAATGTTTAGAAAACTCATCCACACTGTTGTATGTAACTGTTCATTCCTTCTAGCTCTAAAATTCTACTGATGCTAATTACTAACCCAATATACAAGAAAAATAACTTCTGAAAACATCTAGGGCAATACAACAGTCATAAAAAGAGCTATAAGCAGAGCCAAGGCGATGAATCTTTGTTGACGTGTATTAAAGGCCTGTCCATGGAGATGGGCTTCTGTATCCACTAGGAACGAGCAACCGGAATCAGCTGACGATTCCAGAACTGTGCTCGATAAAGATCCCGACAGTCCACGGTTCTAACCGATTGCTCAGTTACGGCCACGGCTCATCAGCCAAAGTTAACCACGTTATTTATTCATAAAGTGGGGTGATTTTGAGTAGTCCGTAACTTATTTGCACGAAGAGAACAGAAGGAAGTATTTGTTGGAAGGATGGACTAAAACCCTCTTTTCAAGGAACCCAAAGTTGTCTTATGTTCTGTCATCTGCCCATAGTGATTTTTCTTCTTGTCTTCTCCCTGTGAGGACTAAAAAACTTGAATTCTTTTTTTTTTTTTTTTAACAAGGTTCAGAGTGGGCAAGAGAAAGCTATGTGGAGAGAGGGAGGAAGAGACAGAACACAAAGAATTTATGGGGCAGGAAAACTAGTCTGTATGATACTGTAAAGGTGGATTTATGTCATTATCCACTTGTCAAAACCCATGAGCTGTACATACCAAGAGCGAGTAAGGACTTTGGGTACAAATGAGATGCAAACGTAGGGTCACCAATTGTACCAAACGTTCTACTCTGTGGGGGATGCTGATAATAGGTAAGTCCATGCATATTGGGGGCAACAAGTATTTGGGAAATCTCTGTACCTTCCTCTCGATTTTGCTGTCTATCTATAACTGTTTTAAAAAATCATGTCTATAAAAATATGCAAAGTGGGGGAATTGACAAATATCCAGGAACTTTCCATGAAAGCGTAAAATTCAGAAATATTTATATTAAAAACAATTTATCTATGCAGTTATAACACAGGGAAGGCTGAGAGGCTGTTCTTGCTACACAGCTCCTCCCATGAACTTTTACAATAGTGACATTTCAAACAAAACTCATTATTTCTAGTACTTCCCTTTTATAAGATGAAAGTATATATCTTTGTGATAGTTCCCATGAATATGAAATCTCCAAAGTTGTTCTAGGTATAAAAGATATCTTGGCAATTTATTTACTTTTCTGTATTTAAAATCTGAACTGGGGAAGGCAAAATTCAAAAAGTTCTCAAAGGAAATGTACACCTTTCATTAAGATAGGATCAGGGGTGACTTTCCAGTAATATTTGGTTCCTTAATCTAAGTAACAAGAAATATTTAAAAGTAATCAAACACGATAAATAAAATTAAAAAGAAACTTAGCTCTTTCAAAAGTGAGAAATTTGTCTTTTATTTTCCTTAAATGATCAGATGTAGTAAGGTCAAAATAAAGCACTTCTTAGAGAAAAAGAATTTTTGATATGTAGGAAAATCACAAAGAAAGCGAAGAATAATCTTTGATTTTGTAAACGAGCATATTAATTAATAAACCCAGGAAACAAGACATCAGAATTGAGAAAACTTGTCTAAAGTTTAAATGAATCTCTGAATCTTTGTTTTCAGACTTAGATATTATAAACCAGGGTAAATAATATTTACTTTTCAACTTTCGTCTCTCATTAGAATAGGATTCCATGAGGTCAAATCTTATCTTAAAATAATAGTGTATATTGTTTATATTAATATGCAATGTATTAATATCAAATAACTAGATTTTTAAAAGCTATCTGAAATTTTAAAGAGGTTAAAAATATTTTTTTAAAAACCTCCAAAAACCTCTTTTGTGGTGAGGAACTATTTTTCCACCTCCATAGAGAACCATGAAGAAAGGTTTCTACTCTTTATTGTACAAGAGACTCTTACAAATCAAAAAACTGTTGGAATCCCATATTTTCAATTTGTCCTTCAGGAAGAGAAGTAGAAAATCAGAGAAGTAATCAGAGAAGATAGCTTAGCCAAAAAAGTAGATTTTAACCCTATTAAAGAGAGCCCAGGAGAAACTTCAATATTTTAAAAAGAAACTATTAAATCTTGGACATTTTTTAAGAGAAGGCTTAATAAAAACATATAGTTTTTTAAAAAACCAGGGAAACTGTGTAAAGACCTTTGAGATTTTCCTACAGGCAGTGGTGTCATTCTTGATGACAAGGTAGAAGTGATATACAAGGACTCATTTTTCTGGGAGGGTTTGAATGAAATCCAATAAAAGGAGCAGAGACAAGATAACGAGGGAGTTTCACGGAAAATACAAGATGTACCAATTTAATATGTTTCTGAAAACATCATTAACAAACAATGAGCATCCAAGATTTTGAAAATTGCACTTTGCCAATCGTTCGTAAGCCTTGTTGCTTCCAACACAACCATTAGATGAATCAGACGTGGCCTGCCTCCGGGAGGGTATCAGTGGGTGAGATCACAGTGTCTTGCTTTTTGGGAAACAAGAGGTCATCCTCACTGACAGACCCTTCTTTCCGAGCAAGGCAATCATCTGGTCTCCTGGTATGCAGCCAACATATTGTATACAAACTCTTTTGGTTCGAGCTAGGGTTGGCCAAGTTTGCTAAGCAGCCAGCCTTTCTCGACTCAGTCAGTACAAACATCCCAGTTATAGCTAGGTCCGAACACAGACAGAAGACGTTGCATACCGCTGATCAGTGCCCTTTGTTCAGGCCCGTCTGGGTCCTAATGACATTCAGTGCGAAACAGAAAAAGCTGCTTACTGGTTATGCGAAGTACAAAAACACTACGGAAGAAAGAGTATGTCTTTCATGGGTTCACAGTGTCAATTAACCTCCGGAATCAAAAAGCACATCTATTAATGGGAGAAAAGAAGACACAAAACGAGTAGAGAAGATACCACAAAACAGAATTTAGGCAGGGTAACAAAACATGCAAAAGGGTTGACACTACATATGCAAGAAAACACAAAAGTGAATATGCTGAATCAGTAGAAAAATGTTGGAGCCATAGCACGGGGAGTAAAATAAGATCTGGATTACTGTAAGTGACGCACCAGACCCTGTAGTTAATGTGTCTAACAAGGCTCTTTAGGATCAAAGAAAGTAAACAGCACTCAACACTATAAGCAAGAACAAATACTGAATGTCTTAGCTATTTCATGATCTCTGGTGTTCTGGCTTCTGTTAAGCTTCAAGAAATCCTTTGGTACCACCCAATCTATTCTCCCTACTTCACCATGGGAGAGCTCATCTCATACCTTCCCTTCATTCCACATTCCCATCTGGGGTCCACCTTTTTGTCACAGAGTGGTCTGGAGACCTGTCTTCTAGCCCCATCATGTGTATTATGTGACCTCCAGGCTTTGTGGTACACACATAAGCACAAAAAAACTAAAATAACATAAATAACTAAATAACTAAATACCCATGCAATTAGGATTGGTCAGTGAAGAGCTGTGAGTCAGAATGTGAGCTAAAATACAGAAAGATGACTTATAAGACCTTCCTAATTATCAACAACGATTCAAGCTGAACTCTAAACCTTATAAACCCTTTGTAAGGCATTATTCTTTGGGCATGAAAGGAATGCACAGATCTAAACTATCAGACCCACTTAATGTACACTGAAGTAAAATAATAGTATGAAAAAATTATGTCATCCCAATTTTTAAAAAAATGTGTTAGCTGGAACTGAATTAAGAAAGAATTTATCTTCCATATTCAAAGGGAACTTACACAATTACTTCTGATATCTCTTTCTTCTAAAACATATAAATCAGCCAACTTATTTATGTATTTACAAGTCTTTCAGCTGGGACAAACCCCTGGATTCAGACATTGCCGATCTTTTTTTTTTTTTTTTTTTTATTTGACGGAGAAAGAGAGAGAGAGGAAGAACAAGCAGGGGGAGTAGCAGGAGAGGGAGAAGCAGGCTCTCTACTGTGCAGGGAGCCCAAGGTGGGGCTTGATCCCAGAACCCTGGGATCTTGACCTGAGCCAAAGACAGACGCTTAACCCACTGAGCCACCCAGGTGCCCCCAGACACTGCCATTCTTAACTTGCTCTAACATGATCAAGAAAATGCATCCTGACACAGAGTAATCTTCTATTATACGTGACCGCAACTTTGAGATGCACCCCCCATTACATCCTTCTCTGTCATTTCCTAATGAGGAACTTAGCGTCTCACTAGTAGGAGCAAATTGGAAAATGTGTGTAGGGAAGAATACAATGCAGTTGATCTTTGTAGAGAACATTCAGCTGATGGTGGTGGAAAGGGCTTTGGACGTTGGGAGATGTTCTACAGGCTGGCCAGGAGGGCTGGGGCAGGCAGATGAGCAAGACAGCCATGGCCAGAGAAGAGTTCCATCGAAAGCATTATGGCTGGATGAAGCATCACAGATTTAGGAAACAGAGGGTACACTGGTGTGGCTAGAGGAAGTTGCATGATGGAATGGCAGAGGAAAGCGGGTGAGAAAAGGTGGAGGTGGGAGGAGTCTCCAGGGGTCCTTCCTGAAGGGTCCTCAATCTCTCAGAAAAAAAGTATGAATGTGATGCTTTCTCCAGAGAGAGCAAACACGGGAGAGAAGACAAACTAAAGAAATAGCTTTCAAAATACAGAAATTAGTTCCCTTGCTTAAGAATATTTCTCTTTCTGGTAAAAAAAAAAAAAAAAAAGGCCTAAGAAGCTCTCATTACTTTTTCAAATTTGACTTGGAATTGTAGGGAAAACCTTAGAAGGTTTCAATGTATTAAAAGAGGTATGAAGGGGGAAAAAAGTCCTATCATACCCTTTCTTTGGTTGTAAAGCTAATTGTTGGAAGTTTTAATACCCACTGATGTCCCCTCGGTGTTACTCACTGGCATCTCCTGGGAAGTTTTCAAAAGAGTTCACCTCAAGCACCGCCCCCCGACAGCAGTTCGGATTTAAATGTTCTGGGAGTGCAGCCAGGCCATCAGGATTTTAAAAGACTCCTCAAGTATTTTTAAAGTGTGACCAGAGTTGAGAACCACTGTGCTAAATTAATATTCTGAGAAGAGACAAAGAAATAATTAGGGTTTTAAAGGCAGGGGTCAGCTAAGGCACATTCTATTCATAATTACTGGTGATGGATAACTCAGAGCCATGGCTCTATGCAGGAGGTTTTCATTATTAGAGGAAAATTGGTAACAGGAAAAGGCCAATGCACTTTTTCAGAGAAATAGTGAAAAAAATCATGCTGGGTTATTATCTTAAATAAATTCATTAAAATTATATCATAAAGAATAAAGCTTTATCTGCTCTTGTGGCTATGAACTGGAGTAAAGACTAAATCAAGGGTTGATCTCTCAGGAGAAATTTTTCTTTTCTTTTCTTTTTTTAAGAAAAAAAGAGCATGGAGCCCAACACGGGGCTTGAACCTATGACCCTGAGATCAAGACCTGAGCTGAGATCAAGAGTTAGATGCCCAACTGAATGAGACACCCGGGCGCCCCTAAAATTTCTCTTTTCTGACAAAATTATACAACAGTTCTGTCTAAATTAGAATTGGATGCAAAGAATTCTCAAAAACATCATTGGTTTTCCTGAGTTCCTCTTATCCCTTCATTTAGAAATTCTCACATGAAACATCTAACTTATGCCGTCATCCATTTCAGTTCTCTCATTTTCAACTGTTCATTGGTATAACTCTGATGGGTCCTCACTTACCAATGGATTTATGTCCATTGATATCCTCATGCTGTTTTCCAATATCAATTTCTTTGAATTAAAGAATATGTAGGGGGTGACTTGTTGACTTGGTCGGTAGAGCATGTGACTCTCAATCTCACGGTTGTAAATTTGAACCCCACGTTGGGTACAGACATTACTTAAAAAAATGAAATCTTTAAAAAAAAATAAATAAACTGGCAATCAATGTGCTTTGATATATGGACTGTACGGGCACTGCATTTTTAGCACTGCATTTTTTGCATTTAATTGTTGTAAGCATCTTATAATCAGCCCAAAACTGATGAAAAGAGACATTAAACTGACATGGTTCTTGAAGGCTATTTTTATAATTAGTTGTTTTTCAGTGAACATTTCCCTCTTAAGACATCTCACCTTGTAGCTGTGCTTGAGGACTGAGACACTGAGGGCTTACCATACCACTTATTCAAGAACATCAAGGTAATGAACAATCATAATTCCCTAGACTAATGTCCCAGAAAGTGAAAGCCAGGTTTATATACAGCTTTTTTTCCTTTAACGAACAAAGATATCTTAACATGAATGAATAAACTTTGTAAATAGTGGGTTTCCATGTTTCACATTTCTTTATGCAACATATGAAATACATGGAAATTTAAAAATTTTCAATTGTATCCCAACTGTTAAAATATTTTGAATGACAGATGTTTGTCCCTTGAAATTTGATACAAGGGAGGGACTCCCAGAAACTTAAAAAAATGTACGTATAATCAATGATTAATATTTGCAGTACTTTACATATGGAAAATCACTTTTAATTTAAGAGGTAAAAACAAATTAGCTATAATTTGGTTTGCTCATTGCACGCTTGGTAATACTGAATATTAAAAGGCTGGGTAAAAAGGAGAAATAGGAAGAGAAACACTTTTACTTTTTATTTTTTGAATAAAAAATGGTATCATGAAGAAAATTAGAATGAATGTTTCCACAATTCAATTTTTCCCTCCCTTAAAGAACTTCACAGTTCAATTTCAGGGCAAAAAAAGCATACAACACTTCTTCTTCTTTTCACAATATTCTACAGATAGAATATTCTACAAACAGAACTGCCTATGGTGCTCATTATTCCAAGGTGTCACTGTGAATGCATTGTTTTAGTTAAAAATGTAATACATGTCTAGAAATTGAGAACTTAGAAGGGAGACAAAGGAAAATTAATATTAATTTTTTTTCTCCGAACCGAGGTATCTCTACACATAGGTTAAAGTACCAACGACTTCCCACTTATCTACTGAAGTGGAATGTATTCTTCCGGCCATGCTTCCGACACCAGCATGCTCTGCACATATGGACACACACACACACACACACACACACACACACACACACACAACTGTTATCTTCACAGTCTGGCCTTGAGCACAGAAGCCTGTCAAGACACAAAGAAGAAATCATTCCCTCAAGCACTCCTACAACCAGGAAAGCAGAGCTGGTAAACAGATGTTCTTTGCGGTCAAGATGCTATGATTGCCACTTTATCCCAGCAAGCTTTAAAAAGCATTTCTCACACAGCCCTTCCAGAAAGCTGTAATATATTATGGATGACAAAGAATTCATAGTCTATCTTTTCAAATAATTTGTGGGTAAAATGAAGAAAGTTAAAGAACACCCGACTTCTTGAAGTTTCTATTGGAGTACTTTTTTCTTTTCCTCTAGCTGCATTAGAACATTACCTCCAATCTAATGATAAAAATGAGCTCGCTCACATCTGGGAATCATTGCTGGAAAGCTTGCCTCAAACTCTGTTCTAATTATTTGGTAATATAGTTAATGTGATTGGAAAAAAAAAACAACCCTACACAATCCATTGACAAGTGCTTTCATTTTATCCATAATTGAACCCATATCATCAGTTTCGCTTACAACCCCACAGTTCAAATACCTTGGTAGTCAATAAAAATGATTACTTGCTGGGTGGCTACTAAAAGGTTTTAAAATTGACTTCTTGGCTTTATATTACCATGGACTGGACATGTTGGAAGGCCTGCAAATAGATCATATCAACCCTACTTTCATTTGCCCAAATTCTAATAAGTTACTAGGAAAGAATGTGAGAATCCTATTACTTAATGGCAAGAAGGAAGAGGTGTATTTAAGTGGCTACTGATTTAGCTGTCCAGGTCATCTCTAATAATTTTACAGCTCTTACACTGTATTAGTCCATGAATCTATGCTTTATAGGAGACAAGATATAGTTGCACTTACTGGTCAAACTGCCTTCTACTTAAACAGAGAGAAAAGAGGAAGTTTCGTTTCAGTTGTGCAATAATCACCGGCTATTCGAGACAAGCTCTATTCTCTCATCTCTAACACTGGAATTCTACTTTTAACCTCATTTAGTGATGTTAATGTACTTATAAAATAAAAAGCCACACAGACCCCATCATGGGATAAATGAAATGCATTTTTGAGTTTTTTTAAAAAAAAGTCTGAGGGGCTGAATTATAAAGACCTACAGAAATGCTACTAGCCAAACCATCCAGTGTAATTCTGCTAGGTCTCCAAAAGTCACAGAAGTATGATCTTGTTGAATCTCTAGCACTTCCAGCAAGGTCTGTGGCTATGGGCTGCCCTAGACGGACTCCAGGAAGAAAATCATTAGGAGGCATGCTTTCCTGGAGGGCAGAGCCAGATCATATCCATTTCGGTATCTCCCATATCACCGATGACGATATCTTGCACCGAGCAGAAACTTAGCATGTCTGTTGAGTGCACATACTTCTAAAATGTTCTGCTATCAGATAGAATTTAAGGCAGATAGAATTTAGATAGAATTTAATGGCAGCTCTCTCATCTCTTTGTTCCCCGTCACCTCCGATCATCTTATTATCATTACAAAACTCTACCAAAAATTCTGACTCCCGGGGTTGAGTAATGTTATAATCCACGAGGGATAAGCCACGGTCACCTGATACCGTAAGTGGAGGATGGGAATAACACTGGACAGAGATCATGAGAGGTCAGGCGTGAGGGATCTGTCGGTAACACATTGTGCGAGACCGGGTGGGTCGACTCCTCTCCGAGGCTCAGCAAATACAGGAAGAGGCAACAAACAGGTACCAAATCCACAGCCCGAGGGTTGCCCTCCTGGATTTGTGGGGACTTCACTTATATCTCAGGAAGCAGATATTGAGAAAGGACAAAAACAAAACAAATCTAGCATTCTTAATAATTCTATCATCCTTTGTTTGAAAGTGAGAAATATTAGGTTCTTTGAAAGAACTAAAGAGGCATAATTACAAAACCCCTGAGGGCACTCTGATCAACAACAATGAATTTGATATTAACACTTTCGGAAAGATAAATTATCACAGCCCCTCTGTGGAAGATACTGGTGAATTCTGGCCTCTGCCCAGGGCCAGAGTGGGTGTCATTCTTGTTATATAAAATTTCAGTGGTGCTCAGGGCACTGCCCAAAGGGGCTGCCTTCCTTCTCCTTGCCAGGACACATATCCATAATTTTCAAGACTAAAACACATTTGGTTGGACGTGTATCTTTACTCTTTGCTAACCTTAGAGCATTTTCACCCATTCATCTTGGGGCCTTATAACTAAGCCCAGGATTTTGTGTTCCATCTTTATGAGGAAATGCAGATTTCCTCATAAAGGCAACTATTTTAATTCAAAAGGCTAAGTGTAAGGGTACTTAAAAATAGTTACAGTTGGTTACACTTAGGGAGCTGAAAAAGTCAGTACGAAACAAGAAAACTTTTGAAAATATGGAATGAAAGTTTTAAGCTCTCTGTGGAGAAATTATTTGCTTTCAATTCCAAACTTCGGTTATTAAGTTCGGCAACAACAAAACAAGCGTTCAAAGAAATTTTTATCTTTTTACTCCTTCCAGTGAAACCACCTAACTGCCTTTTCCTTACTGATACGTTTTCAAAGATTGCTTGTACAAGAAATGTTGGTGTTTTCCTAGGGTCTTCCCACTTCATGCATCATCTAGGCCTTCTCGCATTCCCTTATAGCTCAAAGCTTTCTCTTGTCTGAAGTCATTGTTTTCTTGACATGAAAAATAGACTCTAGTAAAACTAATTACATCAAATGAAGGAAAAACTCAAGTCTCAATTATGGAATAATTAATTACAAAACCATTAGGTAGAATTGTCATATGTGAAGCCATGCTTCCTCATTAAAAATTCTCTCAACAATTTCTTTTAAGTTGTATTTGTGATCTTTAATACCGTGACTCTTTACATTTTTGCAGCAGTGTCTCTAAATAATTGACTCATTTAGCCAATAATTAGTCATGGGCTGCAAATTAGGTGCCCGGCATTGAGCTATGCTCTGGGGTTATAGTCTTGAATATAACACACCTTTCCTGCTCTCGTGTACCTTACATTGTGATGGGGGAAAAAGTAACTCAGAGTTAAATATATAACTTTAGATTGAAGAGGGGGCTAGGAAGATGAGTAGAGCTGGGTGAGGGGGATGGGGATGGTCATCAGAGTTGTGCTACTTCTCAATGGAGTGGTTCTGGAAGGCTCATCAGTAAGATGACAGCTGAGCAGAGGTTTCTGAAAAGACAAAACAAATCCATCTTGGCCTTAGATGTTAGGCATGGTCTCCACCTCAGCTTGGCCATTTAAAGAGTGAGTATTTTGATCCCTAACTGTGGTTTCCCCTGTGGAGAACCAAAACACAGTGGTTCTCAATCTGGAGCCATTTGTGTCACTACAGGATGCCAGGCCATGTCTAAACATTTCTGATTGTCACACCTTGGGGGAAGGTGCTGCTGGCATCCAGTGGGCAGAGGCCAGAGTTGCTCCTCCATGCCTATAATGCAGGATGACAGTCCCACAACAACAAATGACCTGGCCCAAAGCATTAGGAGAACGGAGGCTGAGAAAGAAATCTTGTCATCAGGAATGAGGCATGCTTGGCCTCTCCGAAACCCTCACTACCTATCTAGGAGAAAACACACAACAGCACAGCATCCATTCAGAATATCCACACAGAGTTTATTTACACAACGGTCTCAGTGGTTGATTAAAACAAGCTATCATTACTAACATGTCATTACTTCAGATAAAATAACTGCTTCCATATAAAAGTCAAACTCCTGTTCTTTCAAAGATCCTATAACTGAACTTTGCACTAATTTCAACAGTACCCAGGTCAAATTATTGAATTTTGAAAACCATGTTTCTACTTTAGTGATAGAGGGGAGGGGACGTCAAGAGGAAACATGAGAAAATGACTTGTCTGGCAAGAATTTAGGTCTCTAAACAAATACTACGCCCTCTACAACTAAGCAGCAAGCAGAAACCAACACTTGGTTGACTGAGTTTGAGAACTAAGTACCCAAGTAGCTTTCCACAGTAAAAATTCAGTTTTTATTGTGTCACTAGCAAATCCAATTGGTATGAACAACATCTATAATTTTAACTCTTGAACATATTTGCTAACACTATTTTAAGATGCCATCTGCCATGGCATCTCTTACCATTCAAGTGTAATCACAAGTGTAAGAGGAAGGAAGAGAAGAGATTCTATTTTGTTTATTACTCGAGGCAAATATGGAGATGGAGTATCACGTATCCATTGCAAAAATCGCTCATGAACCATGTCTAAGAACAACGTATCTTAAACATTCTGCCACTGGAAAAAGAGCAAGGCCTGCTGTCATCCTGTTGCCATGAAAACAAGGGACAGAGGAAGGGAGCTAACACTGCGGAATGCATTTACATATCGGTGAGTGAAGGGGACAGTTGGGAGGACGCATGGCGGCGTGAAGCGCCTGGGCTCTGAGGCCGGGACTGACTCCGCTATAACTAGGGGCAAGTTAGTTGGCCCACCCGTAAATGGGGGACAGTGGCCATCCGAGTTTCCCCGAGGACTACCATGAGGATAAATGAGACACCATCTGTGAATACTTGCACTCCACTGGGCACTCTGGAGGCTTCAATTACAACTGGCAGCTGCAAGTGGACTGAAATGATTCTGCCTTTTCTTTGGCAACCAAATCCATATCCAACGATCTGAATCGTGGTAAAGGGATGCCAGAGCGTGGCTTGCTGGAGGCCCTGGAAGCCTGTGGTCGTCCTCCCTGTGGACACTACGTAAGGACCTACGCGCTGGGAGCAGGGCGTCCGACTGGGAGGCAACGGGGCTGGGCTGGTTCCATCCCCCAAACCACCCAGCTCTGATGTAAGTACTTGGGCAACCAGACAAGAGTGGGTCAACCACCGAAGAGTAGAAGAGGAGGAAAGGAAAAACCAAAAAATGCTAACTTTGGGTGTTTTACCATCGCCAGCCAGAGCAGCGTGAGAACCTGCAGCTGGTGGGCAAACACTGCTAAAACCCAAAACCTCCCACGCTTCTCCATCCACAGAAGTTCGTTCCACTGCCCGAGAGAGAAAAGTGGCTTGGAGACAAAAAGCGTGTTCTATTTAAATTCGTTAGAGAAACTGTCTTCGAGTTTATGTTATACTCTTTCAACATCTGACGCTATGACATAATCAAGAAGTGAATTTATGAGAGACAAAGGACTCTGGAAATTCAGGATGGGGTATTGTTGATTTGAGTGCTGGCTACTCCCACCACACCACCATGTATCTCTTCCTATCCGGCACTTCCAAGATAGTAGGACTGGGTTTCAAATGGTGGACCCTGCCCAAAGACAATGGTTTCCCACAGAACCTGAAGAGACAAAGGTTGTTACTGCTCTTCCGACGAGGTCCTGAAGGCAGTAAAATTTCAGTGACAAGAGGCATAGGCAATCCTACTGTTTTCCACATAGAAGTGCAAAGTAAATTGGGAGGATCATTGCACTTGTGAGAGTACAGAGTTCAAGCAGAGTTCATTTAAAACCTGAGACTGGGTTCATTTCCAAAAGATAAAATCTGAGTCTTGACATGGTTTGCCTTTGTAACGTAGTAAACAGCTGACAGGCTTACCAAACTGGGAAACTGGACGGTTCCCTTTAGGAAAGGTACCATGAAACCCAACAAGATGAACGCTGCCGTGAATGAGCTCGATTTTTAGATCTCAGAGTACGTGCTTCTGATTTTTCTGTATCAGCTGGAATATACCAATGCGTCAAGTAGCCCGATTCATTTAAGTGACCACAGTGTGTTACCCAGACAACTGAAAACTGAAGTTGCAAGATCTTCGCCGAGGCCGGGGAATTGAGACTGCTCAACCTGTGAGCTCTGTACACCTCTCTCTCAACACTTTAAAAATGTCCCCTGTCAGTTTTAAGAGAGGCAAGGTGCTGATTATCCTCACTGGTTAGCCAAGACATAAAGTAGAAATTTCTGGCACTAGAGACTGTAACTTTAAATATGTCCTTCCTTATGGTAAAGCAGGCTCCTGGGGTTGAAAGGAAGGGAGGGGTGGCGGGCCAAAAACGCATTAAAAAACATTTTTCTTCTGTCTTTGACCATGATCACTTGATTCAATTTATGAATGCCTAAACTCCATTTTAAGCTTAAGTTCGAAGGTACTAAAGCTAATTTATGGAAGCTCTCCTGTAAGCAGCCTGAAAATCAGCTTAATAAACAGGTATTACTCACCATCAGCAAGTGCCTAATAAATTTGTCTAGACACAGGTGATGAGGCAGTAAAATTTACTTCAAGATTTCCATGGCATCGTAGGATCATGCGCTTCTTTGAGATAATGAAATGTTAAGTGTTCCTATGTTTTAACAAAGGGGCGTTCATTGAAGTTATGTTTATAGGACAAAGAGTCAATATTGAAGTTAATATGTGCCATGGACAAAGTCGACTACTTTAATGGCAGATCACCCGACATTCTGTGTTACTTTCATGAGTGCCGTAAAGATTATGAAAACCATTCCTCTGCTTTGAGACATCGACAGTCCTCGCTGGTCTGTTGCCCAATGATTTTTAGTACTTGCTGAGGAAGGAGAGAACCAAAGCTTCCCTAGTGAGGGAAGGGAGAGGTCGGTGTTAGAAGAAATCGGAATGTTTCATCACTCCTTCTACTCACTCCCATTCTCATCCGCCATGTTAATTCTTGCCAGGTAACTTAGTGCAAATGAGGGGGAAACATGATGGATCCCTGTATTCACATATACAAGGAGGAAACAGCACTGCAGAGGACTATTTACATTTGGCTCTTCACTATTTAAAATAACTCAATTGCATCTTGACCCCTCCTCATCCATCACATGCTGGAGAAGCCCAGCAGAATTCCCATGTTCTCTACTGAACCACCAAAATGAAACTCAACACATGGAAAAAATGCCTTAGGTGAAATAAGGAAAAGAATCCCCAGTTTCCAATTCTAAGTAGGCTTCATACAGTGTCCTTTTCTAAACTGCTTGTAAGGGCAATTTATGAGCTCCTGATGACTCTAACATATTGTGCTCTCAGAAAGAAAAAGGTAATCATACTTTGGCTCCTTGTTGGCATTCCATTTTTTATAGATTATTATATGGTCTTCAAACTGGGTTGAGTCTGAAATTAATATAATTAACCTCCTGCTCAGTGACACACATCTATTTTCCATCCCCATTCATCTTTTCTCTCTGCCACTGAAGACAGACTTGGAAAGGAAAGAAACCTATGTTCAGGAGCCTAACATTCAGGCTAGTTCCCAGACTTCTGTTCTAGAAGCCAGTATCAGTCGAACGTGAAAACAACTTGAGAAATCCCAAGAGACCCTTCACAGCCGACCAGCTTGCTTTCCATAAATAGTACTCACATTTTCTGTAAAAAGTGTTATAAAAACACATCAAGGATATCAGACAGACAAATGATCAGATAAAAATGGGCCACAAAGCCTTGAATCAAGACAGGAAATCTCATACTGAGATATAAATCGGAAAGAGGAAATATGGTATCCAATTTTGGACCAATCAATAATAAAAGACAATATCGCATATAAAACAGGATTCCACCCCTTCCTTCTTTATTTGGCTGAAGAGTACATATACATGGCTTAAACTAGAAAACTGGAGAGTTATTTTTTTCTTTTTAACACTGGACAAAGAAAATTTAAACCTATTCCAAATTGGTTTTGATTCTATTTTGAAGATTCTATTATTCTTCTACTTAAACTATATTGGCATCTCATGTATGTAAAATGGAAGACAACTCAGGACTTCAGTGTCCATGACTTACATGGGAATATGAACACCGGAAACCTTTGGGTCACACCTAGCCCATGTAGTGGGTTGACTGGGCCCACTTGGTCTTCTAAAAATAAGGCATTTTACAAAAACATCCATATTTTTGTCTTCTCTTAAAAATCAGATGTGGAGAAATTGGCACTACCTTCCCAAGTGATCACAAACCCAGCTGCCTCCTTCAGACAATACCTACATCATACAATTTGCCAGTTTCCACTACTCCCCGCTGTATGATACTCAAATCCCCCTCCAGGTCTCCAAGTACCCTCCTGACTCTGTACTCACATGACTTTAGTGTATTTGCTCCTAGAAGATGCTGAGGTGCGTGAGTCCTGCTATCAACTCTTAGGCTTAGCCCATAAAGAGGTTTTAGGAAATGAGCATCCCCTTGAAGACGTGGGCCAACAGACTCGAATGACACACAAAACCTCATTCAAATACTACAGGGATCTAAAATAACATTGTGGCCCAAAGGTCTTTATTAAATCGTGGTACGTTAGATCTGAATTTCCAGGTATTTCATTAGTATTTGATTTCTGACTTCACCGTAGGAAACCAAAAAGAGAACCCAAAGACATCTTTAATGTGGTTCTCATTCATAAACCTTTATAAACTGTCAGGGTCAGCAAAACTTCATGATATGCATGTATAAATATGAAACAGTATTACCGCAGTTCTGTGACCATTTTCATACCCAGAAGAGTAGAAAACGAGTAATAGATCCTTAGCTGGTCTTGACTGCTAGTAGCGACAATCAGTTTGCAGACGCTTAGATGAATATAAATTGCGAATGTGTATTTTTAAGTGGCCACACGCACATGTGTACATGTTCATGATACATTCAAATCTCTGTATGTTTATATAAACACACCCTCCTTTCTGCATTTCATTTTTTTTTAAAGATTTTATTTGTTTATTTGATAGAGAGGAGAGAGATCACAAGTAGGCAGAGAGGCAGGCAGAGAGAGAAGGGGAAGCAGGCTCCCCGCTGAGCAGAGAGCCCGATGCGGGGCTCGATCCCAGGACCCTGAGATCATCACCCGAGCCGAAGGCAGAGGCTTTAACCCACTGAGCCACCCAGGCGACCCCCTTTCTGCATTTCAAAAAGCAAACACACTGTCACCTGTTTTTAATACTAAAATCCCTAATAATTTATAAGGCAGAGTTACACAATATATGTGGAACCCTGCACCCATCATGGGAAAATATCTGTTCCGTCCAGCTGTTCCTGAAATCCTCCATTAAATTAAGATCGGAGCTGAAACCAAAGACATATGAATAAAGTAATAGGTGCCTGAGAAAAGATATAAAATGCTTCACATTGAGATTACTTGTCATTTACTTCATTACCTCAAAGAATATATGTGACAAAAGAGGCTACAGTGACTCTCAGTCCCTTTTTTTTTTTTTTTATTAAAGAAGATGAAAAATGATATGAAAATCAGAGAAATGTCTTAAAGTCCTCTTGGATTATCTGACACGAGCAGTACCCTATTAAAATAAGCAAAGGAACAAGAGAACCTTGTCTACTTCAATTGTGCTGTCAAGCCAACTGGAGGAAGTCGACTGTCACAGAGTAATAGGAGGGCTGCATCATTTGTAACCCGATGCAACTGTGGGGAGCAGTGAACCGTACTCTCTCAGAATGCAGAACGCCGGGTAAGAGAACACAGTTCAGGCATCCTAATCAAATGGGAAGCCCACAGGAAGTTATTTTAATTTAAATGAGGTTTTTTAATTCATTCCAAAAGTCACAAACTTCAAATCTATAGGCTTCTATTTTTCCTAGTGGCCACTCCAGTGATTTCTTTCTACTGGTTCCAAAATGTCATCATAAATGAAATGATTATAATGTAGGGTCATTTAAAGGTTGGTTTGTTTCTGTACACACACACACACACACACACACACACACACACACACACACACACACAGAGTTTCTCCTATGCTAATCCCACTGAAGGTGAAATCAAGCATGGGCTCTGGAATCAGTAGACCCAACTTCACCTCTGACTTCTACATGTTTGCATCACGAATTTCCCTTACCTGCTAACTCATCTACTAAGTGGGGCAGAAGTATAGGGCAGAAGCCATCTTAGAAGTGACCCTTTTCACAGGGTGACCAGCCACTGCCATTGGCTCTACCGTCTTTATAGGTGTGGATAAACACACTTGCCTTTTATCTACAGAAGTCGTGGCAAGGGTCAAATGCAATAAACACTCAGTTTAAGTATCAAATTTCTGCAGTTAGGGAGACCAGAAACCTAGATAAGGAAACATCATTAAAACGAGGGTAGAAAATTATCTACTGAAGCAGAAAATCTCTGGCGAAAGTTCAAGGATTAGAACTAACTATGGAGCACAGGACCAAGAAAAAGAGCTTTGATTTGGGCAGATTTAATTTAGAGTCATGACTATACCACTAATTAGCTCTGTGATCTTGGACCCGTCACTTGGCCTCTGTGACTGTGTTTCTTTATCAGTAGAATCAGGACAACAGTACCTTCCCCACAGGAGAGTCCCACAGATTCAATACACTGAGCTCCTGACACGGTGCCTGAGACTAAAAGTGGCTTGATCGTTTACACACTCTCACACGTTCTCTTGATAACCAGTATGTAACTAAAGATAGGGCCTCTTCCCCTTTTCCATGCAAAAGAAGACTTATTCAAATAAGAAAACTTCTCTTAGCTTTATCTTCATAAAATGAAGTTTCTGTGATAACGCCATATATAACCTCACTGTCAAGGATAAAATGTAGATATGATTTTTAATTGTTTCCAGTGTTATCCTAAAATTTCCAAATACTGTGGTACAGTTTAGTAATAACAGCCACAGTTTAGTAGTCAACAGCACAATTGTGTGTTACCCAGAGGACTTTCTTCCCCGGCTGCTGGAAAGGATGCTGCCCTCGGCTGTCAGCTTTCTCTGGGAATTGTCCCTGGCTGGAGCAAGCCACCTTCCAGGGCCAGCCTGCCTCCACTGACTGGCTGGCATGGAGTTACACAGGCCAGGCCTTTCTGTCCCAACTTGATACACTCGCAGGGGCCCTCCTGCCTTCAGAGCTCCTCATGGGTCGACTGAGGCCTTTGGCAAGCCTGCATCAGAGCCCAACTACTTCTGCTCTCCTCTGCTTCCCTCCCTTCTTTCCACAGGGGTTGATCTCAAGAGAACTCTATAACCGACTTCCTATCTAGACTTTGTTTCCAGGGGACCTGACGTGCAACAGAATAGTCCAGAGAAACCATCTGCCAAATCTCAGTGAGCTTTAAAGGTTTCTTCCTTTTTTAAAAAAAAATTAAATTCAATTAGCCAACATATAGTACATCATTAGTTTCAGATGTAGTGTACAATAATTCATCAGTTGCATATAACACCCAGTACTCATCGCATCACGTGACCTCCTTAGTGCCCATCACCCAGTTACCCCACCCTTCCCCCACCTCCCCTCCAGCAACTCTCAGTTTGTTTCCTAGAGCTAAGAGTCTCTCATGGTTTGTCTCCCTCTCTGATGGCTTCCCATTCAGTTTTCCCTCCCTGTACTACCTATGATCCTTTGCACTGTTTCTTATATTCCACAAATGAGTGAAACCATATGATAATTGTCTTTCTCTGATTGATTTTATTTGCACAGCAAAATACCCTCCAGTATCATCCACTTCAGTCTAAATGGCAGGTACTCATCCTTTCTGATGGCTGAGTAATATTCCATTGTATATATATATATACTACGTTTTCTTTATGCATTCATCTGTCAACGGACATCTCGGCTCCTTCCACAGTTTGGTGATCATGGACATTGCTGCTATGAACACTGGGGTGCAGGTGCCCCTTTGGATCATTATATTTGTATCTTTGGAGTAAATACCTAGTACTGCAATTGCTGGGTCGTAGGACAGCTGTCTTTTTAACTTCTTAAGGAAACTCCATACTGTTTTCCAGAGTGGCTGTACCAGCTTGCATTCTCACCAACAGTGTAAGAGGGTTCCCCTTTCTCTGTATCCTCACCAACATCTGTTGTTTCCTGTCTTGCTAATGTGAGTCATTCTGACTGGTGTGAGGTGGTATCCTTGAGTTGCCTTGAGTTGCTTTCAGGATTTTCTTTTAATCTCTGATACTTGCAAACTTCATTATTATATGTCAGGTTGTTGATCTATTTTTATTAATTTTGGGGGTATTTTCTCTACCTCTTATACTTCAATGCCCATTTCCTTCTCCAGATTAGGGAAGTTCTCAGCTATGATTTGCTCAAATATACTTTCTGTCCTTCTCTCTTTCTTCTTCCTCTGGGACCCCAATAATTATACTGTTTTGCTATATGGGATCCTTGATTTCTCAAAGCCTCCCCTCATGGTCTATAAGTTGTTTTTCTCTCTTTTCCTCAGCTTTCTTCCTTTCCATCATCTTTTCTTCTATGTCACTGACTCTCTCTTCTAGTTCATTTACCCTGTTAGAACATCCAATTTAGACTACCTCTCAGTTAAAGCATTTTTTATTTTGACCTGGTTAGATTTTATTTGTGCACTAGAGATTCTCTAGTGTCTTTTACACTTTTTTGAAGCCCAGCTGGTTTTAACGATTTTATAATCGTTATCCTGAATTCCAGGGGTGACATTTTACTTATATATGTATCAATTAGATCTGTGGCAGACAGTATTACCTCTGGTTCTTTCCTTTCTTGTAAATTCCTCCTTCTAGTCATTTTGTCCAAAGAAGAATGGATGAACGAGAGAACAAAATAAAAAATATCAACTATGACCCAAGCAAAATACATACTAGGCAAATCTGAAGAGGTCAGAAACAAACAAACAAAAGGGAATAAAAAGAGAATATAATCTCCCAGGTGGACAAAACAGGGTGATCCACTTGGTCCTGGGTGTATTTTGATCTGTTTGTTAGAAGACACTAAAGCCCCAAATTTTAAAGAAAGCAAACCTTATATACATATAAAATATATAAATGTATATATTTTATACACATATAAATATATATGCACTATATATATTTATATATCATATATAAATACACAAAAATAAAATTACATACAGTGAAAGGAAGTAAAAAATGAAGAATATAGCTATAAAATGCAAATTAAAACTGAAAGTTAAAAAAAGACTTAAAAACAAAGTTTCATAAAATAAGAAACTACTTGAAAAGGAAAGAAAGAAAAAAAGAAAAGAAAAATTTTAAGCTGAAAGACAAAAGAATCATGAGAAAAATCTCAAATTCTATCTATATACTATTTTCCCCTAGCACTGGAGTTTTGCAGTTCTGTGAGCTACTAACATTGATAGTAGGTCTCAATTCATAACCTGTACGGTATACAATATACAGGATGTGTGCTGGTCTGTTTTCTTTTAATTAGTTACAGAGTAAGCTCTGCCTTGATTAAATCTGGTAGGGAGATATTCTCATAGCTTGAGTGCTCAAGAGCAGTGGTAGAAAAACTAGAAAGTAAGATGTGAAGTTTCAAATAAAACATGAAGTAGAATTTTGAAGAGCCCATGGCTTTACAGTAAATGGTGTCCCTCAGTGAAGAGCTCTTATATCTACTTCATCGAATATCATGGTCAACAAATTCAGCTCTGGCTTAAAGAGGTCCTGACATCTTCAGGGCTATGTGTGGTACAAAGGCCTATAGCCTGCTTTCACAATAGCTACTGTGTATTGCCTATGCAAGACAGGCAGTAGTGAAACCTAGTGGGAGTCAATAAACAGAGCAGATAGGACTCGAAAAACACCTAACCAACAAATAGGTTCCACGATAATGTGACATTTTTATAGTCACATTTTTAAACCATAATAGCGCTTGAATGGTATGCATTATAGATTTCGATTTAGTCATTTATCTAAAAATGAGTTTTATCTTGGCTCATAAATAAACAGCGACATTCCAGAAGTTTGAAAAGCTCAGCTTCACCTTCTGCTACAAAGCTCATTTTACAATTACAGAAACACATGCCCTTTTGTGCCATGTTGCTTAATCTTTGATTTATGGCTTCTATCTTTGTGCTAACCTCTTTCTGTAAACTACACAGAGTTTGTACTAGCTCAGCTATTTCATTCTTAGTTCTAATCTTAATGGGTTCTTTTCTCCCAAGTGGCGATGTCTCTCTACCAAATAGGTCGGGGAAAAGTATTCACTCTTTCAGTTCGCTATATACTATTTATCGTGTTAGCATGTTCTCAGAGTCTGAAATAAGTAATGAATTTCGCTAAAAGCCTGGGATGGCTCTTCCAGAAAGGCTTTCTCTTCTGACTCGAGCTCCTCCCAATGCTTGTTCCCATGTGCCTTGCAGCAAAGCCCCAATGGCTGCCTGCTTTCTCTCCTTTCTGCACTTTACTTTGACCAGGCTCCCTGAGTCAGTAAGCTAAGGAGAGGAAAATTAAAATGGCGCATCAGAATGGTTTCTCCTCCAGTTCCATCCTTCTGTCTGTCAATGGCAGACACTTGGGTATGGACAGAATCACTCCCAACTTTTCCCAGTGTCTCTCTACAGCTTTAGGTCTTGTCATATACCTCGGGGACCCTGAAGAAGTCTTTTACAGCAGTGCGGTGAATGTGAAGGAAATCTGGGTCTTGCTCCAGGTCCAAGATGATAAGTGTAGGTTCTTAGGTCTTTCTTCACCTGTATCCAAACATGACATGCTTGGCAGGTATACCTCAAGTGCTCTGGGCTTGTTGCTAATGACTTGTTTCACTAAAGATGGATTTTCTTCTCTGTTTTTCATTATTCTAGTCATTGTTTGGAAGGTGGCAAGAAATGTACTTTTACTCCACCATTTTTAAATAGAAGCCTTCACAAAAAGGTTTGTAAAAACATAAAAAGATACTGATGATATAATACCAAATGAAAGATGCATGGTACAAAATAATACATCCAAGAAGACACATAATTATGCTATCAAATACATGATGGGCTTGCACACCAAAATCTGAAATCACTGTCTCAGAGTTGGAGAGTGATTTAAAATTTCTCCCCTGATACTTCCTATTTTCCCAGTTTTATGTTTTCATAAACATAAACAAGCATCCTAATGTATTCAGCAAATAGTATTTACAAAAACACATTTATGTGGCCACACAACCTGCCTAAGACTCTCTACCAAGCACAGGCTTCCAACAGTACACTTATTCATTCAACAAATATTTACCCAATTTTTGCTATGGGCCAGCCACTCTACCAGCTTTGGGGAATATAGCAGTGCACAAAGGCAAGTCTTACACATGTAGGTTTACATTCAGGTGGGGGAATGACAGACAATAAAAAAGCAAATAAACATGGGATAGTTTGGGGTAAATATTAAAAAAGAAAAAATAACACAAGGTAAAGGTACAGAGAATAACAGAAAATTGAGGAAAGACGCTGCATGTATGGAGTTGATCTATTAAGAAACCACGGAAAGCGAAAAAGTAGACAGTCAGAAGGACCTCACTAGGTTCATACTTCGAGGGGTTATCATTCATTCATTCATTCATTCACTCATTGTTCTGTTCGTTATCGTTAGGCAAATTCAGCTTATTCATTGAATCAACAAATATTTTCTGATTTCCCTGGCTTCTCTCTCTCCCTCTGCCGCTCTCTCTCTCTCAAATAAATCAATAAAATATTTTTTTAAAAACCCATAAGGTGAAGTACAATTGCAGTAAATGCTCCCTTTCCCATGACTGCTAACAACTGAGTTTGTACCCGGAGGTAAACCGAGACTTCAGTGAGTGGCCAACTCCCCCCCCACCCCCCCACTATGCCACAGCGGCACACACTTTTTTCTTCTCACTTCATTGTTACAACACCCCAACAGAGAAGGTGCTGCCACTTTAGAGGTTACGAATTGGACCCAATACCTAGAGCTACCATGTCTGAGCAAGAATTCAAATCAGGCTCTCTGATGACTCCAGGGCCCACGCTTTTGACCATAACTCTGCCTACAATCCCTAAGCTCAGGATTACTTTGCTCCAAGCTTCATTTTTGATTGAAAAAATTCTAAATTATATAACAGACTCCCACACCTACCTGAACAATTTTGAATCTAATTTAATAATTTTATTATTAAGGTTTTAAATATCTATTTTTTAAAGCCATCCCATAATACTCTCTTACAACATGTCTCCTTTGGACTTGGTTTCCTCTCAGGATGTTGCCAGGCAGGCTGCTTCTGCACCTGCATCAGAGAGTTGTTGCTCTAGTCCTAATAATCTTGTCACACCAAGGTTAATAAGATTCCTAAGTTAAATAAAGTAAGTTCCACAGTAAGTTCTAAGGAACGGGTGCTGGGCTCTCCACCCACCCACCCATCCATCCATCCATTCAGCATCTCTAAGAATCATTATAATAAATTCTCTCCACTTAGCTTCTATTGCTTCAACACCAGTAAAGTTCTCTTTTAAATTCTCAATTGCTAAAATATCACCCCGAGTTGACTCCCTGTAACAAATCTCTTATCCAGTCTGTACTTTTCTGCCACGTTCCCTTTCCAAAACAGAGCTGTATTGTTTTTCCCCTTTAAAGGAGATAATGTATGTAAGTAAATTAACACTTTGCCCGGTCTATAATAAGTTGTTCAAAAACACTCTTATTTTTGCTACAACTACGTGCCAGACATGAAGGTAAGCACTGGGAATATGGCAGACATGAATGAGACATAGAGCTTGGCATTGAGGAGCTGTGAGTCTAGTGGAGACCAGAGGAAAACAAAAAAGTAAATAATCTATCACCACAGTTGTGGAAACACCTCACTCCAATGTGGTGTAGGCAGAGGTCAGGGGAAATGAGTTTGCAGGGCGAGAAGTCTGGGAACAGAAACAGGACAATTCCTAGGAGACTACTAGACTGGAAATTATAGGGAGCTTCAAGTCACTGAATAAGTCTGGAGAGGGGTGCGGGATTGGCCACGGGACCCATGAGGCTGGATGGGTGTGCAGGGCCAATCACGACGGCTTGTATGTCGTGCTAAGGATTTTTTATCCATAGGCAATGAAAACTCACTACTACAAATATACTGGTCCAATCACTGACACAATCAGTTTTAGAAAGATCAATTTGGTAATAGTATGGGAACTAATCAGAAAGGAGAGGGTTGGGTTGAGACACTGCTATGGTAATCAAAGGGAAAAATGATGGCACCTTGAAAAAAGATACTAGAAATGTGGACGGAAAACAGTCAGTGATGTTGAGAATAACTGAACAAACAAGGCAAAACTTACCAAGTAAGAGGATGCTGGGAGATACTGGTGGGGGCGGGGGGCGGTTTAAAAGAACAGAGTATTACAGATAATTTCCTTGAAAGCTGGGACCATTCACTAAATTAAGACATGGAAGAGCCAAGATTTTGAGGGAAAGGTTGAATTTACTTTGGGGGTGTAAACTATGAGAGCTAATAAAACATCACAACGTATATGATCAGAAGACAAAAAGAATCTCTAGCCTAGGGCTAGAGAGAAAAATCTGGAAGTCACCAACACAGGTGATAGCATAAACCTTGAGAGTGGATGACACAAGAATCTATGTAGGATTATTTACGAGCATCACTCACTGAAAAAGAAACATAAGCCCCATTTTGTCCACAGTGGGAAACAGATGAGGATTTGGCTCTGGTCATCCTTTTGACATTTTCTTCTGCCACTCCACACCTCTATCTTACCGTGAAGTCACATCAAAATACTTTAAACTTCAGACCCCATCGCCCTCCCCTAAATTTTCTGCCTGGTGAACACCCATTTGGCCTTCAACTCTACAACAAAGGTCACTTTGCCTGGGAAGCCCTTGACCGCCTGCTTTCCCCATCTCAGGTGGAGTTCACGACTCCCTCCTCGTCCCTAGTACAGAACTTGCTCACACCTCTACTCTGGACATACAAGTTTCTCTCCTCCACGAGGCGGAAAGTTCACAGAAGGAAAAGACTGCGTCTACACAAGGAAAGGTATCAAAGCGTGTTTACAGAACAATTGCATAAAGTAATGTGTCTTCCATCTGCAAACACCAGTTACTTGGCTTTAAAGAACTCATGACTACTTCTGTTTGGCGAGTGGCCACAGAAGGTTCTTGGGTACGGTAACGTGATATTTTTGGTACAATCGACTAAGAATTTAATTTTATTCCCACGTGACTAGTACTCATGTCAACACAACTGATGTGGTGACAAGAGTGTAATCATTTAGAATAATGAATACTGTGAATACACTGGTTCTTCTCAGTGAAAACTCCACTGTACTTAACTCGAGGCAAAAAAATAACGAGAGATGGAATCTAAGCACAAGTAAAGGGCTGAAATGAAGCAATAGGAAGCTTCATTAGGATCAACGGGGAGATCATGATGGCACTTTAATGTAATATCTCATCCAGAAGGGACAGTTTAAAGACAATAAATACACAGATGATAGATAAAGAATTAGGAAACTTTCCATTTGCTAAGTGCCCAATATATGAAAAGCATATTCCTCATAATGAAAGAAGGCAGAAAGCCTACCTAGGGTTGACTTTTAATCCAAACGTGAAAGCATAAAAAGAGATCCAAATGTTCAAATCACAATCATTCCTTCCAGAAGCATCAGCAATCCCGGCAACGGGAGATGTTTTTTCCCTACTCAGCTCCTTGAACAAAAGGGACAATATATAAATCCTTATTTGGATTGACCTCAAAAGGCCTTTCAAATTGCTATGCCTCCCCTGACTCTCCTTAATTGTAAAAACGAGACATTTCTGAAATGCACTCTCTCTAGTTTGAGAACGCTCGCACAATTTTTTCCAAGCCACTGAAAGATACATCTATCCAGTCTGAAATTTCAACAACTAGGACAAATTTATCATCAAATGTTAAGAAGTCACAGGAAGTTTTATTTTCAAGCTGGTCCCTTCCTCTTCAGGGACTCCGTTAGGTTTTTATTCTTGACCAACAGTTTCATCAGCGTACTATACGTTACAGACAAGATGACTCTAAATACCACGGCGACCTATTTTATGGGATTTGAGAATGAGAACTCAAATACGGAAGTCAGAAAAACATGTAGGTGCAGGAAATCTACCACACGAGCATCATAATGCTGGTCTCCTATTCAACTTTGACCGTATAGAAGCACGTCTACCCCCGAGAGCCTAGAAGAAATTCAGTCCTGAGGACCATCCGTCTTATGAAGCTGAAGGTGAGGACACATCGGTGATTCAGCCCAATTATCATTTTGTGGTCACAAATAGGGTTTGCTGCATGAAGCATACCCGATCATTCCAAGTAGGTGATATTTTAAGTGACTTTGGAAGTTGTCACTTTCTTTTCCGGATGTGTGGTGACTATGTAGAGCCTGTGCAGTGAAACAAAGTCAGAAATCTTTAATTGACTTTTCAGTTCTGCCATGGCAGCACTTGCTGACCTTAGCCGTTGACCTCCCTCTGTTTCGCAGTTCCCATGTTTAACCTTTGCAACATGATAGTTGTTTTCTTCTCACCTTTTTAAGATTTTTACACAATGCAGTAATAATTACTATGGCAAAGCTAATACTCTGTAAAAAAAAAAAAAGCAACCTAATGATGATAACAATATGTGACCTTGTTGAGCTTGTGACAATGAGCCCATCATTGTTTTAAATTCTACCTAAGTCATGTCATTCTCACATGACAGGTAGTCACTTGGGTCAGGTTCCCAACAACAAACAGGTGACACACACAAATGCCATTCGAGGGTAGTTTAATAAAGAGACCATGCACAAAGGTGTGGGCAGGGTTTGGAGTAACTCCAAGAGACTGCACAGTGAGCGAGTGAATCTAAAGGACAGTGGTCACCAGCATAAAGCATCTGCAGGAGGGCACAGTTACCAGAATTTAGAAAGCAGCCTGAGGGAGCTAGCTCCCTGCGAAGAATCATTGTCTACAGAAGCAAGAGGTAACCTGGTAAGGAGGGAATCCAGGAAGTCAAGAGCTCAAACTTTCTTCCCACCTACTTGCTCAGGTCCTGATGATGCCTCCCACTGGCCAGACCCAACCAGAAGCCAGAGAACAAAGGAGCCTGCTGATTTAGTTCCAACATCTCAGCATACAGAGCAGGTGGAGAAAGGAAGAGCGTGAACCCGATTATCCACTATTCCCATTTATCCCAAGCATCCAAAAATTACCCTAAATATGTGAGGTAATCAAATAATATCTGTTCGTAAGAGAAGAAATAATGTCAAGACATCGAGAGGTTCAGTAAGTATGTGAAAGCGCAGACAGTACAAGAGACAGAGCCAAGCCTTGCTCTAAGGCGAACGTTCAAGCTCATAACCGGTGTGGTCTTCTGCCCCATCTCTACCCCACACCATGGATAAGCATGTTGTCCCGTGTCTGGGGAGACAGAATGACTGTAAATAATTGCTACCCCCAAGAAGCTTGTAATGTGTGTGCCAGTTTTATCTCATCTGTCCATCTCATTATTGTCAAATCCCCAAATTCCTTTTTGCAAGAAAAGTTCTATAAGAGCATGTCTCTCACTACTTACAATTCCATCACCAATTCCGACTAGGGGCTGAGCAGTGAACCCTTCCATCACATGGCATTCTGCCCCCTTGTCTAATAGGATCCTGCCTCAGAAGGATGTTCTGAATATATATGACACAGGTGACAAGACGGTATCTTTTGAGAAGCCAAGTCCTTAACCTCTATTTACTGCAACAGAGTAAGCCTTAGGTCTTATAATTTTAGTACATTTATTTTCAAGACATGTTGAAGGATTCATGTATTCAGCCAACGTACGCTGGTCATAGAGTACATACTTGAGACGGTGCTAGCTACTTGCACAGATTGAGAAAATAATTCTTACCAAAATCAGCAACTGCTTTCTGCAGCGATGAGTCAACAATTACCCAGAGGGAAGTTAAAAGTGTGGAAATTACCAATAGAGGTCATGGGCACACATGTGGGAGAGCAGTCATGACCGTGCTCACCCCCTCACCCCCCAGGGGCAGCACCATCCTTTACTTCTCCCCACGTTGTTCAGAGCTTGGATGTAGGTTAAAACGCTGTAATAAGCATCCTAACCCTGATGTCGTTCCTGGGGGCAATCAAGTATTCTACTGTTTTTCCATCTCTTAGGAAAGGCCTCTGGTTTGAAATACCAGCTCCATAGAGAAGGGGCTGCCTCAAACAGATCAAATAGTCGCTTGTCCCTGTGGGTTTTTTTTTTTTTTTTCCTCAGTTCTACTTTTGAGCTTGAGGAGGCCACTCTTTGCTGCCTGATACTGTCTGAAATAGCACAGAGAAATCTTTCGTCTTTTCAGGGACAAGGCGAGTGACTCCCTTTCATGCTGTGCAAGCATTAGCTCTGCATTTTTAAAAACTATTGTATAGTGTGTCATGCAGCGAGGTTTGCCAAAGGGAGGGAAAGGAGAACAGAAAGAATAGCAGAGTTGATTTCCTACATGTACGTTTTAATGATTCTGGAAAACCATCAACCTGTCTCAAATTTCTGTACTAATTTCACAGTTTCCTGCAAACTGCAAGGATGCAAAACCATCAATTAAGCCTCATGGTGATTATATTTTAAAGAGCAATCCTTTTTCTCGGTAATTCTAACAAATGGACAAATGCAGTTCATTAAAAACCCAAACTCCTGATGATGTTTATTTCACCTAAGAGCTCACAGTAAAATCACCCTTTCAAAGATCTCCCAAATGTTTACTCAGGTGCACACACCTGTGCTTTCTGAGGCCAACAAAAGCCCTTCGTGTGCAGGATTTCGGCTGTGTGACATTCATTTACATACGTTATGAGACAGAAAGGGGGAAGAAACCATCAAGTTCCTCGCTGGGAGAAGCCCACATCCCTCTACTAACCAAATCAGTCTGTAACTTACAAAGAGCTCTGCTATTTCCTAGCAACATGAGTAAACATTGTGCTATATTCAGCTCCCAAGATTTGTAACCATGTTAATCTGTGAATACTCAATTTAATTAAAGATTAGACTTTTAAATTGTATTTTTAGTGCACAACAGTACTGTTAAATTATGATGATCAACAGTTAAGGGTGCTTATGTCTGCAGAACTCGGGGGATGAAAATGAATCATTTATTTCCATCTTGATATGACTACTCTTCTCCGAGGCGCTCTTCTCCGAGTTCACGGGCCTCGGAGTTCATTGGAATTTGATGGTTGAAACACAGCTTGGAGACCTCATTTACGAAAATTCCTTTAAACCCTTCACCACTTTGACAGATGCAGTCCAAGTTCAGCGAGCCAATTCAAAAGTAGCTCTCGGCCTTTTTATAGGTTTTCAATTACACCAACACAGCAAAGCAGGGCCATCATGTTGGATCCAGTGTGTTAGGGTCACAGGGAGACACGCGTTGCTTGCTGAGAGGCTCAGATGAAAGCAGCATTCTCCAAACTGCAGCCAACGGATGCAAAGCTTTGCCTGTCTCGAACCATCCTTGACTTATTAAAGAAGGGATCTTCCAATTACTTAAACATGGCTAGTGTTCAGTTTTCTACCATATGATGTCTGTGACGTAGGCTATGATTTTTTTTTTAACTTTTTATTACGTACTTCGCAAAAAGACTGGCAAGCTAACTTGTCTCCAAACTGTTCCAAACGGTTTAGCCGAGGAATTGTTCAAAACGTTTCTGAGGTTCATTCATCCCTGTCCCACTCCCTCATGGTGTGTGACAGCAGGATTGACTTTTCCCCACGGGCCCTCTGAGACACGAAGACCCCCAAGCAGGCTCATGAGCTTTCCAGGTGGAAAGTGATCATCAACGGTAAAATGGAGGTTATATGCCTGATTCTGTTTTCTATTTCAAAGCACTCTTTCATTGGGCCTGAGGTAACTATACTCTTCTCTTAGACGAGAATCTCTTAAAATATTTATAGGACTTCACAGATCAAACGGCAGTATTTTCTTCCATTTTCAAACTTTGCATTTATTTGAATATGTGGTTAGTATGGCTTTATGGGAATGCCAGTCTGTGAGGCTTGGCTGTATGAACTGTTTCAAGTGACATTTACCATTAGGGGTGAAGTGGACAAACAAACACATGCCCATTAGTGGGTTCGAAGCACTCGCAAAATTCAAAAACTGTATGTGCAAATGCTAATTTAGTCCGGATATCACTCTCCCATTCTCCCCGGGGAGGCACGATGACCCCCAAACCACTGGAAACAGAGAACGCTCTCATGAGGCTGACTCTCACAGCTCGTGACACAGCAATTCCCTCCCTGTACACTGAAGGTTCTGCATATCAGCTGGCCTTGTTTGGGTTAGTTAGGTCTATCTGATTTATATGGGTTTGTCGTCGTTGTTGTTATCCTGTTAAATAAGACCAATAAGCTTTAACATACGGGGTTGTGTGTAAGTTGCCCTAGGACGCAATACTGAAAGAGTTCATAAGCCTGAAGCTAAAGGAGACATGGAGGAGCTCAGAACAATTCTAGGCTGGGACATGCCTTTTCACCGTAGAAGCTTCCTGTCCATTCAGTCTGACTCAAATGCAGTTCTGTGGCACTGTACAGAGCTGGGCAGTGACAGGCAAAGGGAGGTCATGCGAGGCAAGCCCCCATCCCACCACACACACACACACACACACACACACACACACACACACACACACACACACACACCCCAATCCCTGCAGTTCCTGGGGGGGAACAAATAACGTTTCCTCATCCGTTAATGAATTCCCAAGGTACCAAAGGCCAACTGTGGGCCTCCCACACACTACATTCCTCACCGGGGGTAGGAAGATGACAGATGCCTTCCCTAACCTCAAGAGCCCACGTTCTAGGGAATAGTCCGCCAAGTCCAACAGGGGCAATAGTAGAGGTCCAGGCTAATTGCTGAGGGAGCCCAAGCCTCCTCAGAGCCCTAGCCTGGAGTCCACCATGGGAGCCATAAGCCACACGCGGCTCCTGAACATCACAAGTGGGCCTAGGGTCTGAGTTAAAAATAAAATACACACCAAATTTCAGAAAATATGGAAAGTAAGAACGAAAGCTATCTGGTTAATCGCTTTTTTAATATTACATGTGGAAAATGCTAATACTGGGGATATATTGGGTTAAGTAAAATCTATTGTTAAAATTAATTCCACCTCTTTCCTCTTACTTTTCTTTATGTGCTTACTAGAAAATTTGCAATTGCCTAAGTGGCTCACATTCATGGATCCATTATTTCTATCTGCCAGTTCTGGACTAAGGAGGCACAAGCAACACTTGGGGAAAGAACCTGGGAGGCTGGCTGGGGGGCAGGTGGGGGGCACAGGTGGGTGAGCAGGGAGGAGGAACTGCGTAGAAAAGAGCCTCCAGGGGCGCCTCTCCGGGGCTGCAAAGACGGAGCAGAGGCTGGTACTGTGTTTGCTTCTCGACCAGGGCACGCCTACCAGATTCATGTGCAGCACAGAGACCACAACATAAAGGCCAAAGGGACAATCATCGCATCAGAAATAAATTAGAAGCAGCCTGCGGTTTATAGGGAGCCGTGCTCTGCTGGGGACCAGACCAGTGTGTCCCGTGACCCGTGTCTCCACCCCTTCTGGCCGGTCATTTGGTCACCCCTCCTGCTCTTCTGCAAAGGGGTGGCTGAGATGCACTGGGGTGCCTGGGTCCCCGTTACTCTGTCTACTAAAGTCCCTGGAAATCAGGGCCCTCAACATCCCAGGGGACGGAGGAAATCGCTAGAGAAGGAGACACGTTTGTGCCTAGAGTTGTAAAGCCGCAAAGAGTAGAAACTGGAGTAGAATCAATCCTTTACACTTCCTTTTTCCTACAACATCACATTTTATTTCCTTGTTCGCCTCCTTCCCAGCGAGATACAGACTTGATGGAAATGCCATGAGCTCGGGAACCACATCTGTGAGCTCACTCCGGCTCTGAGAGGTGCCTAGCGTAGAGCGGGCTCAAAATAACTGTCTGGGGAGGGGTTCCTACAGAGAATCTGCAGGCAGCTTTACTGTAGGGGATCCTGCAGTTAAGGTTTCCGGGTGTGCAAACTGCACCCAGGAATGAGCGAGGCGCTCACCTAGGCAGGGTCCAGCAGCCGTGCTGTATGTTTCAGATGCTGTCCTCACGGGGGGAGGAGGGGCGCTGAGACCTGCCCAGCCCTTGTCAGCTCCTGCACTGGAGACATTCCCAGGGGCTCCCCCAGCAGAAGCAGCATGTGACCCACTTTCAACAGGGACTCCGAATGGTCAGGGGAGTCAGCCTAACAGAGGCTCGGAATTTCTCGGGCACCGGTGTCACCGGTGTCACCGGTGTCACCGGTGCCCAGCGTGGTAAGAGGAGTAAGTGACCGTGGAGGCGGAGCGAAGTGGCAGGGCTGCAGGGTCCGGCGTCCCATCCCACTCTCGCCCCTTGCTGGCTGGGAGACGGTGTTCCTCCCCTACCTTCGCTCCCCACCCCTTCCAACGGGAATCACAGTCCATTTCTTGGAGGGGTGCTTCGCTGCTCTGCACTTCTCCCAAAGGACTGGCACTGGGTAAACACTGGAAAAACGGTGACCTACAGGGGCTGATCAATATACTATAATGGCTATTATCTTTCTTCTGGATTATAGCTTTGGAACGTTTCTAACCTGGAGTCTATGAAGCCATAGCACATCCACAAACGGAAGCCCATGAACTCAGTGGTGTGGGGGCATATCTATGTCCTCTGAGGAGAGTACCCATAACCGTCATCAGAACCTCAACAGGCTTGGGGCGCCTGGGTGGCTCGGTCAGTCAAGCGCCTGCCTTCAGCTCAGATCATGATCTCAGGGTCCCAGAATCGAGCCCCACATCTGGCTCCTTGCTCAGTGGGGAGTCTGCTTCTCCCTCTCCCTCTGCTGCTCCCCCTGCTTGTGCTCTCTTGCTCTCTGTCAAATAAATACATAAAATCCTAAAAAAAAAAAAAAAAAAAAAAAAAAAAAAGCCCTCAACAGGCCCTCAGACTGAAAAGTGGTAAAAACCATTGAGCTAGTGTGGCTTCCAAAATGTTTGGCTCAGCCTACCTATCCGCGGACTCAGTTTCCCAGTGATCCTCAGAACGAAGACTTCCATCCGCCTGCTCAGGAGCCCTAGCATTCTACACACAGCAGTGCAGCCTCCCTAGGAGCCCTTTAGCCCTTTAGTATCGGGCAACAGCAGAACCACAGGACTATGACTATGTTTCCAAGGGAGACATTCCTCTTCATTTCAGCTGTAACACCAGAGTCCTTACTGCTCTAAATACATCTGTTTCCATAGTCTTTTTTGACACATTCAAAGGCCAAGGGAGGCAGGTGGCATGTTTTGTTCTTAGGAGGTAGTCCCTTCAGGTGAGGGCAATAACACCAAAAATCCTACTGGGTGAACTGGAAGAACCCAATCAAAGCTGGACTCCCCTCCTCAACAATCCAGGGTGTCTGAAAGCTGGACAAGCTCCAGGAAGAAGGACCTGAGTGGCAAGCAAGCCCCTCCAACTCTATAAATCTTAGTTTCCTCCTCTGCAGAAAAAGGATGGATCATGGTAATACCTCTTTCCCAGGGCTGCTGTGAGAATTAATAAGAAAATAATTATAAGTCATCTGTTAAGCACCCAATGCAGAGTAAGTGCCTCATAAATATTAACTATTAAATAACCTCTTCCATGGCAGGGGGAAAAGAAAAAAAGCATTCTTCATCTGCTCTCTGAGCCATACATTCCAGCTTCGAGACTGACTTTGGGCCACGGATATTTTTCAGCCTCTTCCCTGAAGTAGCTGTTAGCGACCAAGCAGGCAACAAGCATGCCAAGGAGCTGGGAAAACAGCTGAAAAGTGTCCGAGCAGCAACTTCAAAGAGAACCTGCTTTCGGAGCCAACACTGTGAGATACAAATTTAAGAATCGGATTAAAGCAAAGAGAGTCAACCTTGAAAATCACCAAGACGAATGACTCAGCACACAGTTTTCACTCCTTCCTCTACAGCTCCTTGAGTACCTTTGCTGTGAGGAGCCCCTGGCCAGGCACAGGGAAACACAGAGAGAAGAAAGCACCACGTAGCTGTCACCGTGAGCACACCGGGAGAGAGAGTCCCGGATCCCCAGCGTTTGAAACAAGGTTTCAAAGTAAACTATGATGCAGGGCTGGGCAGGACCCAGTGTTCAGCAAAGGCTTCTTGCAAGAGCAATACTTGGGTTGAGTGTGGAAGGAGGGGTGGATGTTCAAGGCGAAGTAAGGTCAAGAAAGGGGAAACGTCATTGCGCTGAGACAAAAGCACAGGCAAACACATGAAAATGAGAGAAGATGGAGCATTTGGGGACTATGGAGTTGCACAGTTCAGCACAGCATGGGGATAATGGGGGCAGCTGGAAGAAGCCTTGCTGAATACCTCCCTCCTACTCACCCACTTAGGCAGGTACTGATTCGAGTTCATCTCTTTGTTTTTTAGAAAGAGCACTGGAGCCATGGTGGGGAGGACAGCGTTGAAGTGGAGAGACTGGATGTGGCATTTTCAGAGGGGACGTGTGCAGCGTGAAACGGAGGCTCTAACTCTAAACTAGTGGGGAAAGGGTAAGGTAGAGACAGAGCAGGAAGTCGTGGTCACTGACAAGGTGGAGGTCACGTTAGGATTATTCCCAGGTTCACGGCTTGGGGGCAGAGTGAGAGGGCAATGCCTCCACCAGGGAAAACAGATGCAAGAGGAGACACCTGCCCCTTTGCTTGCATGGTATCCCCTTTCTCTTCTTTTCCATATTTTCTTTTTAAGAACCACCCCTTTCCTGCTTTCAGCCGGTTGGGTTTAGGAGGGTTTTGCTGACCACCCTTCTGTGCGGTTCCTGCATTCCCACATATCCCGCCTCTGCACGCGGACTGCTCCTCCCGTTCCCCGCCAGGCTCCAGGCCTGGGCACGTCATCAAGGACAAGCCAGGTCACATGTTCAAAACCCCTGGCCACAGTAGCTGGCTCAGGCATTGGCATGTGCCCACTAATTCGAGTTAATCCCAAATTATTCTCTTCCTGCAGGGGTTAAGCTTGAAGCTGCCGTTAACCATCTCGCCACCACGAAGAGGGGAAATCAGAACTGGATTCTTCCTGAACTTTTCCCAGACAGGAGCCAACATATACCCCTTCCTGCCTGACCGAGTATAAACCCTGTTTCTGTGACTTGCAGCCAAGAGTGGCTGATAAAGATAAGAGGTAAAGAAAACTGTGTCTCAAAAAAGGAAAGTCTACGTCTGCTGAGTGGTGGATTATAAAAACCTCCATTACTGAGACAATAGTACCTTGAAACATTTGAATCTAAAAAGACATTTAGGGATTTTATAGCAAATTCTACTGTGACTAATGAAAAGTCAAACCAGAGTGCTTTAGAAAATGTTACTGTACCAGATCATGGCACGTTCGCTCATTTAAGTTAACATTTATGGAATATCTTCAGGGTTCTTAGACTTGTACAAAAGAAGCTGTAAAAGTGGTGTGCTTGGATTTGAGCGGGTCCATCCGCGGCCCTTCCCTAACGAGCAGCTGTGCGTGCCGTTCAGACTAATTGTGCGACGCCAGAGCGGCCAGGTGGTTCTGTCTGGCCCGCAGCTGCACTTGATGGGGAGGACGCCGCCTGAATTTCAGACTGGCCATCAATAAGGCCAGGCTGGTGAAGCCGCACCTTAACTGAGCCCTTAGGTGAAAAAGCACTGAACGTGTTTTGAATTCCTCTCCCCTCTAATAAAACAACCACTGACATTTATAGGGGAGCCTGGAGGACACGCGATGTTGGGCCTTCCTTCTCTACTCTCCTTCCATGCAAAGACCCCGACACTAGCATGGGTTTAACTCTTAGGAATGCACCCGCAGAGCTCTAGGTAAGTAGGCCTGAACTGTCAGCTTGTACCCTGTGGGCTTCTCAGGGGCTAGGTCCAAATAAATCTGCAGGGGTTCATTTCCCCCGGGCATGTGTTGGTCCTGCCGCTCTGGGTCCAGTCCCACTTCTGAGAGCCCTACGCCCCTGTCCTCCGAGGAAGCACCTACTGACTCCCCGTTGGATGCCGTCTTAGTGGGGCTGTCAGCCAACGTGCCAGCTAAGCGGTGTGCATGCCATTCAAGCTGGGCCAAAGGTTTTCTCTCTCTCTCTTTTTTAAGATTTTATTTATTTATTTATTTATTTATTTGAGAGAAACAGAGGGAGAGAGGAACAGAGAACAAGGGGAGGGGCAGAGAGAAGGGGAGAAGCAGTCTCTGTGCTGACCGCAGAGGCCGACCTGGGATCCAGGGCTCCATCTCACAACTCTGAAATCATGATCGGAGCCGAAACCCAAAGTCAGACGCGCCCGCAGGTTTTCTTTTGTGGGTATGCTAAGTCCGCGGGCAGACCTCCGGCTATGCCTTGCAGAAAAAGAACTTGAGTTCTTACTCTCCCGACCCCACGGTGGTTCCGTTTCCATCCTGAAAGTGGCTCTTCTGACTACCCTTTGACCCCTGGGGTATCCTCCAGGTCGCCTCCAGGTTTCTGTTGCTTTACTCTAGAGAAGCTCAAGTCTATACAATTCACTGCAACTTAAGCACTAAGCCACAGCTAACTTCATAGCATACTCTGCAGTTTATAAAGTCCTTTCACATTCAATTTATCTCTTCTAATCAACCCTTCTAGAACTGAATTTTTCTCCTCCCCCCAAATAAATCACTTACTGATTTCTCTGTTTCTCACGACAGCACAATCGTCCCTTCAGCCGCTTAAGCTTTTTTAAAATTTCAGAACGATTTTGACTGGAGGCTTTCAGTCATGCCCTATCATCATTCATTCACCTAAACCTAAAATATAGAACACCCCCCCCACACCAAAGTGATCCCTTCCTTTGCGTTGTCTCTGCCTCCTCCTTTGCCAGAGCCTTCCTCACCTCCCAACAATGGTCTCCTGACTCTGCCACCAGCCTCCTGTCTCCAAACCATCCTGATGCCCGTGGCAGAAGGCCGTGATGCAACTTTTACTATCCCTGCATTATTCCTCATCTACCCAAGGTTTATAGAACAAAGACTACAAGAGAATGATGTACGGGTCATTCCCTAACTTAAATTCTGGGCTGCGCACTAATCTCTCCTGACTTACAGTAGGCTCTTCCTTAGTAGAAAACATGTGCCAAAATGACTGTTCAAACATGCAATAACTTGGAAAAAAAGAAAAAGAAAAGGCTATGATTTTTGTGTGGCTGCCTCTCATTATAAGTGGAGTCTTTCTACACCCCTCGAATGCAAGGCGACCTTGTGATTTGATCTGACCCATGGGAGAGCAACAAATAGGATATAAGCAGACGCTTCACACTTGCTCTTTTGCTGCTCTTGGTACAGTGCTTATTATGTGAAGAAACCCAGTCTCATCTGCTCAAGAACAGGAGGTACATGTCCTGGTCCCCTGTTAGCCCTGCTAACAGCATGGTAACTGCCAGATGTAACTGAAGCCAACACATCATCCTGCCAGCAGCCCACCCTCCAGCAGACTGAAGATGCCCATCAAGTTCAGCAGAAGAACCACCCAGCTGAACTCAGCCCAAACCACCGGCCACAGAGCCATGAGCTTCCCTAGCTGCTTTAAGCAACTGCATTTTGGGGTGACTGGTTAAGCAGTGACCCCTAACTGATAAAACATGTGAGCTGATTTGGTCATTTTCTCCCCAGAACTCCTTTCCAATGACTATTCAGCATCTTGGGTGCTCGATCATAAAGTATCTTTCGTGGGTCCTATTTCCTCCCTTCTAAGTGCCTTGTGAAAGATTGTGCACTTTATGTTTTTATATGCCACACATGCACAAAGTGAATACACTACAACTGTTTAGGAATCAGTTCGTGCTTGTCCAGGGCCTAGCCATCAGTCTCATCAATTCATAGTCATCATTTCAACATATAACTTGATCATTAACTTTTAAAGCTTAAAAGAGAGTGAAGATGCGAACCATAAAAACTGAAATCTAGTTATCTCATCCATGTGAAGTGCAAAATCATGCAAAGTATATATCCTAAAAGTAACCAATTTATTGATTCATTTTCCGTAAATTGCTCCTTGTAACTCAATCTGCCTGTCGATCAAAGGCATCCAAGGAAACAAATATATAAGGGTAAATGTTTCACAGAAGCAATTGTTTGATTTTCACCCGGATATTATTGTTCTCCCAAGACACAGATTTCTCTATGTGGTTTGCAACTGTAACCTGACAGCCTGCCAAAAATAAGGCTTCTATTCTAAGAGTGTCACTGATTCTCTTTTTGCTGTTCAATTAGATTTTGCATTTAAAAGAGAATTTCCCTTGTGTTTCTTATAATGGTGCACCTGCTCCTTGGGAGATTTCCTCTTCTGACAAGCAATGCCTTAAATCTGGCAAGAAAAACAGCTCCAGGCTTTCTCTGATAATATCAAAGATCATTTGTTTGTATTAGATGTTTGTGTGGGTTTCCCTCCTCTTAAGAGCAGTAAAGTACTACTACGGTTCCTTCCAAAACAACGGCACACACAAAGTTTCTTGGCCTCTATTCCACATTTCCATGGACACCTGCACTAAGTGCCTGCAATTAGCAAACCTGTGACATAGTACAGATTCATAGAGAGATTCATCTGCGCTAGTCATTTCCTTTTGGACATCAACACACGGTAAATGTCAAATCAATAAATGCAGCCTCACTTCACATCTACTATCTTGTAACCTTTCCTCATGAAATGCTTCTGATGGAGAAAATGAAGTTTACATTCAAAGTGCTATCCCTTATTTTGTTCTATCTTATTTCTGAGATGTCCAAAAGATTCTTAAGAGAAGCACCGTCTTCTTTCTGATCCTAGACCTGGGAACTCCAACATATTTGGTTATGGGTAATCTCCAGTTAAAACTGCCTTCGGGAGAGACTTCTGTGATTGACAGCAAAATGACACACTTTCTTCAAATAGTTTTAAGAACCCCTTAAAGCTCTCTTCTTCCACTCAAACCACACTGAGCCTAAATTAACATTGAGCTGCATCAGGAATAGCCAATAGACGTCGTCTCCCAGATGCGAACACATTAGCATACTGCTTCCCTAGACCTTGTTCTCTCTGCCTTTTAAAATTTCAATATGTACAAATGAAATACAGATTTCAACCCATTCCCAATTGGGATGTCTGCTCAGTAATAAGAGAAATAGGTTTTTGCCTTCCTGCAGATTCAGCAAGGAAAGTGGTGCTTGAAAATTACGTGTTTAGAGTGACACCTTGGAGAACTGACATTCTCTGCACACATGTAATCCTCATAAACCTCCCCAGACAGCCCTTATTTCATTTTGCAAAATGCACCCTGGCCGGACTCCACAGCACGTGGTGTGTATCGAGACTGTCCTGCCCCGGGCTCTCCCTTCCTTTGAGTTCTTCCCTGTCTCCAGGCTCTCGGATGGGCACTTGTCAGTAATAGTGGAGAGGAGTGAGGAGGCCTAGCCGCCAGCCAGGGTACAAGGGACACCAAGAGTACTGCTTCCTCAATGAACTTTCCCAAGGAAAGCAACCTTCCCACAGGAAAAAACAACACGTTCCACCCCTTAAACCCCCTCCTAGCGGTCCATTGAAAACGAGCAACAATGCTATTGCCTTTTTGTTTCGTAAAGACTTTCTTCGCTGCAAGCAGTAGCGTGTTCCTCAAAGAATGCTAGTATTTCCTGTGGAAACTGTATGGCTGCCAGGAATGGCTCATAATTTTCCCTTCTTTTCTTTTCGTAAAAATGAAATAAACAAAACGTGGCATTTGACAATAGCCAAAATACCAGTTCACCTCACTTACCACCTGCAGATGAAAGTCATCACCATGAGGGAAGGCCAAGAGAGGCACGTTCCCGGCTCAAAAGGACGCGCACGAGCCTGGGAAGCAGGACAGCGCCCGGGGCAGGTCTGAGCCCTGGCTGGACGGGGGCAGCCAGGGAGCCCCGGGAATGCGCGCGGGGCTCCCCGGGACGGCAGCCACCCCAGGAGTCCCTCTTCCGCGTTGATTAGTATTGTTATTTGGTACTGTCGCTGTTACTATTACTTGGCCCCTCGTTATCTGGGCTCTCAGGAGCTGGGGCACTGCCCATCCCCGCCTCTGACACGAGGTGAGGTGGCAGCACGGATAATAACCACACGAAACGCGCTGAGGAAAAGAACAATCCTTCGGCAACCGAGGCGGGGGGCTGTCTCCCCCCTTCCCCAGAGTAAAGCTGCCTCTCGGCAGCCGCCGCCGCCGTTACTATAGAGACCTTCCCCCAAACCCGTTCCGCAGAGGCGCCGCCGCTGCCCGGGCCGCCGGGACTCACGGCACAAAGGGGTCCGGGGGCTGTGGGGAGCAGGGGCGACACCCGCCCGGGTCGCCCGGTGCAAACTTGGAAAGGCTCGGCCCCCCGCGCCGCCGCCCCCCGCCTCCCCGCAGCGCCCGCCGGGGACCTGGACTCACCGGGGGCGCCTGGCGCGCCGGCGACTCGCGAGCGCGGACCGACTAACGGACGCACGGGTGGACGGCGGCGGCGGCGGGAGCAGGAACCGCCGCAGCGGGAGCGGGCGGGCGGCGGGCGGCAGAGGCGCTGCCGCGGCCCCGCTACGTCACAATGCGGCCGGGCCGCCGGCGCCGCTCCCCCGGCCCCCCAACGGGCGCGCGCGGGGCGGGGGCAGCCCCGGGGCGGCCGGGCGCGGAGCCGGCGCGGGGGGACGCGGGGGCGCGGCGCGGGCGCACCGCCGGGGACGGGGGCGCGGCCACACCGCCGGGGCTGCGGGAGCCGCCGCACGCCCCCCGGGCCGCGAGTCCTGCTCCGCCTGACTGACGGCGACCCTCCCCGGCCGGCCCACGCCCCTCCCGCGCCGCCTCCCCGCCCGCCCCGCGGCTCCAGTCCGAGAACCTGCGCTTCCTTCTCCACCTCCCGCCGGTTCTACCTCTGCCGCCTTGGCTTCTCGGCAGCTGGGCTTCTTCTCTCCACCCCTCCTACTTTTTGCCCCCGCTTCCCCCTTTTTCCTCCGCCCCCCCCCCCACCGCGCTCGGCGGCTTCTCCCCCTGGAAATGAAATCGCCCCTCACCGGGATCCACGCGTCAGCCGCTGCCACCTCATTTGTCCCCAAACCAGTCTGGCGGTCCAGCCTGAGCGGGGAAAAGGGACTCGGGGAGGGGAAACGGAAGGTGGGCACAGTCCTGGGACACTGCTGAGCTTGAGAAGCCTTTGGCAGAGGATGCGGCGCTGGCACGGAGTCCTCGCCCCCACTCCTCCTTCCTGCTCACGAGGCTCGCCCCCTCCAGGACTTCTCTGACGAGTGGATGGCAAAGGGGGCTTGGCCCGGACCGCCCTTTGCTCTGGCGTGGGTGCTGGATGGAGACTTTGGTCTGAAATAATGGCTTTTAAATTCGACAACGTTTGCTATACCGCGGGCCCTACAGTAAAATTAACTTTACTTTTAGCGTCTTTTTCTTAATGGGAGGCGGGGTGGGGGGGGCAGCTGGATGAGGCATGTGGGCAAGCCAGCAGTGGTGACTGCCTCTTTCCTTATTTCCGAAATGAAATCAGGGAGAGTGGAAGCATTTATGGTAACATTGGCTCAGGACCATCTTTCTTTTTGCCCTTTGGAAAGCTCTAAATGGTTTTGAAGAAATCTCTTTCCCCGGAGAGATGACTCGGAGAAGTTCACTCAGCAAAGCTATTGAGGGCCACTCTCTTGCTCCAGGGTGTGGCTGCTTGCCGGCTCTTGCCCCAGAGAAAAGTGTGAGGAAGCAAGTTCTGGTCCATCCATCCTCTTTGTTCCCTTGCCAGTTCCAAGAGAGCGAGAGTGGCGCCACGATCCTGGGAAACTCAGCACTTATCTGGGTTAATGGCACTGGGGATGTGTAGCATGTGTGAGCCTGTCATTGAAAATACATCATCGATAATATACTTACTATATAAAGATAATGTATTATATACTAATAGCCCATAATAATGTATTATTACATATGTTAATAATATATATTTAATACATAGCAACCAGAAACGACCTGATCGTTTAAAAACTGCAGTTCTCTGGATTTCTAGTGTAAAACTGTACACAGTGCCTATGGAGTCCACAGGCTGCTCTGTTGGCAGAAAAGAGGCAAACTGTAGGATTAGCAGGACATGGCCGGCCATCCTGTTCTGGACCTGTTTGGACAAGTACAGTAATTACTTGAGATGAGGACTACCTTGAAGGCCAGCAGAAGACATTTCACATGCTTCTAATTTGATTTCCTACTGAGAAACTAAATTTCTCTCTCTCCGCTTTTTGACATCAATAGCCAAGAGTGTGTCCTGCAGTGTTGTAATTTGTTTATTGTAATTGATCATATATAAGACTTCAAGTACATGTATGGAAAGTGGCTTCACAATTTTAAAAGCACACATTATCCCTCAGTAGAAAAATATAAAGTCAGATGACATCATATGGCACTAAAAATACTTGAAAATATTGGGCTTAATTCATTCACATCTGGTTAAAATAAAAATACTGTTTTTTTGTGTTTTCCTTTTTTTTTTTTTTGCCTAGTATAAACTCTGAGAAAAGCACATCTTGCTTCCATCCAGTAGATGTGGATGGAAATTGGTGTCATCCTTGACGTGGTCTATAGAGCCTAGTTCCACTGCCATCCTGTTAAATATTTTGACATCCTGTTTTTTTAAAAATCAGATTTTAATGTATCAAAGGAGTAATTTGTGGAATAATAAATGGGCATCTTCTTCCCACTGCCCTGAACATCTACCAGCTCTAACAGTGAGCCAGGTGTTAAATGGTTCAAGAAGGGGACCAATTGTGTCACACGTACAGAAAATGGATTGTCCAAGGAAAAAAAAATTCTCTGCTGTTGTGTAGCCAAAGGAATAGCATGCCATAGTGTAAAAGAGCAATCTCTGAGATGTTGTTTCAGATAGTTTCCCCTGTTTTTTTTTTTTTTAAGATTTTATTTATTTATTTGACACAGAGAGAGAGAGAGAACACAAGTAGGCAGAGAGGCAGGCATAGAGAGAGAGGGAAGCAGGCTCCCCGCTGAGCAGAGAGCCCGATGCGGGGCTCGATCCCAGGACCCTGAGATCATGACCTGAGCCGAAGGCAGAGGCTTTAACCCACTGAGCCACCCAGGCACCCCTCCCCTGTTTTTTTAATAGATCTTTTCTCATGGTCTATTTTCTTTCTAACATGTTTTTGATTATATGTTTACCATTGTTTCCATGTGATTATTTTTACACTGTGATTTAAACCTTATATATACTTTCCTACATAGTCTATGAGTTTGCTTTTGCTTGGATCATTTGTTGGTTTGCTTTTCCTGTGCAATCTGTTGCTAAATCCGAAACCACAAATTGATATACAACGTGTGAAAGGAGTGAAGTAGTTGGGTTGGAACAGACCTGCTGAATTTTAGACTGGATGGCAAGAAAGCCAGCTTCCTCGACATCATGTTGACTTGTTATCAAGTTCATGAACTACTCTGCCTAGTCTTTTAAGCTGCTTATTATCAATTACCAACCAGTCTCTTGATACTCAGTTTTCTAATCAAGCAGCTGCCTCGGTAAGCTAGTTAGTACCAATGGAATGGCTTAGCAACTGCAGCCACTGGACCATTTACCCCTTTTAAGAATACTCCCCACCTATGCCAACCACTGCACAGGATGTCGACCTTTAAGAGCAGTTCACATATTTCTGCTTCGTGTCCATTTCTTTTAAAAAAGAGAGAGATTTACTCATTTGAGAGAGAGAGAGCGGGGTGTGTGCAGGGGGAGGGGCAGAGGGAGACAAGCAGACTCCACGCTGAGTGGGACCCCTCTCTCTCTCTCTCTCTCTCTCTCTCTCTCACACACACACACACACACACACACACACACACACACGGCAGGGCTCCATCCCAGGACCCAGAGATCAGGATCTAAGCCAAAATCAAGAGTCTGATGCTTAACCAACTGAGCCACCCAGACACCCCTCATGTCCATTTCTTATCCCCTACTATTCAACTGTCAGCTCCCATCAAGATGCCAGGGAGTTCATATTACTCATACTTGGCTCTTCAACACTGAGCACATTTTTATACTCAAGAGTGAGCTACTGAAAATAATTAGTACAAAACTCCAATTCACTGCATATCATCTGCCAAAGAGCTGACATCTAATTGTTCATTAAATTATTACAATTAAACATCTGCCTCTATCCTTTTACCCAGTTTCCATAATATATCTTTATTGTGTGACAAACATTGAATAAACCTTCTGTAACACTGTCAGTGATCAAGCCGAAAACCATTCTCTTTTTCCCCCCTATTCTTTAAATGTAGATTTTTCTTTAATAAAACATATCTGTATTAAAGGCTCAGATTTTTTTATTCTCGTGGCACATCTGGGAGGGAAGATCTGTTGGAAATCCTTTCTGATTTCTGGTTGAGAACTATAGTTTGGTTGGGGAAGACTATTATTTTATTCTGGAGTCATGTTTGTTTCATTTGCTTGTACAAATGTATGTAAGTAATTACAAGGTATTTATATCGAGAATCAGACCAAACTTGTTACATAAATGTGATTGTATCAGTCAGGATGGGTTCAGTTGCCCTGTGGTAACAATCATGCAACAATTCAAAACTTTCATAGGTTAATAAAAATGTATTTCTTTCTCTCACTAGATGTCAAGTTCGGGTCAGCTGCACCTTTGCTTCAGGTTTTTTTGATTTTAAGCCTCAGCCAAAAGGAGCAACTTGCCAACAGCAATATTGCTCGTCACTCTAATGAAGGAAAGAGAACTAAGAAGGGTCTTTAACCAGGAATTAGATGTGCGGCTTAAAAGCTAGACCTGTCACGGCTGCTCACAGCTCATTGGCGGGAACTAGTCATGTGGCTCCACCAATCAGAGAGCAAGGAGGAGGGGCTTCTGGTTGGCTCAGTCAGTAAAGCACCTGCCTTTTGGGGGGGGGGGCGGGGGAGGTGTCATGATCCCAGGATCCCGGGATTGAGCCCCATGTCCGGGAGCCTGCTTCTCCCTCTCCCTCCACCTGCTGCTCCCCTTCCTGTGACTATTGCTCTCTGTCAAATAAATAAAATCTTAAACAAGAGAACAAGGACGGGCATCGTACAACATACCCAGAATATTTGGTAAATAATAAAATGGAGAAATGTGAACATTTTACATTTCACCGTAGATAAAACAGGAAACAATTCCCTGTATATTTTACCTAAAGCCATAGAGTTTAAGTAGGGGAATAGATGTCGAACAGAAGTGTAAACGCTATAGCAAGTTTTACTTTCTGAAACAGTCGCCCAAACCACAGTAAAGGAACGTGACTGACAAAAAATGATGAGGAGCCCAGTTTTTTAACAGTTTTGAGTTTCACAGAAAAAGGAATGGTTATAGGACACACTCACTTGGTTCTCCCCACCTTCTTTCTCCTATACACGCCCCACCCCCCTCCTCTTCCATCTACCCTTTAGACAATGCTCCTCTCTGCTGTACCCGCGTGATTTCCTCTGCCTACACTGAGTGTGCCTAGGAATTGGGCATTCCTCGTCTGACCAGTTTTCTATGGTCATTTTTCACTTTCCACTGCTTTCCGCCCCCTTCAGTATGTCTTTTCTGTTAGCGTTTTGCTTCATCTTAGAATTCTAATAAAGTTAGAATTGGAAGGGAGATGAAATTCAAGTCCCGCAGCTTAGCTGCTTATAATATAGCAGCTTTAATAAAAGATTTGCTGTAGAAGGAAGTTTATGGATTGTTAACCCGATTCACTGAGATTATCCTGGGATTTCGATTAATCCCGTAATTGCGCTTTTACCTATTCTTACAGATCATTGGAAGTTTCGTTGTTGGTATTTTTATACGGAAACCATTAAATCATGTGCAAAAATATGATCAGGCGAAGGGGTGTCTTGACATATGGTTCTGAGGCAGCCTGGGGCAAAATACAAAAAGATTCTATGGGGAGCAAAGGGTTTTTTTGGTCAATCAACTGATCTGGGGCCACCGTCCTTCCTCTGTCCTCCTCTTCCATAGTGAGTTACTAGCAGAGAACACAGTGACTTTGTAAAGCTGTTGAAATACCTAGAGGAACTCTGGATCCAAACTCTATTCAGGCAAGCAGTATCTAAGTTTCATGACTGGATTTAACTATACTTACTTAAACTCAATGGCCAGCTTTTTGCAGGTTAACGCTTTCTTCTACCTGAGGTTGACCTGGGCTCACCACTTCACCTGCGCCCCAGAGAGACTCTCTGCCCATTCCTGTTAGGCTTCATCCATAAATCCTCAGTTTTGATTTAAAAGTGGTACTTCTTCAGGAGCGCCTGGGGGGCTCAGCTGTTAAGCGTCTGCCCTCGGCTCAGGTCATGATCCTGGGGTCCTGCTTCTCCCTCTCCCACTCCCCTTGCCTGTGTTCCCTCTCTCGCTGTCTCTCACTGTCAAATAAATAAACTTTTTTTTTTTTTTTTTTTTAAGTGGTACTTCTTCAGCAAACTGCCCAAAGGATGGGTCTCTTTTCCCAGGGATCCTCCTCACATCATTTTTATTAATAGGTCACCTTTTCCCTGGTACTTTTATGGAAAGCCTTTTCCCTCTCAGGGAGGCTTGTTGCCTTCAGATCTGTTGGAGCAGACTCCCCCTGGGTTAGAGCCCATCTCCTTATCTGTCTACTGACGCCGCCAGTCTGAATCAGGCTGTCATGGACAATGGCGAAATGTGCATGGGCCTTGTGCTCCCAGAAATCAGCAATGGATGCCCCCACCTTTTTGTGTTCCAGGAAATGGTTTACCCCAAAGAGTCACTTCCCCATATGATTGATAAAACTCATGGTCCACTCTCTCTCACGACTCCATAAGATTCACAGGTGGTTGGCTCCCTTGTTTACCTATGACAAGGCCAAGCACAGACTTTTCCCTTTCTGCCTAAACGTGTTGACAAGACTAGACACAGACCCTCCAACTTCCCTTTCTTTGTCTCATGAATGAATAGCTGAGATTAAACTGTTTGTCCCTCTGAAACTTGCTAGACACAGAAAAGACATTTCCTGTTCAGCTAACTGACCTAGACTTCCCTTGATTGCAAAACAATCCCAACTGTGAGTCACCCCACCTGTGACTTGTCTCTCCCTCTCTGTAAAAGTCTAACACAAAATCCCACTGCAGAAACACTCTGATACTCAGATTTAGGATGCTCGGGCTATTGCAAGAACCTGAATAAAATCGATCTTACTTGCCTGTGTTTGGCTTTGATACCATCCTCTTCCCCTTTGGATTCTGGTGCCTTTTTATTTTCATGAATAGCTACCTTAGTCACTGCCATGAATTGGGGCCAAGGACCTGTTATTTAACCATCGGATGGTTATTTCTAAGCAAACTTTTACATCCAACATTTTTGTCTGGAAGGGAAATTCCTAACACTCTACAATAACTGAGCAGTATTTTAAATCCTTCAAATTGCACACGTCTCATTATTCAACTTTTCCATAGGTTTCTTTTTTCTGTTGGTTACTTGAATAGCCCTCCTACATCAGAGCATCCAACTGAATAGTTAGGGATAAATGAAAATGCTCTAAGTTGCCAAACGGTCAGCATACTTGCTTTCATGATATGACATGTGTGCATAATATCTTAGTTATTAAGTACTCAGTCCGATTTTCCATGCTCTACCATGGGATTACTCTATTTCCACATTAGTAATTTGCCTACTGGGTTACACTACTTTCCAACATGGACCAAGAGGAGAGAGAAATAATTTCTAAGACGCGGGCGCAGGATGGGTGCTTTTAACAATTGGAATGTCCCACAGATTAAAGAGCTCTTAAGAAAGGGATGAGGAGGGAGGAGGAGGGAGGAGGAGGGAGGAGGAGGAGGGGGGAGGAGAAGAGAGAGAGAGAGTTCATTTAAGAATGAAACACTATGGGGGCGCCGGGGTGGCTCAGTGGGTTAAAGCCTCTGCCTTCGGCTCAGGTCATGATCTCGGGGTCCTGGGATCGAGCCCCGCATCGGGCTCTCTGCTTGGCGGGGAGCCTGGTTCCCCCTCTCTCTGCCTGCCTCTCTGCCTACTTGTGAACTCTCTCTCTGTCAAATAAATGAATAAAATCTTAAAAAAAAAAAAAAAAGAATGAAACACTATGACCGGGAGGTCTTTCGAAATTCCGTAAATGTGCAGTCTTTGTCCTCAAGGGCACATGTGGACACTAAGAGATTTCACACGTGTGCGTAAACACCGATTAAATCTCAAACTGGAGGTTCTGGTATTTGAAATGAATTTGATTAGATGGTTATAAAAAGGAATGCAGGTAAGCGAGTGTGGTTAAATGATATGAAGAGGAAAGCAGGTCAACTTCGGAATACCGCGCCACATTCCCGTGGACCTGTCCCAGATGCAGAATATGAGACCGACGAAAACACGTTCCACTGATTACTTATCTATTGTAACCATGCTGTGTATTTAATCATGCTTGGTCCTCTGGGCAATAACACAGTCTCTCTTCCTCATTTTAATAATAATTTCACCATAGCACCTAATCTGTGCTGTGAATGTTACTGTGATATATGTCAGCTTGGATTCAGAGTTTCTGTTGTCTTTATAAGTAATTCACCTTTGTTCTTACCTATTCTACCTTGAGACCAAACTCATGCATTTGGAGACGATTGGATAGGTCTACAGTTGATGCTTATCCCTCTGAAGGGCAACAAATGGATTTAGATGTTATGGAGACTAAAGCTATAATGGACTGTTTTTTGGCTTTATTTCTATGCAGCTTCTGGTAGGTTAATAGAACAAAAACTTTTTCCCCTCGGATAAGCCATGCAAAGACATTAGAACTGGTCACCTCTAAGTTGCAGAAGAAAGCCATCACTGAATGGAATGCCATAAGCAATTATAATACCCTCTGTTCCAAACCAGAATAAATCCTATGTCCAAACAGTTTTTGGGAAGAAAAACTCTGAAAAATGAAGTAAGGTTTTTAGTCTTCTTAGATATGACTCTGTTGTGAGTTTTACTTCTTTTCCTCTAAATTTATAGCTTGCGGTTCCCAAGTCCTCAGCCTGGAGACATATGGTCCTCTTTAGAAGAAAATAAGGAGAGAAAAGCTAAATTCATATTGAACTGGATGAGGACAGCTGATGGCCGATGAAAAATGTTCCTTGTAAATCATGGGAAATGGTTTAAAGGCGACTTGTGGGAAGAATAGAGAAAGATGTAATTGTGGATAGACTAAATGCTTTTCAATACAAAGTCTAGGGCAACCCTATAGTGTAGAGATTAAGCACACTGATCTGGGTGTTAGACTCTTCAGGTTCAAATCTCAGATTCATCTCGTAGCATCCTCAGAGTTGGTTAACATGCCTAGGTCCTAGTTGCCACCACTACAAAATGGGACCCTCATTGTGCCTTCACCAGATTGTTATGATAATTGATTAAGTCAATATTCTAAGAGCACTTAACATTGAACACACTAAGTGTATGAATAAGTATTTGTCCAACGAATGAACTCTAGAAAGCCAATAGCACCCGCGTGAATTCCCTGGCAATGTGGGTTCTGAAGCCCAGTGCTATGCTAGCTGGCTGTAAGGTTCACTATTTCTCTATCTGTGTCCTGGCATTAAATAGCACTGGGATTCTTTGCTCCTTAAACCAGAATAGAAGTACCTCTTGGATTCCCCTGCAGTATGTATATGGTTATCCACGACCCTACTTTTATTATAATCACTGAGATGACATGAACTGTTATTTGGGAAACGTTTCAGTTTGGGTTTAAGTATTATCACTGGTGCTCTGGCAATTGAAGATTTTTAAAAATGTGGATCCTCTAATGTGGTATTCAACTTTGGATTCTAAATGGCATTTAACATTTTCCCCAGACTTCCACTGGTGATTTGATGCACAATGCAGGAACAGATGAAAAGGAAGTATTTTGAAAAATGAAACGGCTTTAGTCAGAGAAGCATTGTCAGTATCTTTAACTCGAGGGCTGACAGTGTGATCTGGATGGGTTTACCATTAATGTGATAGAAACGGAAAAATACAGTTCTTGGAAAAATACGAAGTAACTTGTGAGGCATTTATCCAGCAAAGTAATATTTTTGAGCACCTGCTGTGTGCTGGGCAACATGTTAGTAGTTTATGATATACTGGGGTAAATAGAATGGACACACTGGATTGCCCTTATAGTCAATAAACAAGTATATTTCAGTGTTGCTAAGAGTATAAAGGCAGAAAACAGACTATTGTGGCAAAAAAATAAAAGATCTAGGGGTGCCTGGGTGGCTCAGTCAGTGAAGCGTCTGTCTTCGGCTCAGGTCACGATCCCGGGGTCCTGGGATCGAGTCCTGCATCGGGCTCCCTGCTCGGCAGGGAGTCTGCTTCTCCCTCTGCCCCTTCTCCCCTCGTGTGCTCTCTCAAATAAATAAATAAAATCTTAAAAAAAATAAAGGATACAACACTGGGTGGTCAGGGAAGACCTCTGAGATTTGAAGAATGAGAAAAAGCCAACCCTGTGAACAGTGAGAGGAGAGTCCCAGGCAGAGGAACCAGCTGGGACCGCTGGGCACCCATCCACCAACTATTAAAAAGCCCAAAGAACATTCCGAGTAGTTCTCAAATAATTAAGTGATTTAAGAAGGGTCATATCAATCTACCTCTTAGACTGACACCACACGCATACAAAAACAATCAACACCACCATTAACCATACATTCAGGAAACACAAGTGGATATGCTGACCCATTAAAAGTGCTTGCAAAGCATCTGTGAGAACACTATCACTGCGTATGGCTCATCCCCAGACAGCGAGGCTTCAGAGGAAGTAGAAGGTCCTCTGCATCCCCCATAGTGCAGAGATCAATCATTGTTATTGCACATGTGTAGTCAAGGTGGAAAGACGATGAATTGTTCCAAAACCTTGGACAGTTGAGACTCGAACACAAAACACTTTCCAGAGCAAGTCGGGTAGCAGGAAATCACACAGGGGATGAAAAGGTCTATGAGGATCATAAATAATGAGGGACATACATCAAAAAATGTTTGGTATCTCCTGTGGAATTTAAGAATTGTGACTTCGAAATTTGGAGTGCTTTTCCTCAGCCCAAACTTTCCACATTTTTCTAACATCTGTCATGACCTTGGCAATGGCTTTACTAAGCTAGATTGGCTAGGGGAAAAAGAACTTGGAATCTTGGTTCAGAATTGAGGAAATGAGCATTTTTGAAAAAAACACAATTCTATTGTTCCCAGCATCCTGAACTCCCCAGAACTAGGTAGTATTATATAAAAAGCATAACAAGTCCACAGCAAATACTTCAAGCATAGCCTACAGAGTCCCTCTAGGGCCATGTTGTTCAACACAGTAGCCACTACCCAAAGGTAGTTATGAGCACTTGAGCTAAGGCTAGTCCAAATTGAGGCATGCTATAAATATAATATACACATCAGATTTCATGGTCTCAGTACAGAAAAGGGAATGGAAGAACATGCCACTAATAACTGTATAATGTTTGGATATATTGGATTAAATAAAACACTGAAAATTCATTTCACCATTAATTTTTTTAATCCCCACACTTCAACTCTTCAACTCACACATTCTGCTCACATTGTATTGTCCTTGGACAGCTCTGTTCTAGGGAACAGACCTCACCATACCTGCTCCCCACGCATCCATCCGAAAGCATTCTGTCAAAATGGATGGCAGTGTTGTCGGAGGGACAAACAGGTGGCTAACCAGCTTTAGGTTTAGGTGGAAGGTAACAGGTTGGTGTGACAGTTACACAGCACTGGAAAAATGGATGCTTGGTAGAAAACTCAACAATAAGCGTTGGGAGGAAATTACCGAGGTGCTCTGAAGATACTTTCAAGAAGGAAACCAGGAGTGGAAAAAACAAAACACTATTTTATCCTTGTGCCCACTGACTGAGGGTCTTTTGGATTGTTTCCGCTTTTTTTTTTTTTCCAAGACTTTATTTATTTATTTGACAGAGAGAGAGAAAGAGAGAGAACGAGCAGGGGGAGGGGGAGAGGGAGAAGCAGGCTCCCTGCTGAGGAGGGAGCCCAATGCGGGACTGGATCCCAGGACCCTGGGATTATGACCTGAGCCAAAGGCAGACACTTAACCGACTGAGTCACCCAGGTGCCCCACTTCCGCTTTTTTTTAAACAAAAGAGCATGCATGATTCTCCAACCTATAGCCCACCTCGCTGTCCCTCCCTCCAAAACAACAACTAAGCAAGCAGAAAATAAGCCTTTGCAGTCAATGAGCTAAGGCATCCCGCGTATATTCTGAAAATTTCATGGCAACAGCCCCACTCCATGTAGACTATGCAACAGATGTTGATGATGCTTAGCATGAGCTGAGGACAGAGGAAAAACCTATCATATCTTCACAGCAGGCTGTAGGAAAAATCTTCTCCCTTGAAAAGATCTGTGTAAATGCACACCATTAGCAGACTAGCTAATACGTCAACCTTCAAAGGGACCAGACTGTACATTCACTGTTTTACTAATCCTCTGGCTTCCCCTGTTTTGAAATGGTTCTAGAAAAATCCATTTTGGAATATTTTGCCCTTGGCTTTAACACTTGGCAGAGGAGTTCACTGCCCTCTGCTCTTCCTTGTGTTAGTTATAAAGCTGTTTGTCATCTCTAGTATCCGGAACACCTGCTTTTTTAAAGGACTGCTGGCTAAGGGAAAAGAACATAAGTTATTTTTATGCAAAACTCACCAGCTCAAGACTTTTAAGATGCCTCTCTGAAACAAAGTATTTTCTTCCCCCGTAATCAAATAGGAAATCTTAAAAATCAGAATTTTTCATTTTACCGGAGTTTCCTTTTGAGATAAATCACTAGAAGGCAAGTGACAGACCAGTTGGGCAAGACAGAGAAAGAGCCTTTTGCTCGAAATAGGATACACAAGGGAAGAGAATCACAGGCAATCATGTCTTCCAATCCAGTGAGAGAGTTGTAAAGAACTTATGGAAGCCTAAGGAGGGAAAAGTTTCAAGAATTTATGAAGATCAAGAAGATGAGAGAGGCTCTGTTACTTCTTCATATGGAATGTGAGACATTTTAAAATCCCATGTTTAGTGTATATCCGTAGTTTTTGCCTACTGAGCAGACATTCTCCCTTCTGGTAAGAGCTATTATCTTTTCCTTCTGGGGAAGAAAAGGGGGAACTCAGCCATCCTTAGTTGACAAGTTTCTTTATCCCTTGACCTGCCTCCCTCACCGTCAGGATGGGCACTTGGCCAAGATTAGCCCATCAGGGTCTCTCACTCTAGTGGCCCTAGAGATTGCACAGGGAGGGGGGATTGGTTGAGTGACCGAGAGAGGGGCATTCTCTCTTGTTCTGTTGGGTTGTTAGCTCTTGGAGTGACAGGAGTCTAAGGAAGCCATGTTGGCCATTTCTGCTTTCCCTGCGTCAAGAGCCTAATGGCGAATGGAGCCAAAAGAGAAAAAGGCAGTACTGAGAGAGGTAAAAAGAAAGAAAATGTTGATGAAAAAATGTAAGCCCCTGGATTTCTGATGCACATGATCCCCAGATTCCCAGTCTGCTTTCCTTTTCAGCATAAGCTGGTTTAGCTGGGTTTCTGTCGCTTGTCATCAAAAGACTCATAATTGGTAGACTATGTTCAAGAGCAAATAAAACCTGTGTAAAAAAGAGAGAGAGAGAAAGAAAGCAAAAAAGTAACACAGGCCTCCCAAAGTAGAGAAAAGAAAGAAGAAAAGTGGAAATGATTACATAATTTCTCCTTTCTTCTCTCAATGTGTTAGCATAAATTACACACACGCACTCAGAAATTCTAAAGAGACTATCAATCTTAACTTACCCACTGGAATTGAACAGAGACTAAATCATCACAATGAAATGGACTATTCTTGGCATACAAGGTGCTCTGCAGGCAAAAGCGTACATTTTTGAAACATATCTCTTAGCTCTTTCCATATTGCTTTTCTGTTTCACCATTTCCCTCTTTTTAAAGAAAAAAATTGACTATTAACTATTAAAAAATCAACCAATTACTATCTGCTCATTTAAAAAAATATGCAAGGAGTAAAGAAGTCAACTCATTAGAAAATGAAAATCCAAACCTTACTTTTCAAATCTATTCTTCAAGTGTATGTTTGAGTGTACTCTTCCAGATCCTTCTCCTTGTGTGTATTCAAAAATATCTCATTTCCTTTTTAAACAAAATCAAGTCAAAGTTGGCATCTTGTTTCCCCACTTAATTTTTTAACAATTAAAAGCATCTTATGGACATCTTTTCATGTAGAATATATAGGTCCATCTCATTTTACTTAGTGCCTAATATTTCAACATATCGATGGACATTTAGTCTCTAGTTTTTTTGCTTGCTTGTGCTTTTACTATTAGATCTAGTGATAAAACAAACAACCTTCAATATATTCTTATACTCTTCCCCTTTTTAAAATTATGATTTTATTTTAGTATTTATTTTTATTTATTGTTTTAAAAAAATTTTTGTTTTATTATTGTTTATTATTTATTATGTTTATTATTGTATCATTATTGTTACAGTAGTTTCCTACTCATGAACTATGAGCTAGTGATCAGAACAAGGGCCAATTAAAATCTTCATCTTGCATGCACCCTTGTATGGGCACATACAGTGGGTCTCACAAAATAGGCAGCAGCAAGGCATGATTTGAAGTGTGACATGAAGAGAAACATGAATATAAATGATCCGCTCCAGGACGGGTGAGGTCTACACCCAGAACCACACATGCATAGTTGCCTTCCCTAGGGTTACAAATGTTGGCAGATGACTGACCTCCTGACCTACATGTCTGCCATTTTTGTTGTCAGCTTCTGTCAATTACCACCTAAGACAGTTAGCGAAACAGTTCTTCACCTTCGGGCAGATGTCTGTTGTCCATTTGTCTAGATCAAGAGGCTTATGAGCATCTCTAATTCTGGATTCCGTGGGGCTGTTGGAGTCCAGGCAGCACTGACAATACAGTTGCTACTCTTTAATCAGCCTGGTGGACAGGATCCATTTATTTTACCTTCTGCCTTGAATTCCTTTCCAAGGAAACTTCTGGAGCTTTAAAAGTAGTTTGGACCTTTCTTTTGCTTTTGTATCATTACTAAACCTGCAGACAGTATCAGCCTTTTTTTGGGGGGGGGGGGTGGGGGGTGTTGATTTGATACTTCAGGCGAATGAAGCCTGAGTCCATTACCTATAATATTTTCCTCTACCTTCTCCAGGCAGAAGTTGAAAAAAGCAATTCTTTCTTGGGGTGGTTTATCACCTGGCTTAATTTTCTTTGTGCTGGCATTTTTATGCCTGAAGCCGGGAGGTAAAATATGCTGACTGATGTGTACGGCTTATTCTCAGATAACCTGAGCGGTCCAGGATGTGCTGGTGCCTGGCCCGGGACCCCGGGGAGGCAGCAGGGCCCATGTTCACTTCTGTTTTCTTTTCTTCAGTTCTACCCGAAATAAGAAAATAACGTGAGACGATTTTCTAGTGAAATCTCCAATGGTAGCCAGTTATTTGGCCAATGAACACTGGCCAGTAAAAACAGCAAGCTTTGCGTCTTTGCTGACAAGGAAGACGAACTCCCAGTGGCAGCTTCCTGTCCAACACTGAAATGGGGAACAGCGTTTGGAGTGCAGGTCAACCAGACTTCTGGGTTGTTCTTTTGTTTTCCATTGGCAATCATCAATGAGTCATAAGTGGCTGCTATCGAAGCAGGGTCCCTTTCTCCCTCAAGCCCAGTACTTGACTGCAAAATTGTGGGGTAGACAAAGCTTAGGCCGACCACCTCATTTCACTTTTCAACTGCTCTCTCTCTCTCAAAATAGGCCCTGACTTCCCTTGCCTCTGGAAATCCACCATGTTGACCCTGGGCTGGACTGCCCAGGCCACACTTTATGCTTAGATCTGGACTGTGTACCACCTCCCAGACTTTTCTGTCTCCAATCAATACATGCCACCGAAACCTACTTGTCTTATGTCCCACTCCATCTGGGTCCCAGTGGGATCTGGAGTAAAGCTGATAAAGTTATATAAGTGAAGGTTGCTAGCGGGTCCATTTCTTGGATTATGTGTGCAGGTAACAGGCTCCTCATAAATCTGGATAGAATCCCCTTTGTGCAAAAGAAATGCCTATTACAGTGAGGCTTGCAGGCACTTACTTGGGGGAAGGTATTCGGTGACAGAGTTGCTTTCAGAAACTCTTTAAAGTACATTGAGAGGCAGCTCCCTACCACACCGACCTAGCCTGGCTCTCTGCCTTTGCCGTTTTGACAGGAAACTTCATGGAGTATCTTAACAGAGCCGTAACTATAACTCGGCAGTCATGACGCTCCTCCCCACAGCAGGCAAAGAGAGCTCTGCCAGGGAACATTCTCCAACATAAGGCAGCCTCTTGACATTGCATGAGAGAGGTAGTGAAAGATCGTGTTGTTTCAAATGTGTGGATTTTACTAATGACTTTTCTCGCACTTACCTCTCAACTCTGCCAGGGCTAACCAGCCCTTGTCTTTTAGAAGGCACACTAGTTTCTAGGTGTGCTGACTGCTTCTGTTGAACCTCATTTAAATGCCTACCACGTTAGGTTCAGCAAGGGAGCTCAAAAAAAAAAAATATCCACCACATGTTGAGTCAAATCGGGATGAAGAAGACAGCATTGCTCCAACTGAATAAAGCATGCAGCAATGGCTTTTGTTTTTTGTCTTTTTGTTTTTTGTCTTTTCAATTCAGTCCCATATTTTCTGATACCTCTGATACCCATATTTTCTGATACCCTGTTTCATATCATGATGATTTTTTTCTTTAAACAGTATGCAGATGGCCTCGGACATACTATGGTGTGACTTCACAACTTTTCTATCTTTTGGTGCAAAAGCAATATGCATTCAGTAGAAGTGGTATTTTGAATTTTGATCTTTCCCTGGGCTAGAGGGCAGCCACCACTCCCAGTCAGCCGCTTGGTCACAAAGGGAGACAACCAACACACCTAGAATCATTGCGTCACTATGCAATCACTCTGCTTTTCACTTTCAGGACAGTATTCGATCAATCTCATGAAATATTCAGCATTGATGATAAAATAGGCTTTGTGTGAGACAATTTTGTCCAGCTGTAGGCTACTGTGAGAGTTCTGGGTACGTTTCTGGGAGGTTACACTAAGCTACAATTGTAGGTATTAAATGAATTTTTGACTAATGATATTTTCAATTTATGATGGGTTTATTGGGATGTGACCCCATCAGAAGCCAAGGAAGATCTGTAGACTCTAAGTAGGATTTCTTATTTTCCAAGCAGCAACTAAAAATGCAGTATGTCATAGAAGTGATTTTTTTTTAAGATTTTTTTTAAATTTATTTATTTGATAGAGAGAAAGATCACAAGTAGGGAGAGGCAGTCAGAGAGAGAGGGAAGCAGGCTCCCTGCTGAGCAGAGAGCCTGATGCGGGGCTCCATCCCAGGGCCTTGAGATCATGACCTGAGCCGAAGGCAGAGGCTTTAACCCACTGAGCCACCCAGGCACCCCATAGAAGTGATTTTTGATTAGGATCCTAGGGAAGAGAATTCAATCTAAGGTTCTTTGGAAAAAGTTGATCTATTAGTATTTCTTAAATACAAGTAAATACAAGTTTAAATACAAGTAAAAATTCACTTCATAGACTGCAGTGTTTCCTCCAAATATGTCCTTAAATGCAATTGATTATTTGCTGGTCAATCCTTCTAGTTCCATTAGGTCCTTTTATAAGGTAGTTCGAAATAGATGACTGATGTTCCATTACCAAGAAGAGATTTTCCTGGCTACTTAGCTATTTTGGACATGGCTATATCTAAACACAGAATTTTCTTTTTCTTTTTCTTTTTATTTGACAGAGAGATCACAAATAGGCAGAGAAGCAGGCAGAGAAAGAGGGGGAAAACAGGATCCCTGTTGAGCAGAGAGCCGTATGCGGGGCTCAATCCAGGACCCTGGGATCACTACCCGAGCCAAAGGCAGAGGCTTAACCCTCTGAGCCACCCAGGCGCCCCTAAAAACAGAATTTTCTAACTTTTCCATAGGTGAAGGACTTTGTTTAACTTACATAGCTTTTGCACAACATAAAGGAAATTTATAAGTACAGCGATAGTTTTATATTCAATGATGTAGCTATTTTAAGGATAAAGAATAATTGAAGACTTTGATTTAGATTGCATTAAACTCTCCTATATCAGTTATAAAATAAAAATTTATTTGCCTTTCCCTCAATTGAATATGTTCATGTTCAAGACAAGAATGACCCAGTAGGGGAAAACTTCTGTATCACAAGAAATTTAACAAAAATAAGATTGCGGTTATAAATCCCTAATCAGGAGATCTTAATGTTGGTGACAGGACATTAGGAACCAGCTAATCGGCAATGTAAGAAAGACCCAGGGCAGGAGGGAGATTTTTAAATCAATAGAGTAAACAACTGGCTGCCACTGGATAGATAAGAGAAACTTGTTTCTGAACGCTGAATTTCCCCGACGCTCTCAGTCTGCAAAAGGCTGAATTTATATTGTGAAGTGGCAAGTAGAGGATGAATCTAAGGATTTCAGCTTGGGGCTTTGCCATAGTCCTAAATCATCCCTGTGGTCTCAGCTCAGGCCTCCCTCCTTTCGCTTCAAGCCATCTGGCAAGGCAATAAAAATACCTGTCATTTTAGCATTTTGAGGCAAAGGCTTTGGAGGAAGGCAGAATTCTTTTCAAGAATTTTTTTTTTCTCCCAGTAAAATACCCTTATGGTCTGGATCTGTTCGGCTATGAATGTGGAACCCTTCCTCCGCCCCTCACCTGGCCGAAAGGGTCTAAAAGGTTTGCTGCCCTGTGATGTAATTACTCTCTATTAGCTGGAACATTTTCCATAGACTTCTATCTTGCATTAATAGTACCTTTGCAAGTCAAAAAAAAAAAGTGTTGTTTTTTGTTTTTTTTTCTTTTGAGCTTTGCAGCTGCTACGTTGCCCAGTGCTAGGAACAGCACCGACTCCTGGATGTGCTCTGGGAGAGGTCATCCCTGTAGACTACAAAATGAGCAGTTTCCCCAAGCTCTGAGCAGCAAGGTACCCCTCGGGCCGTCTAGAATAAATGGCCTGAGAGAATATAAAAGGAGGTAGGCTGTCCCAGAGGAACAGGAATTCAGAGAAAGAGATAAACTGGGAAACAGATCCTTTCGGGAAATCTGTGAAAATAATAGGGAGGGGCACTGAGGTATTGACTGGGTATTGATCCAAGTTATTGGGGTATGAAAGAGAAGGGTGGCTCCTGAAGACTTGAGGACAACCCTAGGGCAGACATTTTGAATACGTCTCCATGTATTCTTCCCTGAGAATACATCTCCCCCCTGCATTTCCTGTCAAAATGGATCACAGATCTGTGATCTTCAGGGAGCTTATTTCTAGAAGAACCAACCCGGGGTAAGGAGACTCAACCTTCGTGTCTAGAGGAAGGGAAATCAAGAGGTGGTGTGAGAAGAGTCATTAATGAATCTTGTTTTCCTCAAATTCTTCCTTTTCATTAATCTAAGTGTATCTCAAAGGCTAGAGGGTTGGTTCTCCCACCCAGAATAGCCAAGTCTGAGCATTGAACTCTGTACATTAATTCAAATATGCACAAATGGATTTTAATTAAATATTTACATTCTTAATAAAAGACTGAGAAATTAGGTGGGAAAAAATCAGCCTATTGGGTTTTACAAAGGAACATGCTTTTCTTCTTTCTTTCCAGCATAACTTTTCAAAAACAGTCTAGGTTCTTGTTTCTTACACATAAAACTGCCTAGACCCTGAAAACAACATCATCAGAGAAAATTCATGGAACCATCACAGTGAAGATCTTGGTCTGAAGCTAGCACCAAACACTCTGACCCCCTTTGCCCTGCAGGCAGCCCCTCCCGATTTTAATTAAAAAAAAAAGAAAACAAGTCCTTTTTTAAACTCTCAGTTTAGGAGATTGAAATTAAGGTCCTCTGAGCTAATGTGTATCTGACTCAAAATATTTTGCATGTGAAACAGCCGAGTTAGAGAAAAACTCGTTCAGCTGTGGAACCATGTGACACGTATAAAGCAGGCATGGGGCGGGCGTTGTTCATGGGGAGCCAAATGAGAAGCAGCTGGGGCTCCAGCACTCCTCCTCAACCCAGACAGTCCAAAACCGGGAACTCAAGTGCCAGCTTGATGTGCATGCTGCAAGAGCTTATCTTTAAATAGTCTTTCTGTTAAATTCATCTTTCATCTATTAATAGGAATACCCCCTCTGATTCCAGCCCCTGGAACGCCAAAGGGGCCTCAGTCTCAAAGGAAGAGTGAGGGATCTTTACTCTCTTGTGCTTTGATGACCAGGAGCGAGGACGGGCACAGATCACCATGGAGAAGTATGCAACCACGAACCATGAAAATACCAATCTGCCATCTTGGATCAGCAGTGAGGCGGTTCAAAAACAAATATCCTTGACGCAAGTGAAGCACCTGGTGAAAGGACTTTACCATGAGCCAAAATAGCTGGAAAATTCTATCAGGGGCTGGTCCCCCACAGTACCAGGTTGTACATGGAAGGCAAAGCGTGCTTTAGGCATAAGGAAAGCTTGCAGGTCCAAGAAAATGGAAGATATTTTAGCTACTGTCACACCTAACTACTGAAAGGCTGTTACTGCAAGATGGATCTGCTGGTTGCTCACCTTCCGGGTGATATAGTTTGAATGGAGGTCAGGAGGAGGACAGCAGACCCGGTGTCAGGTGTTCAAGGTGAAGTTCAAACAAGGAGTGCCTTTGTATCCCTGTTTGCTATAATAGCATCATTGCAGCCTCGTGTCACAGCAAACTCTTCAGGTTTCCCTGGCCTGGTTACCCCTCCAAGGGAGGACTTTTGCCTATGTATGTAGACAAGAGTCTTCGTCTCTTTGATTTAGGATAAGCAGACACAAAGAACAGCTTGGAAAATTTGCTGTTCACATCGAGCACAACCCATAGAGGAAAATTTGTGCTCATTCGTGTCAGGAGTGGCCACCTTATCATCTACCCTCAACCCCCACTCACAACCAGTGCATGGCCAGACCTGTTGCAGTGAGCTGGTCTGTATTTCAGAAGAGGTTGGCCACGGAAAGACCATGACTGCCGGGGGAGTGAGGATGGTGTGACCTGACCATGGTGGGAGGTACTTACTCTAGGTTCAGGCCATGCCCCTAAGCCCGCTGAGACCTCCGAGTGCCCAGCACAGAAGAAGTTAGAATGGCCCACGTGCTCAGAGCGTACCTAAATGTTCAAGACCCACCCTGACCTGCCGCAGACCTCTCCCCACTTTCCAAAGGAACTGTGGTCCTGCACACATTCGAGAAGGTCTGAGTCACTCTGTGATTTGCAGATATATGCCTTGGGGTGAGGAAGCTGATAATGGCCCGCAGCTGCTGTCACCACCCCCAGATACCCGCTCGCTCAGGGACTGCTCTCCTCTCCATCTCCTGGGGAATTCACGTTCTCCTCCACCTGCCAAACAGTCAGGGTCCTGACGTTAGCCCAGTGATGGATGGCCTGGGTTCCGAGTCTACATGACCAAAACACATTTTGCACAGCCAAGCATTTCCATCACTACAAAAGAAACCTATTTGCCAAAAACGACAAACCCACAATTCCAATCTGTTAATGCTCGTGAAAGATAAAGAGAGCGAACAACCAGTTTCCTAGGATTCTTTGGTCTCCTGTGCGAACTTTAACTATTGTTTTTAATTACCTTTCAGTTCCTACTTGGACACCAGGGTAATTACTGATTTTAAGAGAAACCTATGTGCCAGGGTAAGAGTTACCGATCCAGACCCTGAGAACAATTGTCAGGCATCTCCGTGTGGAGTGATTTGTCCGATGTGGAACGCTTCATAATCTGGAACCAGTGCCTTAAAACTTTGTACTCAAATAGTTATGCACCCTTAAAAATAATTGTAGCTCCAGCTCTTCAGACAAACACGGGCTTCCTATGTTTCTGCATTAAGTATTATCTACAGAAGAAAACTGATCTCATACTCATGATGTAATGTGTATCAGAGGCCAGTTTGTTCAGGTGAGTGAACCAGACCTTCACACGAGGAAGAAAACTCCTATTGACTCTCTTTGCCTGGGATGTGGTATTTGACATGACCACATCGGCTTACAAGCGATTGTTTTCTTTGGAGATTCTTCGTGTTGGGACTGATTGCTTGCGAAAATGTACAGCCATGTTTTATTCTGAGCAGTAAGGGTTTAGACATTTTGTTTATAAGGTTAACGTGAAATCTACTCATCAGAGTTGAGGGTAAGCTCCATGGGGCAACATAGTAATTAAACTTCTCTGTGAAGTTGTGGGTTCTCAGATGGCATGTCTCCCAAGAAGTTCAGTCTTGCAATCTTGTGATTACAAGAGCTGGCTTCAAACGGGGAGGTTTGTGTGCCTGTGTGTGTAAGCAAATGCCTCCTAAGCCTCCTATCTACATGGCTGTTTGAAATATAGCTCATCAGGCTAAATTAAAAACACTCTTTGCCGATCTGAATATTTTCCTTTTTTTGCAATGTGCTGATTGAAACAGGTCCGCTATATGAATTCATAATATCTCTCTGGAATTAGAAAGTGGGAGGAGCGGGCAGGGGCAAGAAGGGCCTTTGTGTTTATATATCAAAACTTTGCTTATAGGTTGTTCAAATTATGTCCCCCACTAGTCAAGTTAGAGGTGGGGCATAAGGAAGGCCAACTATTCTAACATTTACAAATTTTTTGAGATCAGAACCTGAGGTTTCTAAAATTATCTGAAGAAACTGATAACTCAGTTATGTCTGGGACCTGATCAACCCATACTCAGACTGCACATAACATCACAATTGTAGGGCTCATTACATTTTATTTTGCTATTTTTTTACTAAGATGTAAATAACTTCCTAGTTATTGGAAGTGGCTCCTTAGAGTTTCAAGAGAATTTAAGATCAATTTTCCAATAGTTTATATGTGATATGATCACCTTCCTTTGTCTTTTTCTTCTGTACTCCAATGCACTCACGAACACACACACATGGACAAATATACACACACACACATCATATTTAGGGGATGTCCAGATTCTGGGGGTGTCCAGATTTGGGGAACAGGGAAAGAGAAAGTTTAAATTTGTGAGCAGACACTTTACGTGACATGAAGACTTTACTAAGCATCTAATACGGACGGGCATGAATGAGCACCAGAAACAATGTCCCCGATTAACAAAATAAGCAAATAAAAAAAAATCTCAGCCCCTCCCTTAAACTCTTTAAAGGATTAATGGTAAATAATGTATGCACTTAAATTATCTACTACCCAAACTTCTCCTGGTACAAAGAGCCAGAAAAATGAAAGAAATTTACATCTGATAGATTCTCACACCGACTTGGTCAGTGATCTACTCCCTGTAATGCCCTCCGATGATAAGCATGCATTTCTCTTTTCTTGCAGACACCAGCCAGAAGTCCCCTGGTACTGAGTGGTGCTCTTCTTAAACCTTAGTCCCCAATCCCAACCCCCACCCCACACACAGAATTTGTGCTTGCACTTGATTTCCTATCTGACTGCTAAACTTTGTGTCCACTTTCTCTCTCTTTTTTAAAGATTTTATTTATTTATTTGAGAATGAGAGAGAGAGAGCATAAGAGGGGGAAGGTCAGAGGGAGAAGCAAACTCCCTGTTGAGCAGGGAGCCCAATGTGGGACTCGATTCCAGGACCCTGGGATCATGACCTGAGCCAAAGGCAGTCGCTTAACCAACTGAGCCACCCAGGCACCCTCCACTTTCTATTATTCTATCTTTTTTCCTGGTGAAAATACTAAAATTATGTATGTATTCATGTAGGTACTCAAGCTATCCGTGGTTTCTTAATTTCTGTAAAGTTTATCTTATGAATACGGATCTAGGTGCCAGTAAGAAACCCACTGAATGGCTGAAGAAACTTCATGGCAGGGTAGTCACTGACCTGTCCCTGAGAATCCAAGCAAGATTCAGTGACCAGTGTCAGAGATGGAATCAAGTCTATCCCTTTATCAGCCCAGGTGGCCTCAGCCTTCCTTGGCAATTCCAGACGGCCGTGACTCTTGAGCTGTTCCAAACCTTCACTCTCTGTTTCAACCTCGCCTCCTTAAAAATTCCACCAGGCATCATTCTCTCCATAAAGCCCTTGCCGGTTTCCCTGAGTTGGAAAGACTCCTCTCTTCTGAACACTTCCTTTGCTTATATGGCCTGCATCTTAGGGCATTCAAGACTTTCTATTTTATACTGTTGATATTTCTTACCTTTCTACTCTCCTTCAGTGCCCAGCATAATTTTATGCACATGTTTTATTCTCAGGAAAGGTTAGTTGAATAAATGAATATAAAATCGAATAAATTAATAGATAACAGAATACACGAATGGCATGTTATCTTTGCTGTCAAGGTCCATACGTGACGGTATGAAGAATAAACAAGAGCTCGTTGTGGCGGCATCCAATCCTAGGCCTCAATTCCTAGACTGTAATCTCTTCTACTGATTTTCTTTCTATGGAAATGATGAGATTTTAATTTCGCATTTTAGAAGCACTCCAATTAACAAACAATCCCATGTTAATTATCTTAATGTTAATAAATGTGCCATCATCAGAGAAAAAAAACTCATTACTAAGCCTGAGTAGTAATCACAGAAGAAACACTACTTATAGCCATAGTTTGGAGGAGATGAAGAGAGAAATGGCACTTTGTTAACATTCCAGACGGAGAATCTGAGATTGTACTCACACACAAAAGCCTTGTGGTTTCTCACCCACCACACTGTTCTGTATGAGCTCTGGGGAGTTGATGCCATACTCTGTTTGTCTTGCAAGATCCCATAAGGAGAGCTTCATGTTTATAGTACATGTTATTAATATTCTAAGCATTAGTCAATATTCGGTAAAACAGATTACTAATTCCCCTTTGCCTCTCCATAGAATTATAATTTGATTGCTAGGTTTTTTTTACATTGATGAAAAACTCATTAAATAATTAGAAAAGTGGGAAAAGATCAGAACTGATTTTCAAAATTAAAGTTTTAATTTGAGATAACTGGAGGTTCATATGAAGTCTTTAAGAAATAATTCAGGGAGGGCACCTGGGTGGTTCAGTAGGTTAAGCGTCTGCCTTTGGCTCAGGTCATGATCCCAGGGTCCTGGGATTGAGTCCCCTCTGCCTCTGTCTCTCATGAATAAATAAAATCTTAAAAAATAAAAATAAAATAAAATAAATAAAAGTAAGAACTTTAAAAAAGAAAAAAGAAAGAATTCAGGGAGATCCCACATACTCAACCTGGTTTCCCTCAATGGTAACATCTTATGAAACTATAGTAAAATATCACAACCACGTTACTGATGTTACTACAGACAAAGAGCCTGTTTGTTGCCCCTTTGTAACCACGTCTACCTACCATATTGCTTCACACTGGCATCCAGTTATTCCTTTCCATTTCTATAATTTTATCATTTTAAGAATTTGTCTAAATGGAAGGGATTAGGATTGGCTTTTTCACTCAGCGTAACTCTCCAGAGATTCATCCACATCCTCGAAGGGTATGCGTTTCATTGCTGAGTCATATTCTATGGTATGGACGCACCACAGTTTGTCTAACCATTTTCCTGTTGAAGGGCACGTGGGTTTCCAGTTCTTGGCTATCATTAAAACACCCATTAATGTTTCTGTGTGAATATAAGTTTTCGTTTCTTTGGGATTACCCAAAGGCAGTTGCTGGGTCATAGGCTAATTGCGTATGTAGATGTGTGAGAAGCTGTCAAACTATTTTCCAGAGTAGTAGTACCATTTTTCATTCTCACCAGCAATGTATGAGTGATTCAGTTTCTCTGCAATCTTTCCAGCATTTGCTGTTGTTGCTCTTCTTTATTTTAGTCATTCTGTTGGGTAGGTAGCGATACTTTATTGTGCCTCTACTTTACATTTCCTTAATGGCTGATATATTTTCTCATGCTTATTTGTTATCTATTTACCCTTTTTGGTGAAATACTTCTCCATGTCTCCTGCCCATTTTTAATTGGATTATTTGTGTAACATTGAGTTTCCATGGCTCATAATATATTCTAGATACTAGTCTTTTGTCAGATGGGTGCTTCGAAAATATTTCTCCTGGCCTTGTTTTTTCATCCATTTAACGGTCTTATACTGAGCAGAATTTTAAAATTCTGATGAGGTCCAATTTATTACTTTTACATTTTTGGATTGCAATATTGGTATCAAGTCTCAGAACTCTTGCCTGGTAACATCTGTCATCAGATAGTCTGTTATTAATCTATTACCAAAGATTTTCTCTTATTTTTTTCTTTCCTTCTTTCCTTCATCTTGTGGCTGAAACTTTCAGTCCTACATTAAATAAGAATAGTGAGAATGGATATCCTTGCCTTGAGTCTTTCACTGTTAAGTATGATGGTAGCACTAGGTGTTTTATAGATGCATTTTAACAAGTTGAAGGAGTTTCCCTCTATTGTTAGTTTGCTGAGGGTTTTTGTTATGATCGGGTATCGGGTTTTGTCAAGAATGTCTTCTACATCCATTGATGTAATCATATGATCTTTCCTCTTTAGCCTGTTGATATGGTGAATTATATTGATTGATTTTCACATGTTGAATCAGCCTTGCAGACCTGGAATAAATCCCATTTGGTCACAGTACATAATTTTATATGATGCTGGATTTGATCCGTTAATATTTTGTTGAGGATTTTTGCAGTTAAGTTCATGAGAGATACTGCCCTATAGTTTTCTTTTTCTGTATCATCTTTGTTTGATTTTGATATGAGGGTAGCTTTAGCCTCATACAATGAGCTGGGAAATGTTCCCTCCTCTTCAACTTCCTGGAAGGGATTGTGTAAAATTGGTGTTAATTACTTAAATGTTTGGTAGAATACTCCAGTGAAACCATCTGTGCTTAGAAGTTTCTTTTTTGAGAGCTTTTTAGTTACCAACTGATTTTGATGTTGGTAGGACTATTCAGGTTGCCTATTTCATCTTGGCTAAGCTTTAGTACCTTGTGATTTTCAGATCCGTTTCTTCTAAGTTGTCAAATTTATGAGCATAAAGTGGCTTATAGTATTCCTTTATCCTGATGTTTGCAGGATCTGTATAGATAGCCCCTGTTTTGTTCCAAATATTGGTGATTTGTGTCTTTTCTCTCTTTTTATCTTTGTCGGTCTTGCTAGAGATTTATCAATTTTATTGATTCTTTTCAAAGAACCGGCTTTTTGTTCCACTGATTTTCTCTACTGTTCTCCTGTTTTCAATTTCATTGATTAATGCTCTGATCTTCATTATTTCTTTTCTTCTGCCTGATGGTGCAAAAGTATATTTTTCTATCTTTATATTTTACACATTAAAAATTAACAGTTTCTGAATTGACACGATAGCCAGTCTATAAATATTATTTTAACAGTGTTAAATACTGAATATTCTTTAAATTGGTAACCATGTTTAGTATTTAAGTGTTTATTGTCACAAGTTTAGACAGAAAACAGTTCAGAAAATCAGTTCACTGGTATGGAATAAGTTCAAGTCTCACTTCAGTTTCTGTCTGAAAAGATTCTGGTATTCTCTCTCAAAGTAAAAAGTCATACTTGAGGACAATTTGCAACATAACTCTAAATCACTGTGCATAGATATGTTGAGAGCTAGAAAAGTTCTATAAAAGGTCTTTCTTCCAGGGAAGGGCAGGGAAACTGCAGAGTAGAAAATAAGCTGGAGAAAAATGAATTACCCACACAGGAAAGAAGGGATATTTTAGCTGAAATATAGCTGGAAAATTTAGGTAGAGGTCTTACAGGAGAGAGGGGAAAAGGCAGAAATGTCTGAGTCAGAGAAAGATCACTCCCTAAAGAGAAGAGAGCTGCCAAAAAGAGCAGAGGTTTGCAACTGAGCTAAGTTGAGAATAAATGTAGAGAGAAAACAAGACCTTTCTTAATATATATATAATGTATAAAATAAATATGGGATAAATATATACATATATAATAGACATGTAAAATAAATATGGGATAAATATAAGTAATAAATACATATATATATAAATAACATTTTAAAAGAAGTAAAGGGCAAGAGTAGAAGCAAAAATACTAGTTAATTAATTTTCAGGACCTTATGAATTTAAGTCACATTTCCTGCCTGCCTAACATTTGCAATCTGACCAACTGAGTCTGTTTTATTGGATTATTTTAAAGTATATTTCACTTAAAGTAGTTGTTCATATGTTAAAGTTTTAATTGCTTAAGAGAGATAGTGTTTTTTAAAACTGCAACTTCTAAATTTATATGAGTCCCAGAGGTTTAGCCAGTGTGTCTGCCTTAATAATCAGTCCTACTGAGCTATAGTGTATTGAGTTTTCTGTAGACTACAAATCTGATAAGAAGCTAGATGCTTGTTGTTTATGCCTACTGGAATCCAAGAACAATCAATAGGTAACCCCATGTCATTTTTAAATTTACCTCTGGATATTAGCTTCTCCCAAGTCTCTGAAGATGCCCTAACTCTGTTTTGCTTTATCTTCCTTCTTTCCCTCCCTAAATGTAAATAAAGCTTCATCAGTGTTTTGTCTTCAGACCTTTCCTCTTCTACTCTGTTCTGTGACAGAGTTCTGCGACATGTCAGTCTGGAATGTCTGTCCCTCCCCCATCCCCCTCTCAATATCTGTTCAACTCCCATGTGTACCTTTAAATTCAGTTCAGAAGTCACCTCCTCTGGTAAGTTGTTTCTAAATACTCTTTCCCTCCAGCACTCATTCCATTCCTATATACATTGCTTGTGGTCACACCTACAACAGTGCACTCTGTTCCTCATCTTACACTTGCCTTTCTAACCAGACCTGATGCCTGAAACTGGGTCTTAAGACTCTGGTGTTCCATATTCCTAGTACAGGAAAAACACTTGATAATAGAGGCTCTTGGATGAATGGGTATATATACAAGCTAGTGATCAATGGCTATTTAATAACTACTCATTGAAACAGTTTAAAAAAATACTCAGCATTTTCAGAGTATTCTTCCTCTGAATAATAAATAATATTATTTAATAATAAAATTTAATAAATTTTAAATTTATTTTAAATTTAAATTTTAAAATTTAATTAAATTTAATTAAATTTAATAATAAAAAGGTAGTTTAAAAGATGTTTTTAATAATTCTAGAAGATAAGCTACAGGCTGGGAGGAAACATTTGCAAAAGACGTACCTTATGAAAGACTTATCCAAAATATAGAAAGAACTCTAAAAACTCAAAAATTAAAACATATCACCAATTTAAAAAAGGAGCCAAAATACTTAACAGACACCTCACCAAGGAAAATATATGGATGGCAGATAAGCATAGAAAAAGATGTCCAATACCATGTATCATTAGGGAATTGCATGTTAAAATAATAATGACATACCATTAGACACCTATTAGAACGATCAAAATGTGCAGCAGCGGCTACGCAAAATACCAGTGAGGATGTGGAGCAATGAGAACTCTCATACATTGCTGGTGGAAATGCAGAATGCTACCGCCACTTTGGAAGACAATTTGGCAGTTTCTTACAAAACTAAACATACTCCTACCATATGATCCAGCAATTGCATTCCTTGGTATTTACCCAAAGGAGTTGAAAACTTATGTCCACACAAAAACCCACACATGGATGTTTATAGCGGCTTTATTCCTAATTGCTAAGGCTTGGAAGCAACCAAGATGTCCTTCAGTGCTTGAATGGATAAATGGTGATATATATAGATGATGGAATATTACTCAGTGCTATAAAGAAATGAGCTACCAAGCCATGAAAAAACATGGAGGAACCAAAGTGCAAACAGCAATACTGAAAAGCCTACATATCTGATTCCAACTATAGAACATTCTGGAAAAGGCAAACACAAAAGAGACAGTTAAAAAGATCAGTGGTTGCCAGGGGTTAGGGAAGGATGGATGGGGACAGCACAGGGGATTTTGAAGGCAGTGAAAGTGTTCTGTGTAATACTATGACAGCGGATACACACCATTATACATTTGTCCAAACCCATAGAACTTACAACAATAAATGTGTACCCTAATATAAACGATGGACTTTGGGTGATAATGTTGGATCAGTGTAGGTTCATTACCACTTCACTTGGGGACGTTGATAGCGGGCAAGGTTGTGCATGGTGGGGGTGGGTACATGGAAACCCTCTGTAGTGCCTCTTCAATTTTGCTCGGAACCTAAAACTTCTCTAAAATAAATTTTATTAGAAAAAAATTTTGTTCTACTTATTTGGAGAGTAAGTAAATCACATAAAGAAGCCAACACTGTTGCATAACACAGTGTAAGACCTTGCTACTCCAAGTCAGTCTGTGGACCAGCTTCAAGGTCAGCACCTGGGAGCTTGTTAGAAACATACAAGCCCAGATCTCACCCCAGACCCACGGAACCACAGTCTATGTTTGAACCAGTTCCCCGGGTCATGGTGGATGCACACAAGAGTTTGAGAAGCCCTGGTGGAGAGGACAAAGGATGGAACCAGGAGCAAGAAGAGCCAGGTTCTGGGGCACCTGGGTGGCTCAGTGGGTTAAAGCCTCTGCCTTCGGCTCAGGTCATGATCCCAGGGTCCTGGGATCGAGCCCCACATCAGGCTCTCTGCTCATCAGGGAGCCTGCTCCCCTCCCCCCCGCCCCCGCCTGCCTCTGCCTACTTGTGATCTGTCTCTCTGTGTCAAATAAATAAATAAAATCTTTTAAAAAAAAAGGAAAAAAAAAGAGAGAGTGGAAAAAAAAAAAAAAAGAAGAGCCAGGTTCTTTTCTGACCCTCCTCCACCTGCAAGCTGTGTAGCACTGGGCGCCATATTCGAATGGCAGGTTCCTACTATGTAAATCAAGAGGGTTGGCCTGGCTCAGAGGTTCTCACGGGGTGGTTGCTGGACCAAAAGGGTCAGTATTACTTGTGCTTTCCAATTCTGCTGAATTGGAAACTCTGGGCATGAGCCTACCATTTGCATTTTAATGAGCCTTCCAGGTGTTTCAGAGCTAAATTTGAGACCCACTAGCTGGCCTGTAAAGTCCCCTTCAATGTGAACATTCTATGATGATCTGGAAACATTAAAATGTCACAAGATTTTGTATCTATCTATCTACCTCTATAGCATCCTTTTCATTTCAGATAGTACCCTGGACCATTTAAAAATATTTCTTATATTGGTAGAAATTTCTATTGAATTTTTCTTTTTCTTTTCTTTTTTTTTTAAAGATTTTATTTATTTATTTGTCAGAGAGAGAGAGAGAGAGAGAGCACAAGCAGGCAGAGTGGCAGGCAGAGGCAGAGGGAGAAGCAGGCTCCCTGTCGAGCAAGGAGCCCGATGCGGGACTCGATCCCAGGACCCTGGGATCATGACCTGAGCCGAAGGCAGCTGCTTAAACAACTGAACCACCCAAGCGTCCCTCTATTGAATTTTTCAAGTAACAAAAGCAGTTTCTTTGGACGCTGATACAAAGGAACAACTGATTTGAAGATACCCTTCAGACAAAGAAACTCTGAGCTTGCTGCCCATTAAAAGATGAAGCTTTTAATCTGACGGAAGAGCTTTTTTCCCCTTTTGTAATTAGCAAACCACGTATTTTTAGTGCCTTCATGGCTGACTAGGGTCATTTTCATTATCATGATTCCCACGGAATGCTAAGTGTTTTCCTTTCATCCCATTAGAAAATCTGAAGGGAAAATAAAAGCAGACAATGTAAATTTTAATTTGGGTTAATCACAGAAAAGCATGCCATGATCACATACTAAGCTGTGATTCACAGAACAGCTAAGAGGATTCAAGAAAAAAACCAGGAAGGCAGTAACTTCTTGTCTGGTTCAAGCAGGATGAGAGAATTTGGCTTCATTTGAAGTTTTGTCAAGAACCACACAGACAAGCACTATTTTTAACTCCTGCTTTAATCAGGTGAGAATCCACAATGTAAAAATCAAAGGGTTCGTATTTTGAAAGGGGAAAAAGGTGGGTACCTAATCTATTAGTGCTATTAGATAATAAATATTAGTATTTACTATCAGACAGTGGTTAATATTCCTGGAGACGGGGACTTGGCATTGTGCTATTGTGGATGCCTGGGGTCACATGGGCAGTCACTCCCTTAGCAGAGCACCCACTGCCAGAGAGTTCCAAAGGCTCTGCTTTCCTTGACTCTGCGAACTATTTCGTGCATACAATGTAACAGTAGTGAACAGATGATGCCGTCCCATACTTTGGATTAACTTTTTTTTAAAGATTTTATTTATTTATTTGACACAGAGAAAGTGGGGCAGGGGGAGGGGCGGGGAGAGCAAGCACAAACAGGGGTAATAACAGGCAGAGGGAGAAGCACACTTCCTACTGAGCAAGGAGCCTGACGCAAGACTCAATCCCAGAACCCTGGAATCATGACCTGAGCCAAAGGCAGATGCTTAACCCACTGAGCCACCCAGGCGCAATTTATTTTAACTTTTATTTAATTTATTTTAACTGTTTCCTTTCTGATACGCAAGCCCTCGTAATCCATCCCAGCCATATCAGTCGCTGGCTCTGACGTCTTGTAGCCAAACCATTAGGTTGCAATGGGCACCGTACTGTCATGTTTATTCTCTTGGCGACGTCCAACCTCTCGGTCTTTTGAACCTTGATGAGTAGAGCAATCCCACCAACATCTCTGGCCAGATTTTCAAAGGAACAGTCTCCATTTTAATGAGATAAAATTGGCTTTTTGCCTCTTACTTTGCAGAAGACAACTTAAAGCCAGTAGGCTTTAAGCATTAATCAAACAGAAGCCTTAAATAGAGGAGACTCTGAAAAGGGAGGGCCCTTGAAAATCGGGCCTAGGGGCGCCTGGGTGGCTTAGCGGGTTAAGTATCCGTCTCTTGATTTTAGCTCAGGTCATGATCTCATCAGGATGGTGAGATCAAGTTCTGTATGGAGCTCTGCACTCGGCAGGGAGTCTTTGTGAGACTCCCTCTCTCACCCTCTTGCCCTCCCCCTGCTCTCTCTCTCTAATAAATAAATAAATCCTTTTCAAAAAATCTGGCCTAAACGTATTGCTGATGGCAATACATCAGTAGGATTTTGATTGCCTATAGGGTGTTCACTGCTCTATACACTCCACCTTCCCAAAGGGAACGACGACACATTACAAAGAGCCAGTGTGGGCCAAGAGTGTGGTAGATAGTGGGACAAAGGATGTGACTCTCGGGTCAGCTGTGAAAACGTACCACAGAGAATTTGCTCAGGGAGGTGTCCATCCTGAAAGAATCACCTAAGTAGATGAGGATGAGAGAGAGAGAGAGAGAGAGAGAGAGAGAGAGAGAGAGAGAGATGAGGGAATGAGATAGAGGGAAGGGAGGAAAAAACAAAACAAAACAAGTGGTCAAAGGAGAGGAAATGAGAACTTGCAGGAGGAAATAGAGAAACAGAGGAAGAAAACAAGATGGGCAGGAGAATGGGAGATGAGGGGGAAATAAGGCAGAGGGAGAGGCTAGAAACGGGGATGTGAGGCAGCCTGAGACGGATAGGAGGCAGAGTTGGGGACGTGGTCAAAGGGAGAGGGGGCAAAGTGGGGGTGTGTTTATCTTGGAAGGGTCTTCATGGGTGTGGACCTGGCGATTTTGCCTAATGAGGTCATGATAATTGCATGGTAGACAGCCTGCCCAAGCTTCTCCCCAGCATATGTCTGGCAAATGCATCACTGGCATGGCTGAAATTAGGGGAGAGCCAGGTCTCCTGATACGTCGTTTTCCTGGAGAAAGAAAAGCTCGAGGTGAAACCTCTCAGCTGCAGGCGTTGGAAACTAGCAAGTACAGTCAGAGGGAGGATTCCGCGGCCTTATTATCATCACATCCCAACTAGTCTAGAAAAATGCCTCAGCCTTGTATAATTGTTTCCTCCATGACTCTTCCCATAATGATGGTTCAGTCAATGCAGGACACGCCAATGCCCACTGAGGGCCTTTTCTTGCTGAGGATTTACACCAGTCCCCTTTTGTGACTTGAAGGTGTCTGTCACAGACGCGCTCGCAGCTTTATAGTCTATGATAAACGTACACCATATTTTTCTAATATATATTTTTACCACACAGGCCTAGTAGGAAATTTTGGGGGGAGAGGTCCAGATATTTTCTCAGTTTTACTTACAGTGCAATAAAATTAAATTTATTTCTGTTCAACCTGACCTGAAAATGTATACTACATACCTAATCATCTCTTTATTACATGTGGGCTCTATGTAAGTTTACTGAAGACGCTGGGATTTGGCCTTTGCGTATTTTACGGTATCAGATTTCGGCTGCCAACTATTTCACATCTGTTTGTCCACAGATAGTCTTTTATTGTAATGAGCTGAATATTACACATGTACTAAGCACTCTATACATAAAAAGGTATCTTAAGAGTTCTGCTTTTTTCTTACTGCTTTACTACCTCTAATATCGCTGAGTCCTTTTTAGTAATTATAATAATCCACTGTATTTTAAATTTGTTGTCAGATTTTTTTTCCAAAAATGCTAGAAAATAAATGACAACCGGTAAAATAGCAGTTAAATAAATCTTCAAAAACCTTTGTTTGGTTTTTGTTAGAAGTTAACTCCTACCTAAGCATTGTGGAATGTGTTCAGCACAAGTGTGAATCATCAATATGTAATCCTTAAAAATATCTTGAAAGGCAGGTCTTTGCACAAGAGAAAGTACCTTAAAATAATCTTAAAGCATCTGGTTCACACCTGGAAAAGTAAATTTTATAGTTTCGCACCATGATGTTTTAGAACTCTGACGGGAACTGTCTTTGGATTTTATATTTTCTTATTTCAGACTCTACTCCCAAAACTTAATTTGACTATTGAGCCTTTTTGGGGAAAACAATCACCTGAAGTCAAAGTTGCAAAGTAGATGGGTCCCACTGTGGCATTCTCGCAAATACTTTGTCGGAGTGAGCTGTGTGTGAACGCGTGAGTCTTTGTGTTTGTCGTCAGGCTCAGAAGCTTGAAAATGTGCACTGTCTTCAGTTTTTAGCCTAAGAGCACTAACACCCCTATATTCAAGATTTGGATCTAAAATCTACGTATTCGGAGGAGTAACATACCAGGTGATTTAGAAATAATGCAAAGATGTCACTGAAGGTGGGCATGGTTTGAATTTTGTTTTTTGTTGTTTTTTTTTTTACATTGTCCTGGTTTCCAAATATGATTCTAGTTCATTCCTTCTTATTATCGATGACAGTACACAGGAAGGCATTCAACAGGCTTTTGGGTTTTTTCTTTGCATTTCCCCTTTTGGCCCATCAGTTCTTTTTTTTTTTTTAATTTTTTTATTTTTTGGCCCATCAGTTCTTAAGTTTTATGCATGTAATAGTTTTCTTATAAGGTGAGAAATGTCAATAAAATTGTTCGTTTTTTTTTCTAGATGATGTCAAACAAATGTATGTATCTACTTTTCATACTATTTATTCATGGAGTCTCTCAATTTTGTTTCTCCCCTCTAAACCCCCTGCTTATGTATGTCGGGTTCCCTCGTGTGGGTTTGCTCATGTGAATTCATGATTAGGTCTACACGTGTGAGTTGGTCACACACACATAACTCAGTATTTTGTGACTAACTTTAGATGCTTTCTTCTTACCTGGTCATTTTTTCTTGATATTTTTAGCTCCGATTCTACGCCTTGATGTCAGAGATAAGGACAGGTGAAGTTATGAAGGCCAAGACTGGGTTCAACCTTCTCCTTTTCATCTTTGTCATTTCTGCCATCTTGCCCTCCTCTCACTTAGCGGCCTCACGCTGTACCTCGGGACTCTTTCTGCTCAGCAATGTCCACATAGACCCCCTACGCAGCTTCTCCCATTTCTCAATCTTTCCCAGTCCCACAGTCCATCAAAATGCATTTATTTTGTGTCACAGGAACTTGTTCTTTGACAGATGACAGTAGCAGCAATGAATTAAGCAGTAAGCTCTCTGAGTCAGTCAGGTAACATGCTCACCTTTGCAGAGGGCATTTGGTTTTCCCAGCCGTGTACCTCCTTCCTACCCTCCAGCTCTCCTTCTTGTGTTACCCCCTCCTAAGCCGTTCCCTGACTCCCTCCCTATTGTCTAGTCTATTATTAGATTAGTCCTTCAGGGCACTTCAACATTTGGATTGCAAGTATTTAATATTTACCAAAAAGTACATAAATTGTAACTCTCCATTTTGATAGATTTCTACACAATGATCTTCCGTCCAGAAGTGGAACGATGCCGGCATCCCAGAGACCCACTCCATGGCTTCTTTGGGTCATTCGTCCTCTTCTACCCCAAAGGGAGCCATAATCCTAATGAAGCTAATTTCATTAGTTTGTATGTGTTTTTAAATTTCTGAAGTCAATAGGGTACCTGGGTGGCTCAGTCAGTTAAGCATCTGACTCTTGATTTCAGCTCAGGTCATGATCTCAGGGTCATGGATCCAGCCCTGAGTTGGGCTCCTTGCTCAGCAGGGAGTCGGCTTATGATTCTCTCTCTCCCTCCCCCTCTGCCCCTCCCCCTGCACTCACAAGTGCTCTCTCTCTCTCTCTCAAAAAAAAAAATAATAAGTTTATGAAGTAGAATGTGTTTTTTTTTTTCTGCCTTCTTTCATGCAATATAATACTTATAAGATTCCTCTATGTCACTGCATATAGTTGTGGTTCATTCATTTTCACAGATGAGTATCATTTCACTGTACAACTATACTGCATATTTATCCATATTACTACTGATGGACAATTTGGGTTATGAACACTTTGGTCCATTGTTTTGATGTACATATTTATGCATTTCTGCTGGGTTTATGCATAAAAGTTCAATTAGTAGGTATAAGAAAATAAGAAAATGTCCAGTCACATACAGTCTGTAAATAAGGATTCCAAAGTGGTTGTACCAATGTCCATTCCAACCACTAAAATACAAGGTCCCCATCCGTACCAACACTTTGTATTAATCATCAATTTAAGCAATTTTAGCTCCTTTGGCAAATACGTTGTTACATAACATTGGGATTTTGACTTGCATTACCCTAATGACAATTAAAGTTTAGCATACATTCAAGTTTGTTGGTCATGTGGATATTTTCTTTTATGACGTGTCTGCTCAAATTTCTTGCCCATTTTTCTGTAGTATAATCCGGATTTATAGGAGTTCTTTATATATTCTGGATATGAATCCTTGAGAGATGTACATACTGAAAATGTCTTCTGCCACATTCTGGATTGACTTTTCACTGTTAATATTTTTTGACAAAGGAAGTCTTTAAATTTGATGTCATCTTGTTCAATTTGTAAATCTTTTTCTTTATGGTTAGTGCTTTTATGTTCTGTTTTACAAATATCTTTAAATCCTCGAGGTCAGAAAAATATGTTCCCATGCTACCTTCTAGAAGCACTGATGCTTTACCTTTCACTTTTAGAACTATATTCTACCTGGAATTGATGTTTGGGTACAATGAGAGGCAAGAATGAAATTTCACTTATTTTCATATACAGACATTCAATTGGCCCATCATCATTTATTGGAAAGACTGTCTTTTTCCCACTCTGGGCAGGACCATTTTTGTCATAAATCAAATGTCCTTTTGGGTGTAGGCCTGTTTCTGAATTCTCGACAATGTTCCCTTGATTTGTTTTCCCTTTTCTGAATATTGTTTTGATAACTGTAGATTTATGGTATGTCTTAATATCCACTACTGTGAATCTTCCAACTTTGATCCATAAGATTATCATGGCTATTTTTGGTTTTTGGCATTTCCATATACATTTTAGATTTTTATTTATACATATATACCTATATACATACACACACACATGAATTTTTTAAACTGAGAATGCAAAACCTGCCTAGAACATAATGGTTAAAACACAATGCCTTTCATCAATGTATATTTTAAAAGTCTAAAATAAAATTTAGCACTCCACTATATCCAGCAAACTTATACTTTAAAATATAGCCTCTGGCTGATACTCACATACTTGGGTAAGCCACCTAATGTTCCTGCACCTCTATTCTGTAGTTTTCAGTATTCACTTACTGTCCTGTGAGATCCATATGAAATCACGTATATAAAGCACTTGTGAGAGTGGCACCCAGAGAGCCAGTAACAGTTGGTATTTTTGCTGTTCCTCTGTGACACACTTGTTCATTTGGTCTCTGACTATAGCTCTTGATGCATGTGTCTATTTCTCTTGCTAAATTATAGGCTCTGTGGTGGGGCTATCCTTACCCTGGGCAAGAGCCCACATGCCCGCATCTATGCTTTCCTGAGCCCCCTAGATCAAAACACTACATTTGTTTTAAAAACCCCTGGGTGCTGAGTCATTTGAGATTCAACCCTGGAGACAGGCATGATGTAGCCTGCCACCCTAAACACCAGCTCTTATGACAAACCTGTTCAGGTCCAGGGACCATCTTGTCCATGTTTCTTGTCTCATGTCCTGAAAACAAGGGTGACTACACTTGAACACTGGGAAGTGTGCCCCTGCACACTTGAGATGAAAGTGCCCCTGCCCATGTCAGAAGTTAATGCTCCTCTGAGGTAAGGGGAAGATTTGATGAGCACAGGTGTGCTTAGAAAAGAGAAAAGACAAAGTTAGCAACTGTCAAATCCTCTCTTTTACAGAAGATGAATGCAGTAGGTTTTAGTATGACAGTCATTTCTTTGTGGTGCCAAGAGTCTCTCTTCCCACCTCTCTTTGTGTTCTGATTTATGCCTCCAGATGTGTGACATTCACAAGAGTTGCCCATGGTGGCTGAAATGTTAAACAATTCATATACGCAGGTCTAGACATAACCTGCATGGAGCATGTTACTAATTCTTTACATTAGCAATGAAAGAAATACTTGGTGCTAAAAATGTCAATAGCTGTATTTTCATTAAAATATTTAGTGACATTTCATTGTTTTCAAAATTTAAACATATTCAACTTAAGTAATTTTGATTTTTTAAAATGATTTTGATTTGACAGTTAATTTATATGATTCCTTCTTCAATTCTCCCAAAAAAATGGAAAAAGAGGGAACACTCATTCTTTGGTTGCTGACCACCGTGACACCAAAGACAGACAAGACACCTCAAGAAAAGAAAACTGTAGGCCAGGAGACCTAAATGAACATAGATGCAGAAATGCTCAATAAAATACTAGGAAATTGAGCGCAACAGCACATAAAAAGGATCCTACACCATGACCAAGCGATCTATCTTTGGGATGCAAGGATGGTTCAACATACACAACTCAATCAAGATGATATACTCCATTAACAAAATAAAAAATAAAAACCACATGATTATTTAATAGACACAGAAAAAACATTTCAGAAAAATTTAATATCCATTCACGATAAAAACTCTACATAATTGGTAGAAAAGGAACTTAACTCACCACAATAAAAGCTGTATATTAGAAGCCTACAGCTAACATCATAAATGATAAGGAAAAACCGAAAGCTTTTCCTCTAAGACTTCGTTCAAGGCAAGAATGCCCACTTTTCCCCACTTCTATTCAACATAGTACCAGAATTCCTAGCCAGAACAATTAGACAAGAAAAAGAAATATAATGCATCCAAACTGGAAAGGGAGACGTAAAATAATCTCTGTTTGCAGATAACATAATTGTATATGTAGAAAACCTCAAAGGTTCAACAAAAAGACAGAACTAATAAACAAATGCAGTAGAGTTGCAGAATACAAAACCAACATAAAAAATTTTGGTGGCATTTCTATATACTAACAATGACATATCCAAAAAGGAAATCAGGAATACTATTCAGCCTTTAAAAGAGAACATTGGAGGACATTATGCTAAATGAAATAAAGCTGACACAAAAGACAAATACTACCTATCTCACTTACATGTGGAATCCAAAGTAGTCAAATTCATCTCATAGAAGTAGAAAGTAAAATTATGGTTGCTAGTGGTGGAGAGAGCAGTTTCAGTTTTGCAAGATGAATGGGTTCTGGAGATATACTGTGCAGCATAGTGATGATAATAATTAACAATACCTGCTAATAGTGTATACCTGAAATTTGCTAAAAGGCTAGATCTTAATTTAAATCTCCTTAACACACACACACACACACACACACACACACACACACACAATTGTAACTATGTAAAGATGGTGGCTATGCTATTCAGCTTGATTGTGGTGATCTTTCCACAATGTACGCCTATATCAAAACATTAAGTCCTATGTCTTAAATACACACAACTTTAATATGTCAAAGATATCTCAAAGTTGTTTAAAATTTTAATTAATGGCTTTAAAATATTTACCCATATAGTATGTGGGCTTCTATTTGCACTCTCGACATGGTCTGGAAAATGTGACTTGGGTCTCTTCCGGAAATCAAAGACCATAATCTTAACCCTGTTCTAACTATCCATGAATACAAAACACAAAACTCTGCACACGATAGGTCCCCTCTCTCCTCAAAATGTTCAGTTAACAAATGTATTTCATGGACTAAACTTACGGCGGGACTGTCAGGTATTTTAGAGTTGGTAAGTCTTTTGACAACTCCAAATTGTGTTTTTAGAGGTAGTGATATTTAGGTATTATTTATTCCAGCCCTGAGTAAAGTCACTGCATTCTCAGACACTCTGCCAAGAAACCTACTTCTTCCTTCTTAACCACTTCCTTCCCCAATAGCTCAGGCCTTCTTTCAGAACCCATCTCTTGGGGCTATCAGATTAAACTGAGCAGGAAAACTGGTAGAAAGGTTAATACGATTGGATCCAAAACTTGGAATGGTTTAAATTCAAGGGCTTGTTTGCTAATTTTAGTCCCAGGGTAGGATATTCAAAAGGTTGACTATGCCTCTGTTTAAATAATCTTCCTCAATGATGATGTAAAGTAAAATAAATTACTTTTAAAACGTCCCAGAGACAGACGAAATTGTTTTAAAACCTTTGGCTTTGTGGGGATGCCCACTCAGACTGGGTATAGATGAACATAGCCACATGAAGTTGCCAGTTTAGAAAAAAAAAATAAAAAGAAGAAGAAGACTAATACAATTTGGGGTTTATTACAAAATGTAAAAAAATACGATACAAACCTCCCACTGAGTTGCTCTGAATTAAGTTAACCAGTTTTTACTTAACTGTTGTGGCATTTGTCATTCTGTAATTCTTTCCTGCTTCTCCCTCCCCCAGTCACCATCCCACATCCCCTCCAAAACTCCGAAAGAAATATAAGAAAGATAATACATTTGATTTTAAATATTTTAATTTGCTTTAATGCTTTAGCCAAAACCCTTTATTTGGGTTCACCCTATTATTCCCAGTTTGGCACAGGGCAGAGCGTTCATTTTGGAATCATAATCCTCATTTAGCAAAACTCTGTCCTATATGTAGCTCTACATAGGGTATTTTCTTTCCTGAAGTAATTGAAAATACTCTGTGTGGGACTTCAACTCTCAGAACCCCCACTCTGGGGTTTTAATGGCCTTTTTGCTTTCCAGCCCAGCACCTTCTATTAAGCAAGACGTGCTTTATAAACCAATAAATAAGACTAAGAATTGCCTCTGTGTTTATCGACTCAGACTCGTTCAATTGTGTTTTCGTCATGGATTTTGCCACGTAAGGCCAAGTCAAAGACTTGCAGTTTGTTTCTATTTATCTCTTGCTTGCCAAATGATCCTCTGCTCTCGAACTTCCCAACCCCCGCCCCCCAAACCAGGACAAGAAAAGGAGTTTACGTTATTCTTATGTGATGCCTTTATTTGGTCCTTTCATATTTCTGAGGCTTACTTCTCATCCCTAAAATTAAAAATAGAAGTGAAAGTCATCTTTGTTTTCATAATTAAACCCTCATTTCATTAAATGGGGTTTCACTGTCAAGACTTAAAGGCATAACCTTCCACATATTATCACCGTCCTTTACAATTCCTGCACTCACTACTTCTGTGGCAGACTGTGGTTTGTGCCTATCTGTTGTTGCTTTTTCAATATATGTCCCTTATTGTTCTTTGGAAAGTGGCCATTGTTAACATGGAGGTACCTCCATACTGCCAAGTTTATGTTTGCCAGATGCTCTAGAATAAATGATTATTTGAAACATACTTGAATCTTTTTTGTTTTCTCCCAAGGCTTAACTTTTGTACCCAAAGATCGATGAACTTAAAATTTTTCTCCATTTTCTCCTTATACACTTGAAATTCAGTTACATCCATATGCAAGATTTTTTTCTGTCCATATACAATGCTAGAGGCATTAACTCTACAACTCCATAGGGTCACCGAGGTACCTGAGGCCAGGAGAAGGAAGGGGGAGGGGAATTTTCAAGCTGCAAGGGACCATGACGGGCACCTCTGCCCCTACCATCATGATGGCAAGGCTCGAGACTAAATAAAACTGCACCTTCGGGTTTTGGCTGTCTGCACCAACGGCCAACCCAACATTCCTTATCAAACAAGCGTTATGATTTCCTTTTTCTTTTCTTTCTTTTAAAGATTTTATTTGTTTAAGACAGAGAGAGCATGAGAGAGAGAGAGAGCATGAGCAGGGGTGAGGGGCAGAGGGAGAGGGAGAAGCAGACTCCCCGCTGAGCGGGGAGCCCAATGCTGGACTCAATCCCGGGTCTCGGGGATCATGACCGAGCTGAAGGCACACACCTAACTGACTGAGCCACCCAGGCACCCAAGTGTCATGATTTTCTAGTAAAAAAGAAGTTGTTTTATGCAGAAGCATATGCAGAAGTAAAAAAGAAGTTTTTTTATGCAGAAGCCTTTAAAAAGGAGATGTTGTGGGGTACCAAAAGCTCTACGTCACTGGCAAAAATAAATACAGGTTGTGAGGATGTTTTGCTTCATCGACAATATTTTTGTTATAAATTCTTATGTTACCACATCCCTCCATCTTCTTAGCAAGTGCCAGGAACTGTCACAGAGGCACAGCTAAAGAAGTACGAAGGTAAAAAATACATAGCCAGTGGCCTTAGAGGAGCCAGAGAAGAACACAGGTAGTTGTAGGTGCGAAGTACAGACCAGTTAAGTCCAGTTACACTTCCAAAAGCTACAGTACCTAGATATGCAGTTAGGACAGCAACAAGGGCCCAAGGGAGGTCGCATCATGGCCCACCCAGCAGGCCGGCCATATTCAAAAACAGACACAGGAACTCAAGGGCAAATGAGATGCTTAAGCGTAAGTTAAAATTGTAACACAGCTACCATTTTGGAATTGCCTACTGGAGTTTCCAAAAGCAAATCTGGCTCCTGGGGCAAGCTGAAAGAAAGGCACACAAACCAACGGAGGCATGGAGAGTGGTGTTTCTGTTTCTCTCTCTCTCTCTCTCTCTCTCTCTCTCTCTCTCTCACACACACACACACACACACACACACACACACACTCCTTTTGAACAAAGCAGACTCTTGCCCTTGATCTGGATTCCCAGATTCCATCAATCTCAGCAGAGCCAAGAGGGACTGGCAAAGGGCCTGGAGTTGGAGAGGGTATGTGAAGTTTAAAAAACATAAACATCATTAAAAATCATTAAAAAAGTTTGTAACCCAAAGTGAATTCACATGCAGCCACAGAAATTTGCCTCTGACAGGTCTAATGGGTTGGGCCTCCAGTCCTTACTGGTGTTGAAAGCCAGGTCCAGGCTGTGTCTGCTGCCCAAGGTCATAGGGATGTGGAGCGAGAAGGACGGGTCACCATTTTGCACACGTGGGAATCTAAGTTTTAAAATACTTCTCCAAGACACGTTCTTTGCACCTTGCTCCTTCTCCCTTACGAGTCATGCTGGTCAACAGAAATAAAGTGAGCTCCTCAGTTTGCCCTTGATGGAGCACACTGTTGAAATCTCAACAAGAAAGGATTTTCCATAACCCCAGTGTAATTCAAAGTTGAAGCGAGTAATCTTTGGTTCCAGAACAAGAAAAATAGCATTTAAGATGGCAAGAAAGCATTTTTTTTCCCTTATGGAATTAATGTGAAAACAGATTTGGGATTCTGTATTAGAGACTGGGGGAGAGAATTAAAGTATTAACCTTGTTTTAAAATGAGGTGATATGGAATCAGATTTTGTTGATTGTTTTAAGAAATTTAACCCTAAATAGAAGAATACTAGCATCTACAAATAAACTTGGAATAGTGAAAAGTTGTATTTTAATCTATTTCTCATTTTAATAAAAAACATGCAGAGGGGAGCCTGGGTGGCTCAGTTGATTAAATGTCCGGCTGTTGATCTCAGTTCAGGTCTTGATTTCAGTGTCCTGAGTTCAAGCCCTATACTGGGCTCCATGCTGGGGGGTGGAGCCTGCTTTAAAAAACAACCAAACAAACACGCAGGATAGGGCTGGCTTGAGTTTTTAATTCACAGATAGGAAAATGTCATCCGAACTTTTCAAAGTCCGGCTTGTAGCATTGACATTTCCTGGGAGCTTGTGAGAAGTCCAGAATCTTGCACCCCAACGGGGACATACTGGATCAGAATCTGTATTCGAGCAGGCCTCCACTTGACTTAGGGGCGCAGAGGAAAGTATTTGAAGCACTGAGGCAAGAGGACCATTCACAGAAGTCAGTAGGGAGTAGGCTTTGGAAAGCCACCCTTCCCTCCAGCAACCAAACATATATACATTTGCAAACAAAGTAGAAAACTACCTTTGCTATGAGTACAAATTCAAAATGTGTGCCCTCATACTCCCTGTAAACATTCTGAAGCCTCCACCTGTTTCTTGACTTCCCTACTTCTTTCTCTGAAATACTTCCTGGGGTAAACACTTGTACATTTTGTGGACCTTTTTTTTTTTTTTTTGCATGTGACCTTGGAAACTTGAATAAATAGCAATGGAAAGATAACAGAAAGAAGTATTACCAAGAGGTGCATAGGAAAGAAAAGTGAAAGACAAGGCAGAAATACAAAAGAGCAAAGACAGCATGAATGAGAGAATATCTACATACTTGATTTCTACTGAAAACAGACTTACTGTTTGTCCAAATATAAAAATGACGCATGATAATAGCTTTTTGTTGTTGTGCTAATCAAAAAATGGTAAATTTTCAAATGCTACACAAAAGTAGGAAGAAAAAAAAAAAACACGTCCGGAAACATCATCATGAGGCGGTAAACTTCTTTTGTTCTTAGAGTGAATCAGTATCCACTTAACCCTTCTCCAGGTAATCATACCATAAATTTTCTTTAGAGAGTCTCCCCCTCTCTTCCCCTGTCCCATCCAACTCTCAAGCTACATGCTATGGGTATCATGACATATGAATATGTGGCTATATGGATATACACGTGGATATATGCTAGAACATGTGACCCAGCACACAGGCCTACGCCAACCAGAATCTTACATTTTCTAGGTCACAGTGTTGATTTGGGTGTGGCGGCATGTTCTAAAATTAGTGGATCGGGTCCAATGCACCTAAAATTGTCAACTGAGTAATCAGGAAAAGACTCTCCCGTTCATGCTAGTGCTGAAATGGACAGGAGTGGCAAAAGCTGTGGCAGCCTTTTGTCACCATGAGGGGAGACACTGCTCTGAAAAAGCAGGAGAGAACTCTGGAAAAAGAAAAACTGTCTCTTCCTGATAACCCTGAAAACAAACTGCTTAAGTCAGTTTGCAATGAGGTTCTGTCACTTGTATTGAAGGGAAATAAAACGGATACATGATTGTAAATGTTTGTATATTTCCATGTGTACATCTACATAGATGGATTTTATTATATATAATTTCATACTGAGTTGATTTCTTACCTTGCATTTTTAACCTGATTTTCCACCAAAAAATATATCATGAGCATCTTTCTGGGTAATTATATTCAGATATGCACTGTTATTTTATTGGATATATAATTTTCTACACTTTTTATATTAATTTGTTGAATCAGTTTCCTACTGAGCGACAGCTATAGATTGTTTAAACACATTAAAGAAAATCCTCAAACATCTTGAGAAAAATTTTTAGAAGTGGAGTTTTTAGGCCAAAAGTATCTAATTTAAGATAATATACACCCACTCTGCCTCCCAGAAATCTACAGAATTACACTCCCACCAATTAGACTTGGACATTTCAGCATTCCCTACAGTCACATAAACATCTGTTAATTTCATGAGTAAAAAATAATATATATAATTTCTTTTCCATTTCTCTATTAGTGAGAGTGACTATTTTCCATGTTTATCAGTTCTTATATTTCTCCTTTTGTGAAACAGCTGGATTTTTTTAATCCATATTTCTGTTGGAAGGGTTGTTTCATTGATATGCTAGAGATCTTCGCATACTAAGTGTATTAATTCTTTCTCATCTATTACCTGGCTTGTATTTTTTTTTTTTTTTTTTGGATTTACTTTAAAAGCTTACTTCATGATACAGAAATTCTATATTATTACATAATCAAACTTACCAAAATGTAATTATAGATCTTAAATTACTTATATTGCTTAGATATTCCTAATCTAAAATTATAAAAATTATCCATATATTTTCTTTTAGTGTTTTTACTGTTTCGTGCTTTTTTCATTTCTTTCCTTATTTTTTTATTTTATGTATACATTTAAATCTTTGATTTACCTAGAACTTTTTTTTCCCCATAAGTGGGAAACCACTTATGGGAAACCAGTGATCCAGCTGTAACTTGTTGGAAATGCTATTCATCTTCACCAATGTGAAGTACCTTCCTTATCATATACTTGACTACCAAATGTCTTTGGGTCCATTTCTGGCTACTTTATCATGTTTCAATTCAGACTGCTTCTGTGCCTCTTGTAGCAGTTCTGTTTTAGGTAACGTTATTTACAAATTCTTATATCTTAGCAGGATAAACATTCTTACAGTTCTTTTTTTAATCCTTCCAACTTCCAAAGGAACATTGGTTCAATATTAAACACAAATACATGGATATTAGGGAGTATTTTGAAGAAAGTGAATCAATGAATAGCCTTAAATTTTTCTTTTTCTAAACAGAAACATGGCATTTTTATTTATGAAATTATGTTTAATGACTTTTAGAATATTTCAGTTTTCTTTTACATTCCTGCAGAACAATGCTTAATTAGTTTATTCATGTATATTTTATTTTATTTTATTTATTTATTTTATTTTTATGTAGTGTTTTTACTACTATCTTGAATACAAATTCTATTATCTTTTTTGCTACATTTGGATTATCACCATTAGAAGACTATCTTCTTATTTATAATTTTTGGGAGATCAAAAATTTTTCATTAAGTCAGGAATGGGTCCTTAATCTAATCAAATACATTTTTGCATCTACTGTGATTTGTCTTATTGAAAGAAATCAATATATTTCCTAATATTGAACTGGATACCTTCTTGGAGTTAAGCCCACTTGGTTATATTGCATTACCCTCCTAATGTGCTGCTAAATTCTCTCAGCTAATATATGATTTAAAAATTTTTGTGAGGAAGAAAGAGAAGGGAGAAGGGTGGGAGAGAATCTGTTCGATGTTACTATCACACACATATGCTGGTGTCATAAAAGAATTTGAAGGGAATTTCTTATTTTGTGTTGCTCTGGAACAAATTTAAATCATATTGGAGTAATCTGTTTCTTGGAGGAATGAAAAAAACTACCAAAGACTCCTTCTGTGTCAGAAGCTTTTTGGGAAATTTTGACAACATTCACAATTTCTCCCACAATTTACAGTCTATTTATTTCTTCTTGAGGAAAAAAACCCAGGTTTTAAAAGTTATTAGTATAAAGTTATGTGAAATATTTTTCGGAAGTATTATTTATGTATTTGAGAGACAGAGACAGAGAGAGAGGCACGCACGCAGGAGCGGGGGAGGAGCAGAGAGGGAAAGAGAATCCTAGGCAGGCTCCCCACTGAGCTAGGAGTAGGATAAGAGGCCAGATGCCATGACCCTGAGATCATGACCTGAGCTGAAACCAAGAATCAGACACTCAACCAAGTGAGTCACCCAGGCTCCCCTAAAGTATTTTCATATGATGATTTTCCTATCATTTGCAGTCATTTTCCCTTTTCGATGCTTGTTTCATGAATTTGTGTTTTCTCTCTCCCTTTAGTTCTGACTCATTTTTAGTACTGATTAAAAATTTATTTAATTGTATTTGATTTTTTTTCTCCCCACAGAACCAAGTCTTAAATTCATTTATAATTTCTACCACTTTTCTCTTCATGGATTTTTGCTCATTTTTAAAAATTCCTTCCTTCTGTTTCCCTAGAGTTTATTTTGGTTTTCATTTTTCTCACTTAACAAATGGCACCTCATTCATTTATTTCCATTTTTTTCTCAGTAATATCAATGTACACAGTTTAAAATGTTTTTCTCTCACTAGTCTTTTCCTGACATTCTGTAATTGTGATTTTATCGATTCTTTAACCTGAGAATGATTTAAGAGGTAAGTTTTTGTTTTGTTTCTAATTTTTTTAATTGGTTCTAGCATTGAATACATTTTGGTCAGAGAATGTTGCCTACAGTATTTCTACTTTTGGGAACTTGGAAGTTCTTCTGTTTCAAAAAAATATGATAAATACCTGTGAATATCTATGGGTCCTTGAAAAAAAAGATGCATTTTATTATTTCTAGGATTGGATACTTGACAAATGCATATCTATTAATTATTGCTATATACATTACTATTCAAATATTCTGCATTTAAGTTTTATCTTTTTTGTCAATAAAGAATTAAAAGTTGGAAATAGAGCTACCCTATGACCCAGCAATGGCACTACTGGGTATTTACCCCAAAGATACAAATGTAGTGATCCGAAGGGGCACATGCACCTGAATGTTTATAGCAGCAATGTCCACAATAGCCAAACTATGGAAAGAACCTAGATGTCCATCAACAGATTGGTATAGAAGATTTGGTATATATATTTGGTATTTGATACACACACACACACACACACACACACACACACAATGGAATACTATGCAGCCATCAAAAGAAACGAAATCTTGCCATTTGCAACGACATGGG
>CM052895.1:11058405-11073928 GCA_028534135.1 Potos flavus | reverse complement strand
GGGTGGAACTAGAGGGTATTATGCTAAGCGAAATAAGTCAATCAGAGAAAGATAATTATGCTTTCTCTGATATGAAGAATTTGAGAGGCAGGGCAGGGGGTCGTGGAGGGTGAGGGAGGAAATGAAACAAGATGGGATCAGGAGGGAGACAAACCATAAGAGACTCCTAAACTTACGAAACAAACTGAGGGTTGCTGGGGGGTAGGGGGATAGGGATAGGGTGGCTGGGTAATGGACATTGGGGAGGGTATGTGCTATGGTAAGTGCTGTGAAATGTGTAAACCTGATGATTCACAGACATGTATCCCTGGGGCAAATAATACATTGTATGTTAATAAAAAATGAAAAAAAAAAAAAAAGAGAGAGGTGTTACCTTCCATCACTGTTGTTTCTGTAAGTATATCTTTTATCCTCTCTAATTGTGTATTTTATTCATATTTTTATTCATAAGGAATACAGAATAATTATAACTGCTCTGTAGATTTAACCTGCATTATTAAGTGATAAAAAGTTTTTAGCTTGAACTCGCCTCTGCCTAATATTAGCATGAAGTTTCCAGCTTTTGTTTATTTAGTAGATTATACTGTTTATTTTATGGGCAAGCCAATATATTCAATTTCTTGTCATATGAATGTTCTTTTCTGCTTTCAAGAGCTTGTATCTCCCTTCTTTGCTACCTTCTTCTTTAACATATGAAAAAAAACAGACTATTTTAATTTCAAACAGCAATTGTAGTTATAGTTTTAAATAGCATGTTTAAACTATGGCTCTAAAGTTATCAATTTACATTTAAAGCGTAGCTATTTCTCTGCAGTTTGAGAAATTAGGAAATAAATGTTCATTTGGGCAATCATAATTTCAGTTTCTAAGTGCTGTCTTTCTTGTTCCAAACCTGAAATGGCTGATATACAAATTGATTTATTATTAATTTATGCCACAGTTGCACCTCTGAGTTGGTGGTCTAGAGTAATATCTATTGCATTACTAAAAATGGAACCAAGGGATTAGCAACTGCTATAATAATTATTTGAGGACACAAATTTTAAAACTTAAACTTCTTGTAGACCACTTTATCTCATTACCTTGAATTAGAATGGAGAGACTGTTTCAAAAATGAAAATTGTTAGCAGAAATGACCCACTCTTCCTCTGCTTGACTTCACACCCTTCAGTGACTGCACAGCCATTATATTTTAGATTTCACTCCCGCTTATCATTAAAATGCAAAAGAGGGAAATGTAGTCAGTCTTCCTCTAGTACAAATAACAGGAAAACAAATCCACTGGAAGATAATGCCCCATTCCACTCTGATAGTGGAAATCTATTCTCTATCGATTAAGCAATTACACAGCTTGATTTCTTTCTTATTTTTTGAATTACAATATTCCTTATGGCATGATATTAAAAATTAACCCATGGCAGGGGAATAAGGGAGGAGAATGGGAATGATGTTTATTTTCCCACCCACCCAAATTGTGGCCAACTGGCAGAAAAGACCAAACATGTCAGCAAATCACCCTGCCCAGGCTCAGAACCAAAGTAATAGCCTCCATTCCCATCTAGTCCCCAGGCACCAGAATGAATTCTGAGAATCATAACATTTTTTCTGCAAGTTTGCTTTTCTACTTTTGTGTGTGTGTATAACGTGTATGTATGTGTGTCTATGTGTGAATCTACATGTGCACATAGATGCCTGTTAAAATGTATGGTTTCAATCCCTCTGTTCACATATAATCAACATTCTCACTCCCTTTGTCCACTGAATTTCACAAGTGAGCCCTTGGAGTGCCCCATGCTTGTTTTAGCTCACAGAAGAATCAGAATCAAGAGGATCTAAGTCTTCCAAGGGATTTGTTAGGGTGGTATGGCAAAGAAGTTTGCATGGCAATAGAGTGATTGAGGAATGATGTTCTATTTTTTCACTCTGCTTTGGAAACTGAGAGGTTGTCTCCTTCTCTTCCTTTTTTCCTTTTACTGTTAAATTTTATTAAGAATATACAAAGTATTAGAAAGCTTTTGGATTTGATTATGATTTTGGTCCAGAAAAATGTGTAATCCCCAATGAAGAACATATTAAAAGAGCCAACTTCTTTCCAAAACTGTAGTAATCAGATGTTAGTATATGAATAGCTTTTGGCTTGGGTAGGAAACTTGTTCCTTTACCCCATCTTTTTTAACTTAAGCTATAAACTATAATAGTGATTTGTTTTCTTTATCAGTCAGGGTCCTTGCAAAGGAAAAACAGCTGGCACATTCAAATTGGATGATTTGAGGATTGTTTAAGAAGAGACCTTTGCAAAGGTATGAGCAGGGTATAGAGAAACCCCAAGGGATGGTGCAGTACTTGGGGTAAGTAATATTGCTTAAAAAAAAAAAGGACTTTTACTCTAGGCCTAAGAATTCAAGAGGAGGAAACTTCTATCATAACAGGGAAAAAAAGAACTGGGTAAAGAAGGCTGGAATCTTCAATTTCTTTGCCAACTCAAATCAACCTAAAGGAGTAAATGGAAATAAAAGCCTGAACCTCGCTCTCTTCTTCCCTAGGTATCCTGCTAGTACTCCATTGGTCAATCCTACCAAATCTCAAAGGGCAAGGGAGCCCACAACTCTGAGTGTAAGTCGGCCTCCTGGTGTGCAGAGCATGGCAGAAAGCATGAAGGAGCAACTGGAAGAGACGTAGCACCTTCCTATGAAAATCAACCAGTAGCTAGCCAGTGGTATGGAAATAACGTTGTATGGTGACAGATGGTAGCCTCACTTGTGACCAAAGCATAACATAGAGTTGACGAATCACTATGTTGCATACCTGAAAGTAACACTACATGGTATGTCAACTGTACTTCAATTAAAAAATTAATTAATTAGTAAATTTTTAAAAATCAACTAATGTCCATTCAACAACTACACTTGAAGAATTCATTTCCAAAATTCCGTCATCTACATAGACTGCAATCCAAGGAAAATTTTCCCATGGCAATAGACTCTCTAGGTTTTAGGACATTGCTAAGGTAAAGTACAAGTAACTTGACCTTTGCTGGCATAAGATGGGCACTCCAATACTGACTTCATCTTGGGCTAGATGTGTAACTTTGAACAAGTCCCTTCTGGTCCCTGATACTCAGTGGTACCCATCAGCATGGTGATGATTATCATGTCTTTTTTACTTTTGTCACAGGATGGTCGCTACTATAAAATTATCTAGTGTATCTGAAAATATTCTATGAACTACAATATACTTGAATTTTAATTTACTTTGGAAAAACTTTTTTGAAGCCAAGACATTCTCAACCTTATTACAAGCCAAACTGTCTTCCTCTGAAAAGGAGGTCCTATTGTCAAAGTTGTTTGGTCATTTAACAGTTTAGACATTTGTATATTATGGAAGTGAGTAAGTGCTCAGAGTGGATACAAAGACTTTCTCCAGGGAATTTCCAATTTCCTTCAACACATCAAGATCTTATAAATAATATTATATATAAAGAGAGACTGCTTTGCTGATTAATTACATACAGTTACCTCCAAAGAGAAGGCCTGGCTTGCCAAGAGTACTGCTGATCTGGCTCTAGCTAGGGAGATAAAGACATGATGCAAGAGGCACTGCATTAAGGACCTCTGGGTATTGTCTTCTTAGCTTTCTCCCTCTGGAACTCTGAGCTAGTTCCAGAGGTTATGGAAAGCCATCGAAAATGCAATCCATAGGTAACTTGGGATGTATGCTCTGGGCCTAGTTCAGTAACAAGAGAGTATTCTAATTTGGGAAACCTTAATAAACCTTTCTAAGAAATACCACAAGTAGACAAAATATACATATGTATAAAGTAGACAAAAATGCAATAAAACCAAAGCAAACAAACAAAAACTCGTAAAGGATAGGAAAAAAAAGAGAAACCTAGCCAGGAAAATCAATTCGCCTTGAAATTTAAAAACACACAAAATGATAATCCTAATAAAAAATAGTCTCGAAAATGTTTAATGAAAAAACTAAATATAAATGAATCAAATACTTAACATAAGCTAGAGAAAGAATGAGAAAACACAAGAAACTAGAAGAGGATTTAAAAGATAAAAAGAGAATTTAATTCATTAGAAGAGAAAAGCACAACAGAATATATATGTAAACTCAATTGTTGCCTCTTTGGAAATGCCAATAAGAATAAAAAACAGCGAATGATACCAAGAATAAAAAACAGTGGAATGATAAAGAGATCAAAACTTTTAAAAATAAGAGAACATTCTTACCCAAAGTAATTTTTAAAATCAAAATGATGAACTTTCCTCGAAAAATATATATTAGTAAGAATACATCAAAAAGTTAAAAAGAGAATAGACCAGCAGCATAAACAAAATTGAAAATACAATAAAAAACTAGGACCACAATATTTTATGGGTGGATTATACGGAATCAGACTAGAAGATTTAAAGAAGAGAACACAACAGATCTGCTCTTGTAAAGCTAGATGCAAAAACCCTAAATAAAATATTAGCACTTTTTCTTATTCAGGTATAAATGACATATAATACTGTATTAGTTTCAGGTGTACAACAGAATGATTCGATATTTGTATATATGGTGAAATGATCACCAGAATAAGGCTCGTTAACATTTGTCACCATAGTTATAGAAAATACTAGAACTTCATTAAAAGAATAATACACATCATGATCAAAAAAGGTTTAACATAGTGTTACTAAATGTTGGAAAAGTAATACACAAATAGGTCAGTAGAACAGTAGAGAGAATCCAGAATCCAGAAATGCATTTGTGTGTGTATGTTTGAGGGACCATATAAAAAGTGGGGTTGAAACAACTATCTTTTAAAAAAAGGTTATATTTCTAGATCATTCAATTTTTGAAAGTTAGAAAACATGGTAAGTATAAAACAAGAATAATAAACATTATGACCAAAAAGAGATTAAAATAATAATGCTAGATATTGGGAAATTAATACTCAAGTTGATCAAGAGAACACACTGGATAATCCAGAAACAAATTTGTGGGGGAAAATGATGTCCTAATAATAAATGATGTTTGAACAATTATCCATTTACAGCGAAAAAAAAAAAATTAAAGTTAGATCTCCACTTCAGCCCATGTTAAAAATTTAAAGAATGAGTTTTAGTTGGGTTAGTAAGTATGCTAAAAAAAAAACGAAAAAAGAACTTTGAAAGTGCTAAAAGAAACAATATAGAATATGTATTTTTATACATTTTTGGGATAAGGAAGATGTTGTAGGGAAAAAAAACAAAATTCAGACTCCCTGGTGAAAAAGACAACTTTTTCTACATAAGCCTCCTATAGCTTTTTAGGCATTTCAATACTGGCATGACACAAAATCACCATCCACATATGCCCCATCCCTCTCGTCGATTATGACTGAAGACTCTAAGCAAAATAAAAACAAAAAACAAAAAACAACCTACTTGAGGACTCTGAAAAGTAAAAAAAAAAAAAAAAAAAGCAGGCAGACTGTGGAAGAGACTCACAGCTGGGAGAAGTGATGGCATAGGGATACATTTCTCTTTTTTCCTCTTGTCTCTTGTGGTTTTGCCCCAATGGCAGGGTGGTTCTGGAGTACTGCAGCAATAATAATTATGAGTGGTGAAAATTCCAAGAAGTATGCCACATATCTATCTGGTTAGGAGGATGAGGGAAACAAGTCTCCGGGGCCTGGAGAATGAGAAGAACCCCAGGGGGAGGAACCTGGGGCAGGCCCCAATTCTCAGTATGACGTGTGTGTGTCTAAGTGTTTTGTGAGGTATGGGTGATTTTTATACCCATCTCATAGCAGCTAATAGAGCAGTGAGACAAAGAATCTAGGGAGATACAGAGGACCTGAACAACACTATCAACCATCTTGATCTGATTTACTGAATACTACATTCAAAAACTAGAGGATACACTTTTTCTTCCCCCCAAGTGCTCACAGAACACTGACAAAGAGAGATCATATGTAGGGCCATGTAACATGTTTTCATAGAAGTAAAAGGATCAGAACCACATAAAGTGAGTTCTTTGACCATAAAGAATTAAATGAGAGATTAATAACAGTAACACATCTTCGGAAAATCCTACAGATCTGGAAATTAAATAATAGTCATGGGTTAAAAATGAAATCATGGGGATAATTAAGAAAACATTTTTTATTTGTATTTATTTATCTGTTTGTTTATTTGAGAGAGAGAGAGAGAGAGAAAGGGAGAACTTCAGTGGTGGGGAGGGTAGAAGGAGAGGGAGCAGACTCCCTGCTGAGTGGGGAGCCTGATGTGGGTCTCGATCCTAGGAGCCTGGGATCATGACCTGAGCCCAAGGAAGACGCTTAATCAACTGAGCCACCCAAGCACACAGAAATATTTTTGATTTGAATAACAATGAAAATATAGCATTTCAAAATCCGTAGGATGCCGCTCTCATAGGGGTTAGAGGGAAATGCTGCTTTAAATGATTACATTAGAAAGAAGAAAGCTCTAAAAGCACTGACTTGAGTTTCACTTCACAAAACTAGAAAAAGAGCAAAATAATAAGAAAGGTAAGAGCACAAATCAAAGAAATGGAAAATGGACAATAAATAAAGCAAAACCAAAAATTGGCTCTTTGAAAAGATCAGCAAAATTGACAAAATTCTAGCAAGACTAATCAAGAAAAAAAAAAAGAGAATAAAAATCACCAACATTACTAACTAAAAGGGTTACCAATAACACAGATATTAGAGAATAGTAAGACAATGCTATGAATAACTTCACACTAAAAAATCAGAATATGGAGATAAATGAATATATTTCCAAACACTACACAACACACCAAAAGTAACATAAGAAAAAAATAAATGAGTAACTCTACGTCTTTTTTTTTTTTTTTAAGATTTTATTTATTTATTTGAGCGAGAGAGAGCATGAGAGGGGAGAGCGTCAGGGGGAGAACCAGACTCCCCACTGAGCAGGCAGCCCAATGCAGGACTCGATCCCAGGACTCCAGGATCATGACCTGAGCTGAAGGCAGTTGCTTAACCAACTGAGCCACCCAGGCACCCCTATTAAAGTACTTTAATTTGTTACCAAACCCCTCCCAGGAAGAAAAAGTCCAGGTCTGGATAGCTTCACTGGTGGATTCTATCAAGCAGTAGAGCAAGAAAAAATATCAATCTTACTCAAATATATTTTTTTAAAAAGAGGAAGAGGAAAAAAAAAGAAGAAGAGGGATCACTGCCCAACTATTTGGTAAAGCCAATATGTATGGTCAATGGAGTCTTGGCAAATTGCCAGTGCAGTTCAATAAGAAAATGATTTTAACAGATATCGTTGTATCAAATGGATACCCACAGGGAAAATAGAAGCATCAACCCTCATGTCACATGATACCCAATATTTAACTCAAAAAAGATCTTAGACACAAACGTAATAGACAAAATGAGAAAACATCTAAAAGAAAGCATAAGAGAAAATCTTTGCAACCTTGCGGTAGGTAGATTCTATCCTAGATAGAATAGTGAAAGTATGAAGCATAAAAGAAAAATTAGTAAACTGGATCTCCCAAAATTGGTAATTTTCTTACTGAAAGACACCACTAAGAAAACAAAATAAAAGGCAAGCCATGGATGATGGGAAACTACTAGCAAATCAGGTATCAGACAAAGGACTTGTATCCAGAATACATAAAGCATTTCTGTAACTCAATTATAAAGACTAAAAACCTAATAAGAAAGTGGAAAATCTGAAGAGATACTTTATAAAAGAAGCTATACAAATAGCTAATAAGCCCATGAAATGATCAGTTTCATTAGTCATCAGGGAAATGCAAATTAAAACCACAGTAAGATACTATTTTAGGGGTGCCTGGGTGTCTCAGTCAATTGAATGTCTGTCTCTGGCTCAAGTTGTGATCTCGGGGTCCTGTGATTGAGCCCCGCATCCAGCTCCCTGCTGAGCAGAGAGCCTGCTTCTCCCTCCCCCTCTGCTGCTCCCCTTGCTTGTGCTTTCTCAAACGCTCTCTCTGTCAAATAAATAAAATCTTAAAAAAAAAAAAAAGAGATAAAACTCTATACTCATTAGAGTGGCTAAAATTAACAAAAACTGACCACACCAAGTGTTGACAAGGATGTGGAAAAGTGGAAGTCTAAATGTACTGCTAGTAAGTATGTAAAATGGTACAATTACAATAGAAAAGAACTAATAAGCCACATGTCTTAGCTTCACATTTATAATGAAACCTTTTAAAAGAGTCTATATCTGTTCTCCAAATTCTCAGTTTCCATTATCACTCCAGTCAAGCTTTTTAATCCTTACCAACTTCACTTAAGCCTCTCTTGCCAAAATGACCAATGAACTTTCCTCTTTACAGAATGTTTGTGTCCCTCCAGAATTTATAGGTTGAAATCCTGACTCCCCAAGAGGATGGTTTTAGGAGGTGGGGCCTATGGGAGGTGTTTAGGTCATTCTTGCAACTAGTGTCCTTATAAATCAGAGCTCAGAGACTTCCCTCACCCCTTCTACCATCTGAGGACACAGCAAGATGACAGCTGTCCAGGAACCAGGAAGCGGGTCCTCACCAGACGGAGCATCTGCCAGTGCCTTGACTTTGGACTGCTGAGCCTCCAGAATTGTGAGAAATGAATTCCTTATCTATGTCACTAATAGCTTGAATGAACTAAGGTATTGGTACGGAGAGTGTGACACTGCTTTAACAGATACCAAAACAGCTCTAGAGCCTAGAGGCTAGAGAAGTTTTGAGGTACATTCTAGAAAAAAAAAAAACACATATTGCTCTGAACGGACCACTGACCATGACTGGTAAGCACTCAGGAGAGGAGGAGATCTACAGAGAATGCTTTAATCTTCTTAGATAATTTCTAAGTAATCCTGAACAGAATGCTGGTAGAAATATGGACTATGATAGCCATTCTGATGAGGTCTTAGAAGGACATGAGGAGCAGTGCTCATGAAAACCAGAGAAAAAGCAATCCCTGTTATGAAGTGTTGAAAAATTTGACTCAGTTGTGTTCCTGTTCTGGTGTTTTGTGGAAGCAAAGAAATAAACTATTTAGCTGAAGGAATATCCAAGCCAAGTGTTGAAGGTATGGCTTGTCTCCTTCTGACTGCTTATAGTAAAATGTGAGACAGCTGGAATGACTTAAAGATGGAATCGTTAAGCAAAAAGGAAGAACTCAAAGATCTGAGAAATGCTCAGCCCATCCACGTTGCAAAAATGAGAACCGCAAGGGTGGCCCACCTTCACTTTGATACAGAGATCAGAATATCTGTGCACCAAAGATTTAATCAGCCACCTCAACAGGAAAACTGGTATTTGAACAGAAAGGGAAGGAGATTGGAAGGATGAAAGAAGAATGCAGGCTTCAGGGATTTATAAGACAAAACCCTAGAGCTATCTAACTGTGCAAGTGCACTACTCTTCAAGACAGGGTAAGAACAACCCTGAAAGTGATTCAGAGATATTCACCACCATCTCCTTATTTGCAAAAGGGGAGGCCATCTGCCAAAACTGTGGGGTGGGGCTTCCCAGAGCCTTGGGAGGGGTCCCACCCCAATCTGGGAAGGGCTTAGCCTCAAGATTACCACCCTAGTGGGTCCATAAGGCGAGACTTCCACCCCAGTGCGTCTAGAAAGTAGGACCTCTGCCCCACCTGGACTGGAGGGTAGACATCAAGCCAAAGAGGATGATACTTGAGAATTAAGATCTATCTCAAGGACTTTGTTGAAGTTTGGACTTTTTTGGGATCTGTTACCCACCCACCCCTCCCTTTTTTTTCTTTCCTTTTTCTCCTTTATCTCACCAGACACTTCCCTGATGACATCAAACAACTCCCTCCACTCTTACTCTTTTACTTCAAAGAACAGTATTTAATTCTATTTCCTCTCCACTCCTTCATTGAAAACCCCAGGACTTCAGGAATTTTGGGTTTTCCATTTACCATTGTATTCCTGGTGCCTGGAACATGGTAGATAATTGCTTTCAGTTTAAGACTAGGACTGTTTATCTTCTAGAAGGAATTATGTAGTGCACTCTCAAATATTTGCTGTCTCTTCCTGTAGGGGGATTATACATGGAATTCAAGCATGGCTGTGTGACCCTCCCGGGGCAGAAGCCCTAATAGCACGTGGCTCACCATGTCCTCTTTGCCACTCTGCCATAATAACCAGCGGTGTTCTGGACAGAGGCTGTTCTGTCAGCCTGAGCCCCAGAGACAATGCTGTGGAGCTTAGGCACAGTCGATCATATGGATCTATAGCACGCATGGTAAATAAACTTCGCTGTATTAAGCCACTGAGATTTGGGGGCTGTTTGTTTCCACAGTATAACCTAATTTATCCAGGCTGGTACAGACACATAGGCAACCGTGGACAAAAAGAGGGCCCAAGAGTACCTAAAACATTTTTGACAAATTACCTAAATTTGCCTAAGCTGGCTCTTTCCACCCAGCACTTCGCCACCACATTTTCTTTGAAAAAATAAAGACCAACCAAACAAGAGAGCAATGGTCCCTTTTTTACGACATGGTTCAAAGTTCTTATTTTATTTCTTCATGTTTTCATGAAAAAGCATTTTAAGAAAAAGTAACTGAAGTATCTTAGGAATCTGAAACTTGTTTCCCAAATGTGGCATATCTTAAAATTGAATAAGAGATATAAATAGTGCTGTGTCCAAAGCTTTGCCTCATACTGAGTAAGAATCCCTGGGACTAGTATCTTCTAATCTGTAGCATTTTTTAAATTCCCCCACTGATTATGATGTAGCTAGTCCAAAAACCAGTCTTTGAGGTATATGTCTCTATATTCATAAGCCTAAGAGACATAAGGGGAGACAGACGTATGTATATAAGACATACAGCCAGAGCCCACCAAAAGCTCATATTCTACCCCCACTTAAAACCCCATCCAAAGGTATACTGTCTATAAGCCTCACTGATTCGCAATACTTAAATTGCCAATGAAAATTCTTGTACGGTAACTTTCTAAAGAAGAAAATATTTGCTTTAATTTCAGTTGTCATTAAATGGGAATGGTTTACTCTATACAAAATTCTCAAGGTAGTGTCTCTTAGAGCTACTCTTTAAGGGACGGATTGGATTCAGAATGCCATTATAAACCCAGTACAATTGTTTTCTGTTCAGGCACTGTGAGACTGACTTGGATCCAGCAAGAGGATTTCCTTTATTAAACCAAAATAGGAGTTAGTTGTTTATATCGTTTTATAAGCTATAATTCAGATAAAGTAGTAGCAGCTACCAAGAGTCCTACAGGAAACAGCAGATTTTTATTGTTAGGTGCCAGCATTGGATGTGAATGCCACGTGGGTGTTTCCAAACACAGGCAATATAATGAAGTCTTTCCTCTTACTCAAAGAAGGCCTTTAACCCCATCTACACTACGCCTCAGGATTCCGTCCCTTCCAGAGATGAAGAAATGACAGAAAGGGCTGCAGCCTTTTGAACTTTTATTTGACTTTTGATGGCAAGGATGAAAGTCTCAGAAAATTAAAATGCTGGAAGAGAGGGCGTTTGTGCCACTAATAGAGAAAACACACTTACCTAAGAATGCTCTGACATCAACCAGAAATCTTACACCAGTTTGCAAGGCATTTACTTTTAGGAGCAAGGGACAGTGTATGTTGAACGATCCCTGTCCAAACTGAGCTGCATAGTACAGTGAGGGTCATCAGACCAGAAGGAGAGCTGGGAGTCCTATCATTTACGGGATAGTAAGGATCAGTCTGTATGCTTTGGCAGTGAGTCTCGGCCTCATCTGGATATATAGGCAGCATTCAAGGAAAGACAGATAAACATCTACCATTACTCACAAATGGAGAGAACTGGTCTACCACATCTTGGCTTCTCTGCCTTCATTTTTAGTAAAGCAAACACAAATGAGACTTTTCGTTCCCACGAAGTAACTAATTACTAGTTAAGTTAGTTCAAGTCCTAGCATTACTACAAAGAAAAATAAATTCCTTTCTGGCACCACCTTAAAAGAATAATTTCAAGTGGATTAGGTTCCTTTAATCTAGATGAACATAATAATACCTTCCTTTTTTTTTTTAACCATCCCTCAATCAAATCCCTCCCTATCCCATGCTTTCTTCATTCCCATTTCATTTCTTTGATTTTATGATTAAATTTTACCAACACTAGCAAAAGCACTGATTTTGGCAAATTATCTGCATAATTTGGAATAAATTTACAAATGAAATCACCAATGTTTGAATTTTTCAGGAAACTGATTAGATACATATAATTCACATATGTGCAGAGAAGGAGACAAGGGCAGAGAGACAAATAGGATATATAGACTATTCCCTATAGAATAGCAGTTGATTCTGCTGTTTTGCCATTTTTCTGCTCAAATCAACCCATGAATCAAATGAAGCTGAGAGCTGACTAGAAAATTTTACAAGTTTCTGCTCTTCTGGAATTTTAATTTACAATGTTTGTAACTAACTACTGTTTCATATTCATTCCCCGTCTCCTTATTATTTCAATTGACTGATTTTAATACTTAAGGGATCAGGGGCTTATCATAGGCTGTAGTCACATAAATATAATTATGAAATGTTGCTGAGAAAGGTGACAACATTCCTTCAGGTCTTAAATCTACCCTACTGTTTTGAGAAGTGAAATGTGCCTCTCCCTTTCCCACACTCCTGGCAGCTTCTAATCCCTACACAACTGCCCAACAAACTTCAGCTTCTCCTCAAAGATAGTCAATGAAGCAAGGTCTTTTATCTCTAAAGATATTTTCAAGAAACCTTCCAAAAATTCACTTTACCTAGTGAAAATGTTATTTTAGGTAAAATTGTGAAGAACATAGATATTTTTGCTCTTATTTCTTATTTATCTATAAGATCCAAGGCCAAAAAAAAAAAAAAGGAAAAAGATCAACTGTTCAAAGTTCTGTAGTTTTGCAGTGTGTAGTTCTTTGCTAACCTATGCTAATTTTGAAATCTGAAGAATAAAAAAAAAGAAAAATCACCCACTTCATCCTCTATCATGTTTCAGGTACTTCATAGCCTTTATTTTACTTGTTATATGTATAAGTTAATAATATTTATGTAACTATTTTTTTATGTTACTATATCCTATCCTATTCTCTATTAACCAACCTACAAGTTCCACAAAGGCACGAGTGTGCCTGTCATAGTTAGTTTTGTGAAACATATTAAGTAAATGCGTAAATTGATTTGAACAGGTGAGTGACTCAGAGTAAGTGGACCTACCTATACAACGGGAACAGAGACGCCGTTTGCATGCTTAGTGAACACAAACTGTCCTAGCCATTTACAGGGCTTCATCCTCAGTGCATGGATCAAAGATGTGACAACATTTAGTGAGTGATCTGAAAGTTGAATGCTCTTTTTGCTAACTTTTAAGAAGTTTCCAGAAATAATGATCCAAGGAAAACCATGAACGAGTTCACCTCCTGTTAGACACACATAGGATAAGTTTCCAAGAATCTGAGAAAGCACTGGGACATCCTGAGCAGTCGAGTACAATATCAACACATTAAGAACCTTGTCAGGGGTTTTGTCCATTAGTCAATCTCCTTGTATCATTTTAAACTTCAAATTAAGGCTCAAGAACTTGGAATAGTCTGACATTGTAAGTTACATACAAACAAATTAGCTTGCAACAGTTTCATCGAGGCTGGCAGAGGATACAAGACTCCTGGATCACAGACAAAGAACAGCTTATTACACACAGAGATCGCAGTAACATTTCTTGGCTAGTGGTTCCAGGTCCCACAGGGCATTGTGACAGAAGCCATAACCCACGAGGACATGGAGTGGGTTGCGCCACCGTGGGTTATACCTGAGCTCAGGTAACCTGGATCTTTGATAATGGGCAGTAAGCCTGTCCATGCTTTGCTCTACAGGCAGATACTATGGTGTCCAAGACTGTTCGCTCCTTAGAAATCTGGCCCAGAAGAAAGGACAGTCAGTATTTTTCACAAGATGGGCAGAAACTTGAGAGACTCATCGAGAATTGTCTCTCAGCGTCCTATCTCTGGAAGGTTTTCCCCCAGGGACTTTATTAATGTAAATGATACACGAAAATATGTCCAAAGAAATACACAAAGATATCTATCTCCAAGTATTGTCCATAACTCACACGCATGCTTACATCAGGAAGACTGAATAAGATGAGTGAAGAGTTAGAAAGCCAAATGTCCAGCTCCGAAGAAAGGGCAGGAGGTGAACACTCCTTCTCTCCCCTGGCTTTGGTGTGTCAGATGGGAGTTACAAAATGATGCCAAAAACAATGATGAAAAAAAACCCAAGTATGCTGTTCTTCTCTCCTGTCAGAATATACTGTCATTTGGGGCAAGTTAAATCACTTCTTTTTATTCTTATTTGGAGCTTATGAAAGCCAAAATAACCCTTTCAAAGGCTACTTAACCTCTGCCTAACACACAGCTACTTTGTTCTCCTCAAAGGCCAGAGAAGACGTGAGAGCAAGAGTTCAGACGTGTCGGTGGTTGCGAGGGTGAAAGAAAAAAAAAAGAAGAAAAGCCATCTGTCACCTGTCAAGCAAGGACCTTGCAGTGCTGACAGGGAAATCCTGAGAATCTGGCTCACTCCTGCTCCTGCTAGTGCCTTTCTTCTCCAAGTGGACAGAATTGGGGAGATTTGAGGCAGAGGGAACCTCAGGCCTGCCAGACAATTGCATCTTTGTCGTCGTTGTTGTTTAAATAAGGAAAACAACAATGCCTTGCCTTTGTTCTTTAGAGTGGGAGGCCTTTCCATACAACAAGCTCTCAGGGCACACAGATAGGGGAAAGGGTTTTTCAAGTACAGTAAGAAGCTTGTAAGGATTTATAAACCGTTTCACCTGTCAGAAAGTATTTATGCAGACTCAGCACTTAGACTGAATTATTCTTATTAAGCAAAAATTGAGAAAATTGCTTCAGTCTCTCCAGAAGCTCCCTGCAGTCTATCAGAAGCTAAGACGTCCTATAAGCCTACAAACTTATGGGGAAAAGAAATTGCACGTCTGTATGGACAGCTGTGGGGAGATGAAAGAGTCCAAAGAGAATGCGGCCCAGCTTTGCTCCTTATGCTGCTGGGCTGGGTGATTTCTCCATTCTCATCCCCTGGAGAACTTAGGCAGGACTTCTGGAAGGACTGCATCTCAAGTACTGGTACCCTTTCTGTGGGCAGCCGCAGGCTAGCTGCTAGTGGAACCCAGGCGGAGCCCGGACTCGTGACCCTCGGCTGCTCTGACAAAGGGCGGTCGGAATGAGGTCGCTTGAGAAAGGACCCATGCGGAGTCCGGACTCGTGACCCCCGGCTGCTCTGACAAAGGGTGGTCGGAACGAGGTCGCTTGAGAAAGGGCTCCTGCGGGGGGCCTTGAGGCATGCTAGTTTGTGACTGATCATATCTTCGTAATGGAAAAGCTGGTATGAGCATAACATCATTGTGGGTCTGTGCTGTCCTTGCCCGGGATGCAAATTGCTCCTGTTGACTCTACTGATCCTTAAAGAATGTACAACTATGAATTGTTGAACCATTAACCAGACT
>CM052895.1:11009799-11057905 GCA_028534135.1 Potos flavus | reverse complement strand
GTTTGAAGGGTCTGTCTTTAATGTGGAGATAAGGAGCAAGCTCAAAGGAGCATTACGTGGTTTCTATATGTAAACACCTCCCTGTAGTTGTTTCCCTCACGCTATATAATCAAGTGCACTTTGGAATAAAATTAGACACTGTTTGGACATCATCCACTGTGTCCCTCCTGCTCCCACACTTTGTCTCTCGACTCTTTTTCCTCATTCCCTTACCCTCAACCCTGGTTTGAGATTGTCGCGCCGGCCGCGACACCTTTCATTTCCCCAGGGACTCTTCTCCCCATACACAGTACATGCACCATCACAGAGCACACGTGCCTCTATTCGAGGATTTTTGCGGGAATGTGAGGCATGGCGCGGAACATTCTACATGAACTGTTATTAATTTCTAGCAACAATCGCAGCAGGTGTTGCTATTGACCCCATTGTACAAAGGCGGACCCGAGAGATGGAGAACTGAGGAATCTTCAGAAGTCTTGGGGTTGTGGTGACCCATCTGCGATGTGAACTCTGGCAGCCTGCTTCCAGGGTTGACTCTTCCAACCATTCCATGAGGCCACCTAGTCCTCTGCTCCCAGAAGTCACAGGATTGCTGATGCAGCTGGGGACCCCCGGGACACAGAACAGAACTGCACTGGGCAACCTGGCCTCACGGGGCCACTCTGGCCACACTCAGCTCTCTTAATTCATTGATTACAAGTTTTAGTCCTCTCCCCAAACCCTTCATCTCTCTTGCCTTTTGCCCTCATCTCCTGAATTCGGAAAGCCTTATCATTTCTAATTCTTTCTAAATTTGCCAAACACCCTCCCATGCAGGGCTTGGCCCCGGGTGGAGGCTCCAGAAATATTTGCTGAATGAGTTTAGAAAGCAGGCCACTCCCACCCTACTGGGCCCATTAGCGTCAAAACCATTCATGGCACACATCCTGTCTTTAGGATGTCCCATCTTTGTTCTTTCCTTTGAATACATAAATTCCCACATTTACACCTTAGAACATCTGCTTCATCAGCCTGGGATCACCAGTGTACCATGCCAAACTCACTTGAGCTAATGGCCCCATTATAAAAACACTTTAGAAGGCTAAGCTTTTTCCCACAGTTCTTATTTAAATATTCAATCAACACATCTAGAAACGGCTCCAGTCAACATGGTCATTTCCTAAGACCCCACTGATTACATTTATTAGATTTGCACGTGGTTTCTGTCAAATGAACATCATTCTCAGAGTGACTGGATTTAAGACATGAAGTTCTGGTACTGCCCAGTGTCTCGCAACCATCTTTAAAGCAAGAGCTAAGAATTAAGAAGGAAGTCGAGTGGAGAGAAAAGGTCATATTTGCGTAGCGACAATTTCCTAAATGTTACGTAAGTTGTGTCTGAAAATGCAACCACATCGAACAATCAACAATATTAATTGATAAATGTTTTTCCTAGCTTATGTCTACTTAGCTACTCTTGGCCATCTGCCTCGTTTTCTGTGCGCGTGCGCGCGCGTGTGTGTGTGTGTGTGTGTGTCCTGACAGTCTACTACTATCAGCTGGTTTTTAATTTTGTGGCCAATGCCATCACCAAACACTAAGTCCTGACTGGGAAGAAAGAGACCGCTCTGGCCAGCTCTACCATATAAGGATGTAGTCTTGCTTTTAGTGGTTCCTTCTCAGAATCCCAGTTCAACATTGTGAAAGGTCACAAAACGGTGAGATTTTTCTTCACGAAACCTAGAATTCTCATTAAATCTGGCTACTCCTCAAACTCCTCTCCAGTCAAATGATCCTGTTAGAAATGGAGCCAAGGAAGGAATTTCACTCCCTGATTTTCCTCAGACTTGTAGCTCAGAGTCCTAAGTGGACTTCGAAATACTAGACACATTCCAGCCAGTACTCTGTGGTCTAGACAGTGCAAGTGCATTGAAGGGCTCCATAGATGGTTCAACGGAATTCTTGAAAGTGATTTTTGCCTTTCCAAATAGAAGATTTTCACCTCTACCCTCCATTACCAGGCCACATCCTTCCTAGGCTCCCCCTCCTCCTCCTCGGAGTTCATCAGAGACCTTCTTTTCCTCCTGCAACAAGTTTAATCTCCTCCTGGCTTGTGGGACCCTCTGTACATTTGTATCACCCTTACTATCTGGTGCAGAACCGATTGTGAGGTGGAGATTTGCATGTAGGAAGCACTGGGCCTACTTGGGAAATTCATATCTTTGGGGAAGTGAGGGAAGCTGGATGAGGGAAGCAGCGAGAGACGTCAGGCCATGATATGGTCAGAGCAGAGGCCTCTGACAGTCCCATGGGATGTGTGGAGCTGGAATCACCCCTCAGAACAGCCTCTTCATAGAGGCAAGAAGCCCAGCCCTTGTATCTTAAATTCCATCAATCACTGGATATGGGCTGTCCTTGGAGAAAGGTGTTGAAACTTGGCCCAGAGGGCTCCCTTTCTCTGAAAGCAATTTCTGGAGGGGTCTCAGGGGAGAGATTGAGCAGACAATGGTCCAAGCGGCTGGGGAGCGGTTGTTTTAGTCTTAAAGCAAGGAACTGGGTGGTCTACCATGGCATCTGGCATCCGTTTTCCTTCTCCCTCCTCTCCAACATGTATTATTCTTACAGTCTGGTCCTGCCGCCATTAATGCGTGTCATCTCCGGTTGAGAATCCTGGGTCTTGCCTCCAGCTATTTCACTAACCTGTTTCTCTAATTCAGGTCCCTCTCTTTCTCTAACCTATTGAGGTATTATCTCTTCAGGCCCCTGCTTTTTGTTACCCTGGCTGGGTGCTCCATTATCTGCCTATCTTCAGTCTGTGGCATAAGTTAGCATTTAAATCTGGCATCTTATTTGAAGCAGCAATGTCATTGGTTTGTGCACCTGGGGGTGGGAATAGCAAGGGAAGAGAACATGTATCTGTCTCCTCATATGGATTATATATTCCTTGAGGGCAAAGACCTGGTTTTAATTTCTCACATATTACACAACGTATTTCCTCTGCACAAGGAAAACGCTGTATCTTCACACACGCACAAAATATGTATATAGCACTTAGTTAGCCAAGTACTATTCTAGGTACTGGGGTTTCAATGCCAATTAAGAAAAAGGCCCTAATCTCAAGAATATTATATTCTGTTCATTAAGAACTGAAAGTCAGTCTGCTTATTCTACCTCAACATTCTATTAGTCATTATCTAGAATGAACAGTAATTATAGAGAATTCTAATAGTCAAATCTCATGTCTTCCTTACGTTGTGCTAATAAGTTAACCTTGAAATCTCAGGGACACAACACAACAATTCTCATCCTCATCATACCTTGATGGGGGTTGGCTGGCTTTCCTCCATCTTGGAGCGATACCACTGGGAACACGTAGCCTCCATGTTTTCTTCCCCAGGAAAGAGACCTTGAAAGCACACCAGCTTTTAACTGCTTCAGTCCTGCTGCTCCTGGTCATGAGCTCCGATGAGGCACATGGCCTTAAAATCAATGCAGAGGAGGCTGGGAAATGCAGTGGAACAAATAAATAGGTATCGAGCACTAATTGTCTCTGCCACAATAGTCAATGTCTGTTAAGTACTTCTGTATAGTTCTAAGTGCTTAAATGTCCTGCACATTTAATTCTCCGAAGTGGGGTAAAGGGAGTTGGGGATGGTTTCGACACCAATAACCATTCTTAGACACCAGCTGGGTGTTCTACAATTCCAGTCAATTCTGACACTCTACCCAGATCCCACAGGTAAAGGGCTCTGTCCTAAGAGATGGTCCCCTCCCCACTAACTGAGATGCCATTGCCAAGTCCAGAAGGACACCCGAGCTTCTGAATGACTGGCTATGATGTAGGAAATATGTTAGGGTTCGAAGCCGATGGCTAAGAAAGAACTAAGACGTCTTTGGTGCAAGACGGTGGTTTGATTAAAGCACGGGGACAGGACCCGTGGGCAGAAAGAGTTGCACTGGGGTCATGAGGAGTGGCCCATTATATACCCTCAAGTTGGGGAGGGGTTAGGGATAGCGTAAGTCTCTAAGGAATTTTGGAAACAAGGTTTCCAGGACCTTGAGGGGGCTAACTATTGTTGGGACAAGGTCATTTTTTACCATCTAATAAAACCTTAGTCATGGGACCCTTCAGATGTCTATCGGTGAGTCTTATGCTTGGGGAACGATTTCCAACACGTATCTTTGGGGGTTTAGAGATAAAGGAAGTTTCCAAAAGAATTTTTATATGTTAAAGTAGACTCACAGGATCCTGCGGGGGATCCTAGCTCAGGCTAGGATTGCCTTTTGCCCTTAGCAAAGTATTAACATCGAGGCACTTGAGTCCCTAGAGGAATGTCACTCTGCCTGTTTCAAGGACTTTTCAGTGAGCTGTAGGTAGTAAGGAAATTTATAATTTTTCTTCTGCCTTTGTTTCCCACATCAGCTGTAATGGAAGTTCCAAAGACTTCTCCCTGAGACAGACAGCTTTGCTAGAGCAGCTCACAGAACTCAGAGAAATATTTCACTTACCAAATTACTGGTTGTTAACAAAAGGACAGAACTCAGGAACAGCCACATGGAAGAAATGCATAGGGCAAGGTATGGGAAAGGGGCTCCGAGCTGCCAAGCCCTAGAGAGGTGTAGCACTCTCCCCAAACTGCCCTGTGTTCACCAACCAGGAAGCACTCAGAATTGGTCCTTTTGGGCTTTCAGAGAAACCTCATTATACAAACAGGAGTAATGAAATCCTTGGCCATTGGCCACCAACTCAAGCTCCAGCCCCTCTCCGTCCCAGAAGGCCTCGGGGTGGGACTGATAGTTCCAATCCTCAAATCACCTGGTTGGTTTTCCAGGCAACAGTCCTCTCCCTTAAGAGCTTCCAAAATCACCTCATTAACATAATAAGAGACACCGCTGTGGCCCCATTTCCCTTTGGAAATTCCAAAGGTTTTTAAGATCTCTGTGCCAGAAACAGAGACAAAGGCCAAATCTATATTTATTATAAATCACATCACAGTGCTTCATGCTGAATACACACGACCCTAGGAGGTAAATACTGATATTCTCTTCTACAGATTAAAAAAAACCGAGGCACGAAGAGGAGGAGTAATTTAGGCAAAATCCCATAGGTAGTAGTAATTGGTGCAGGTGGGCTTAGAGTTCACCCTGTAAGCTCCAAAGCCTATGTTGTTTCCACCAACTATACTTCAAAAATACAATAAAGACTAAAAGAAAGGCCTTTCACCTTTCAGGACAGATCTTTGAGAAATATCCTAGGGAATAATCTCCTCGTTTCCTTTGGTGTGCCTGTCAAATACTAATCCAACCTACCCCAGAAGTTTCTCTCTTTCTAATCCTTCTTGTGAGTAACGTTGAAGTTCCCTCGGGGCTCTGCATGAGAACACTTGGGATTTTTAAATTTTTGCTTTTTCTAACCATCATTAGTAGTTCAAACATTTCAATGAGCTCCCTTTGAACTAATAAACCATAGGAGTCTGCCAAGAGCCTCACTATTAAACTGCAAACTATTGCTGATTAAAGTTTTATTGTCCCTTCCCAACTGAAAGAGAAAGAAAGAAAGAAAAAAATCCTCACAATAATATGTCCAGAGGCTATCAAAATTTACATGTTCCTTACGAATAGGAGTCTCCTGTGGTTTGGAAAAACAAAGTCCTCAGGGGTTTGGATTTTACGTACAAATCTTTATTCCTCCATTTCTACCCTGACTCCGCCTACCTTTGTTTCCAAGACAACGAGGAGACCATAGATGATTGAAATTAGGTATGTCTTAAAGATGGGCTCAGAAGCTGGATTAACTGGGAATGTCTGCCCACGATGGGGAGAGAAGAGCCTCTACTGCCCCCTGGTGGGCTCCACGTTTCCATCGGGCTATGAGGTCCTCCATCTCTGACTCCGGGATCTCTGGCTTTTGGCTCCTTTCACAGGCTAGATGCTCTCTGACATTTGTCAATCTTTCTGTTTCTGTTTCGATGGAACACTGTTATGAAAAAGAGATAAAAACTTTAGCCTTCAGCGTCATGCTAATTCATAAACAAGGATAATCACTAACCACTTCTCCACAGCGCTCAATTGCTTCCAAGTGTTTTTCATTAAACCTAAGTGAAAACACTTCCCGCGATGCAATTTTAAGGGAATATTATTAATCACATGCCTTGATTAGCTTTGGACACTGGGATAAGCGACTGGCTGAATAAAAATGATTTGCTTCTTTCTGAATATCCTCATTGTACAAGATGGGTATTGCGGAAGGTTTTGGTTTTCTGAAAAAGAGTGAGCTACGTATAGGGAATGCTTTTCCAACTGTATATTCATTTACAATGTTTGGCATTTAATTTCATCTGGCTTTATATTTTAACCACCTGATTATAGAGAGATTATTGATACGGACGTCCTCAGGCTCAAAGGCAAAACGTTCCAGATCTTTTCTACAGCACTTAAGAGAATAAACAATTTAACAATACAGATTTTAAAAATGAACAAAGTCTCATAGTAAGAAAATTTCTAAGTATGAAGTTTTTATTGGCTTCAAACTCTTAATTTGTTGTGTATTCTCTGCCCTTCAGTTATGTGAAAACACATGGCTGTGAAAAAACAAGATGTCAGAAAATGTGCAAAAGGACTGTTATTGGCAAAACAAACAAATTAGCAAGGGTGGGTGAATGGAACTCAGGGTTGAGGATTTGTGATTTTAAACATAAATTGCATACTGTGTTTCTGGGAAGAGTCCGTTTTGGAAAAAAATGGGGATTCTTCCTGAAGGAATGTTTTCAACTTGACTCAACACAAAGTAATAGCCTAGCAAAATTATTTATGTGATTTAACATGCTTCATTCTAGAATTCATCTAGAAGAAGAAATCAGTACAAAGACCTGGCAAAATTGCAGAAAAGAAGGTCTTTGCCAGATGACATCAGAATATGCTGGAAAGACAGAGTTCGCAATCAGTGTGATAACGTTGCAGAGATAGCAAAGTAGATCAGTAGAACACAATGCCACATCAAAAATGGTCACATTTATAGATGGGATCAAATAATAAATGATCCTGGAACACTTCATTGAAGAAAAAAGTTAGAGTCCTACTATATACCATAGAATCATGAACTTGCAGGTGATTTAAGGGCCAAACAAAAAAACTAAATATTGTTAGAAGAAATTGGAAGAGTCAGGGCACCTGGCTGGCTCAGTTGCTAGAGCGTGTGACTCTGGATCTCAGGGGAGCTCAAGCCCTATGTTGGGCATGGAGCCTACTTAAAAAAAAAAAAAGAAGAAGAAGAAGAAGGAGAAGGAAAAGAAGAAGAAGAGGAAGAAAAAGAAATTTAAGAGTCGGTGTAGTCTTGGAGCAGGGGGAGTGGAGAGGACTTTTAAGCTTGACGTCATACTCAGAAAGCATAAGTCTAACATACTTGAACACATTCAGATGTTTAACTGCTTCCTGATAAGATGCCTTTCTTCCGGACACAGCATTGCCTACTGTGGGATTTAAGGGAAGCCCGCAAAGCTCCCTTTAACCTCCCACCACACTTCATACTACAGTGCAGAAAGGAAAGGACTGAGCACCACGTACCCCTAAACCTAAGTGAGACCCCATGCGCTCCAGGTCAGACCCACCTTTCCTGACCCACCCAACAGGAAGTGGTCCTGAACACTGCCTCCCTCCACATATTCCTCCTTAATTGGAAGTGGAAACAGCCATTCCCTAAAAGACCATCAGTACTCATCTTGTTGGGAATTATACCCATTTACCTGATACATTTTATCCAGAAATTCAGGCTTCCCAGGGCCTTATGGAGACTCTTTTTTTTTTTTTTTTTTTTAGTATATGTGTTGCCGAAGCGAGCACCCTTATGGAGACTCTTATCCACAGACAGATCTGGATATTCTCCAGTCCTACTTTCCCCAAACTTGCACATATCCGTGATTCCCAGAATAATTTGAAGAATCTAGTGCAAAATGAAAAGGTGGGGCCCCTGTTCCAAAAATGAGTAGGAATTTTATGATGGTAACAGAGACTTTAAGGCAAGCATGGGTCCCTTTCATGTGCAGATGATACACTCAGGAGACTGCCCATGTGCTTATTCCCAAACCCTTTCTTTATTGCCTCATAGTTGTTATCAGCAAAACGTAATCTCAATTTCTTCTCTCTCTCTTTTTTTTTAAAGATTTAACTTATCTATTCGTCAGAGAGAGAGAGCGTGAGCACAAGCAGGCGGAGCAGCAGGCAGAGGGAGAAGCAGACTCTTCACTGAGCCCCTATGGGACTCAATCCTGGTACCCTGGGATCATCACCCAAGCTGATAGCTGACGCTTAATCAACTGAGCCACCCAGGTGTCCCCTCAATTTCTTCTCTAAATGTTGAAAAGACTTCTTCTTGATACCCTAACTCCGTTTTAGCTATCCCTTGAGGACACTGCCAGATTCGCATACCCTATATACTATGGTGCCTGGGGATGGGGTGAGGGTCCTCTTTATTCCCACCTGCTCTCCCTTTTGAGAACTTTCTCTTCCTTTTTCAGAACTCTGGTTTCTTTCAAACCCATGCCGTCCATCCATGTCACCTATTACCTCTCCTTGTGCTCATCCGCGTACCCCCCTCTGTCCAGCCAGCACAGGACCCCGAATAGATACCCAAAAAGTAGGTTTTGAGAAGTTGATCTGCGATGCGTGCGATCATTTTGAAAACAAAACAAAACAAAAAACTGGGTAGAATACAAATTCGACTTGCCAACTGCATAATAAAAGCAGGCACAGTTTAAGCAAATCACTCACGAGATCTGGATATTTGCATTCTATATTCTGCATAAGTTTTGTCAGAGAACCGGCCAAGACGTGGCCTGTTGCGAAGCCAAGTTGATATTTATACCCTAAATATTTACGATTTCTTTGAAAAGTTGGCAAGGGGACGAGATGAAGGAGTCACTTGATATGACTTCAGCTGTAAATGCATGTCCCTTTTATAGGTTTGCTGCTAGAGTAAGCAAGAACTGAGAAGCCCGCCGGCCTGGCCATGCCTGTCTTGCTCGGTCAGGATTTCTATGATCATTGCTTCCAAATGCTGCCCTCTTCTGGCAAGAGTGCTTACTGGTGGAGCTGCGCGACACGAGCCTGCTTGGGGACGCAGATGAGAACAGAGGCCTGGATACTGCGTGGGAATGACAACCGCAGGAGACAAACGTGGGAACGAAATGGGACAGGTACATCTACAGCCCCCCTAACTTTCACTGACTCCTCGTGTCTCCTCCTTTTTCTTGTCCAACGTCCACCCAAAGAAAAATAGGCAAGTCTTACACCTCATCCGACTTGATGGAGCACCTACGGCAAGCTGTGAGGGCTTGGAAGCGTGAAGGCGCCATTGTCAGGGCCCCTCTCCTCCCTCGCCCATACACCCCGCATGCGCCCTTTCTCCTGCTTCACCTGCTCCTCTGACTTGCTGTGTGTGTTGCTGTCCCCGAAATCTCCACTCGCAGCAGAGCTGCTCTTGGACCCCCTGGGGAACGTTCCCGCCGATGGCACCAGGGGTTTCCCCTCATTGCTAAAAGGTATATGGAATTGTTTTGCCACCTGCTGAATCTGGGTTCCTCTCTCCAGAAAATTCCACATTGGTGGTAGAAGCTGAGAAGGAAGCATGTTTAAAGAAAGGAGAAGAGAAATAGCTGCTTCAGCCAGGGCAAGTAACTAAAGTGTGAACTTTGATGACGTCTTTTACAGCGGATGTCATAGTCAAAAGGCTCCGTCCTCGTGTTTATCAGGGTCCACATCACTTCCCAACACACAGGCTGCAGAACTCCCCAGCGAGTTTCGCTTTAGGAAATGCTGATAGGGGTCCTGCACACTAGCGTTAACCACCGAGAGGCTGCTCACAGTCAGAGGCCACCACCACCAGGCAGGCAGCCTGGGGGGACGAAGGGATTAAAGCGTTAGCACGCCAAGAAAAGCCACACTGGTTAGGAAACTGTGGTCTAGAAAATGCACCAGATTAAGGCAAAGTCGCTTGCCTTATCACGTCATCAGGAAATCCTGTGGACAGACCCCCAAGAAGTAACAAGGAAAAACAAGCCAATTTGAATGCAAATAAAACATACCGAGCCCCGTAATTCTTGGGACGGCCCACGGTTCCTGCACTTTCCTTCCTGGGGTGTCCTTCAGTGCCCCCGCTGCCTCAACCTGTTCATTCTCTCAGGGCCAGCTCCAGCGTCCCTTGGCTACACGGTCTTCCTAAGCGTGTCAGCTCCCCGTCTGCCTTGGGTGCAGGACTCAGGGCCCGTCCACCACCACTTGGCACGAGGGCACGCGGTCTGGGGTTATTCACAGATGTTTCCTTGGAGCGTGTTTAACCCTCCAGCCACGTTCTCTGGCCTTTCAGGGCTGCACACGCCGTGGCTGGCCCAAATCACCAAGCTCTGAGTCCTCCTTAGATGACGTCAGGATTCCGCGCCCTCCACGTAGATGATACGGAGGATTAGCTGCGAGACGCACCTGCTCGGCTGAGCCCGCTAACTGCTGGGCATGCGCCGTGCAGGCTCGAGTGTCTCCCCGCTCCGTTTGTCCCTGTGCAGGCATCGGCTCCCCTCTTATTTTATAGTTCAGCCCCCGACCACAGCACAGACAACAACAAGGCAGCGTGAAGGCTTGAGGACGCATAATAAGAATGGGAATGAGTGCCAGGAATCTTTAGAACTTAGTAACAGGGACCGCTGCTCCCACATGCAGCAGCCGTCTCCCAACGTATGGAGTCCCCTACTTGCCGTCTCTCACCTCCCTCTGTCTTGTGGACATGTTGCTCTCGTTTCAGTCCCTGCTCATATAAGTGGGACTTCCCCTGGACCCAGTTCTGAGTCCAAAACTTCAATTTTGTTTTTGTCCGGCGCTAGCCCCAGAGGACGAAATATAATAGTAATTCTCCAAAGTTGGAGCTCTGTCCACTGTGATGGTGGCCATTCCCATGCCCTTACAAAATTGTTCCTCTCTTCTTTGTGGCAACCACCTGTATGAGACTAAAACCAGGATTAAGCTTTGTGTATTAAAAAAACCCCTTTAAGAGTTTCCTGGAACAATAGTCTTTCCTTCCAATATCAAATGATACTGCTAGTATCCTGATATGTGCATATGACTGCAATTTTTTAATTTACTTATTTCTTAAATTAAGCAGGCTCCATGCCCCATGTGGAGCTTGAACTCATGACCCCAAGATCAAGAGTCACATGGCTCTACCAACTGAGCCAGCCAGGCACTCCTGATAGAAATTTTTTAAACTTTTGCCCGTTTGGACCCTAATTGGCCAAACTTATCTGCCTTGATGGCAAAAAACAGCCTTGTTTTCCTGGGTTTGTGGCCAAATATTTTCAGTTTTCCACGAAGGGAACGTGGTCCCTCACAAGAAGCCAAAAATAGATTGTTAGAGCAGCAAGGTAGAGATTTGTTCCTCTGAATGTCTACCTACCTCTTCTTCCTGCTGCCACTGTGAGAACAATGCCCAGCCTCATTTGCACTTAGGCTCAGCCACATGGCTGAGATGTAGCCAGTGGGTGTGAGCGGAATGGTGAGCATTTCTTCCAGGTCTGATCCTACAAAAGTGGCAAATCGCTAACTCCATGCTATTTTCTTCTTGTGGCTGGGTGGAAAGGAGAGACTGTCCCAGGGCAACTTTTGAGTGGTCCATGCTGAAAATTACAGATAGTTCATCAGCCTGGGGCCCTGAGTGTTTCTCGAAGAAAGGAAACCCCTCTAAATTGTCCACTTGACCAATGCTCCTTTTAAAGCAAGAAACAAACTTCGGCATTATTTCAGCCATCATGTTTTGGGTCTAGTACCCCAGTTAGCTTCCCCTTAACACAATCTATGAATGGATACGTCAGAGACACCCCTGCTGAGATGTGGAGTTAGCGGAGGTCTGCGTTGTATGAGGAGGGACACTTAGGGTCAAGGAGAGGCCCGCCCCCCACGCCTTCGTGACTTCCATCTCAACATTCTGTCTGAAATTCCACAACACAGATCTCATTACTTTGGATAAAGACATAATATTCTTAGGAAGATTCTCTTTAAAAAGTTATATCACCTGATGTCACCTACACTGGAATTAAAATTTTTAAAAAAACTATCACCTGAAAGAGCACATAAAATCATTCCCTTTCACTACCCCTTGGCTGAGATGACTTTGTCAAATTTCTTTCTACTGAAACATTTAGTGAAAAGTCGCGGAAGGGACACAGGCTGTGAAATGTTGAAGGGCAGATGGTTGAAGAAGAGCTAGAGGGATATCTGGAACATGGAACCCTTGATTTTTTGCTCCAATGGACACAGAAGCCTGGGCAGCAGTGAGTGGGATGTGGGACCATAAATAAGATCCTGGAGAAACCTTGAGAGAGAACCAGAAGTTTCAATGAAGGGAGAGGAAGACATTGAAGGCAAATCTCTTGCTCGATAATTTGGCTGAATACCAATCCCAGATCAGTTTGTCCACTGTTTCCCTGTATTTTAAGTGAGTGATTTTGATGGCTCAGCTCACTTTTTGACCTGCCCATGGCACCTCAGGAGAGCTTTGTGGAAAGTCATCAGCGAACTTTGTGATTTGTTCAAACATAACAAGTGATAGGACCTGGCCCCATAATGCTTCTGGCAGGTTTTACTTTTTATTTTTTTTTAATCACATTTGAAGTTGAAGTTGATATCCATGGCTGGCTTGATCTCATGTTCCCATAAGTAGAACTGAAAGGTGTTATCAGAGGTACCCTGGAATCCTATGTTCTCAACAGCCCCCAAAATGTTCTTTTTTTGCCCCATGTTTTGCCCTGTTCTTTTGCCCCCCAAATTAGTAGCTAAAATTTAAACCATTCAAGTTTGACCCCAGTGAGATGTCAAGAAGAGAGTTTACCCGGGTGTAGAGAGCATGAGACTTCATTATACTTTTTTTATGAGTTGTGTTAATTTAAGTATTTTTTTAACAAAATGTAAACAGAACTAAGCACAAAGGTATAGCATCTTATGATAAGCATTTTTCCTGGTATATATTCTCTCTCTACCTCCCAGTTTGGCCCCCACTGGAAACTTGACTGCTTCTCCAAGGAGTCTGTTTCCTCCAAGGACAGGAAAACCTCCTGTCTCGGCTCTGATCACAGTGCTCATAGAGAGTGGACCGCACCAGCAGGAGAGATGCACCATTTTATATGGCCTGATGGTGGGCCACTAGGAAAGTAATAAACGGTAAAGGAAGGAGGACCGTGGCCACAGGAAAGAAAGGATCCTTCAGGATGGGGGAAAGAATGGGGCTGAACTTTCAGTCCTGACCTGATACTCGATTAAAGCCACACGGGCTGGTTCAGATAGGGGGGTAGAGAAGAAATGCTACTAATATCAGAAGGGAACAAATACAGGAAGACCCAGGGCTGTTCTCAGGAGGCAGAAGACATTGGGTATCTGCTCTCTCTCTCTCTCCCTTGCTCCGCAAATGAGTCTGCCTGTTCAGAGCCACAGCAGCTTCTTTTTCCATGAAGAGACCCGGGTCAGGATTCCCCAGGCCGAAGCAGTGCCATCTGGGAGTTAGCCCTGAGACCCCAGATGGAAATACTTGTCAGAAAATATTCTGAGGAGGCTTCCTGGAGATTCCCTGTAAGGGAGCTCTTAACAGATTTCCACTTCACAGGGACTCACAGCAGGAGATCCCGCCTCTCCACACCCCTGCTAGGACACACTTGTCCGGTCCCCAGTGTTCCCTGCTAATAGGACATCCCTTGCAACTGTGATGTGAACAGCATCCAGAAATCCTGGAACCCTTCCCGTAGCCGTAACTAGAGGGGATTTTTTTTTTTTTTGGCAATTCCTAAACTTTTATTTATTATTAAATTATTTATTTAAATTCCATTAATTAACACAGAGTGTATTCCTCGTTTCAGAGGTAGAGTTTAGTGACTCGTCAGGTGCCTATAACACCCAGGGCTCATCACATCACGTGCCCTCCTTAGCACCCGTCACCCAGTTACCCCCTCGCCCCACCCCATGGCCCTCCTAGAGGAGAATCTAAGGGAAGTTTGCAGCCCCAGTTAACGGAGCAGCGAGGGCGGTGCCGTGTTGCCCGTGCCTTTAATAATCACGCAGCCCAGACCAGTAACTGCCTGGCTGGGAGTGGACGTGGGAGCCTCTGAGCTCCAAGTACCTTCATCTGGGGTCTGCTGGTCATCATCCAGGAGAGTATCCACGGGGACCATGGCCAGGTTCAAATTCGTGGCTCACGGAGGTGCCGACTACTGTTGAAGAAATTATTTTCTTTTCACGGTACAAATATCGGCACAAAAGTGAATTAATTGGCGGGAGGGCCGTTGGCAGAGAACGGGGCGAGCTCCTTCCTGTCTGTGCGGAGGTTCTGACGACTTGCCTTTGCTAATAGACAGGAACTCTTGGACTGATGTCATTCTTACTGAGCTTGCTCCCGGTGTAATTCCACGGAACACTTGCAGGCCAGCTGGGGGGAGCTGGGGGGAGCCAGGGGGAACCCCCCCACCCCCCCACCCCCCCGCCCCCCCCACCCATCAGCCCTTGACGCATGTCCAGGAGAATCACAATTCCCTATGGAAGTGACAATTCCTACAAGAACCGTTCATTTCCCCCTTCCAGAACCCACAGACCTAATAATGGCTACAAACAAGGTAGTTGGTTTGGATTTTTTTGGTCATGCTTTGAAAGGAATGGGTATAGGAATGTCTTCTTAGGACCCCAAGTGGCAACCCATTTCAAAGTCGAGGCCAGCATTTTTGCTGTATTTCCCGGCTGGAGTGCTCAACATCTACGGAAGGCAGAGTGGCTTTTGAAAGAGCGTCCAAACTTGGGTTTTCACCTCCTCAGTTTAAGAGAAACACCGACTGGCAGGAAAACGACAAGCATGCTAAAATTCCCATTTGCCTTAGTTACTTAACAGTGGATAAAAAAAAAAAAAATCACATTTGGCGGATCATTGGTTCGCATAGTTCATTGAGTTCCTGATGAGATGTAGCACACGGATAGCACTGGGTACGAGTGGGAGTCTGGGATTCCGGGAGTCATGAGTTCGGTTCCCTAGTCTGTCCTTAGACTCGAGCCCAGCGTGACCTCGAGTTAGCTTGTTATCTATTTAAATATCGGTTTCCTCAGACATAAAATAAAGATAACCTCTCCTTGTAGGCTGTTGGGAGATTTATCCACACGGCAGTCTAGGGAGCTCTAAGCACAGTGACTGATTCACAGCACATTAACACGGGTATTAGATGTTGTCATCTTTGCTAGCGAAATGAAAGAAGTAAACCATCAGTGGGTTGTTAGACGCTATGTCTTTCTCAAGGGGATAATCTTCTTTGAGGGTACCTAAAGACTATTTTAAAAGTTAATCTCTTCTTCTTTTGGGACAAAAAACAAAACAATAACAATGAACAATTAGTGGAACTATCTTAACCTAACCTCTTAAAATCGGAGACATGGACTAAAATATTAGGTCCAACACATTTGCTTGTATAATTTGGAGCTGACTGTTGCTATGTTAGGTCATGAATTCAAGGTCTGCAGCAACCCAGTGGATCCAGGATGGCTCTGAACTTCAGCCATAAAATGAACAAAGATCTCAAGCAAAACTGCCGGGAGTCCAGGCAAAGCAGAGCTGTCCGGGGGAGCAGAATTTCCTGGGCAGAGCACCTCCTGACCCTGGCCTCCTCCCAGGAAAGCCTTGCCTCTATGAATGCACATTCAAGGTCTAAAATACAGAGCAGTTTCACAAGCCATTGCCTGGGCAATGGGTGGGGAGGCACAGAACTTCCTGGCAGGCTTTTAGAGCTCCACAATAAAACACCTATAAGCCCCTCTGAGACCATAGAGAACTTTCTGGACTTCTCCTATAGAAGGAAAGAGCTAACCTCCACCCATGTGATGAATCGCACTGTAGCAATCTTCTGACATCTGAGGCTGGCACCAATTCTGAAACTTCTCTGTAGCATTTCCCACTCTTGGTGAGGGAGTAGGAGTTAGACACGATCCTAGTACTTTAACTCCTTAGCTCTTTTTTGAAAGTCTTTGCTGTGCAATGATGCACAATTTTCTTGCAAATGCGCAATTTTCTTTTTACAGAGAAAATTCTCAATCAATAGCTCAATTAAAAGCGTTTCCCTGGGTTAGAGGAAACAGGGAGTGGCACGTTATTTCAGAAATCACAAGGATGGGAAGGAATCCAGTTTTTCTTGAGACTAAGGAGTTGCCTGAAATCGCCACCTGAACCCTCTCGTTCCCTAAAAAATAATAGGCCTAATTGTGAAATTCAAAAATCCTGGTCAGGAAAAGAGAATGGAAGAAAAACAGCAACAGTTGGCTCTGAAATTTCCTGGAGACAAAAACGCCAGCCCTAAGGAGTTGCAGCCCACTTGTAATTCTGCCCCATGGAGTGTGACGAGCCCCCCCTTCCCTCCACCACCGTGTGTCTGCGTGCATGCATGCAGCTGCTCCGTAAATGCAGAGCGTCATCCCACCACGTCATGGTCATGGTCACGCTTGTGCCACCAAAGCCCTGAGCTGGCTTCCCGCTCTAGACCACCTTGAGTGGTTTCCAGGGTTTCTTGTTTCCTTGCCTTCCCCCCTTTTCTTCTTTCCCTCCGTACCCCAATCTCTCTCAAAAGCATCTAAGTCCTGTAACACTTGTGCTTGGAGAGGGCTTTACTTGGCAGCTTTTGGTTTACAGGATCGTTGGTGAACAATCAGTCTGTCTGGCAGGAAGGTACGCCCACAAATATTACAGGGAACCAACTGGCTCAGGGAACTGGTCCAAGCAGCTTCATTTAAGGCATCGAGATCATAGAAACCTTTGGCTGGAAAGTTAAAGAAAAAAAAAAAAAAGAAAGAAAGAAAGAAAGAAAAGGAACAAAAAGGAAAGAAAAAAAGAAAAATGGTAAAATGGATCAGTTTTTATTCTGGACAACCATACTCTACTTTTTATGGAAAATATTTTCAGGAAATACCTGTTGACTGAGGGTTTTAAACAAATCATACTACTTTTGCCAAAAAAAAAAAAAAAAAAAAATACCACTCCCTCTTTCAAGAGTTGAGTAAAAAGTTAGCTATGAACCAGAGACTTTTCACTCCTTGGATTTTAAAAAGGGGAAGACGTTGTTTTATGTGTTATGATATGCATTCTTCACTAATTATTAACATCTTTGCTTACACATTATTATCTTGTAAATACAACTTTTGGCCTTCTTTCAACTGACTCTAAATATAAACTTGCAAAGGGAAAAGAACATGCATTTGTGTTTTCCTCTTCTGTAATCCTTCAGTGGAATGTTCTGAAAGGCCAAAACTGACAGTTCAGGGTGAATTTAGGATGAATGATATCCTAAAAATGTATCATCTCTTCATGCCATAAGCTCGGAGATTCTTTAAATAATTAAAGCGAAGAACGCAAACAGAATAGTTAACCTGATGAAAAGAAGTGTCCTTAAGAAAACAACCAAGACATCTGAGAGATGTATAATCGTCATTGGCAGAGCTTAGGAAAAAAGGCATATGGCTTTATTTTAGAAAAAGTGTGGGATTTAGCTTTAATAAACCTTATTTAAATAGAATGGCTTTAGTACATTAAATTGACTGTGTCTTCGAACCGCCCAGAATAGGCCCCCCTAAGTGTAGCCAGGCACTCAAACCTAAACCGCATACTTTTCTTTTTATCATTTTCACAGCAAATATTTCTTCATCAAAGCCCAGGCAATTCTCCTGCGACTCCTTCCTAATGGTTCACACAAGCATAGCAAACTTTAGATTCCCATCCTGCTACTCCTCATGCTCTTTATTTTACTCCATGGGAAATTAAACCCCAGCACAACTTCGTTTTTCTCCTTTGGACAAATCCAGTATCACTTTCCATGCAGGATACGAATGTGTATTTTGAGAGCTTTGAAAACTATTGAAAAGGGAATGGCACGGACTTTCTCCTTACTCATACGATGTAATATGGATTCAAAGATTCCAGAGTACTCATTGAGTCTCACTGGGGATGATTCATCACATCGCTGAAAGTTTTTGAGGAGGGCTTTGACTGTGGATCTGGAGGAAGGGCTGTTCGGATTCCATGACCATGGGGTGGGAATGGGAATTCTCTCAGCCTCGAGATGAAGGACACCTTCAGAAACAAAAACGGCATGGTGCCCAGAGGACAACTGCCAGGAAGTAGGGTGATAGGGCCTACCATTTCCACCTGTGGCCAGGAACAGACTAATGCACCCCCCAGGGCCATCAAACCAGTCATTTCTCTCTCCTCTTCTAGACTTGTGCAGAGAATGTGATCAAGTCAGAAGTAAAGAAAACAGATTTTGGACACCACAGAGAATTGCTAGGAAGACAGTTTCAACAAGGTAAACAACGTCTTTGTGGGCAAGTGCTCTAATTTCAATGGATGGATTTATTCATCTTGAACCCTTTTCCTACCTGAACGATGGCTCCTCCTAATCATGGCAAGGACTGTGAATAGTTGGGTTCTAGCGGCCTCTAGAACTTTATCATGACAACCTAGATTCTACTCAGTGGGTTGTTAGAGAACTCTTTTGAGTCACATTTCTGACAAGAGTGCTCTGGACTGGTCAATACTAAATGACTTGGAGGTACCCTCCAGTTAGGCAAATCTACAGTTACAGAAAGAGGATTAATGAATTGAATGATAATTTTCTTAAAACCAAGAATGATTTTCCTTTGAGGGGATCCGCTGAGAAAGTGATGACGGTAGAAATAAGAAGAGCAAGTCTGAGTTGGTCTGGCAAACATTTTCTGACCTACTTTGTTCTCGCCCCAAATGAGCAAGCAAAGGTTCCATAAGGGAGGCCACACACAGCGGTTTACAGGGTTTCATTTGGCTTGTGCCATGCTTTACAAAGTATTAATTGCAAAATTTGAAAGATGTGGGCATTGCATATCAATTTCTGGATTTCCAGTTTCCTTTGTGTTATCAAAAAATACGCCCCCACTGGGCTGAATTTCTTAATGGTAACAGCAGGAAGCAGGTAGCAGCGACCTCCTTTAGAAAGAGTCGGCATTCTCCCAGTCCCCATGGGCCCCACCCTTCCTTTTGTCACACGTTGGACCAGTTTATTCATTTTGTACCCTGGCTGGTGGACCCTGCAAACTGTGAATTCATTATGCTGCTCTGTGAACACTAAGACATATTCGTATTTGAAAACATGTCTCTAGGTGCCCTCCCGGACTTTTTAAGCTTCGTGCTTTTTAAGTAGTAAGTTTGATAACACATGAAAGTAGCTTTTGGGAAATACAGGGAGTGCCAATGGGTCTCTCTCCTTGCACAGTTTTGACAATAGTGTCTTTACATCTTAGCGTCCGAGGCCCTTCGGTCAGGCATTCTAGAACTGTTTTTCCTATTTGGTTATAATCAAGACAGTAAATGTTGCTGATTCTAGTTGTTGGAATAAGTAAGAAAGGAATACCTCTCCTCTTAAAAGTTCAGAGAGAAAAGTCTCCCTTACACATGTAAGTCTCTTCTTTTTTTTTTTCTTTTTTCAAAAACTTACCAGTAATGGTCCTGACTTCCGGTTTTTTCGGTTCCAATCTCCTTAACTCTTTAGGTAACAAGTTGTTTTCATTATGCCACTTTTTCAGACATTGTGGTTCATGGATGGCGATAGATTTTGTTCCATATTCACGACCACAAATGTAGCAGATAACTGTTGGTGGACGCCTTATCATTGTTGGCTACAAGTAATATAAAATATCTGTTAGATAAAGTGCAGGTGTAGAAATAACACTTTAAAATTATAATACATTCACATTAGCTAGACAATCACATTTTTTAAAATTCCAACCAGTCAGGGAAATTGAAATTGTTTTGGCAATTAAGAGAATAAACTATGTCATCTGAGTGACTGGTGGTGGGGGTAAGGGCATGGGTTTGGGAGGACAATAGGAAATAAAAAAGAGCCGATCAGAATTCTACAAATTGGTACTTTATAAAATGTGTTTTCTCATTTAATAATTTTTTTTTTTTTAAAGATTTTTAAAATTTATTTGACACAGAGAGAGAGATCACAAGCAGGCAGAGAGGCAGGCAGAGAGAGAGGGGGAAGCAGGCTCCCCGCTGAGCAGAGAGCCCGATGCGGGGCTCGATCCCAGGACCCTGAGACCATGACCTGAGCCGAAGGCAGAGGCTTTAACCCACTGAGACACCCAGGCGCCCCACATTTAATAATTCTTGATTACTTATCTTCTGGCCATTCTCCATGCTGAGAGACTACGGAAATAAATCAGGTATGAATCATCTTTTCACTAACATCAGGCCTAGTAGGCCAATATTCCTGAGAAGTAAAGTCATAAGTGTCATTGGAGAGTCTAGAAGGGACACTGTGTACCATCCCACATTCCCTCACCTGAACAACTTCCTGTGATTCTAGGCTTCTTCTGACTTGGAGTAGGCTCCACCCGCAGCCAGGGCGGCTAATCAATCACAAGTGGGAGTTGGTCGATAATGGCTACTTCACCAAGGCTGATTCCATGCAGTGTTCCAAGAGCTCCCTGCGGGATTGCACCTCAGCTGCTCACTCACAGGCTATATAGACTTCCTTCTCTTCCCTGTCACTCCCCCCACTACTTTACTGGGGTTTCCTGGGATCACCTCCCCAATGAACTACTTGAACTCAAGTCCTTTTCTTACACTTGTTTCCAAGAGAACTAAATCTACGAAAGAGTGAAGGATAAAATGGAATAGGGAGTTTCTGCTTCTGCCCAGGGTATAGAAAGTGACAAGAAACATTGCTCCCATCTAAGCGATAAGAACAAATCAGACAACTTATGGAACCATAAGTTTTTAGTCTACCAGAGAATCAAAGTTTCAAGGTAAATTAATGAACTAGAAGGACTGCCTGAGTTTGAGAGTGGATCAGCACAACCAAAAGAATATCTTCCATGCTTCAACCTTATGTGAATATGAGACAGCAGGTGCCTGCCACAGAGAAAAGGCAGGACAGCTGAGTGTGAACCCTATGGAAAGCCAGGCATGCAGTAACTATCTACATAAGCCCTCACACCCACCAGGTCTTGCACCCAGTAACGGTAAGGCAGTGGGAGGGGGCAGTCTAACAAAGCGGGGAGAGACCCTCACCAATTCAAGAATGCAGGTCCTGCGGTAAATCTGAAGGTAGAGCTGGAGAATTAGACCTTGCACTGGGTACCAGATAAGAACGATCTATTGCTGATGGAAGGGTGGAAACTAAAGAGGGAGGGGATAGTAGGAGGGACTCCCCCCCCGTGTTGCGTGCTTGCAGGGTCCACAGCAGCCTAAGGGTGCAACAGGGGAACAGGGAAGAGACTTGTGGTTCCAGGCTTTATACTAAGTACAAAGCAGGGTGTCTTACCACTGGGGGAGTTTAAAGACCATAGTGCATTCAACTTATCTAAAGCAAGGACTGAACATTGGAAATAGATTGTCACAGAGTTCTTACATTTTTTTTTAACTAATTTTTTAAATACAAAATGTGATATATTAAACGTGCAAATTTTAGTCCCTACAGTAATCACAAACCACAAACACATGCAAAGAGGCAGAACTAAAAATTCAACATGGGACATAGAATATTAAAAAAAAAAAAAAAAAAAGGTAAGTTAACCACTTGCCAAAGAAAGATAGGAAAGGAGGAACCAACCAAACGACAAAGAAAGAGGGCAGGAGGCATAGAATGAAAACACCAAGGTGATAGACTTACACTCAAATATATTAATAATTGCAGCAAATATAAACAGACAAAAGAACATAATTAAAAGGTGTGGATTGACAGACTAGACTTAAAAAAAAAGCTATAGATGAAAAACCCCAACTATATATTGTTTACAGGAAACATGTTTTATAAATAAAGACACAAACAGATTACAAGCAGTAGGATGGGGAAGAAGTTTCATGCGAACACCGAGCAAAAGAAAATGAGTATGGCTCTACTAGTAACACATAAATGAAATGCAAAGGTTGGAACTGTTTCTTTCAGCTGTAAAGATCAGGGAAGCCTGAAGGAAGTAGCACTTGAAGAACGGGTAGAGTTTGGATCACAAAAGGTTTTGGAGATGGGAAACAGCATGAGCAGACCCTCAGGGACAGGAACCTGAAGGTGAGTAGAGAGAAAAGCAACTAATATCAAGTATTTATATTAATAATAACAAATAGTTGCCCAGTGATAAGTGTGGTCTTGAGAACTATCATCAGATAGTTTGGCTGCAGCCATGCTATCAACAACCATGAATGCCATATTAAGATCTGGATTTCGTTTTTAAGTGATAGGAAGCTATTAAGCAGGGGAATAACCTATAATTGCACTTCTAGAAAATTAGTCTGGCAATAATGTATCTCAAAGGGCTGTGTTGGCAGCATATCTATGAAAGCTTGAGCATCCATGGCTCTTGGGTAAGGAAATCATGGATCCAAGAGAACATCAGTGGTGACGTCACTTGTGGAAAAGGGGAAACCTGGAAAGGCAGGTTAGGGAAGGAGAAAAAAAAATGGATTCTGTTCTGGACCTGTTGCATTTGATATCGTAGTAGAATTCAAACGTAAGTCCAGCCAAAACAGCAAATAGAGGCCTGTCATTTGGAATTAGTGGGTTTCAAAGCTATGCACACAGAGATGATGTTTAAAACCGTGAAAATTCCAGAAAAGGAGCATATAGAGTACATATGGAAGGAAAGTCCTCAGGGAATATCTACAGCAAAGCAATTGGGCAAAGGAAGTCACAGCCTAAAAAGACAAAGGTTCAAGTTCATAATTAAAGAAATAGAGCAGGGAGACAAAAGAATTCTGTTCAGAATTCTGGAAACACTTTTGGTTTCCAGAAAGGCGGCGTCATTGCTTCTGTCCAGTGCCACAGGGAGTAATGGGGGGTTGAGGAAAGTCGCTAGATTTGTTTGCCGACAGATTATATACCAGTGACTTTTGAGAGTTGAGCTCCAATGAAGGGATAAGGATAAAAATGAAACTGTTTAAAGTTAAGGATTAGGTCAAGGAAAACAGAAATACACTTTCAAAAGTTTGCAGAAAGGAAATTTGAGACATAAGTAGAGTTGAAGAAAGATGTTTGGGGGGCGCTTGGCTGGGGAAGTCAGTTAAGCCTCTGACTCCTGGTTTCTGCTCAGGACCTTATCTCAGGGTCATAAGATCGAGCCCCTCATCGGGCTCTGCTCTTAGCAAGGTTCCGCTTGAGATTCTTTCTCTCTTCCTGTCCCTCTCCCCTGCTCCCACTCTCTCTAAAATAAATAAATCTTAAAAAAAAAAAAAAAAAAGATCTGTTTGTCTGTGGTTTAGCTGCAGAAGTATCTCAGGCAAAGAGAGCAGGTTAGGACTGAGAGAAGAAGGCTAAGTATGGGAACAAGGTGTCAGAGGAGGCAGGAGGAGATGAGATCCCCAGATGTAAGTAGAGACGTTAGCCTCTGAGGACAAGGAGAAAAGATGAAAGAGAGATGGTGGGTCGTCAAGAAGTGAGTCACAAGAAGGAGCTTCTACAGGATGAATTTAGTCTTCTAACTGTGAGGCAAACCATCTTCAGAGAATGAAGAGATTCGGATTCTGGGAAATAGAACGGCAAAAATTACTGGGGTTTTTGCAAAAAAAACTGGGATTCTCTTGGCACCGCGGAGAATGTGATTTTGATAGTGATTCAATTAGGGAAGAATACTCACCGAGTAATGGGAGGACCCAGTTAGGTTGAGCTGCAAGAAACTTCAGTGGAATGAAAAGACCTTTTCCAGTGTTTGTAAGTAGCACTGGGTGACACGAAAGCAGAAACAAATTAAATTGATGGTGTGGTTTCCTTTGGGGATATAAGACACCATAAAACGTGTGCATGTTTGACAGTCAGCCAGCTTTTCACTAAGGCTAATGGGGGTTACACCTGAAGTGCAAAGAGACAGAGCAAAATCACAGTAAGAAGAAAACACGTTTATGGTTTCTGCATACCCGAACCAAAACGACAATTCTAGACGAGTAAAGCCACTAATAATACGCAGCAAGCAAAATAGAAAATAGAGTTACTCCCGAGATGATCCACTTTTTAAAAGACAGACGTTATTTGCTAGAGGGGAGGTGGATGGGGGATGGGAGAAAGAAGGTAAAGGAGAATTGGAGGTACCAACTTCCAGTTATACAATAAGTAAGTCATGGAAATGAAAAGTACAGATAGGGAATATGGTCAGCAATATCAGAGTAACGTTGTATTGTGGCAGATGGTAACACACTTGTGTGGGAATGAGCACTGGGAATTTACAGAATTGTCCAATCACTATGGTGTATACCTGAAGCAAATATAGCATTGTATAATATTGTAGGTTGACTAGACTTCAATAATTAAAAAAGGACAATCTTAAAAATATTTTAATAATTAATTAATTAATTATCTAGAGAGAAAGAGAACAGGGGCGGGGGGCAGAGGGAGAGGGAGAGGGAGAGAGAATCACAAGGAGCCTCTGAGCTCAGTGCAGAGCCCGATCTGGGGCTCGATTCCATGACCCTGACATCACAACCTGAGCCAAAACCAAGAGTCGGATGCTTAACTGACTGAGCCACCCCGGCGCCCCAAAAGAATCATTTCTTAAAAAGCACATTTGAAGTAGAATATTTTTCTTCTATTATTCTATGTTGAACTATGCCAATAAGCTACATTCATCAAAAAATGACTAAATTGCTTTTTAGCCTTCTTTTTTATTAGCCATGTAACAGGATTTAATGCCTAAAAAGTGACTTTAAAAATATCTGGCGAATTCGAGACCTAAGAGAAAGGCTAAAGCAGAAGCAGTAATTTTCAAAATACCCATCAGTTTCTTACTATTTTTTACATGTTCATTTACTTGAACACTAATTAAATACAGGCTTTTTTAGTTTAACATGAGAAGCTTGTCTTTTTACTTTGAGAATAATGAATATTAATATTCCACATGGAAAGTATGAGCCAAATCCAGTATTTAACCAAGCATATAAGCCGAAAAAATGGCACGGGTCATTAATGGAGACATTCATGTCACATTGTCAGAAAGTTTCTTTTGGAAGGAAAAATTAGAAGAAAACAGGCAGACCCAGAGGCCAGAAGACACGCACAAAATAACTTAAAGGGATGTGGGAGAAAATTAATACCATAAGAAGGCTAAGATGTTCTATATTATATTTTCCAAAGCTTGGTCCATGGTCTATGTTTGTGGTTGAACTGCAGTTGAACCTGCAACACACTCCATATCCTTAGGTTTTAAACATTTTACTCCTAAACCTGCTAGAGGGAAGGGCAAGCAACCTGGATCACAGCTGAAGAGAAAATGCATCCCCTCAGGGCTGAATGGAGATAAGAGAACCTCTTTTATTTTTCATTAATTTCACCATTGTCAGTCTGAAACTTGCAAAGAGAGCTGAAAGAGTTCCATCCCCTGGTCTCTGCCACGGGTTTGCTCTTCAGCCTCTTTCTCTGGTGTTTTGAGCCGGATGGGGGTGTGGGGAAGATGGAGAGGGAAGGGGGGGGTCAGCGCCCCGCAGGAAGAAGAAAGGGCAGGGGCTCTGCGATGACAAGGCACAGCCCAGCCGAGCAAGGCAGGCACACTGAGGCTTTGCCCAGCACAGCTTGGGGGCTGTCTACCTGGGGCCTTGCCAGGACCACGGATTCCAGGAAACTGTAATCAAAGGAAGGCAAAGAGGAAGCCGGTAAGTCTAAAGTTCCTGCAGAGCAAACGGTTAGATCAACGGTTTTCCTGTCAACATTTCAGATATTCTTGGGGTGAGGTGTTAATATTTTAACATCAAGGTAAAAGATTTTTTAAAGAAGTTAATCCCTGATTCTACAGAATTCTTCTTTCAGGTGTGAACTGTTTTATGGCAGGGAAGGAGGGGGGGAGTTTATTAGGGCTCATCACAAATATGCTTTTGCTTCCTGATTTTCTGGGAGTCTACTGAGGCTGGAGATAGACAGAGAGCGTCGAGCCCTTCAGGGAAAGCTTTTGGATGTGTGTGTTTCTTTTAACTTGAATCCACTAACTTTCATATGTTTCCAATCATTTTGCTGGCTACCATTGGCATTATCATTTTATTTTCCACGCAGTGTTTTTTTTTCCTCCTTTTTGCTATGTCTTTTCTCTGCTGGGAATGCTTCATGTTTAATCTTTCGGCCCAGGACTGTGCATGGCAAAGGAAAGTAGACATTTAACAACCTTTCTCCGAGTCACTGTGGATGAATGACTGGTCATCCACCTACTACTTTTACAGTTTAAAATAAGTAGCCGTCACAACAAGTGTTGGTGAGGATGTGGAGAAAGGGGAGCCCTCTTACACTGTTGGTGGGAAGGCAAACTGGTGCAGCCACTTTAGAAAGCAGTATGCAGGTTCCTCAAAAAGTTAAAAATAGAGCTACTCTGTGATGCAGGAATGGCACTACTGGGTATTTACCCAAAGACACAAAAACACTAGTTCAATACATGCACCCTAATGTTTACTAGCATTATCTACAATAGTCAAACTATGGAAGAAGCCGAGATGCCCATCAATAGATAAATGGATAAAAATGTGGTATATTATGCGCAATGGAACATTACTCAGCCATCAAAAAGAATGAAATCCTGCCATTTGCAATAACATGGATGGAGCTAGAGATTATAACACTCAGTGAAGTCAGCCAGAGAAAGACAAATACCCTATGATTTCACTCATAAGTAGAATTTAAGAAACAAAACAAAAGAGCAAGGGAAAAAAGAGAGAGAGACAAGCCAAGAAACAGACTCTTAACCCTAGAGAGCACACTGATGGTCACCAGAGGGGAAGAGCATGGGGGATGGGTGAAATAGGTGATGGGGATATTAAGGAGTGCTCTTGTCTTGACAAGCACCAGGTGATGTATGAAAGTGTTGAATCACTATAATGTACCCTTGAAACTAATGTAATACTGTAGGTTAACTACACTACAATTAAAATAAGATTAAAATAAAATAAAATAAAAAATAAATAGTTGTGTAATACCACCATCTAAGTGATGGAAACAGAATAAGGACCAAAAAAGGAGAGTGTTTTGGTATGAAATGAGGTATTGATAGAAGAAGAATGGAAAAAGTTCCAGTAATTCTAGACTAGGATATCTATTTCAATAGCTTCAAACGGCCCCCAGTGACCTCCCTGACAGCTCAGGCTGAAAGGAAACCCAGTAAACAGCACAACTCAGTTGCGATAGAGCTTATAGAAGGAAGTAGAACAACTGGTCGAAGGGGAAAAATATTCCTCACGGTAAGTGTTACCGTACGAATCTTAATGGAAGAGATACTGAAAAGTAAAATCAAAGTCATTACTAGCAATTTTACAAAAGATCAGAAACACTCTACATTTGGTCCTTCCTTATACTAATCCCACAACAAAAACTAAATAGTAATAACGTGAAATTATATTTGTGTGATGTCATTTCCAGAGGATTAGGGGAGCATAATCCAGCTAAGTAGCTTTTTGGAGATTTGTGGTGAAACAGAGATTAGTAGTATTTGTGGGGCAATAGACCCCTTTGAAAATCTAATGAGTTAGATGGTCATCTTTTCCGAATAATGCCCACGTATACAGAATTATGGGTATGGTTTCGAACAATTGGTGGACTCTGTAAAGCCCACCCATTAACCCCAGAAAGTGAGCTGTTGGGACTTTTAGTCAAAGCAAACTCCACCCCCACCCCCCCCAACCAGTAGATGCTTCTTTGTGTAAGGAACCATTTGGCACCATTTAAATGCCTCAAAAAAGGGCTGAGTTGAAGCAAGAACTTATGAAATACACCACCTCTGGCCTTAGGGTGATCTTAAGTCCTGCTTTGCCTAAAACAGTCCCTATGATACCTGTTATCTTGACAAGTATTGATAGCTCCTTCTTGAATTCTCTAAGGTGTCCCCATTTGATTAACAAATTATGTAACCACTCTACTTCTGATCCCTTTTGGAAAACATTATTTAATAAAATAGAAGCAATCAAGAGATGAAACAATCAAACAAGCTCAGAAATCTCAAAGGCGTGACTCTAAGACTGGCGACGGGTCCAGTTAAGTCTAGAACGAAAGTGAGATGACCTTGGAAATTGGGGGTTCAAGAAGAGAATAAAAAAAAGAACATTCCTTAACATATAAAAATACTTATCAAAATTTGAGAAAGGAAGGAGAAGGGCAAAGATGTTAATGATTCTAAATTCTTTACTGTCATGACAAATAATCACTTAAAACAGTATAAAGTTAAAACCCGGAGTTACGTGTTTTTTTTTCAAGTCTGGTAACTTATCTTTGTTTTTTTAACTGCAGTGGGTCCTTTAAAAATGAATATTCTTTTTTTTTTACATGAATATTCTTTAGTGAAGCAATATTTATCTGAAATTCAGCAATACCATCACCATCTCTTTGGTTTCTTTTTGTCAAATTCAAGTAAAATTAAATATAGTATCTCTGCTTTTTCCTTTATTAATATCTGTATTAATAACTTGGACATGACAACCTTAGTCCCATGAAAACATCTGCATGCCTGTTTATTTATATACATTCTTGCACGGAAAGAGATGACTGGAATAATAATCACTTAGGTCAAACAAAAAGGAGCTTGGAACAATTTTTATGCCAACCTTTGTACTTTACTAGTGGCTTTAATTTTTTTATAATAAACTTGTGTCACTTTTATAAGAATAATAAAACAATAAGAATATGAACTCCAGGGTCAAAACTTAATTTGGGATTAGGTAATCCAATCAGTCCTAAATGGAAAAACCAAGTGGAGTCCAAAGTACGTTCTGAACATTCCTTAAAAACTGATAAAAGATGGTATAATCAAGCTTGTGTATATAATCCAGTCTAGTGTTGTCATCAATTAGTAACTGGACCTAGAATTAATGTTACAAATGAATAGTTTTGCATAGCATAAAATAAACTGTAATGCAAAATGAAAATATTTACAGTATCTTAAATTACATTATTCCAATAATACCATTTTATTTTGTCAACCGTTTATAGTTGAACGTACATCGGTCACATGTTTATATGATGCAACTTAATTGAAACGCTAAAATTTTACTCCATTACTTTAAAAAGCAATAAAAAGGCCTAGAAAAAAAAATCTGAAGACAGAATTTAGCATGAGTTTGTTTCCACCTAAGATAATCTAAATACAGCAGATATTTTCATTTCGTTCAGGCTCGGTTGTCTGACTTGGTCGCATTAGCCAAAATATGATTTCAGAAATAGCTAAATATGACCATATGGTATTAGCCATCTTATGCTGAAAAGTGGCAGCCAGAGAGATAATTTGGGGGGATGGATGGATTGAACCATCCCCCGGGTCCTCTGTTGTCCAACTGTGGCTAGACTGACAAATCAACATATAATTTTCAGCCTCCCAGCTTCCCCCCTCTCTTCTCTGCACTTGACTTTATTTTGTGCAGACTTGGCATGTCTGATGTGGTATCCAGAATTTCTGTGGTTCTCCGTGGCTACAGAAGAAAGGCCAAACGTTTCAGGCTGACTTCATTCATGCCAACCTTAGACCTGTGAAACAGGTCTACTGGCCACACCAAACCCAACTGTAGACCTCAAAGTAGAGCCCACAGTCCTCAACTTTTTCTACCTCCATGACTATTCATCTGGTCCTTCCAGCAATACCTGTTTGAATGGAGGATAGCATCTTCCCCATGCTGGAGGTTATGGGGAATGCCAAGCCTTAGCTTTCTTTAGTAATGGAGACTAGCGTATCAACTACTCGTTCAATTAGAAGGCAAAATTGGTAAGTGCTGTGATAGACAGAGCCCCACAGGAGCCTGCAGTAGGAAGGAGGGGTTTTGACCAGAAGCCAGTAAAGTGGGCTGTTGAACAGGTAGAAACGTACTTGACCTGTTCAACAACTGTTTAATATTACTGTAGTTGGTTAACGTGAACGCGTTAAAGTCGGTCATAAAGACTGATGAGAGAGAGTATGACAGCAAGGACCAGTCTATTCAAAATAGGCAGTCAGTCCTTGAGAACACACTGAAAGGTTGACACCTCTTCAAAGCGTCCTGCCACCTTTCCACTTCGGTCCTGACCCCAGACTCCCCCTTCTGGCCACAAGAAGCTAGCCATGCCTCAGGTGCTGGGGCACAACAGGACAGAAGATACTGGCAGTGAGTACTTTCTCTGCCAACAGAGTGGCATTAGCCACAGCTAAGGCACCATGCTGTTTGGGGCGTCAGGCAGAGAGAGGGCAATGAGAAAAGTAATGAAAAGTGTCTTGATCGTCCTGAGACCTGAGTGTAAGGATGAGGACCTCATCCCTTTGAGACAGAACCAGATGAAGGCATGGATCACATGAGGGCACTTCATACTTTTCACAAATTAAACCGTCTTGATTTTTATCTTGTTGAGGAAATGCAGACAGGTTTTGCCTGCCCTGAAGTAGATAGCACTCTTAAGTGATAATAAAAGCAGTAAGGCACATGTGATGAGCACAGAGTGTTATACACAACTAATGAATCATTGAACACTATATCAAAAACTAATGATGTACTATATGCTGGCTAACCGAACATAGAACAACAACAACAACAACAAAAAACAATAAGGCAACTGGAAACACCCGTGAATAGATAAAGTATAACACTGCCACGGCATGGAGCATTACTTAGCAATAAGTACTACTGCCGCTTACACCAACGTGGATAGCACTCAGAGCCATTAGGCTGAGAGCAGCCAGACATGAAAGAGTCCATTGTTGCCTGATTCCAGGGAGAGAAAATCCACATTAAGCTGTAGTGCTTAAAAATCAAATCAGGGGTTGCCGGGAGGTAGAAGCAAGAATGAAATGTATAGGCATCTCTGGGGTGATGAAAATGTTCTGTATCTTGATTATGGCGGTGATATAACAGGTACATAAAACTGTCAAAACTCATTGAATTGCATGAGTTTAATGAAGGCAGTTTGTTGTTTGTCTATCATTCCTCGATAAAGCTGGTTAAAAACCACTCATGCAGACCTTGTTTGGGGGAGTATTTTGCTTTGCCATGATCATGGACTGCAGTCAATTTTAAGTCAGCACTATACCCCGTCAGAGGAAATCGCAGAATCAAATGATGTATTTTAGAGCGACGTTTGCTGGGCACTAGAGACTATTGTTGAGTCATCTAGATTCGCAACCTTTTAATTTGTCTCCCAAGAAATTCTTGAAAAAAGAAAAAAAAATACCATGGGAGAAAAATGAAAAAAGAAAAAGGACTAGAGAGAATTAGAAAACGTTTTATTGAGGTTTTGTTTTTTTTCCTAGAATATCAACATTTTTATCAGAAACAATGCACTGGTGAGCAGCAACCCCATTTACATACAATTTCATTCAGAAAAGTCCAATTCTACACTGCCAGGCCCTTGCCCTGGGCAGAGATGAATAGTTTGAAAGTAGGGCTATCCCTCCATGCCCATGTGCATGGCATCTGGTCTGTTGGAAACATCGCTCACGCCAGTTTCTCATCTTCCAGTAAAAGGAACTTCAAAGTCCTTTAGTATATGAGTGTGTGTGTGTGTGTGAGAGAGAGAGAGAGAGAGTGCACAAAGGACACAGGTCAGGTCAGTCACTTTCCGCAGGTGATGTCAGGGGTATCCAAAGGCGCCCTTTGCTTCAAACTATCCATGCCTTTACATTTTCCTTGGCTTTGTCCTTGACCTCTTTCCAACATATAGTTATCATCTCTCAGTACATTCCCCTCAAGAGGAAAGAGAGAGAGAGTCCTGAGAGCTTTGGTTCTAGAAGGTCACAAGTACAATTAGCTATGTGCCACTAGAGAGCAGAGGAAGCCTCCCACGTTCGTGCACTGGGAGGCAGTCGTTCACTGGATTTCTTTGCCATCATGAAAGCAGTTGGTCTGTTCCTCTTGAGGAGGTCATTTTAGTGGGACTGTGCCGAAGCAACCACATCAAAACGTAAAAGATGTCATTTTATTGCCAAATATGTATGTAAATGAAATGCCTGCCTTTTTCCTCCAAGGAACATGCTTCACGCGTTACTTGGAAATGAAACCAAAAATGCAGTAAGTTTAACTGTCCTTTTTTATTTTTATTTTTTAAAGATTTTATTTATTTATTTGAGAAAGAAGGAGAAAGAGAGGGAGAGTACAAAGGGAGAGTGTGAGTGAGAAGCAGACTCCCCACTGAGCAGAGAGCCCCACACGGGGCTTGATCCCAGGACCCTGAGATCATGACCAGAGCCGAAGGCAGACGCTTAACCAACTGAGCCCCCCAGGCACCCCTAATTATCCTTTTTTTTTAAGGTTGCATCATAACATTCCTGCATGAAAACAGCCATATGTCCTATGTCCATTTGGGGATATTTGATAACCCTAGAGTTAAAGAGGAATCAAGGAACCCAGAGATGAGAACATCCTGAAAAAAGAAACCATCTCCATAGTCTAAACCATGACTTTGATGAGTACGTTAGAGAAAGGTGCCCCGCCTTAACACGCTTTCGAACCATCTGGTTGTGATCATTAATCTGTAATGGTAGAAGTCACAAGATGCAAAATTAAAAAGTGATGGCATGGGAGGGACGCACATAACAATCCTTCCCGTCTCAAGACTTGGCCTCGGACCATTCGTCTGTGTGTTGACATGTACCTTGTTCCTGGGAGTGGGATTGGTAATGAGCACAGTGTGGCCAGTCTTTAAATATCTGGGTTTCATCAGCTTTTTTTCAACTTCACAAAAGCCAGGAGAGCAATGAGGTTCTAAATATTGATACTGAAGTTGCAGTGTGAGCAGAAAGGACCCAGAGACACCTACTAAAAGCACAGCTCAGTCTTTTGGAAGGTTGAGACCTACCCTACGTGGAAATGCATCTGAAGGAATGGGCTGTCTGTCTGGAGGTGATTCGATGTAGCCCAGATACTGCTGCTCAGGAAGAATCTTCTGGTTACAGGCCATGTTGCAAGCACCATGCTAGGTGCAGAACCAGGAACTGGTCCCAACAGCTGGGATAACCATACTTCACTCCCTACCTTTTCTTGGGAAATATTTTTTCACTTTCTCCTAAGCTCTTTCTCTGGGACAGTAGGTCAGGTGGACAGATCCCTTTGTGGCATGCCTGGAACTCACTCCATGTGAAGTTAGTCAAGAAGCAGAGTCTGGGTGACAAAGGGGCTCACTGAGTGGAGGAAGCATTTTTTAACCTCTCTACCCACTAATGTGTTTAAACTCAGACTCTAAATTCTAAAAACTACTCTCCAGATTGTGGAATCTCTCTAGGGTCCTGTACTTTTTGTGGCCCTGTAAAATTCTTAGGTTTGGCTCCTGGATGTGTGGCTCACAAAAACAGCCTCCTTGTTCTGGAGACCTCCATGGGCGATTCAAATGGCAGTTGGCAGCTGGGGTGAGTTTCCCTGTGCTCAGGCATGGAGCGTGCAGGCCAGCAGTCCCTACACTCAATTGTCATGCAACCATGTGCGTCCCTTTATGGGTCCCTCACGACTCAGGCTGTCCCCTTCACAGCATCTCTGCCAGGCTACCCCCCAGAACTCCCTCCCCTCTGCTTCATACTCTGGATCTCTGATGGTAACCCGATGGACCAATGGCCATTTTAGCCAACAAACAGTCTTGTCGTACTTGACCAGCACGAGGTTCTTAAAAGTTTTAAATGGGAATCTTTAGGGAGGACTTATTCTCCAAAATACCACTCTACCACAAAATACCAGGCTCTACCACTCCCTATTGCCTTCCAGGCAGCCTGCCCAAATCCTGAAAGCACTTGAGCCGGGGGGTCCTGAGTAGCTATCTCTCCACTCCTCTCCCCCATAAAAGGTATTTGCCTTCTATCTCATTTCTAAGAAATGAGCTGAACTTGTGGTTAATTGGCATTCGTGTGCCAATAGCTAAAGAGGGTTTGTTATCCATCTTGGAAATCTTTGCATTTTAGCTGGGAGTCAAAGACTGAATCGCAGACTGTGGAATTAAAAACTCTCCAGGTAGCAGGGGAGGTGTTTTTGTTTGTTTGTTTTTTTGTTTTGTTTTTTGTTTGTTTTGTTTTAAAGCGTGTACGGTGAAAATTAACAGATGTTCACAATGAGAATTCCCTGCTTTCTTTGACTTTAGCCCTGAGGCAGTTCCAACAGAACTTGACAGGAGTCTTGACGCCCATCCTGAGGTCTAAAGAACTTTTTACTTTAAAGGCCAAGGATGGTTTCCAAGACCGCAGAGTAACCATGTGTACGGGAACTGTGCATGACCCAAAAGTCGTTTGCTTGCTGGAGGATGTTTTGCTTCTCTCACTCCCGATCACTGGCTGTCAAAAGCAGGGCCTATCCTGCCAGAGGCTGAGGGACTCTGAGGCTCTTTGGATGGGTGTCATGCCATTGACCGTGTTCCTCTTTCTGCACGACAAAATTAAACAGAGGAGTTGGGCCTTCACGGATGTTTTAGATTTTCCACACTCCTGACTCCTTCCATTGGGGCCAAATAATTGAAATGTCTGTGGTAAATGTACAGGCATATCAGAAAAGGCAGAAAGTTTGGATGGAGAAATAAGAGGGAAAGTTTTTCTCATCCATACTTGCGGAGGAAAGAATAAAATCTCTTGTAGAAATCCTTGGGAACATTCCAATATTGAAAATATCTGACCAAGTAGCTGCTAATAATTCCCCAGCACTTTCTAAATGCCAGGCCTTGTACTAAGCGCTTAACATGCTTTAATTCCAATAATTCTCATTATAATCCTCTAGGCAAGACTCAGCACCCCATTTTACAGATCAGGAAACTGAGGCACAGAGTAGTTAAAAAGTAGTGAAGCTTGTTTTCCCTCAGAGAGTAGCTCTTCTGCCCCTACCGCTGCGAAGGGGCAGGAAGGAGCTGACGAGGTATGATATGTCAGACACCATCCTGGGTCCTGTGTGGGAGAGCTTTCATTTCGGCCTCTCACAGCGGGGGGACGGAAGCTGGGGAAATTTAGCAATTGGCTCAAAGATCTGTGACTTCATTGTTCGTCTATTATCAGATTCCAGGTCTGTCTGATTTCAGCTGCTTCTAGAAACAGGGTGGAGGTAAGGTCTTCACAGGTTAGCAGAATATCATGCCCAGTCCTGTTTGTCTGCAGAATCAGCCACTGGGTGGGACTTGAGAGAAACCAGCTCAATTCCTACGTCTGTTCTCTTGACCACCTCGAATGTTCATTCCCATGGGTTGAACACTGCCCTCCTTCCAGATTCTCTTTCAAAATGCAGATTTTCCTGTGAAGGATTTTCTCGGATTCTCCTAAGTCCCTTCCAACAATATCGAGAGGTGAGGGTTGGTAGGGACAGGGAGTATACACAAGATGCTAAAAAAGGAGAACGAGGTCAGAAGAGGAAACCAGGTCACCAGAGCCTCAGTTCCCAAAGTCAGAATTTTGTCTGCGGCCATTTAAAGCATAATTTCCACAAACCTGACTGAGACTGGATGTGTATAATTAAGTTTCCATTCCCTCGGGCATGCCATACACACGCAAAGTATAAATAGCATTTTAATATATAGGAGTCACAGCATAGCTCCATCTCAAACCGCAACAATTGCAATTTGATTGTCTAGAAACCACTGGTATTTCACATTTCCTTCTGGTGTTTTCAAACAATTTTACCCAAATGTCACATCTGGAAGGATCGTTGTTTGAAATTGAATTGTTTTTGGAAATCACTGGATGCCACGTTAAGGAATTTTCCGACCCAGCCTGTGTATTGGCCAACTATTAGAGTCTGTTACTTATGATGTGGAGTTTTGTTTTGTTCCTTTGAACGATAAGAAAAACTTCGCCAATCATTTGGAAAGGCTGTTAATATTCAAGTATCTGCAGGTACCTGATTTTTTTAAAAACGAGCTACTAGTATTTGGAATATATGCTTAGCGTTTTAGTTATTTAATTGCTCATCCTGAGATACAAGGCTGAAAAATGTAAGTCAAAGAACAAATTCCAAATTGGTCTCTGCTTCTGAAAGGAATACAGTTTGTTGGCTGAAGTTTTTTTCTCCTCCTCCTCCTCCTTCTTCTTTTTCTCACAATTGAGATAAAACTGCTTTTGCCCCTGATGTTTTAGAAGGATATTGGTGGGAAGGTGAGGTGTATGATCAAGTAAGTCTCTTGCCAAATTGTTATCAAGACTGACTTTCCTTGAAGGAAATGGCTGGAGGATGTCCCTGGTGTTTGGTTCTGGTGCTCCTCTGTTTTGCATAAGACCTGACCTTGTGGGCCTCAAATGACTTTCATGTCACAGGTAAAATGAACAATCAAGGGAGCAACGGGAGTAAGAGAGGAAAAACTCACAAACGGAGAAAACCACTCAGTTTTTCCAGCTTTTATAGTTAGAAAAAAAGCAAAGCGTAGATACTATCTGACCTGGAACTTGGAAGCTAGGTTATTTCCAATGCTTGATTTATCTCCAACTTATATACTAACAGGCCCCGCCGCTCAGAGGGAAGGCCAAAGAAGAATATTAGAATATTGATATACTGAAATACTGGAGACTTCTTGAGTTCCTGGGCATATTAGGCCCTCCTTCAATTTCTAGGACATTTCTTCATATGTAAGACAACCTCCTAGAGGTACAAATTTGAAAGGGAAGTAGACGTAAGAAGGAGGTGAATTACATAACATAAAGGGAAAGCAAGAGACAGAGTCCTAAGTCAGAGGCTGAACTTTTGTCTGACAATTTAGCAGTGAGATTCTGCTCACAGGGGAATCACCTCTGTTTCAGAAAGAACTTCTTCAACGTTGTATTGCCTTTGGTGAAGTTCTAAGAATCTTGGGAGAGATCTTAGCTGTTGATCCTGGAATTTGGATTTCTAAGAACTATGTATATCCATTTAGTCATTACGCAACAATTTACTAAGTATTTACAACCAGAAAATATGGATGTCTGCTTGGGGCTGGAAGTAGGGAGACGGGAGTGACAGGGAGAAGCAAGCACATAAAGACGTATGAAGTTATTTAAGCTGGGTTAATTATTTGAGACTGTGGCATGTTGTGGCTTTGTTTATTTTAGGACTGAATGATATTAGAATTTATTATATATGATACTCTCCTCTCACAGAAGTGACAGTATATTTGTTTCTATAGGAGCAGAAAGCCACATATTGGAACACCAGTACAATAACTACCTAATATTGCTTTGGTCTTTGGGCTCTGGATGGGGTAACCTGGTTATGGTCTCTGCTACCATATATACAAATGTAATTTGAGGCTGATTTTAAAAAATAATTATGTTAGACTGTCATTTGTACAGATGAGCATTACTCTTCACATTTTCATATTAGGAAGTGATACGTCAATTTTGCGGATGATGCTGTTGCTCTAAAATTTATAAGTCCCCCCACCCACACTACACACAGAGTCCACACATGATATACAAGCACAGAATCCTTTGTGCTGGCTTCTAGAATCAAGAGTTAAGAAGAGAACAGGTCCGGTTACCTTACAGTTGTTCTTGGTACACCTGAGAGTCATGGGATCCAAGAATGGCTTCCCTGATGTGCAGGCATGGTTGGCACCAAGGAAAGATGAAGAAGTGGCACATTGAGTTGGACATTCATGGTCCAGCTGTCAGCATCATCAGGGGGCAGTTTGTGAGGTCGATGCTGGTTTCCATGACATCAACACAGCTGAGGAGGTGAATTAGGGCCACTGAAGAGGATTATAAGGGTAAGAACTCCCAGAAAGATCCCACTAAATGTTTCATCTACCATCTCCATAGACTTCCAAGCCATTCTTGTGTTTGGGAATCATAGAGGCAAATGGTTCCAGAAGCCTAGCCTTAGTCTTGATTTCAGGAACGCAGTCTAACTGAAGGCATGAAGAGACAAAGGACTAAGTAGACTCTTAAAATTAACCTTTTCTCCCTCTGCCTCATTTTCTCATCTGATGGGCTTGATAAGCTTGACCAGTATTTCATTAAGAAAACATGAGATATAAGTTGAACGGATCCAAGTTACCTCATCTTCCCACCAGTAGCCTACAAACTTGCCTTATCTGCATTCAGCCTCCTCTGGACATGAGCAAGTGTCACCTCCTGTCAAACCCCACCCTCCCGGTGTGCTAGAATCCCACCTGCTACTGTGTTTCTTCCCCAGTTTTCACACTTGTCCTTATGAACTCTCCTGCATCTTCAACCCCCTCTCTCCACTGAATCAGGATCCTGAACATTCATATATGGTCTAGAGGTTCCCCTCTTCTGTAGAAACCTCTCTTAACCTGACATCTCTCTTTCTAGCCTGCCCATTGGTCTTCCAAGGCAAACGTTTCAAAACACATCCTACTGTTTTTGGTTCTAGGTAGTTCCACTTTAAGCAATCTTTTGCAAGCATTTTTGCTGCATACCTAATGGGCGGTAAGACGATTTTGCCATAAAGGATAAAATAATGAAAAATAAAAGAGTGACAGTACAAAGGACATAATGAAACCTAAAAAAGAAATAAAATTATTAATTTCTTCCTTCATTCAGAGAGGATTCAGTTTTCCAAATACAAGGATACATATTTGAAACTGAGCTTTGCATTGCATCATGAAAGCCTTCTAAGCTGTTCATTCTTGGCATATTGTAACGTGTCTGTGGATAGACATTCCAAAGTTCTATGAGAAATGTGAAAGAAATGCTAACACTGTAATGCATTTGTTGCCGAGCTTTGTTATCATTGTGACTGATGCATTATCATTTTCTACTGTGGTATAGTATACAATCTGGCTTCACATTCTCTTTTTTCACACTTCAAGTAAGTTTTATCACTCCATTTTCTATCAAGTCTGCGTATGGTGGTGTTATTCATTATTTTAGGATCATCACGTCTGTTCATCACTGTACGGAGCTTTATGAGGGCTAGGTAAGATTTATATAATGGAAAAATTGGAACTTTGTCAACAAAGAAATGAAACCAAACTGTCAACCAGTTATTTTGTCTTTTATGGCCAAATTGCTGTATAGCCCATTAGTTACATGGTGAAAATGTTTGCAGCAAAATGCTTGGAACAAAGATGTCTATGGCAAAGATGCTCACAGAAACAATACCCCGAGGACACGATCTTCATCATCCATACACTCTGAACCCCCGCCACTACACAGAATGTGTCCTTTCCAAGGTTATGAGACTCAATCCACATGGCCAAGTTGAACAGGTAATTTCTTGGCCCTCATCCTACTCCACCTCTCAGCATCCTATACTGCTTTCCACACCCTTGTTTGTGACATTGTCTGCAGTGTCTCCAGGCTTTCATTCTCCAGCTCCTTCTCCTCTAACTGCTAAATCATTTAGTGCCTCAGGGCTCAGCATGGCATCTCCTTTTCCAATCCACTACTCACTCTGATTACTTTATATATTAATACCGCACAAATATATATCCCAGTCCAATCTTCTCTTTTGAGATCCAGACTTCTATATTCAGCCTGACTTACCCACATAGATTTCTCACAAAGACTTTGAGTTTGCTGTATCCAAAAAGGAACTACTGGTTTTAACCTCCAAGATCCTCCCCTGGCTCCAGTCTTCTCATCTTAGAAAATGAAACCAGAGCACTTATTCAAGCCAGAAGTCTGGGAGCCACATTTGACTCCTCCTTAACACCTCCAACATCCCAACTACCACCAAATTCTGTCTGTTATACCTTATCTCCATCTTGGCTATCAACACGCTTGGCCAAGCTTTCATCTTCTCTCAGCTGGACCCCTCCAAGAGCTACACAACGGATGACCTATGTTCGCTGGGCAGCTTCAGGGACTATACTGTTTTTACAGCCTCATCTTGTATGCCTGTCACCTTCATCATCAAGCTCTGGCCACATGAGCTTTAGCCAGAATCTCTCTTCCTCTTACTATTCTCTTCTTCCCACCCCACATCTTTACTCTTGGCTAATTCTTTCTTACCTGTCATGTTGCAGCTGAAATATCACTGCCTCCCAGAGGATTTCTCCAACCAAGATTCTGAATGTCAACCTCCCATCATTAGACACTGTCATATCACAATTTGGAATTCTATATTTATTTCCTATTATTTCCTCCATAAGAATAAAAACTCCATGAGATCAAGAACTGCGTCTTTTTTATGACTCTATATTTAGGACTCAACCCAATGCCTAGCAACAAATATTTGCTGAATAAACACACTTCTGTCTTCTGTCGGACTTAACACTTCTACCCTTTTTGTATCACACACATACCGTGTCTCTTAGACTTGAAAAGATAGGGTCTTTGGAATCAAATTTGGCTCTGACACCCACGAGCAAACCCACCATGTGACTTTGGACAGGTTGTTTCACCTCAGTCTCCCCAGATGGAAAGTGGAAAAATCATATCTGGGTTATGGTAATATTCAAAGGAGATCATATATATATAGAGCTGATCATAAAGGTACTCAATAAAAAGTCAGTTTCCTTTCTTCTGTGCTTTCATCTAAACTCCAAATGCTTCTAATCCAGTAGATGCAAGCGTGCACCTATTATAAGGATACCTTCTCAAATATATTTGGAGGTAACACAACAAGTATAGTATTTTTGACAGCAAAGAGACCTTACTTTAAAAGAAAACACCAGATGGCAGCACCAGATGCTAGAGATGTGTCTGATGAGATTTTTTTTTTTAGCTCAAACTTAAACATCTAGGATGCCAAAGGTAGCTTAAAACTAGATTCAGAGAGAATCATTTATGGAAAAAGATGATTTCCCTAAAGAACGCCTATTTCATAATATAGTATGGGATTTTTAGGAATAATGTTTCACAGGTTACAAGCAAAATTCTAAGAAAATACCCCAAGCATTATTTAACCAATAAAAGATAATGAGACTAAGGCTTCATTTTGGTTTGTAGTTATATTTAATTAACTGCTGATCTGTGTTCTAATTAGCCAGAAAGGGCCTGAAATCAAAGAATGAAAGATGATCGGGTTCTAGAAAAGGGCAACATTTTTTCCAAATATTAAAATGCAAGCACTAAAATTTATTCACTCATATTAAAATAAGGAGCAGTAATGACCTCTATTACTGTACCCCTCAGCTTCACTTAGGAAACTGCTTACTAAAATAGGCAGTAGGCTTAGTAAAGAGACTAAAATTTAATAGATGAACTAAATGCAACATTAACATTTAAAAGGATAATCTATGGGTTTCCATATTATGCCTCAAAATTTCATCTGGACCTATCACCACTTTTAAAATCTTGCTAAGGTGGAGATTGCTTATGCAGCCTTTCCATTTGTTTTTGGAGGAAAGAAAGAAAGTGTGATTCGGCTCATGAAACCATGTAATTCAGACACAGTGACCCCAGGGCCATGACACCTTCGAAATAAAGATCCCCACTCAGGGTTTTATGCCTCTTACACAGGCATATGTAAGGAAGGAAGCTTAGCTTCCTTCAGAGCTTGCCTGTGAGATCAGAAAGGGTAAATTCAGCCCTGTGTTCTGGAAGAGAAGCAACGGGACAATTCAAGCACATCTGGTGGTTAGTGGGCAAAGCAGAACTAAAGCAAAATGCCTGCGGAAGTCTTGGAGAAAAACTCCTCTCAGGCGGTATTTATTTGCGTTTAGGTTTGATTGAATGGTAACAGCAGCCCCTGTGTCATAAGAGAACTGAGCCAGTCTATGTTGGAGGAACATTCTGAGCAGAGGCGTAATTCACTCTGCTAGTGAAACAGTCATTGTTGCCCAACTGGAGTGAATTGTTTTCCAAGCACCGCAATCACGGTGCTGAAAATATTCTTCCTCACCCAAATTCTCTACAAGATTGAGCCCTCCGGGAGCATCAGGCAAGCTCTGATGCTGATCCGAAGTCAGATCGAGGATTCTAGATTCTGACTGACAAGAGAAGCAGCGCACATCTGAAGTGTGACAAGAACGGGCGTGTGTCAAAGCCAAAAGTCGACTGTCACTGGCAGATGAAATACTGAAATCTAATCATGCACAAGGCAGTGATCTTCAGGGGAAATGGATGATTTCCCATAATATCTCAATTTTGAATGATACAAAGAAATTACACTACCTAAATTTTAAATGACACAAAGAAAGAAAAACAGCAATAGATCAAATTGTAACTGAAAAAGAAAACCACACTGCCTGGGAGAGGTTTCCTGCTGAAAAGCACTGTGGAATGGCAAATATCTCTTCTAGGGAAGAAATCGAATCCGTTGCTTCAGGAGATCTTATGCCTCTCTGAAGCCTACCAGTTTTCTCCATTTTAATTCATGCAAGCTTGCTTTAAGTCTGGCAGCGAAAGGGACCCTATGTTGGATGACCTTCCTATGCCCTTCATGAAAGCCTGTGTGGTCCCCAAACGGGCCAGCACACGTCTCACAGCCGTGAGCGCCAACTTCCTGCTGCCCCGCGCCTCCTCAGGTCCGGGAGCAGGGTTGGTGGTGCTGTGACACAGCCACGTCCTCCAGATGCCCTTGTTCTGACGGACAGCCCCCACTTGGATCTAAAACGCCCGAGTCACCCAGGGCCACCGCTGTGGCCTCTCCTTCGGACATCTCCCTTCCAGACGCCTGGCTGAGGCAGGAGGGGTCTTCCTGTGAAGCCGTGGGCCCAGGCCAGCCTCTTTCAGCAGTCACAACTGAGTGAGAACACGCTGTGTTCAGCCTGTTGGCACAAAGGATGTGTTACAACAACGAGCACAAGAATCCTGACCACACTCTTCCCTATCTCGAAATCTGTACTGAGAACACGTGAAGCAAACGCATATGCTCAGGAAACGGGACTTCGAGTCAGAGAGCTAATGGACTCGCCGATGAGTGGCCCCGAGACACGGATTCTTGTGTTCTCTGAATCCAGACCCCACACATTTTGGAAGGAAAGCAACAGCCAGGAGATGGGAAAAACAGATCATGTTTATGAGACCAGCCTGCAGCTCATGCCACACTGAAGAGTGTGGGTTTTGATTTCGGCACAGAAACTAGCCATTCCTTCTTCAATGTTCATCGGAAAACTTGCCCAGCCTCCCTTAGTCCGACTCTTGGGCTTTCCAGTCATGGTGTTGGAATCTTCTAAACCAGTAAGTTTCCAATCATTTCATTTTAAACATGAAAGTGAGGAAAAAGGGCTAGAAGGTTGCCAACATAGTGCAATACAAAGTAAGGAAGAAAAGTTGCAGTAAAAATAAGGGCTGCTTCCCGCCCCCCAACCCCTAGTCCTTCTGGTTTAATCTTTTAGAAGAGCTTGGGTAACCTCAGTTTCCCCCAAACTGTCCATTAAAAGACAGAGGCATCTGGCTGGCTCAGTCAATAAATAATGTGACTCTTGATCTCGGGCTTGTGAGTTTGAGCCCCACACTGGGTGTGAAGCCTACTTTAAAAAAAAAAAAAAGAAAGAAAATGAAAGGAAAGGAAAGCATCCCTACAAGTGGGGTGCTCTAGGTAGCAAACCATAGAGAAAAAGATTTTGACCACTGCCTATTTCTTATGATCTGACATACGGTAACGTATGCCACAGAACAGTGCATGCACGTCCCGGGCTTAACGCCAGGACAAAGCACATGGACCCTGTCTTGCGGGGAGCCCCCCTCATTCTTCCCCAGTTGTGGTTGATGGTGAACCTTCAGGTAAATAATACGTCACTGTACGGGTTAGGGACCCACGGCATCATGCTTATTCCCAAGTGCCCAAGTGGGGAGCAGTACCTGCTGTTCAACCCAAACACGAGACACAGAGCTGCCCCGGGAATTGAGCCCTTCCCAGAATCACGAACCCACACCTCGTCGGTTCGCAGCGTGCCCTGGGGCTAATCTCCCGCATATCATAATTACGTTAAAAGAAAACGTGCTGTCTATTTCTGCGAGGCCTCCAGTGTCTAATTGTTGCTAAAGTCATTCGGGGTTTTTGACACAGATTCTATTTTAGTAAGATAAACTCAGCATAAGCCGGCGTTGCCAAGAATGAATTCCTAAGGTAGATGACTAAAATAAACCGGTAATAAATATTGGCTGTTGGAATGGGAACTATATCTCTGCAATGTAGACACAGCATTTAATGACTCATTTTCAAATAAGTCTCTCCCAAGGATTATTGGTATGAGGAATCAGGGAAGAAGGATATCCATCTGTCTTTCTTTTAGGAGGCAGAGTGGAAGAGGACTATAAACCCAGGCAGGGATGTTCTTAGATCGACTTTGCCAACCGAGATAGAGGGTCTGACAGGGGTCAACCCGGGATAGGCTACACTGAGGCAGACGTAAGGCACTGAAAGAAACCATCTTAGGGGTTGAGGCAGCCGATTCTGGGGATAGTTTTCTCTCATTTCCCCGGGGGCGGAATGTACCCATGGGTCCACCCAATGCATCTCACATGGCATGAATTACCTTTTCTGTCACCGTGGGTGCGGCCATGTTCCTTTGCTGCTTGGAATTGGTGGACTCTTTGAGGGCACCTTTACTCCCTAAGGTCAAATTCTGAATTTTTGGCCCACTAAGTTGAGCTTTACAGCTCCTCTGGTGCACCAGAAGGCGGTCTGGGGCAAAGGTCCGGCCACAGTTTGGACAGGGGACCAGCTGAGCTTGACTTGGCCCCTCTTGGTGGGACTGTCCAGTGGGAAGTGGCTGAGGCTTCTGTGGGAGTGGTCGGCGGAGTTCTCTGGGGAGCCGGTCATTTTCTATTTTCCACTTTTCCAGGCATTTGGGCTCATGAATGGGAAGGGACAGAGTGCCAAACTCCCTACCACAAATGTAGCAGATGAGAGTCTTTGGTCGGGCTGGGATGCCACCAGCAGCCTTCCTGGGACCAGTACGATCATCAGAACTGCTGGGGATTGGTGCTCTGGGCCCATCGTCCTTGGGCTTGCAGCTTCGCTGGTGAACGGGAAGACGATCTGGCAAGAACGTGCGGCCGCAGTATTCGCAGGGCAGCAGCTGAGCCTGGGAACTTTGGAATGCTGCCTCATTCACTGCCTGAAGATTGTAAGACCCACTGCCCCCGAGAGGCTGAGGTTTGGAGGGCTCTGGCCTCCTCAGGTGCTTGGGCAACTTGCTGTTTTCAATCCGCCACTTCTCCAAGCACTGGGGTTCATGAATGGCAATTGATTGGGACCCAAATTCTCGGCCACAGATATAGCACACCCGGAATCCAGGCCTGCGGGACGGGATCACGGGGGGGCTGGGTTGACTTTCCGACATAACTCTCCTACTGGACCGTCTTGAGACTATCACCGTTCCAGGTCTCGTTTTCTGAGGTCCTGTCTTTATTTTTCCAGCATGACTGACATGCTCTGTGTCTGGCAAAAGGCTAGAATGGGAGTCACCACAGAGAGCGGCCTGGTTGATAAGGAAGGTGGGCTCTTTAGAACGGTGGAAAGTCTGTTGCAATTTGTTGCAAACCCTTCTCTCCTTTCCTGTTTCCATTAACAAGTGAGTCCTTCTCTAGGCTTGCTCTGATTTCAGGCCAGACTCATTTTGGGTTTCTGCTGGGAGTGAAGGTTAGTCAGGTTGGCTGTCCTGGGGTTCCACATTGTTGCCAACTCCTTAGACCCAGAGACCGTGACTCACAGCTTCATTGCAGGGCAGCAGTCTGGAATGCTGGAAAGTCCTCATTAAACCTCAGATGCCTCCATGATCTGTGGGGGAAACATAAATCAGGAACTCATTACATACAGACACACACACACACACACACACACACACACACATCTCTTAGATCGTAAGTTGATAAAGAACAGTAATTTTTTTTTTTTTTTTTTTGACCTAGTACCCTCTTTGGCTAGATAGTAACTAGAACATAAGATTTGTTCGGTAAATGCTGAAATAAATTTGAAGAAAATTTCCACTATGAATTGCACTATTACTGTATTGAAAGTAGTGTTCTGCCCAAAGATCAACATAGTATATCAGAGACACAAACGGCACAAACCAGCAGAGGCTGAGATGATGATGGTGAGACCACAGAAGACAGAACTAAGACCTGTGACAATTAAATTAATGAAACTGCAGATAATGTAGAAAGACCTTTTCTACTCCCTCAGGGATTCTTAGTTTTTAGTGCCATGGATCCTTTTGAGAGCTCTCTGAAGCCTATGATATTAAGGGCAAAAACCAAAAATCTTACTATTATAAGTAAAACTAATTTTATTGCAATAATTGATCAAATATCTTTGGTCATAATATTTTATTCGAGATATGGTAATAGGCCCGACTTAATGCCCATTAGCCTAAGGTTAAGAACCCCTGCAGAAGGAATTCAATAGTGAATATTATTAGTATTATCAGGAAAAACTGCAGAGGGGGTAAACTTCTTATAACCTAACATGTATCCACCTTTCTTTATAATGGGAATGGAGTGTGAATAAATTGGGGCCATAGATGTCAAGCCAAGAATGCAACCCTGGCCTACCCACTTCCTGGTAAGTTATCTGTAGATCTCCCCGGGGATGAAGATGCTCAGATTTTGCTTGATGTTCTTTATATAACTATCGTACTTAATTCCTTGTATTATCTCTATCTCTGCCTGTATCTATACCTATACTGATAGTATAGATGCTAGTTTAAAATTAGATAATACAGATAATATACAATTGGATAAATATCATCTATTTATATATTACAGTTATATATTACAGAATATATTATTATACACAATCTATAATAACTATAATATGGTAGATAATATAGATAATATCTCATCTATAAATATACTTTATATGTATATATTATATTTATAATTTATTATTTTTAATTATTTTAAATATAAATTATTTTAATTATCGATAATAAGTTATTAATGTATTATTATATTTAATCTATACTAGATATTAGGATAGATATTATCTATCATCAAAATAATTTTTGTAAAAACAGGGCTCGTGATTTTCCCAAACAAACCAGAAGGGCATTCTGATAAAATCTCATCATGGGTGGAAAGCTAAGGAGTTTTCACCTTGGGAAGAGGCACGAGTCAGTTTCATCCACAGTGAAGATTATTGTCTAGACCCCAGGAAAGATTACTGTTAGGCGTCTCAGGGCCTTCTTCATTTCCTGAAGAGGGATTCAGGTCTGGAGGAGAGGCTCTGTATCACTGGCCCCCATCAGAGAGGGAGCAGTGCCTGACCTGAGGCTGGACCCTGCAGACCACAGGAGACCCGTGCGTTCAGGCGCCACAGGCACAGACTGCAGCTAAAATCACAACACTGGGCATTGCGTTTGATGAAGGACAAAAAGAGCTCTAAGACCTATGCCTTGTTTCTGTATTTTGGTGCCGAGGAAGGTCTGAATCTTTGTAAGTAAGACTATCGGATCAGCTCTGGCACAGAAAAGCAAGCAATTCTTCATTTTGACAGATCCTAAGACAGTGGTATTAACACGTGTGACAAAAGAATGCATCGGCCCCAGGGTAGCCAGCACAGAAAATGAAGCTCACAGAAACAAAATGTGTCACCTGCCTGGCACCATCCAGGAGAGAAAGTGGATCTAAAAAATACAAGGAACCTAGGAAAATGATTTCATTAGGTTTTTATCAGCACGTGGGGGAAATAACCCCCAAACCACTCTGCTTCCTTGGTTCTGACATTTTGTTTTATCAAGGATCCTTGTTTTCCTTTCCCATTTTCCTTCATACCAGAACGTTGTAGTTAACAAAAGGACTTAAGAAGACAGGAAAAATCAATGCAATTACATAACCTTACTTCCCCTAAACTTGTTCACAGTTTCTCTCTTTCTCTCTCTCTCTCTCTCTCTCACGCACACACACACTGCTCCCAACAGAGCGGAATACTGGGGAGGCCCCATTACTCGCCCCAGCAACTCCTGACACCCTTAGGATCAGGTGAGAGGACTAATATTTACTGAATACCAACTATGCATCAGATATTGTACTAATTTGTCATATACAGAGGTGCAATTAATTCTCAAATGAAGGCAGGTATGATTGTTTCAGTTTTACGAGTGAAGACACTATGAGTCAGAAAAGACAAGTAACTTGCCCACGACAGTCCGTCTTTAAGTGACAGAACTGGGAACCAATTCCAGCTCTCTTTGGCTCCAGTAGTCGGCTCTTTCCATGATTCATTCTGCCTCAAATTCCACCGACAGAGCTTCTTCTCTTTAGTTTTTATCCTGGTTTTAATGTATGATTCATACATCTCACGGGAAGGTAACTAAGCTCCCACCAGGCTTTATGCTGCCCTTGAGGAGAAGGAAGAGGCAACAAGGAGGAGGAGAACAGGGCGCAGGCGGGGGGGGGGGGGGGGGGGCAC
>CM052895.1:10997883-11009699 GCA_028534135.1 Potos flavus | reverse complement strand
CCAGGTGTGGGGACAGGCCAGGGTGACCTGGGGTGGTAATAATGAGCACAGGGTGAAAGTGAAGGCCACCCCAAGAGGCCAGATGATTTCTCCCTTTGCAGCCCCTTCACCATTTTGATTAGGGATGGATCTTCTGGTATGCGGACATTTTTCCACTATCGATATTTTCTCTGCAACAAACATGAGAGCATCATCAAATTCCTGATCATATCTTGATTGTTTTTTTCCACCATCTCTTTCCTCCTTCAATGTCCTCCTGAAATTGCTGCCTTACTGTGCTTAAAGTTATCAAAATATGAAAGAGGAGGTAGCTGGAAGATAATTTTGGGGAACTGCAGCATCTAATGGAGAGCCTTGCGTTGTTTCTTTCCACCCAGGATTCTGGCAAGGCCTAGCACGGCCAGCCAGTCTTCCCTATATGTTAGTTCTAAAAGCAAACGTACTGGAAAATACTAAAACATATAGTTAAATCACTTAAGAAATTGGCTTGCCACGCAGACACATCATAAAGCAACGTTGTGAGTTTATAAAGAGAACTACTTTGCAAAGCCAGCCAGCTCTACCCCAAGCAACTGTGGAGAAATGTTCACTCCCAGTTGGTCTGAATTATGCATTTTGACCATATTTGCACATAGGATATTTAAAGAATGTCTTGGAAGGCATCACATTTTATCAATATGATGCCATTTTTCCATGCCCTTTGGGGTTCACGAGAAGGGAGAGACACTCACAAAGATGGATATAATAACCATGGACATCCCAACCCATCTTGGCATTGGAAGGTGTTTCCCTATTAAAAAAGGGGGGGGGAGAAAGAGCACAACCAAAGGATTAAGTCTTTTAAAAAAAATTTAGTCTTTTGAAACAAAATAAATACAAGCGATGCATGACCCCTTCCCTGTTAGTATAGAATCCAAATTCTTTAAATCGACAAATGAATAAATAAGAAAGATGGAGTTGAGCTGGTGCTGGCTCTGAGCAAAATTATAAAATAGAGGAGGTTTGTCTTTAATATCCTCCATCCACCCCATTCAGCAGGCTCCATTCTCCCCTGCCTGGTGTTCTTATATGCTCGCCAGTCTTCCTTACTTTTGAAATCTCCCTTTCAAAAAGGATCTGATAGACTTATTCACACCAAGGCTTATGATTGATGAGGTAATATCTCTCCCACAGTCTGGCAGAGACAACTAGTTTCCCACCAGTAGTTACTTTGCCCAACTTCCTCAGATTTAGAGAGCCCCAGTTTTTAGCTGGGCACATGATTTCCCAACTTCAAGTCTGCAGGGCCCTTTGCAGAATTATGTAAGACATGTCCACAACGTGCTCCTCTTTCGTTCCTTCAAACTGATGCTTAAAACATGGATGTGATGGGGACGCCTGGGTGGCTCAGTTGGTTGAGCAGCTGTCTTCGGCTCAGGTCATGATCCAAGGACCCTGGGATCGAGTCCCACATCGGGCTCCTTGCTCGGCAGGGAGCCTGCTTCTCCCTCTGCCTGCCTCTCTGCCTGCTTGTGCTCTCTCTCTGACAAATAAAAAAAAAAAATAAATAAAAAAAAAAAAAAAAAAAAAAAAAACATGGATGTGATGGCTGGAGCTCTAGCAGCCATCGTGGACCAGACTGTATTCATGTGACTTCTAACATGACGGAGTGGACACCTGGATGGACTTGAGTCCCTAATAATGGTGGAGTCACCATACAAGCTCTCAAGTGTCACTCTTGGCCTTTATTTACATAAGAGAAATATCTAACTGTATTGTAGCCACTTTTAAACAGTTTTTTCCTTGCATGAAACCTATAACTAGAACCTAATTCTAATGAGATAGAGTTGTATTTTAATAGCTGCCATTGGCTTAGAAATGAATTCTAACAGTGATATTTCAAACTTTAGGGTCTACTTTTTGGAAAAGCAAAAAAAAATTTTTTTGAGATAGTACACCTTGGGGGCAAAATTGACTTACCAAGCATACACTTTTTCCTGAAAATCAGAAATACAAAAATTGAAACTATAAATATGAACCAATGGTCCTTAAGAAATTCATTCGTGATCTTCCTTTCCTAGAATTCATATTTTGGGGAACAAATTCGAATGACATATAAATACCTACTTTTTCCATAAGCTTTGGAAGGAGCTAGAGGGCATCTGCTATGACAATTATTAACATTATCTGTGTATTCCAAATGCTCTTTTCTGTATTCAGCTTCACTGTGCTCACTCTGGGACTCCACCTGCTCCATAATAGATAGGATTAATCCTAACCCCTTCCCTTTGATACTTCAGCCCTAGGAATGGTATCTGCTGTCTCCTTCATAGGGCTGTGTTCCCTTTTTATCCTGCTAGTTACTATCCACGTAACAACTTCCTTCCTGGTTAACAACTCTTTATATGACATTGTAATTAAATAATTGGCATAGTTTCTTGTCTTATGACTGATACAACCACCCTCAGAAAATAAGTAATAAAAATCTGTGATATTTAAGATGCACATTGCTTCAATATTGCAATAAATATAAACTCAAATGAATTCTTCCATAGCATCTTAGAAAATAATATGGTGCTTATCCTAACATTCAATCCTCAACTTTCAGACCACTGAAAACATATTTTTAATTTTACACCATCATCATGCTTCGAGAACCAGAAAATGTTGTTTTTCCTTTTGTGACTGATTGAATTAAACCAAAAGAGGAAATCTATCTTTTTAGGTATACTCTTATTCTCCTTCATTTTACATGATTGTCTTCCACAGCTGACTGCCCAGCCATAAGGCCACCACTGTCACATAGGGAGTCAAATTAAAGTGATCCCATTGCTAGATCAAGGATGACCAGGGAGCGTTGAGGGGAATGGTCCAGCTCACTCTGGTTGACTCTCTGCACTCCCCTCTGCGTAGCCCCTGGGCCCGTAGCACCTGTGGTCCTCAAAAATTCTAATGGGAGTGACAAAAGGCCAGGTTAGAGCAACTAGGAACTGGAGGTGGTCTGGTTTGGGAAAGACAGGAGCAGCGTCTGAGAGGTAAACAAATAAAAACACATATTCAGAAAAGCCATTGAGTCTGAGGCGTGTGGCTTCAAGGGAATTGGCTGTCCCTGTTGGCAGTTCCAGGCTGATTCTGAATAGCTAATGAAATTTTAACCTTTCTTGTCTTTCCTTCACTGTGAAGAGTTTTAAACCAAGAAGTCAGTTTCTTCACCTTCATTCAATCTAATTGTCAGGTGTAGACATAGTAGTCTATGGTGTTAGGAGAGCCATGCAAACAGAAAATGGGAGAAATGTACGCTTTACACTTCTAAGTAGAGCTTTCGGTAAGGACATTTTATGTTGTTAAAGCTCATAATATCACCCTATGAAGGCTGTTGTTAGATTGAGCCTGTAATTTTCACTCTATATTGAGCTTCCAAATCACAGAGTACGCGAGAGTCACGCATGCCACACAGGTATGACCATGTAATTGTAACATTGACATTTGGAGTGGTGGAGAACTGGTTATGGAAACCATCAGTACGATCACATTAGAATCCTATCGTGTATAGAAATTCAAAGTGTAGACAAAAAAAAGTGGGGGAGTCAAGCTGTTGAATCATAAACAAGCATACAAACCATCTTTGCTGACATTGGGCATACTACTATCCTAATAAAATAGCTCTATTCTCAAGACTTTATTTATTTATTTATTTAAAAGATTTTATTTATTTGACAGAGAGAGAGATCACAAGTAGACAGAGAGGCAGACAGAGAGAGAGAGGGAAGCAGGCTCCCTACTGAGCAGAGAGCCCAATGCAGGCCTTGATCCCAGGACCCTAAGACCATGACCTGAGCCGAAGGCAGAGGCTTTAATCCACTGAGCCACCCAGGCACCCCTCTTTCTCAAGACTTTAAAGCAAAAAATCTGGCCCATTAATAAATTCTTTTGACCTTCCTAGAGTTAAAAATGGTTTTGGGTGCCTGGGTGTCTCAGTTGGTTAGGCATCTGACTCTTGATCTCAGCTCTGATCTTGATCTCAGAGTTGTGAGTTCAGGCCCCACATTGGGCTCCACAGTGGGCATGGAACCTACTTAAAAAAAAAAGTTCAGGGGCGCTTGGGTGGCTCAGTTGATTAAGCATCTGACTCTTGGTTTCAATTCAAGTTGTGAACTCATGGATTGTGGGATCAAGCCCCGCATTGAGCTCCAGGTTCAGTGGGGAGTCTGCTTGAAGATTCTCTCCCTCTGCCCCTCCCCATACTTACTCTCTCTATCTAAAAAAAAAGAAAGTATATCTTTTTTAAGAAAAAGTCTGAATTAGATGCCATTATTTTAAAGTTGGGAGATGTCACACAAAATCAGGATTTTGGTTTCTTTTGAGAAAGTGGGAGAGCTGGCCATACAGAATCCACATTCCAATGTGGCAACAAACCCACATAAACTGATACTGAATAAAGGCTGTGCCTGTGGGTCAGACAGTCAGTCTTCAGTCTTCCAAAGTTTCTCATCAGTCCTTTGCTTTATTTACTTGTAATTCATTCTTGATTCTCAAAGGCATTTGAGTTCCTGACCATATGTGATCCTCACTTTAAAGTGTCTCTTTCCCCCATTTTTCTCCTCAATTAAATATTTGAATATCACTTCAAGGAACACTTGCCCTCAGTCAACTGGGAACCCAGTTGAAGGCTTTTCTATGGGAAATATTTACTAAAAGCATGACAGATTTATTGGTAAAAATTCAGAAACAAAGCTTCAAAATGACAGCGCAGTGAGGCTGAAAGACTTATTTCTAGGAGGGAAGGAAATATCCAAAGGGAAAAGAAAGAACCAGTGACCTGAGGAGGAATTTTCATACATTAATGGAAGGTCACAGGAAATGATGCATCTAATTTCAGAGAGAAAAAAAATCAAGCAACCAGTGTTTAGATCAGCCACAGGAGAGATAATAGAACCAAAGAAAGAAAAAAGAAAAAAAGAAAAACACAAAAAGAAATGTGTTTGGAGACCATCTGAACTTTTTGGAAGCATTCCCATAATTACTTAGTTACCAATGATATAACGAGAGCTACTCTTCTGCTTAAGCCAACGGTTCTTGATTTACCATTAAATGATCCCTCACATGAAGAATGTTGGATGGCTTAAGTTATTAATCTAAAGAAAGACTCATTCAGTCAAAAGAACATCAACAAACCATTAACAATATATTGCTAGATTTCCAAGATTTGGGCTGGAAATACTTCCTAAGAGAATTACGCTTCCCTGTATGGATTACAGAATCTGGTGTACTTTTTCTTTCTGACAAACTGGCCATTTTGTCAAGTACCACCTATAAATTAGTTTGAACTGAAAATGTATAAGAACAGCACAGTAATTTCCTCTCAACCTAGAATGAACTATCAGATATACATCAAGTGTCTAAAGTTGATGTATTATGATAAAACATACTGGGGGAAAGGATAGATATTGTTTCAGAATTTAAAAACTGTAAATAGATGCATGTGTTTCCTAGCCCCCATCACATGATATGTTTGCACAGAATTCCCACTGCCTTCGTGCTCATGATTTATTGTCTCAGTGCATTACCTCAGTGGGATATCTTTGGCACAGACTTGCAAACCACAGGGTGGTAGTATCAGAAGGATAGTCACTGGATTCGTGTGTCCAGGTGGAAACAAGCACAAAGAAGAGTACAGCTGCCTTTGAAGGGAGCTGTCTGGGCAGGAGAGATTGGCCAACGGGAGATGGGCCTCCCTGTATCCCAGAGGAACCTTTTCTTTACCACATCACCTACTTACCAGACAACAGCCTTGAAATCTGAAATCTGCCTTAGTGCTACCCACCTCCGGGAGGTCGGTGCCTCCCAGAGCCTGGCTGAGACTTTAATTGATCGTCATTACCATTCATTGCAGACATCAACACCCTTTGTTAATGCTCTCTAAACCCAAAGCTGTTTCTCAGGAAAGTCCCCGGGAAGAAAGTCAAAAACAGGGCTGAGCCCACGAGGCTGGGCTTCTGCTGTGTGTATAATGAATGCGCCTCTATTTTCTGGTCTGCTCAGCATGATTTCCCTGGTGGTGGCTCTGGAGACCTGGGAGTTTATGTACGGCCCCAGGCTGAAGGCTATTTCTGAACGTGGGCTCTTTGTTGCTCTTCTCCCCACATCTCTGGTCCTCCTATGTAAATAAGTCATCAAAAAGCTATTGTCATTCCAGTTGACATCTCTGACTCTCATGAACAAGGCACTCTTTCACAGGCCAGATGGTCAGAGATCCCTAATGGTTCAGAGTCCTCTATACAACATCCTTTCATTGCTCAGGAATCTTACATCAGCTGTCTCCTGCTGAAGAAAACCACTAGAAGGCGTCTTCTGGGATCTAGGAGGAACTTGTCCATCCTCCCAGTCCCCAGAGCCCAGGCCAAACACGAAATATGGTGACAGCTCTTTATTTGCCAACCTTCTCAGCTTGTAGTTTGATTTTCTTGGTAGTTTAAAATTTACCGAAAGCCTCCTTCCACCCCATGCCTGGTAACTATCAGATAGCAAGGAAGTCAGTCAGAGTGTCAAACTGCTTTGTTCTGTTTTCCTTTAGTAAACACAAAAAAGATCCATGTGTATTTTAAGTCATACCTTGGATCAGAAAGATCAGGATATTTGATTAGAAGAATACAACTTAAAATCAACTGTGTGGCTATTGATTTTTCCACTTTCCTATGGTTTTACCACCTTCTGTGATCTCTCTTGCATTTTTTTTCATTGTTTCCACTGTCTGTCTGTCTCCACTTTAGGTCTGGAAGGACAACCCAACAAAACACAGAGAAGGTGCCATTAGGAAGGGCACCCCATGGTTGATTCCACTGCCAATTGGCTCTGGAGCCATAAGGCAATGCTGACCAGCTCACACTAGAAAAGTGTGGCTTATATTTTAATTCTGTTATATTCTGGAAGAAGAAAGATTAGAAATGATAAGCCCAGTATAATGATACAAGTCCTCATAAGTGGACAGCCTTTCCCTGAAAGACGTAGGACAGCCAAAGAAGAAAGAGGCCCAACCACCAATGGCTGACTTGAAGATGGAGAAAAGGAGCTATGTACTAAGGAATGTGTATGGCCTCTAGAAGCTGGGAAGACCAAGGAGACATGGGGCCTCCAAAAAGGGCTCCTAAAAATGAACACAGCTTGGCTGACACTGATTGTAGCCTCAAGAGACCCATGTTGGATTTATGACACAGAGAACTATGAGATAATGAACTTGGGTTGTTTTAAACTGCTAATGTTATTGTATTTTGCTACAGCAGTAATAGCAAACTAAAACATCCCAAAAGAAAGAGACCAACACTGTGAATGCAGACTTCTGCAAAAATGTCACGCAGTTTTGGCCACACTGTACCGTAGAATTTTAATAGTTCACAGTCACCCAGCTCTAGTCTCCACTGGAAACACCACTGGGGGGACTCTATCCCAGGGCCACGATAAGATGCCCCAGGTGGCCCTTTAGAATGAGAATTATAATACAATTCACCCTATGGTAACAAAGGCATAAATATTCACACAATATTATACAGCAGAGTCCATTATCTTTTTCTAGCTCTGGTGAGGACCCTCACCCAGTGTGACTCAGGAAATAATCCTTTCAGACTTGGCATTCTCCTTGGCATACAGCTTTCCTGTCTACATGTCAAGCTTGTATTCCCCTTTCCTCTTTGACTGAATTCTTTGTCTTGGCATCTACATGTTTACATAAGGTAGAGTCTTTATTGACTGTTTTCTTCAGAAAATGCTCATGGCTAACTGACCCCACTTCTTGTTAAGGGCTGTGCTGTGTGCATGACAAGGGTCCCCTTCTCTCTTTTCAACTGTGTTGTGAGGACCACCAGCAGCTTTCTCAAACGATAGAGCTGGATGTTTAAACCCTTCTTAGGTGTAAAGGTCATTATCAGTTTGGATTCTGAGCTGAAAAGCCATTTCAGTTTTGTAGAGTGATTTCCTATTTGGAATTGTAGGGTATCAGATTATGCCACTTTGGCATAAGGATTATTTTGAGTTGAAGGCAGTTGGAAAGAAGAAGATACCAGAAAAGCTCTCTGCTCTCAATCTTTTTGCTTAAAAGCAAGACATAAATTTGTCAAGATGTCTCTCTTTCCCAAATCAGGAAGGGAAACTCAAAGGCACCTCTAGACTCTTATCAGCTCAGAGCCAAGCACCAAGAGGAAGCTACAAACAACATTACTAAATAGCCCATATTTTCTATTAGTTTCTCCCATATATTTAGTTCCTATACTTTGCTGCCCCTAAAAGCCTAAATCCCTTCTAAATCACTTCTTCACAAATTTATTATTCTTTGTTAAGATGCAATGTAAACCTCAAATTCTGACCACCTTAAGAGTTTCTCTTCAGTGAGTTCTCCTGTGTGTATGTATGAGGCACCTGCTAATACACTCTATTTTTCTCTTATTAAACTTTTATTAGCAATGTTCTGCAGTCCCAGCCACTGAACCAAAAAAGGTATAGAAACTTTTTCCTCCCCTGCAGAACCCTAGCATAAAAAGGATCCCCCAACATGTTGCGCCAATGACACTTTGGTTAACCCATTAGATGGCATCAATAGTTTGTGGTCATTACAGTTCAGCCATTTCATACCCAGGTATATGCATGACATAAACATGAGAAAAGCAAAAATTAAATTTGGAATATACTGTAAAAATAGCACAGGAACATTGGAGATACTGCTTGTAGTGCTCAGAAAAAAGAGGTAGATTTGATTTTAATACAGAAGTGAGACTGTTTGATCAACAACTGAGTCATATTTAGAAGCTCTGCATAGGTAGAAGAGGGGTGCACTGGGTAAGTCATTGCATTAAATGATGTAGCTACCCAAAATATGGGCCATCCCTGCATGTTTTCCTGTCTTTGTGCTCCTCACAAAGAAGACCTACTTGGTAATTCAACTTCAGAGTGTGTTGCTTGAAGCTGTGGTGAATGGTTGGTCTGCTTTATCATTGTGTCCCCAACCCTAGTTGTGGCCATGTGATCCGCTGCTGAGCTAGGTCTCCTTCAGTCTGCACTGATGTGATTGACTATTCAGATCTAACTGTAGAAGTTTACGTTTTCCTAGGTGTATTTCATCCCATTTGGTTTTATCATATCATGATCCTCTAAAATGTGTCTTGTTATCTAGATATTAAGAATTAATGTTAATGTCTTGGGTCTGGAGATGATATGATGATCATATTCTTAAGTGCAATTTTTATTAAGATAATTGTAGATTCACATGCATTTCTAAGAAAAAATATAGAAACAGAGATCCCTTATGCCCTTGTCTGGTTTCTCTCAATGGTAACACTGTATAAAATTATAATATAGTATTTCAACCAGAATACTGATATTGATACAATTCATTTTATCTGTATTCATGTCTGTATGTATTAAGCTCTGTACAATTTTTACCACCTACAAACATAAGCACCACTATAGTGAAGATACTGAACAGGTCCAACATCATATGATGTCTCATGCTACTAATTTATATCCACCTCTCTCCCTCCCACTCTCCCCTCTAAGTCCCCATCTCTTTTTCCTAGACATCACTAATCTGTCCTCCATTTCTATAATTTTTTTTCATTTCAAAATGGGATCATGCAGTAAGCTACCTTTTGGGATTGGCTTTTTTCCCAGCATAATTCCCTGCTGATATAGCTAAGTTGTTGTATGTTTCAATAATTAGCTGCTTTTAACGGCCAAGTACTATTCTATGGTAGGCATGTACCATAATTTCTTTTACCTGTTCAAGAACATTCAGGATGATTACAGTTTGGCTATTACAAATAAAGTTTTAAACATTTGTGTGTAAAATAACAATGTCATTTGGGCTGGTTTGTGAAAGAAGAACAGGAGTTACATAGGGAGAAAGACATTTCCAGCTGACACAGATAGCACCATAAGCAAAGGTGTGGGAACCTAAAAGAGCATGATGTGCTTGAAAAATTGTGGGGCTTTGGTTTGTGGCAGGAAGGACAGGTGGGTGTATGGTGTATGTGAAAGTTTGTGGAGGAGGGGTATGAGTGTGTGTATGCCTATAAGCAGATGGGTATGTAATTAGATGTAAGTAGATGGATGTAAGTTGATGAGTGTGTGTATGGGTGAGAGTGTACATGAGTGTAAGTGTGTACATGGATAGTTGGTGGGTGTGTGAGGATGGGTGTGAGTAGATGGGTGGGCCTGTATTATGGGTGGAAATGTGTGTGAGTCTATGAGTGTATATAAGTGAGAGTGAGTGTATGTATATGAGTGTGTAGATGGGTATGAGTGAATGCATGTGGGCTGTACATGATATGAGTGATTAGATGTGTGTCTATAGATAAAAGAACGGATAGGTGTGATATGAGTAGAGATGTGAGTGTGTGAATCGATGAGAATTATTAAGTGTGGTATGTGTATGAATATGAGTAAATGTGTGTTTAGATAAGTGTGACTGATTGAGATGTGTGGATAGGTGCGAGTGGCTGGTTGTGAGTGTGTAAATGGCTGTGTATATATGAGTTAGTAAACGGATATAAGTGGTTGTGTGTGTGTGTGTGCGCGCATGTGGACAGGTAGTAAGATGTGGGCGAAATGGCAGAGGGAAAAGAATGAAGAATAACAGATATAAGTAACAGGGAAGGTAATTTGAAAACAAAATATCAAAAGCACTATAGCTACTTTCAGTAAATCTGATTGCTTTACGGGAAATGAGGAACCTTTATAGATTTTTCTTAAAACACATGCAACGTATGATTGAAGAAAGGCCTTGAGCAATAAAATCTGGAGAATATCAACATTTCACATCTAAGGACTACACAAAGGAAGTCCTTTAGTTTCCTAAAAGGATCCATTGCAGAATTTTCTCTAAAAGCAAACATTTAGTAGGAAAATATCACCCTGATCTACAAAGTGTAATTTGTACCTAACTTCTTGAAACCACGTGTGTACTACACAAAGCCAGACGTGTATGTTTCTTCCAGTTCTCAAAATCTGTTAAATGTTGTTTCAAACAGTCGCCATCATGTCCCATCTTATGTTACTAGTAGCTGACACATGTCTAAATATTTTTGTTAAAAATCCTGACAAACACTTCTGGACCAGAAAGCAAACTTCTGCTGTAGAATTTTGCTGTATTTAGACAGAACTTTAAAAAATTAAAAAGAATTTATTTTAGAAAGCATCTTTCCTTTGCATGCTAAACCAATTCCCATCCCCCTTTCTGTGTGGCTTGGGATCAGGTCAGTCAGATCTTAAGTTTGATACTATCACATCTGGGAAAAAAGTCCAAGTTCAAGCTAACTGCGAAATTCCCTTGTAAGGTCTAATTTACTAAGAAAAAGTAGCTTATAGCAAAGACTCTAGTAATACTCTTGTTAGTCTCCACTCCAAAGTACTTTTTGCATACTTTTATAAATTCAGACCTACCTGAAATGCTAGCTCCAAAATGCTTATCAGTTGTGGAATCTTGGGATATGTAACTTCTAGGTGTCTCAGTTTCATCTTAGGTTTAGTGGCATAATAATACCTTGCATAGTTATTGTGAGCCTTAAAAGTAAGAGAAAATGGTTAGCATGCTGTGTGGTAGGTGGTAAGTATGCTATCATCATTGTCACTATATGGCTTTAATGTCTGTCTTCTTCTCCATATTTTCATAAACCCAGCAGGTGGGAAAATGTAATTAGGAGACTAACTATAGATTTCTGAAATTATTCTCCTTTTGCTAAAATATTATGAGGAATTCCAAAGTTGAGTTGGCTAACTGAAATCATATTTTATTTTATTTTTAGGATTTAATTAATTCATTACTTTATGAGAGAGAGAGAGAGAGAGAGAGA
>CM052895.1:10973355-10997383 GCA_028534135.1 Potos flavus | reverse complement strand
AAATGTGTCACTTAACTCCCCCTCCCCAGTATGGGCAGACTGGAATGGAACTGGGTGCTAGAAAAAATGCTGCCAATGCATGGTTTGACAGGAAAAGAAGTGGTCCTATCACTTTCCTCTCTTGGGGAAAAAAAATAGTAATGGTTGCTCAAGCCAGAAGACAGTGAGAGAGAGCTGCCACATCCCAGCAAGTAAGTGATGCATTGGAGGAAGGCAGAAAAGAGGGCACAGGAGTGGCTGTGGGTGATGATAGGCTGATGACAGGATATCTGGAGCTGCCATTGTTACTTGGGAACAGAAGACATGTGATGTTGTTCAGTCTTTACATCTTACTCTGAGTACAGACAATATCTGTGCTCCTGGAACATCATGACATTCCTACCAGATACGAGAAGAAGCTTTTGTCACCATGTCCCAACTAAGAAATGAAAACTAGATTTGGATGTTATCACTGCCAATCATGTCAGGTATGAAAGAGGAAGCAGTCAACTCAGAGGTGGAAAAGCAGTGACCACGTTGGGTTCGTGGAATTTGACTGAGGACAGGCCTCTTTCTCCCCTTCCCCTCAAAAGGGAAGCAGGCTGTCATCTCTAGTTCTCCTCAGATTTTTCAACAATTCAAGAAAGAGACATAGGTCTGAAAATCGATGGGTGTAATATCTGGTTATTAATGCTCTACTCAGCAGAAATAGAAAGAGCCTGGTTGAGAAGTTCCTTCGATTTTCCTCTAGAATTCTGAAACTGTATGAAAAATTGCCTACTAATTATTTTGGTGTCTGGGCCAGAGAACAGAGTCTACTCAACTCTCTGGCTCAGGAGTCCCCTGGAACAGATAGGTCTTGTGCTTCCGGAAGCCTAGTTTTTAGATTTCCCTGTATTTCCATGCACATGTATCCTTCCAATAAATGCCCCACTGTTTGAGGTACTTGAATCTGGTAAGAAGGCCTGCCTGGATTAATTTAATAATTCATTCGGCTCAGAATGCTGCCTCTGGCAGTAGAGTCCAGAACAGATATTTTGTGACATAATTTTCGAGTTCCCATCATCACCACCACCACCAACACATTATTCATTAGAGATATTTCCAAAGAGTCCAACACTTCCAACCATGAGTTAACAGGCTCATTTTTACAACATGCTTACCTCAATTATGTATTGTTAAGATTCTGCATCACTACAAATAAAGAAAATCCTACTCCCGTCACTTCCTGAAATAGAGGCATATCTTTTTATCAAAGTAAGAAGTCCAGAGGTCAACAGAGGCTCAACAATCCTGGTGCTTCAGTGTTGGTCTTGGCTTTTCCTTCACAGATGTAACTACTGCACTAGTGCTACAGTATTATCTAAATCACGTCATTTTCTTGTCTTCCTACAGAACAGATAGGCCAATCCTAGTGTCCCCAGTCATAGGGTCTAGTTGAGCTCTTCTCCTGCACAGGTTTTCTGTGATGGTTTGCAGTTGGCCCAGCTCCCAGGTAAACATTTCAAAGAATTCCATCAGCCTACATCTGTGGGACACCAACACAAGGCATCACAAACATTCTCTTCCTCTCTCTTCCTTTCCCTTTCCTGAGTTTTCATGCTGAGAAGTCCTATCTATGAAAGGCTATTTCACTGAAACACAAATATGTCAAATTTCTCATGTGCCTCCTAAGCTGCCTAAAAAGGTATTCCCTTCCTCTCTATCTTGAGAACTAATTTGTTAGCCTGGATCCCAGGGTGGGCAACTACAGTTGAGATGCCCTTAGTGAAATCCCCATTTGCTTCCAGCAAGCTTTGGCAATTTCTCAGTCCTTTACTTCCTCCTTGCCCACCCCACGCTAATGTTGTTTCCTCCCGGAAGCTTTCACTTAAATGTTTTAAGCTGGTTTTCATTTGTTTGTTCATTCCACCATGTTCCTAGTTTTCAAACACCAAAATCTTATACACCATGTTTATATCTAAAAATATATGTATAGAGAAGAGGCTGACATATCTCAAGATGGTATGGAATCAATATTTGAAGATGCATAGACTTAGAATCTATCCTGCAAATACTGTATGGAGGAATGATGATTTTCGGCTACAAAACTCAGTCCTTTTTGGTTAATTGTAAAATTTCAGTTACAAAATTAACATTGAAAGAGATGCCATCACATTAAAGATAAATTGTTAGTGAAGCACTCAGAACCTATTTTATTTAGGGAACCAATGGATAGTATCCAGTTAAGTAATTTTAGCTACAGCAGTTTTCCAGTGCTGCTTATCAATAAGCTTGTCCTGGAAGTCTCTGTTGAAAATTTATTTGCAAGCTTCTTATCACCCATAAATATGCTAATAGCTAAAATAATGAAATGCCACTTGACATAGTATTTGACATAGGAAATAGGCTAACTGAAGAGGAAAATGTGGTTTTAATTTTTGCTAATAAAAATGTCATGTGTTTCATATATAAGATGGTTCACTTGGAACTAAATAGATAAAGTAATCCAAGATTTATCTTATTCTTATGTTGCACAATCATTTGTTATTTTTGAAGGGAAATGTCATGAACTGATTCAAATAATGTAAATCCTAATTTCTTTTTACACATTTATGACTTTAAAATGATCTATAACATAGTTTTTCATAAATTAAATATATGTATATCTATCTTTCCAATGAATATATATATATATATATATATATATGTAGTTGCTTAGCAAGAGGCTGGAATTTTATTAGCTATATTTATTATCACATCACTGGGAACTCTGCTTCCAAATGGTCACACACAAGAACACACAGACACACACACACACATCTCAACACATATTCTTTCTAGGTCAGAGAATACATTGAGAATCATTGTCATAATCATCACTTAGCAATGAATTGATGCCAGGATACATCTAACACTTATTTGGTAATGATATGCTGGATTGTAATCAGGTCAGATGGTACTAATAAGGACAATTATTGGCTGAAAATTGAATTCTGACTCTATCTGCAATTGTATATTTCTTCTCCCATCCTCATTACTTCTCATTTTGCTCTTCATTCCTTTCACAGTAATTTTAATAAAACAACCCTTGACCCTATCTCTGGACTGGGAAGAAGTCACAGCGGTGGTGAGTTCAGGCTGAAATGATCATGAAGGTGTTTTCTTTTGCCCAGCTCTCCAACGAGGTTCTTGGTCCTGGTGTGGGCTTGCATGGGAGAAGAGGGGTTGAGGAGAAGAGAACAAGAGGAAAGGTAAAAGGCACTGCTTTAGTAGACACTAGAACATTTGGCATCTCTTCATTCTCTGTATGATCACCTATTAATGATCTGACAGAGAAGTAAACATCATACCCTGCTCTGCTCACCTTCTCCTTTCTGTCTGCTCACCTTCTCATCTCCTGTCGTCTCTGATTTTTATCTTCATACATCTTCTTTCCTACGTTCTTTCATGCCTGTCTCAGTTCTACCCCTTTGATACTGGGTAACTCCATGTGATATTACATTAATTCGCACAGAAACATTACCACATATATCATTGACATGGCTGATTATTCCTTCTGGAGGTTTGGCCTGCCCTCCTAAGTCTGCAGCCAGGCAGGTGAATGAATGCAGGTGAATGGACCGGCCTCACCAGCCGCGGGCTGCTTCAGCGGTAGCAGGGGAATAACCCCTCCCACGCGCCCATCTTTTTCAGAGCAGTCATATTCAATTCTTTAAATCCCAAAACAGGTCCTACACCTCCCTGGATTAAATGTTCCATGGTTGTCCCTCCACTCTCAAATAAAATCCAAACTCTTTGCCGCAAAGTTCCTCTGTACCCTGGTTCTTCTTTAAGTCTCTGCCCTGGCCCTATTTACTCTCCCCTGCTTGCACTGAGTTTTATCCACGCTTACTTTTCAGGTCCTCAAAGAACCCAAAGTCCTTCTCACTCCAGGGTAGGTCAGGGGAGGGATTGGAAATGGGCTTTGCTCAGCCTCATGCCACCGCCTAGAATCTTCCCCCAGGTCTTTGCCAAGCTTTCTCATATTTTCTCTATTTGCATATCATCAACTCAAACAGAGTTGTCTTGCCTACTCAAAGATCCGAGAAGTTGGCTTTCCTGAGCTGAACTTATTCACACATTGTCTCTCTTGATCACATGCATTCTGAATGCAGATGGTTTTCAAAGTTTAATTCTCCTTGGAAGTCATATCTCTTTTGAAGAGAACCCCAAAGGACTGGGCACTCAGAGGAAGAAGAGTCCTGTAGCCACAGGCCTTTAAATGTCAATGTGTGAGATGGGAAGCTATTTCATCAGAACTGAACATTAGACAAGTGTTAGCAAACTAGGGCTCACTAGCCAAATCTGGCCAGCTGTCTGCTGCTTTCTGTAAATAAGGGTTTACTGGACCAAGTCACGCTTATTCATTTCTGTGTTTAGCTTTGGCTGCTCTTGCCCCACAACTGGAGAGCATATGGCCTACAAGGCCTAAATTATTTACTGTCTGGGCATTTAACAGCAAAAGTTTGATGGCTCCTGAATTAGAGCCTACAGACGAGAGTCCATTTTATTTTAACAGTGAAACATCCGATTATGAATCAACATGGATTTAAGTAGCACTCAGTGCGAGCAGAATTCTACCAAGTTTTGCTTGCATAGGACTCAGTCAGGCTCCTCATAGGGTCTTCTCTCAAAAAACAACAATAAAACAAGCAAAATCTCTTGCCACATTGCACTCTGGACATTCTCTTTGCAGCTTGTCACCATCCTGAATCTTTCGACAGCTTGCCCCCCGTACATTCTCCCCCCCTGCTGCCCTAACATGGTGCGCGCTATGCCTAGTGCCATACTTGTATGCTGTGATATTCTGAAAATGCTGCTATGTTTTTAAGACTCCATGGGAATCACCACCTGCTTCCTTAGGAAGGGTGTTCTGCAAAAGTTCACATTATTCACCACTTATGGCTTTTTTTTTTTAATTGCATGTATTCTTCAAAATGTTTCATTCACCAGAGAAGTTGAGAAAATTATTTAAAATGATATTGCATATTCATTTAAATTATTTAGACACAGAGAAGAAACAGCCATATTAAAGTCCAAGTCTGCAAAGAAATATCTTTTAGAAATAATACATGAAATTCAAATTCTAAAATAAGCTGAAAAATGCAACTGAAAGAAATGCTAGTTTACATTCTGAAGCTCAGAAGGAATGGAATGGATATCTTTTGACAGTGATAGCAAACATGGAAAACCTGAGGAAATGTTCCTTAGTAAACACATGAGTGCCGATAATTTTCTGTCAATTCACAGGAATGTATGAAGACATTTAACCTGATGTTTATTTTACCAGATATAGATTTTTTTTCTCTATAATTGTGAGGAATACATTGTTAAATAGGAAATAGAGATTATAATGTTTCCTTGCAAAAATTATGAACCAAGAAATAATCTCCTTTCCTCTTTCTTTGTCCAAAATCGTGCCTGGAATATAGTAGACGCTCAATAAATTACTGAAGGAACAAATGAAAATTAAGTTCATGTATCATTCTGTATAAATACATTTGAAAAATGCATCTCTTTTGCTGGGATTATCATTCTTGAATACATTTCTGACTGTATATTTTTGGGTTTTGTTTGTTACAGAATCACTTAAAATCAGATTATTGCCCAGGGAAAAATTTGGACAACAAACAAGAAAAAAATGCCCAACTTAATTCAAACTCTTGTACATAGTTCCACTGGCAAGAAGTCATGGAAGGACTCCACTTGTATATTTGTTTTTAATACTTGCTGCACTACGTATAAGCCAAGACGAGCTGCTTTATTAAAAATTAACAATGCCAGTAAAGATAGATAGATTCATGTAATAGAAAAGCATCCAGAAATATATGGTTGGTTCACATATGCAGTCAATTCATTTTTGACCCAGATGCTAAGACAATTTAATGGAGGGAAGAAAATCTTTTAAACAAATGATGGTGAAACAACTGGATACATGCTATCAACTCTCTTCTTTCCCCACACATGAAACTTAATTCAAAGTGGATCATAGAACTAAATATAAAAACTATAATATGTAAAATGTACAAGTATAAAAACTATAAAGCTTTAGGAAGAAAGCAGAGGAGAATATCTTTATGACTTCAGTAGATACGAAGACTTCTCAGACAAAACACAAAAAAGCGTTAAACTTAAAAGAAATAGAATTTAAAAATTTTCCTTCATATAAATTAGAAACTTCTGTTCTCAGAGCCTCAGCCTCTGCCCCTTACCCTCCACTCACACTTTCTCTTGCTCTCTCTCTCTCTCTTAAATAAATAAATAAAATCTTAAAAAAAAACAAAACCATAAAACAAAAAACACCGTCAAAGAGTGCTTGGGTGGCTCAGTCAGTTAAAGCATCTCACTCTTAATTTCGGCTTAGGTCATGATTTCAGGGTGGTGACATCAAGCCCCCAGTTGAGCTCCCCACTCAGAGCGGAGTCTGCTTGTCCCTCTCCCTCTGCTCCTCTGTCTCTCTCAAATAAATAAATAAAATCTTATAAAAAAAAATAAAAACCACCATCAAGAAAATTAAAAGCCAAAGCCATAGATTGGAAAAACATTAAAAAAAAAAAAGATTTTATTTATTTATTTGACAGAGAGAGAGATCACAAGTAGGCAGAGAGGCAGGCAGAGAGAGAGGGGGAAGCAGGCTCCCCACTGAGCAGAGAGCCGGATGTGGGGCTCGATCCCAGGATCCTAAGATCATGACCTGAGCCGAAGGCAGAGGCTTTAACCCGCTGAGCCACCCAGGCGCCCCAAGACATGTTTATAAGACATATATTTGAAAGGATTTATTTCATAAATATATATGTATAGTCATAATTCAAACAACCCAACTTTTAAAAATGGGCAAAAGTTTTGAATAGATTATGTGTAATGAAAAAGTATAAATAGTTAATAAGTTCATGAAATAAAATTCAACATCATTAGCTGTTAGTCATTAGCAAAATGCAAACTAGAACCAGAGATACCGCACACTAGGATGGCTAAAATCAGAAAGGTTACTAATACCGAGTATTAGTGAGGAACTCCCACACATGCCTGGTGGGAGTGGAGACCAGTTTGGCAGAATCTCACAAATTTAAACCTACACCTACCTACTGACAGGGGTATTCTATCCCTAAATAATCACCCAACAGAAGTGAAAACATATGTCCACAGAAGACGCATACAAATGTTTACAAGAGCTTTTACTCTTAATAGTGAAAAATTTAAGAAACAACACAAGTGTACCTCGACAGGTAAATGAATAAGCAAATTATGGCATATTCATGGGATAGAATATTACCCCACAATAAAAATGAACAAACTTCCAATACAGTGATCTATCACTCAAAAATATTTTGTTGAATAAAAAAAGGCAGGTACATGGGGCGCCTGGGTGGCTCAGTGGGTTAAATTCTCTGCCTTTGGCTCAAGTCATGATCTCAGGGTCCTGGGATTGAGCCCCGCATCGGGTTCTCTGCTTGGCCAGGAGCCTGCTTCCCCCTCTCTCTCTGCCTGCCTCTCTGCCGACTTGTGATCTCTCTCGCTGTGTCAAATAAATAAATAAAGTCTTTTAAAAAAATGCAGGTACAAAGAATAAGCTGAATTATTCCATCTATGAACAGATAAAGCTAATCTGCAAGGGAGAGAAAGTAGATCGGTGATTGCTTGTGGGGGACTGGGTGGGTGGAGAATGCGCTACAAAGGTTAATTGACATGTTCTTATATTGATAACATCAGTGGGTAGATAGGTGTAATTATTTGTCAAAACTCATTAAACTGTGTACTTAAGATATATGCATTTTACTGGATGTGACTTATACATCAGCGAAGATGATATAAACAAGAAAAGAAACATCTAAAATGAACAAGAAATGTAACCAAATAGTGAATAAAAGCGAGATAGCAATCTCCAACAAGAAATGTAAAAATGCTCAACTTCATCAGTCAGGGAAATGCAAATTATAACCACAGTGACATATCATTTCATACCCATTATAAAGTTAAGCATACATCTACCATCAATTTCAATGCTAGGTCTGAACCTAAGATACACGAAACCATATGTTTACCAAGAAACTTGTGCAAGAATGATTACAGCAGCTTTAGCTATAGGAGACCCAAATTGAAAGCAAGCCAAATACCAATGAATAGGAGAAGAGATAAACAAATGCGGGATAATCCTATAATGCAGTAATACTCGCCTATAAAAAGAATTGAACTAGAAACATACACAGTAACATGGAATAATCTCAAAAACATTCTGCTGAGCCAGAGGAGTCAGATACAAGAATACGTACTGTGTGTGTCTATTCCTATGAAGTTCACAGACAGTCAAATTATTCTCTAGTGATAGAAATCAGAACAGTGGTTGCTCATAGAGGGACAAAGGACTGCAATAGATATGAGGAAGCTTTCTGGATGATAGAAATGTCCTATGTCTTGCTTAAGGTGATGCTTTACGTGATTATATATATTTGTCAAACTCACTGATTTTAGGCACTTGAATTTAAGAACTTCAGATCAGCTACATTTTCCCATGTACATTTTATCTCAATTAAAAAAATTTACCAACTCAATTGAGTAACTATAGCCTTTCTCACCCTTTGTCTTTCAAGGATAATTTGGTTAATAACATAATCCTGGGTTAATGTAAAAAACATTTTATCTACCTTTCATTGAAGACAATTATTTTTAAATAATTATACATTTAAATAATATTATTCCTGGGGCGCCTGGGTGGCTCAGTCAGTTGAGCGTCCGACTCTGGGTTTTGGCTCGGGTCATGACCTCAGGGTCCTGAGATGGAGCCCTGCATTGGGCTTCTGTGCTCAGCGTGGAGTCTGCTTAATATTCTCTCCCTCTCCCTCTACCCCTCCCCCTGCCCTACTCTTTCTCTCTCTCTCTAAAATAAAAGAAATAAATAAATTCTTTAAATAATATTATCCTTTCGAATGGAGTTTGGTTTTGGTTCTCTTTTAGCCCCTAAAATATTGACTCCAAAGTTCACGTTTCTGCCAGCACCATCCAGTGAAGTAAAATGATCCTTGTTGCTTTGTTTTAGCAGTATTTGAGGGTTTTTACTTCATGATTCACTATTTTATTTGGGGTTTCTTTTCTCTAGTGAGAAAGTATTTACGACATACTAGTGAGATGGAAGTGGAGGAGATCAGGATGACCTAACATAAGCCTCTATTATTAGTGGAAAGGTAAGGTTGGAGACTGACTGATTATTTAGACAACAAAGAAAAAGCACACCTTCCAAGAGAGCCTCACCTGGCAATGTTTGTTGTCATCCTTCTGCTTCAGCTTGTGTCATGGCCTGATGAGCCCCTCAGGGAGGTGGCTGGTGGAAACAGGAGCAGAAGAGTTGGGAGCTCCACGATTCACATGCCCTCCTGCAGGAGTTCTTCGAGTATGTGCGGCTGGGCTGCCGGGAAGAGGAACCCCAGCCTTTGTCGCCTAGAGGTAGCCTGGCAACCTGTCAACAAAAGGGACAGGACTGAGTTCTCTGGTAACAGATTGGAAAACTCCAAAACAAGGGGTGGAGGGACTCTGAAACCAACGTTACAACAGGTATGGATCTCAGCTTTCTTGGAAGTTGACTCCAATGGACTGAGCCCCAAAGGAGGAGAGGTGCATGAATTTAAGTCACAAGGCTCTTCTCGGGGAGGAAATGGAGTAGAACCCCTTTTTTCTTTCTCTAAGAAAGAAAAGGAAACTGTAAGCTGTAAGCTGTCTTACTGATGTCGTCTAAAGTCTTCAGAAAGTTACATCTATAGTCAGGGAGCTTGGCCTCTTAGGCAGACAGATGGAGATTCTCCATGAAGCTGTGGACGTTACGGGTAGTTTATTTTCTAATGTGTCCTAAGTTACAGCAAACAACTTTAGGAACTAAGGTCAAGACTTTAAAATGTATCTGAAAGAAGGATTTTTCTAAGCCCCTTATTTAAAAATACTGAGACGTTAAGCTAATTGTGGTACGTTCTTACGATGAGATACTTTGCATGCACTAAAGCCCCCGAGGTCAAACAGTTTACAAACATGGGGAAAGTTTACAGTCTATTTGTGGGAAGAGAAGCTCCAAAACCGAATAAATACTCCAATGTCATCAAACTCCGCATGTGTGTGCATGTGTGTGCATGTGCATGTGCTTAACTCAGAGAACGTAAGCCATGATTTTTACAGCAGTAGCTGCGTCCTTACCCCCAGATAACTGATTTGGGAAATACAGGTGATTCACAGGACTGTGAATTCTGTGGAATTCATGTCTAAAAACCCTGCTGGCTGATGAAGTTCCGCATCTTAACATTCTGTAATGCTCCAACGATGACTATTTATATGGAGAGATTTAATGATGTTTCAATCATACTATCACCTAAAGTAGTTCCAATTTGGATGGTTTTCTTCTGAACTCTTTCCTGAAATGCCACAGATAAGTGATAGAGCACGCCTTAAGTGACTGAAGAGCTGCTCTAAGTGTGGGGGCGAGAAATCTTTGTTTTACAGAGGGCTTTTTCCTAATTTGTGTGTCCCCAGTTAACCTATTTTGTACTTGATGCAAACTCCAATGTTTCTCGGCCCTATTGTGAGCTGAGTGAGATATTTCTCTGAAGACACTGCCCGGTCAATAATCACCATCCCACATGCACCCACGGTATTCCGTTCAGTGGCCAGCCACTCGGGCCAGACGGCAGAAGAACAGATAGGGAACTCTGGCCCAGGGCAGGACAGCCCGGGAACACACGGATAGCAAATATGGCCGCGCTTCGGCGGGGCAAAGGGTTCTTTATCCGGACTGGAGAGATTGCTCTGTGGGAGCCTGAAAACATCAGGTCCTCCAGGAGTGGGCACAAGCCTCCGCTGGGCAGCTCAGAGCAACATTTGGAGCCCTCTCCTCCCTGCTGGGGTGGCTGACCTGCCAGCAGCTTTTCTGCATTTATCAGAGCTGCTTCTGAAACTGGCTGCAGAAGAGCCTTTGTTTTCTTGCAAATTTGGGATCCATGTGAAATTCATGGGGTTGTAGTTTCGGCCTAAAGTGAACTTCCTGGTGTTCAAATCTATTATTTCATCTTGCCCGACAGGCCTTCCTAGGTCTCTCAGTCTCTCTCGGTCTCTCCTTCTAGGCCTTTTAAAGGGACCAGCGCTTTCGAGCAGTCTGTATTTAAACGATGGAAAGATCAAGCTCAAAAGGCAACTTGGACATCAAATAGCTCTTACAACACAACGATCTGATGACTTAAGTGTAAACGAAGCAGAAACATATGGATTCCATTTCCCATAAATCACACACGGTCCTTTAAAAAAAAATCAAGGGAGAATGTGCTCAGCACAATGTATTCTGTTTGCTCGAACCTAAAACATCTGAAGAATACTTGGAGGCTGATGAATCCAAAATATTTACCCCTCACTATATTTAACATTGAGGAGAAAAGCCCTTGATTCAGGGCAGCAGCTAAAGTGCTCACACGTGCTGAGCGGAAGACCGGCAACCAGTTTAAGATGCGAGGTGACTGGGTTCCATTTTCTCTTCCCTCGCCAGATACTCAGCTCAACCGCGGATCAAAGACACCGAAGCCCTTCCTTACACAGATTTAGTCGGGTTTGATGTTGCATGAGCTTTTCTCACCTACAGCAATTGAGAGTTATTTCAAGCTCTTGGCTGTCCAGTCATGTTTGTGTCTCTGTGGGCTGATGCCAGGCTCCACCAAGAATAGAGATCTGACCCCTTGTGGCAGCAGCCCCACCACAAGGGATTCTGGCTTATGTTCCCTTCATAAAATCACAGCTGTTTTGCCTGCACAAGCCCCTGACTTTTTCATTAAAGGAATAAATCATGGTGATTTTTATGGAGGAGGAGAAATACGGCTCCTTGCTGGTTTCTCTGATGGTTCTGATGTCCCTTTATTGAGGCAAAATCCAAGTCCCCCTCTGAAAGCGACTTATAATACTTTTGAATACTTCATTCTTTATACTGGACAGGGGCCACATTCTGCGTGCAAGATTTTTTTTTTTTTTTTTAATGGCAGCAGCAGGAACTCAAACAGGATGTTTGTGAAGTTTGGCAAAATAGGTCCACTGGGTGTCCTGTTCTCTTCTACCCAGTTATGGTTTACTTCGCCTTTCTGCCTCACTCAGAGACGGCCACTGTCCATTATCTCCAACCCTTCCACCATTCTACCAGGTGAAACATTAGGACCCTTGTTGAAGGAAACGGCTTTAGAGGCTTTAAGCGACTTGCCCCTGGTTGCAAGGCTAACCCCAAAGGAAGTCTGGGACTGAGATGTGTGTCTTTCTGGTGCCTGAGGACTCCCCTTTCACGGCCTCCTGCGAGACTTCACTGCCAGATTGTCACCCAGAACAGTCTGATCTCAAGAGAGAGTCGTTTTCCAAGCTACACCTTTTGTCACAAGGAAAGAGTTTTATATGCTGCATTGAATTTGAAGATGTCTAAATTTAAACATTTGCACAAAGTGTCCTGTGGTAGATTAGAAAGGGCAGAGGAAATGAGTTAATACAGACTTTTTAAGCTAAAAAGTGAAGTATATTTGATGCACCAGAATCTTGCCCAACACATCTTAAGGCCCTGAGGACTCCTTGCCCCAAGACAGTGTTCCTCAACTTTTTTTTTTTTCATTACTGCTCTCTCTCCAAATCATTTTATATATGTATTTTTTCTAATCACCCCTAACCAGGAAATTTTAATAGCACAGATCAACTTGCTATCTGTTTATGCATTATAGCCCCACAGTGGGCCACGAACCAATGTATTATCTAAAATTATGTCACCCCCGAAGCCAATTTATACTGACTCTATGGAATGCATGTCTCAGGGACATACATCCAAAGAGCTGACAAAGTTGACCTCCGATAATCTACGGTCAAGCTGATACACAGAAAAAGTGACCAAGAGGACACAGAAACCATGGAAACCTTCCTAAACTGCCCAAACAAAAAGGACAACAAATTGACCTTCAACTATGTTCAAGAGAAAAATGGATTTGTGTGTGGAGGCCAATAGGGTATGATATTTTCTATGTACTTGAGTGGTTTACCATAGAACCAGAACTCTTGGAGCTGAAGTGGGCTTTAGAATAGCCTCTAGTCCAGCCAACTGTCTTCAGGCAAAAGTACATAATTGGCCTGGCTTTTTTAAATTGATGAGGCAGAGGACATTAAGTTAGTTGTGTATGTGCCATGGATTTCAAATTCAGACTCCAGAAAAAAAAATCGTCAAAGGACTCCCTTGCTTTATTCTTGGCATAATGAAAAACATTGCCAGGGCAGAGAGAAGGATTTTTTTTCTTTTCATCTTGTTTCCTATGGATGGGGGACGTTTTTTCAGTATTATATCTAGGCGCTCCAGTGATTATAAAATATTTTGTAATATACTGTGTTGTAAATCCTCCTCTTCTGAAGGCCTATGATTCTTGGTTTTAAGTATCTGCTGTGAATCTGGACAACCCTTCACAAGTTCTGGCTCTCTCCAGAATGACCTGACACATCTCTCCATCTAGCTTCTCTTCCTCTTTTTCAATACCCACCACACCCAGCCAAACACAGAACTTGTACATACTAGGTGCCCGCAAATATTTACCCACTAAGCTGGACACACACCTTTCTTTGTTAAAAAAGATGATGTGACTAGCTTGGTTGAAGGTAATTAAAAGTTACAAGATGTTAAGACCAGATTAATCCTTAAAGTTTTCTACTTAATGTAATATAAACATTTTGAAATAACTTTGCCTCTCTTTTCAGAGAACTGGCAGAAGTCCAATGCCTTATGGCATGTGAACAATAAATATTTAATAAATACTTAATCACCAGTTTATTGCCCACAGATTTTCAAAGCTGGTTTAAATTAGAGTGTTCATGGCTGATAACAGTCTCATATTTTACCTTTCCCTGTGCATTTTATGAAGGGCATTTCAAACTCTAAATAGAAAACTGTAAGTTATAAGGGGATTCCCTCTTGTTCTCATTTTTTAAAAAAAGATTTTATTTATTTGACAGAGAGAGAGAGAGCACAAGCAGGGGGAGCAGCAGGCAGAGGAGAAGCAGGATCCCCACTGAGCAGGGATCTTGATGTGGGGCTTGGTCCCGGGACCCTGAGGTCAAAACCTAAGCCGAAGGCAGACACTTAACCAACTGAGACACCCAGGCTCCCTCTCATTCTCATTCTTTCCGCAGGTCTTAGAGGGAGGGGCATTTCTTCTCCGGTAGTTGGCTTCCCTGGTTAGTCCCTTCTCTCAAGCACCTTCACTTTCTTCTATTCTACCGGTTTCTTCCCCTCACACTTCAGACAGTCTCAGGTGTTCTCTGTCTTAGAGACAAGAATCTGTGTACTTACCCTCTTCCTGAAAAAGAGTGGTTCAAATCACTGCCTCTCTTCTTGTGGCTTCCTTCAATTTTTACCCCCTCTTGGCCTGTCATCTGGTTTCTATCCCCTTTTCTCCCTGAAGCATCATCTTAGAATCTCATGAGTGGCATCCCAATCAAGTCATCTAAGAGTCTTTCCACTCCCCGTCACCTTCGGTGACTTGGATGTATTTAACACGGTCACCCTCCAACCCGTTAAAAATTCTCTCCTCTTAACCACCCATTGATTTAAAAAAGAAAAGGTACACATTCCTCAGGCTACCTTTAAGACTTGATGAATATAAATCCGATCAGTCAAGAAGTGAGGAGGGCAAAGCCTAAGTCACAGCCCATAGTTCCTGGATGAGTCACGAGAGACATGGCAGCTGGTCAGATGGCAGTAAGGAATGCCGTATTCTGAGACCTAGAAAGAAAGAAGAGAGGTCACTCTTGTTGTGCACCATGTCTTGTGCCAGGCAACATGCTACTGCGTTGTCCCTCTGCTATGATAGGTTGGGGTTTTCTGTTTGTCTTCACTCCCTGATTTCCCACAGATCTTTGCTAAGGCAGAAACTTGGTTAGAGTAGTAACTCATGAAAGCTTTACCAAAGTATTGACCCATATCAGCAAGACCAAGTTTGTTTGCCTCGTAGAGGCTGATGGTAGAGGCAGACCATGCCTTAAGATGAAGCCGTAAGCTTTCAGCGTATAGCAGACCACGTCCTCATTGCCCTAGCAAGGTACATAATGAAGTTAGATTGAGGGTACATGGTAAGGGACACCAGGAAAAGACAACTAGGGTTGGTCCAGATACCAATCCTAGTCTGACTATAAGAACCAAAATAGAAGTTGATAGGAAAATCATTCTCTGAATCATTACTTCTGAACTGGTAATGATTCCTCCTTCCACTCCAGGGACATATGGTAATGTCTAGAGTTATTCCAGTCGGTCACATACGGGGTTGTGGGAGTGCTACCAGCATCTATGAGTAGAGGTCAGGGATATAGGTAAACATTTTACAATGCACAACACAGCCCTCCACAGCAAGGAATTACGTCGTTCAGAATGTCAATAGTGCCAGGGTTTGTGCTCTAGACTCTGTGTGTTCAAATGTGAATGCTTTCTTTCCAGAATAAGCAGTGTCAAGAGGTTCTTTTCAGACTCATGGTGCATAACTAAGGGATTACATTACAAATGAAGCAGCAGGCATAGAAAGTCTAAGTAGCTTAGTCATAATGCTGCAGCCAACAAGTGAGGACACCTTCGAAATGTGAACACAGGCCCTGCCTGCCTGACTTCAAAGCCTCTACTCTTTTCCACCTATCTCAAGCAGCTAGGTGGCAGACTTTCAGTTGTATGTGACTAAGTGTAAAATCACTTCTGCAATGTCAAGTCCAGTTAGAGAAAGTGTGAAGACAGAGAAGGGAGATGAGTCTTCACCCACGCAAGCTGTAATGGAATTAGAGTGGGCAGGAATACCGCTAGGAGCTGTAAAGTGTGGGCAAGTGCATATGCTGAGGAACGAGGCCAGAGACCAGTTACAGGAAAATATTGAGACAAGTTCAACTGGGCTGGTCAAGGGCAGCCATACCAAAATTCACTCCTAGATAAAGCACAGACTGGCAGATGCTTTTGAGAGGTGATGATCCCAGTCAGGCGAACTTGGTCGTGACCAATTTGTCTGTTTATTGCCCATGAGCCTTTAGCCACCCTGCTTTCCTGCTCCCCCCGCCCCCCACAGCTTCCACTCCTAACAACTTCTCCCTCTCTTCCCAAATGCTCCTTCTTAGAGCAGCTGCTCTAACACAACCACTGAATTTTGAACTTTTCAGCTAGTCAGATACTGCTTGGGGTTCATATTGTTAACAAGACATTATCTCTCCAATATCAGGCTCAAAATGAGTATGTTTATTTTCTATGGCCGGGGAGTCCCTGCTTTAACAAACAGTAGCCTTTTCTGTAGTCTAAATTTATCCCACTTCATGTTAGAAGAGTTATTTAAGGTTCAGAGGGAGAAAATTATCCATCCAGCGCAATGTAGAGCCAAGAAGAATATGGTCTTTGTTTGCTCACTCTGTCTTTTGATACTATGTTGATTTTTTTTTCAATGAGCAATATATATATATGTGTGCATATATACACACACATATGTATGCAATACGCATATGTTTTCCTGATGGGAGATGCATATATATATATATATATATATATATATACATACACACATATATATATGAACACATACTTCATGAAGTACAAGACTGAAAAATGAAAAAAGAGCATACATGAAAAAATATATTCTTTTCCTACCTCTGATTCACCAGGTTCCCACTCGGGACCTACCCCAGCAGCAACCTGTGTCACCAGTTTCTTGTGCATCCGTCCAGAAAGCCTGTGCATTGATAGTCACATAGCTCATGACCCACAGGCGGGTGCCCTTCCCACTCGTCTCAATGGCCACTGCAGCTGCTATTGCTCAAGATGAGCCATGACAAAACAGATGACACATTTGTGCTGTTGAAGGAAAACTCAGTGACTCAGATAGACACAAATTGTTCCGTACACCTTTCATCCTCATTACCAGGTAACTTTGCCAAGGTCAAATGGTGACATTCTGATTTACCACGGAGCAGACTGGACACAACTCTCATTTGACGAGAATCTGGAACTCAAATACCAAAAAAAAAAAAAAAAGAAAAAAACACAGTATTTTCTTAAGGCTTCCAGTTTCGTAATTGAACTTGCTTTCTTGCTTTGTTGAAAACATTATTTTCCTTTCAGTTCAATGACTATAGTCGATCTGAAAGGATAAAAACAGGACTCCTCCAAATCCCCAATTCATCACAAAATTGCTAAATTTAACGTCCAGTTTCACCATCTTTTTGACATCCCCGTTTAGCATCTCCGAGAATAAGGACCAAGGAGCCTCACTGTTTTCACTAACCAGGGCAGGTGGAGCCAAATCCAGGTTCTGGGTATGAAAGGCAAATTTGGCTCACTGAGGCTTTACCATTTACAAGAATCTGTATTCACATAAATCAGGGATACGTTTCTGTTGGCTCTGACAGAGACCCTTTTAAATAGTGACTTCAACCCTCCTAAGGTTTTTGTCCTGGTTGCCGGAAAGCGGACAATTTTCACAAGTTTGCTTTGGCACCCGTGGCATGAATTTTTATTGAAAGTCACAGTTGTTTTAGTGGGCACCACAGTCTGCCAGCAGATCTCTGTAGGGACCTCCCAGCCAATTTGATGAGAACTATGTGCACTTAAAACATGCCAAATGTTGTAAGAAGTGACACATCCTCCAACTCTTTGCTTGCCTGCATATGACTGATTCGTTTGCACTTTTGTTTTAAGGACACACTATTGAGTGTGTCTGTAGTATTTCTGAAGTCAAACAGCTATTTCTATATTGAAGTTTATTCTGGGTTTTCCCTGCAAAGATTTCTTTATCTCTGGAGTTATATTCAGTGTACTCTATCATATCAAAAAGGCAAGGTGACCTAAAAATTAGTTCATTGGGAGCATACTTCTTCCATTGAATTAAACAGGTAAAGATTTGGTTGGGAAGAGATGGGAAGGTCGCCCAAACCTATTCTCAAAATGGCCCTTAAATCACCAGTGGGATTTATCATCAATCACCACTGACTTAGGAGGCTTCAAATACATGTACAGAGGTATGTGGAGACCAAAAAAAGACATCTGTTATTTTTATGCTGCTGTATGTAAATCATCACATAATCACCAGGAAGTCAAACTGAAATTGGCTTAGATCAGCATCTACAAGGTCCTTGCCCCAAGATTGAGAAGTCCCCAACATTATTCCTTTATTTTCTGATTTTTTTCTATACTCCATTTTATCCTTGTGTCGTATTACTTTGTATCACTGAAAAACTTTCTAGAATTTTACTTTACGAAATGCTTAAGAAGGCTTAGCTTATTAATGGCTCAACCCTAAAACAGCACAATTTTCATCTTTAAAATTAGACCAAAATCCTCAAAGCCAATTCCTTCCTGTTTACGAGTAACCTTCTCAGTAAATTTTCGGTAAGGCCAGAAAACCAATGCATATGCGTGAATTTGTATGTAGAACATATGGAATAGCATGGAGGACATTAGGAAAAGGAAGGGAAAACTGAAGGGGGTACATCAGAGGGGGAGACGAACCATGAGAGACTATGGACTCTGAGAAACAAACTGAGGGTTTCAGGGGGGAGAGGGTTGGGGGCTGGGTTAGCCTGGTGATGGGTATTAACGGGGCCCATGCTGTGATGAGCCCTGAGTGTTACACTCAAATAATGAATTACTGAACACTAAAAATGAAACAAAAACAAAATAATGCAAAGCAGAGAAAAAGATGATTGTGAAAATAGATTTTGTTAGCTGCTCTAGTGAAAACGTATCTTAAACCAACTGAAAAAATTATCTGCTTTTTTACAATTTTCACCTTCCCTCCAATTATACTGGCTTTAATGTTTTTCCTTTGAATTCTCCTGGGTTACACAGCACTCTTAAACCTCAAGATCATAAAAACAAGAAACTTTCCAAAATCACATGGGTCAAGTCTCAACCTGCTGTTAAAAATACTGCGGATGGGCCAGGCCTTCATTCTGTGGGCAGCCTTCAGAGGCTACCCGGACACAGAGAGCCACAGTGAGTAGTAATGAACTATAGGGAGCACGGCATTCTGCACCACCCTGAGCCTGGAGAGGTACCGTGGCAGTTCCTGGGAGCTGTCCCATCAATAGACATTCCCTACCTCCTTTGCCCTTTCCTATTTCTTGGGGGAAAAAAAAAATTACTTTTCTTCCTCCCTTCCACCTGGGGACAACCATGTCATTAAGCTCTGCTAAAAAGACATAAGAACAAGTTCATTAGAGCAGCGCATCTCAAATTTTACTGTGTCTATGAATCACCTGAGGAACTTGTTAATATACAGAATCTGAATCAGTAATCAGGACGGGGTTTGGGACGTTGCATTTTAATGAGTTCCCAGGTGAGGGATGACGCTGTGACCTGAGGACCACAATTTGAGTAGCAAGAATTTTCTTCCTTGATTTGGCCAGAAGGGTGCAAGGAGAAAGCTGCTTCCTGTACTTCCTGCAGCTTCCTGCTTTCGAATGGGATTGAAGAGGAATGTGAGTACGGGGCTATGTCAGCCTTCTTGTGCTGAAGAGGAACGGAAGCCAGTGCTGAGAAGAGCAAAGGAGAAGAGTGGAGAGCATCTAGGTATTTGATGATGTCGTAATGCTGCTGAAATTCAGTAATTTTAGAAATGCCTACCTCTAGACTTCTTATTTTACTGGGGTTATAAATATCATGATGGCTTACGTCACCATTGGTCACGTTTTTTGTGAATGGTAACGGAACAGTTCTTATTTATTGTATGTGCTAAGGTGATCCATTCAGGACTGGGCTTCAAGCAATCAGCCCAGAGGCAGATCCCATCTCTTATAGCCTGCGGAGAGCCACTGGGCCTGGGGTATGGGAATTCGATGGCTGCAAGACTTCTGGGAGTAGAGAACATTCCCTCGTGTGCTGCCAGAAAGGAAATTTACTCTGAAGACTGTAGCAAGTTGGTTTTTAGCCCCTGGCACAGAAGTAGGCAATAGGGGAATGCAGAGATACAAAAGATGCTGAAGTATTTCTTCTACTCTTATTCTTCTAATAAAACTATTCTGAGGAATGAGAGGACCAGTTGTTTCCCGAGATTGGGCTCAGAATGTGAAGTTAGCTATTGAAATTCCTCAGTACTCGAAAGCATCTTTTGATGATCCCTACTGAGGACAGGGGTTGCAGAATTACAGTAAGTTAACTAATGTGTATTCTTTTGGGAAAACCACACACTTGCTTCCCCCATTACTGAATAAACACAGGGTGGTGTAACTTTGTCAACAATGCATTTTTAATTTCTTGCTTTACCTTAAATATCTTTCGCCCCAAAAGAACTCTGATCTTTCCAGTTCTCCCCCATATCTTCGGTAACTTTCTTTTCATTGTCTTCATTTTCTCATTGTCGTAGTTAGGCCATAAACGTATCCCTTATAAAAAAAGAAAAGAACAATAGGTTCAGCCAGGTAGAAATGGATGTATGTCTCATTGAACAGTCTCGGTGAAAACAGTTCAAGGCAGAGAAGCAGTTTCACCGTGTCAGGGACTTAAGCTCCTTGTAGCTTCTTGCTCCATCATCACGGGGCTTCTCTGTTTCGTCTGAGGTGGCTGCTTAAAGTCCCACAATTACATCTCCAATCCAATCAGATGTGAAGGGAAAAGAAGAAATGGGAGAGATGTCCCTCCCATTGAAAGACATGTAGGACTTTAAGGCCCATGTGCCAGGTAAAATAAAAATTTTGCTACTAAATAGAGAAGCGAAGAATGCATTTGGGAGATACAGTCTGTACCACTCGCATTGGTCAGCTGGCTCAGAGGGTTTCTGGCCTTCTGCCACAGCGATTAAAAGAAAAAGCCCCAACTATTGTCCTTTTAGACGCATTGGTTTATCTGGAGTACTCAGTGCCAGGTGAGAGGTAAGGATGATTCACAACATAGCCCCTGTCTGTCTGTCACTCTGGTCTGGCTACCAGGACCTCACATTTGTACTAAGAGACAGGACTACAATGAAAAAATAAATAAAAATTAACATGAGTGAGATTTTTGTCTATATAGATGCTAGAAGCTTCCATAAAGTTGAGAGGGGGCATTTGTATTAACTGCAACAGTCAGAATTTGGTTTAGGTGCCACTGCCCTGGGCATACAGCATTGCCATTTGGCTCAGCAATCGCAGTACGGTGGCAGGAACGTTTTCAATGTGCACCGTTGAAAAAGCTGCTTCTTTGCTCATTGTCATTGCCATAGTGATTTGGAGCAAAAGAGAAGATCACAGATGGCACAATGAACTCAAAAGATTTGGCTGCAACACACGGCAAGAGTTACCTGAGAACTTTTAGGACGACTTTAGAAGAATTTGATGGATTCTGGCTTTTCCTCAGAACAAGCAGAGTGTGGCCAGAAAAAATCCTGATGTAAAACTGTCCATTTTCATTCTTGCTTTGACTCTTAGGAGAATTTATTTTTCATTCAGTAGTCCTCACAATTCCACCTTTCTCAATGGCTGCTATAAATCTGTGTGGTTCAAACCCATTTGATCCCCTCTTCCATTGGTTAAGGCTTCCATCTGAAAGAGACATATAGCACCTTGATTCTCATGTCACTGGCCAAAGTAAGTCATCATCTTAAGGAAGCAAGGAGTAAAGTCACTACAACATACCCCGAGAGAGGAGAATCGGAATATTCATAAACAGTCAAATGAGTTCCACAGTCCTTAAACAGTAGCCTGCAAATGCCATAGGATAAGACTGGAAATATTAGCTATGATGATTGCTATAACCAAATCGAAACTAAATTGCTCCACCTAATTTTGGTGTCAGCAAATGCATTAATCACTACTCTCCCCACTGAGTGCAACTCTTCATGACTCTCTAAGACATAGGGTGTATCTCCTAATACAGAGCCTGGTAGCCAAAGAGTATAAAGGAAACCATGATTCTGTTCGTCTGCACGATATTGAGTAATGGGCCATGCAGCAAAAAAAGGTCTCACATTTATGTTTAAAAGAAGTTATAATGCAAAGGTATTTTCTACTTTCCTCTAGAATGGCTATTGTGCACAGGGATGGGATTAGGAAAATTTGTGCAGAGTATGATTTGGAAATATTTTATCATCTTTTGGGGCTAAAAATCTTCATCTTCTTCTCTTTTTTAAGCAGGGTCTACACCCAGTGTTCAGCCAGCATGGGGCTTGAACTCATGACCATGAGGTCAAGACCTGAGCTGAGATTAAGAGTCAGGAGCTTAACTGACTGAGCCACCCAAGAACCTCAGAGCCAATATTTTCTTTCCATGCTCCACCCCTGCTTCCCAAGGCTTCTAGAAGTCTAATACCCACACCTGGGTTTTTACATTCCAAAAAGAAACCCTTTTTAGGGACTGTTCCCATCTCAAAATTCAAAATCAGAATTTAACTCTACTGTGATCCATTCTTTAAGGACACAACTCTTTGAAAAAATAATTTATTACAAAGTGTTCACAGCTGAAAGGAATAGAATGTGTAATCCTTTCCACTAATAAATTTACAAATTAACAAGAGCTTTCACTATTTTTAAGCCAAAGGAGAAAGAAACAATAGGAATTTCAGTTTTCAGGAAAAGAATTATGGGAGATCTCTTTGAACAGAACTCCCTTGGGGGTTTCCCTCAAATCACTCCATAGATCTTGAAATAATCATTATAAACAATAAACATAAATAATATCTTTTTTAATTCTTCTGCTGTTACAATAACCAAACTGATACTATTTGATGCTGGCAAGGATGCAGTTTAACTGACCTCTAATTCAATGCCTTGTATTAGGACAGGAACACTTTTGTGGGAAAGAAAGCTTGGATTATCAACTCGAAAGATAAATCAATGATTAAATCCAGTTGTTGATGAATGTTAAGCAAAATGCAAAAGAAATATTCAAATATTCCTACACACAATCCCCTCTCCAGGCACACTACTTTCTTTTCATTTTTTATGTACATGAGCTCCCTTGCTTAGTGGTCTTTCAATGTGCCAGTAGCTTTCCTTGAAGTATACTTACCTCCTTTCCCGATACCACTTTTTTTTTTTTTTGCTATTTCCTTATTCTTTAGTTTTTATTTAAATATTATATCTTCCAGGAAGCTCTACAAGACTCTGGGAGTAGGGCCAGAGTCCTATCTATGTATTTCCATAAACATCTATTTCCCCAAAGTACTGGCCACTCTATAGACTGGTCCATACCACTTACACTAAAGAAAGCTTCCTCAAGACAGGAATGGTGCCTCCCTTAATCATTGCTGTCTTCTTGATATGTCAGGAATAATATTTGACATAGTGCTCAAAAGGATACTTTGAGTAAATTTGTTACTATATTTAACATTGTAGAAAATTGTCTCTTCCCAATATACTGACTGGTTGTACCCTTGCCTGATGTTAGGGTTTCAAAATTTAGGTATCTCAGTAAAGTAATAATAGATATGGATAGGTTTAGTCTATTAGACATGGATCTGAGCAGATTGATACATTTTCTATACATAGGTAAATAATTCCACTATTAGGTTAAACAAAATATGTAAGACGCTATAAATACAAAGATGTTTGTAGGAGTCTTGTTTATCAGGTTTAAATATCAGATGAATTCCAAATGCCCACTATTAGGGGATTATTTAAGTAAATCATAGTGTGGCACATGAATAGAATAATATGTGGCCAACTGAAATGATGGTTATAAAAAAAGAGGGCTGAGGAGACTGTCACAACATAGAAAAACCATACAATAAAATGTTAACTAATTACAAAGTAAGACACTAAACTGTACGAATATCATTATTTTAACTAAGCGAACGTGCATGTGAGAAGAAATAAAAGAATGATTGCATTAGAGTGGTTGACTGTGGATTATTTTCTTCCTGAGCCCACATTTTAAATTCATGTGCTTATGTTACTTTCATAATTAAGGTATGCAATAAAGATGTTTGTGACTTTAAATGCCAATTATTACATATTATGGCTGACAAAATAAGAATAACTCTCATAATCGAAAGTTTAAAACTTAAGGTGGTAAGACTGGAAAGTACTATTGACGGGATAAAAGTAGATGTTTTTTTTTTTTTTTTTT
>CM052895.1:10879162-10972855 GCA_028534135.1 Potos flavus | reverse complement strand
AATCAATGTATAATCTTATTTATTGATTATCATCTCGTATCCAATAAATATGGGATTAAGGAGTTGTTCGGGGCGGCAGTCTTCTCAACTGCCGACCCCTGCTCCCAATCTCTATTGCAGCTGACTTGTTTGTGCCTCATTCTTCTCCCATGCGCCGTCAGGAAGCGGCATTGCATAGCTTAGATTATAGAAATTTTCCATCACAGAAAGTTCTCTTGGATACCACTGGTCTGGGGCCAGTTTGAGAGAGGAACTACTTTATAGGAATCTTGGACTGGGGGCTGGTAAAGCTTTAAGGAATGAGTAATGAGATCTGAAGAGTAAAAGTGAAAGCTACACTGTGGAGGGGAAGTTAGGTCCTTACTTTAGAAAAGAGGACCTGTTGGTTATAGAAATGTCTAGAGTATTTTTATAAACACAGATACCTAGCATCTACCCCATTCCACCCTTAGGCGTGTTCCAAATCTTTGGGAAATTCTCCTCCACATAGGGCCTTGGGTCAGTTGTATTTAGGGAAGCAAGTCAGTGTCATACACCATACATGGCATGAGAGGAGATTAAGAATTCAATAGAAGTGGAAATTTAAGATCAGAGGTAATCAGATCTCTCGTCAGAGACAGATAAGATCAGAGATCATCCCCTATAATCTCCAACCTGCACCAAGTTAGAATATCCAGAGAGCGGTTTACATCAACTATCATAGGTGACCCCAACTGATTCCAGAATTATTTTGATTCATCAAGACAGAGGTTACACACCTATGAAAAAAACTATAAATTACTCTATTTTCTGAGAGGCGATACACACTTCATTAGACATTAAGATGGATAAAGAACCCAAATCCTCCACTTATCCAGCTCAGAAAAGGCTTAATTAAAAAGAGCTAGAGATCATTGTTTCGAGGGGGGAAAAAATCCCTTAACTGCTGATGAGAGATTGATTTATGGAAACTTCCTCTCAGCTTTATCTGTCTGCTCTTTGCTACCAGTTTCAGAAATGTTCAGAATAGAAAGGGCCTTGCTGTAGAGCCTACTTTTTGAAGTAGGTGTTCTAACTCAGAAATAAGGCTTATGTCATAAGATTTCCGGGTTGTCAATACCAGAAAGGCCTTGAGCTTTTCGGTTGGGCTCAAGAGTGACTGTTCTTTTGTTTTTCAAAAACCAATAACATCTACCATATTAAACAGGAACTTCATGTTTATTTGTGGATTTTTAAAAAAGTCTTTTGGTCAGCCCTGCAAATCATACAGGCTTCCAAAATTAAAGGAATACCAAAATAACTATGGCATTTCCTCGGTTGAACATAATGGTTTCTTCAGAGCAGATTTTCTGCAGAAACACTGAGCATTTTCTTTCCCTCCAGTAACATCTGTGAACAAGTCTCCCACTGGAGAAAATGAAGGACTAATAACTACGTCCAGACATGGGTGGGCACAGGTGCTTCAACGTGTACTTCCACAAACACATCCCAGTTCTGACCAGCAGGCTATTTCTGACTGAGCCCTTCAGACTTTAGTCCCATGCTGTGTCTGGCCTGGGAGAAGGGCAATCCGCTGGCAGGGGCGTCCGCAGCAGCATCGAAAGGGCCTGACTTTTTACTGGCAGAGTGCATTCCCTGAACATATTGACTCTCTGAACACAGAACATCAGCCCAACAATTTATTAAAAGCAATTGTGTGTTTCTTAGGTCTAGCCAAACATTTGGTGCATGTTATAAAGCCCTCCAAGACCCAACTTCACTCCTATTTCTTTTAAAACCTTCCCTAACTCGCCCGGATGACGATGAACCTCAAATTTCTCATGGCAACCATTGTCTGGAATGTTCACTGGACACTTAACCATGCACTGCCTTGTGAGAAGTACATCTTCCATTTGTAATGAACAGTTAGTTTAAATTTGTGTTCTATTTAATTTCTCTCCTTTAAAACTTGTACTCCTTAGCTCTAGCTACGTCTCATACTCTTTGATGACAAAGGGTGCTTTTTATACTTATTTGTTTGTTTGCTTAACAGTACTTAGCGTGAGAGATTACACCTAATAGGCCTTAATATATTTTTGTTGATTTGAAAATAGAATTTTAGAATGGCAATTTAGAAAAACAGCATAAACTTCTGGCTCCTTATAAAATTGGTTTGAGTAGAAAGATGACATTTGTCTAGCCCTCCGGTAGTACGAGAGGAAAAGAAATTAGTTATATTAATTAATTATTTTTATTACTTTTTATTAAAATTGAGGAGTTGGTGAGTATGTAAGGAAGACAGGACAAATAATGCCAAATGATGCCTCATGTACGAGAAATTTCAGACTAATCAACTCCTGCTAGCTGGAGGAAGCCTACTGAATCCAGCAAGTACTTGAATGGATACTACCTCGCTTTATCACTAATCACCAGCTGAAAATCAGGCCCTCTTCTCTGCTTTCTAATACCCACTGGTTAGACGCTGATTATTTCATAATTGTCTGTTAAAATATTTTTCCTATTTAAAATTTTTGACTGTTTATCCATTATTAAATTTTGAGTGTTCCTTATGAATTTTGGATACAAGTGCTTTTAGATAAATGATTTACAAAATTTCTCCCAGTCTGACTTGTCTTAATTCTCTTAAAAGTGACTTTTGAAGAAGTTTTTAACTTTTTAAAAATTTTCATTTAAATTTCAGTTAGTTAACATATGGGGTAATATTAGCTTCAGGTGTAGAATTTAGTGACTCAACACCTGGTGCATATCACAAGTGAGGTCCTTAACTCCCATCACCTACTTCCCCCATTCCCCTGCCCACCTCCCCTCTGGTGACCATCAATGTGTTCTATAGAGTTAAGATACTGTTTCTTGGATTTCTTCTTTTTTCCCCCCTATAATCATTTGTTTCTTCAACTCCACAAATGAGTGATATCCTATGGTATTTGTGTTAATAAATAATAATTGTGTTAATAAATATTAACATAAATAAATATTAAAATAAATAAATTAATTAAATGTGTTAATAAATAATAAATATTGTTAAACAGAATAAGTCAGGGAAGCTGATTTATTCTGTTTAACATAATACTTTCTAGCTGCATCCACGTCATCACAAGTGGCAAGATTTCATTCTACTTTATAGCTGAGTAATATTCCATTGTATACACATACCACATCTTCATCGGTTAATGGACATTTGGGTTGTTTCCATAATTTGACCATTGTAGATATGGGTTTTTAATTTTGGTAGGGTCCAATTTACTGATTTTTTTTGTGTGTAGGTCCTACTTTTGGTGTTTTATCTAAAATATCTTTGCCTAAACCAAGGTCAAAAATTTTTTTCTCCATAGTTTTTATGGAAAATTTATAGAGTGTATGTTGAATTCATTTTTGTATGTGGTGTGAGATATACATCGAAGTTGGTTCGCATATGGATAGCCATTTGTTCCAGCACTATCTGTCGAGAAGATAATTTGAATTGTGTTTGTATTATTTTGAAAACTGACCATAAACGTGTGGGTTTGTTTCTGGACCCTATACTCTGTTTTATGGATCAATTAGTCTGTATTTCACCCAATACCATTTTGCTTTGTTTTCTGCAGCTTTATAAATCTTCAAATTGGGTAGTATTGGTCTCCTGCTTTGGTTCCTCTTTTTCAAAACTGTTGTGTCTGTTTTAAGCCATTTTCATTTCCATATGAATTCTAGAATTAGCTTCTTCAATTCTACAAAACTGCCTGCTGAGATTTTTTTTCCTCCTTTTTTAGTTTGGAAACTATACCTCAGTTGGGGAGAATTAACCTCTTTGCAGTATCTTAACATCTTCTAACCTGGGAATAGGCAAGAACTCTCCATTAGTTTCAGTCTTCTTTAATTTCTCTCAACACTGTTTTAGAGTTTTCAGGACTTGAGTATCTGTTGTTAGATTTATTCCTCAGTATTTCGTATTATCTAAAGATACTGGAAATTTTACTGTTTTTTTAAAAGATTTATTTATTTGAGAGAGAATGAGATCACAAGCGAGGGGGGGGAAGGGGCAGAGAGAGACGGAGAGAGCATCTCAAGTAGACTCTGTGTTTCCTCTAAGATAGAGGCAGAAGTTGTACATATAAGATGCCTCAGAAGAAAAGATTAATGAACTTAAGACATAACGATAGAAACAATCCAAGATAAAACACACAGGGGAAAAAACAATTTTAAAAATATATAATGTGAGCATAAGATAGCTGTGAGAAAACATCGAGCAGCCTAATATACACATAATTGGAGTTCCTAAAGGAGGAGGGAAGACAGAAAGAATATTGGAAGAAATAATGCCTGAAAAATTCCAAATTTGGTGAGAATTATAACTGGCAGCTCCAAGAAACTCAATAAACCACACCACAAAAAAACATGATGAAAACCACATAATCATAATCATAGCCAAACTGCACAAAATCTGTGATAAAACATTTTCTTTGAGAGCCAGACAAAGAAAAGAAACTTTACCTACCTAGGAAGGAAGACCAGAATTATACCAAACTTTTTTTTTTTTTTTTTTTCTTAGAGAGAGGGGGAAGCAGGCTCCCTGCTGAGCAGAGAGCCTGACGCGGGGCTCGATCCCAGGACCCTGAGATCATGACCTGAGCCAAAGGCAGAGGCTTAACCTACTGAGCCACCCGGGTGCCCCTATACCAAACTTCTTAATAAAACAATGCAAGTAAGAAGACAGTGGAGCATCTCTGAGGTTTTGGAAAGGAAAAAGAATCTACCAAAACAGGCTCAGCAGCGCTTCTGTCAATTTCTTTTTGGAAAAGACCCAAAGAAATGGCTGTCATATTATAAGAAATACCCACCTGTGGAACTGTTTTCTTTATGTATAATGGGCATACTTTACTTTAAAGGGCAAACAAGGCCAAGAAGACATTATTAAAGCTACTTTGTGATTGACACTTGATAGAGATGCATGAGGTCAGCATGGTATGGGCAGCATGTTGAGAATCAAGAGCAATGTTCCCTTGTTTCCTCAGGGTTAGAAATGAGGACTTAAGCAAATGGTATCTCCATCTGAATCCCCTAGTTGTATCAGATATTGGACACTTTCTACCTTTTGGTGTTTTTATTACTCACTTCTTCAGTATCCAGTTAGTTTACTCAGAAACTCAACTTCCTAGGGATCTTTTATTGCTACTCCTTGGATCAGAACAAAGAATGATTTTGAGCAGATGTGTATCCACCTATAAACAAGAGGACTCAAAGAAGGTAGGGGGTCATATTTTACCTGGGAAGAATATATCTAATCAGAATTTAAAAAATACTACTTAATGTGATTCCACTCACAGTAATCCAGTTTCGCCCCTTTCACTATTTCCCTTCAGCAATTCAGGCTACACCCAAAGTTTTATTGTCACAGAGGAGTAGTAGACAGACATTCCCCAGATCAAAAAGGCCGTTGCTGAGATTTGAATCTAAAAGCAAATTGTTTTGAGTCCTTTGTGAAATATTAGCATTGAAATCCAGGCCATTTGAAACAGAAAGTTTTTAAGAGCAAATTCTAAACTTCCCTTTATAGATCAAGAACAAAATGTGAGGGTCCGAGCATATTTATTGTAAACCATGACAAAAAAAAAAAAAAGGAATGAAGAATGGTGTTAAGGAGAGCCTTGATGCAACAGAAATAAGGGGAGAGTCTCCCAGTTGCTGTGTGGCATAACCAAGAAAGGTAAGAGTTGGGTCATGGCCAAGTAAGCATTCCAGCTCATTTCTTATGGTCAGCGTCCCTGGTGTGAAAAGGAGTGATATCAAACCAGGCGAGGGATGACTCAAGAGCACTGGAGCTGGAAGTCCCTGTCCACAGAACGAGTCAGGGAGACTATGTTCCTTAGCAAAGCCCCATATTCAGTTTGTTTTGAGAGCAAAATGGCTCATATGAGCAGAATAGCAGTAACTGGGGGAGGGGACTCAGGCAAACTCACAGAACCCTGAACCCTGTGGTGAGGGGTGCAGAAGGCAGGTAGATGTTCTGGAGCTTCCTAGTGGGGCATTTATGTATGGGACTCACAGACCCAGAAGACCTGTGGCACAGGGGTAATCGTACACAGAGGCCATGACTATAGCCGTGATCACTGACCTGTGCACGCCAGCAAAGTCCATAAAAGACCAGCTACAACTCAGCAGACCCCACACCCCTCTCCCAGGCAAGATGAGGACTTCTGAGCAAATGCTAATGAGAAAGACTGTCCTCCCCCATGTTCAAAGGCGACATTAGCTTCCCCTTATATCCAGACGTCAGTGTGGGCAGAAAGAAAGGGAGCAAAAATCTTGAAAGTGAACACGAACACTGATAAACATTTTTGAGTTTTAAGAGAAGAACGTGCCTTTAATTGGCAAGTGCAATTACTCTTCTGGCATCAGCAGAGAATAGGGTTGCCGAGGCAAGACGAAAATTTTAAAGAACAAAGAAACTACATTTGGGGTGGATTTGAATCTTGCTGAGTACTTTTAAGCCCCTCCCCTCTTTGCATTATACATTCCCACGTGATAGAGATCATCTCTGGGGCAGAATTCTCTGGAGAGATCCTGGTCCCCTAGGGTGACGCAGAGTCCCCCAATCTCCTGAAGTCAGAGCCTAGAGCCAGAGCCTGGAGCAGCAGGGCTACTCCCCTCTCTGAGCAGCGGATGTGGCTGCCTTGTGCACAACAAGAATCTCCTAGAACAAGTAAACACAGATCACAATGCTTTGTTGGATCAGTTCACCTTCTTCTTGCACTTTCTCCAACGTAGCAGAGGACAAAAGAACTAGACTCTCGCTCCGTTTCCTTTTCAAACATGAAGAGTGTACATGAGAGACACAAAGAAAATTTATATGAGTCTCTAGTCCCTTCTGCTAGTCTTATAAATAGTTCTATATAGGATATCTATGAAAATAATAAAATGTGTACTTAACTTCTGGCTTCTAGTTGATTCTGTCACATACAGTAGAAATCCTGATGTAATGTGGATCAATGCTGGGTTATTCATTTAAAAATTCAGTTTAAGCACTTATTCATAAAAAATGTAAGTAAGAAGACAGTGGAGTTCAAATTAAAAATAGACATTTAACTTTCGAGTTCAAATTAAAAACAGACATTTATTCACTGTTTATGAAAATGCATGCACATTTGTTCATAATCTTTTGATGTATAGCCAATAGGTCAAATGACAGAATACATGCTGTATTTTTTTTAAATAAACCACTTCACCATGCATTACCTAAAGTTTCTAATTTTTATTTCAAGGTTGACTGAGATTTTGAAGATGCTTGTAAAGCAATCTAAGTGTAAAATTCTTCTAGAGTAAAATGATTCTCCCCTATCCCTATTTTGACACTAACTGTGCGCATGTAATTCAACAGCAATTTTTAGTGACTCACCTCTATCAAGTGTTTTAAAAGTTTTCAACTTAAATTTCATAACAACAATGATTTCTCTTTTTTCACTCTTATTAATTTATGTAATAATTTATAAGTTAGTAAGCACAGCTGACATAAACAGACTGGAGAACGAATACAACTATAGTATATGGGTGAAGTTTACCTTGGCTGGTAGGACCCTGGTAGACTGGAGAAAAGCCTGATGTCTGTGAATATTCAGTAAGCTGTAGGCACTGAGTACACTTTACACACAGGAAGGTAAAACACTGGTTAGTAAGGCTGGTTATGAAGTAGTCATAAGCTAATAAAGTTTCTTACAAAACCATTCCTGGCAAATTTATATTGCATCACATAAGCAATTTTTTTTTTTTTTTTTTTTTTTACAGTGCCCACCAGCAGCAACCTTTATCGACAACATCAACTGGGCTTTTATTTACTTGCTTTGCAGGGTTCAGAACAGGTACCCTTTCTATAGTCCTATTATGACTTTTTTTTATCATCACTATAATCTATTTCCCACCTGGTCTTCTCACTTGGAAATAAGGAGTAAGTTTTTTGTTTTGTTTTTTTTTTTAAGATTCTATTTGTTTATTTGTCTGAGAGAGAGGGAGAGCACAAGCAGGGGGAGCTGCAGATAGAGTGAGAAACAGACTCCCTGCTGAGATGTGGGACTCAATCCCAGGACCCCCGGATTATGACCTGAGTCGAAGGCAGGTGCTCTACCGACTGAGCCATCCAGACTCCCCAGTTCCGTTTTTTTTTTTTTTTTAAATGCACATGGGAGCCCTTAGCCAAGACTTCTAGTTATCTTTTTTTTTTTTTTTCCAATTATCCATCCTGCTTTTCTGTGACTTTCCTTATTTTCCTGCCACAGTGTGTCCCACATTTTTACTTACTCCCTGGATCAGCTCTATACCATCTTCTAGGCTTGAGCAGTTTTTCAAAATGTTTTCAGTCAGGCAGGCAGGGGCGCCCAGCCGTCAGATCAGGGCACTGTCTAATGCGGAACAGGGTCATACGGGTTCTCAGCTGGGCTACACTTCAACCTTTCAGTTACTGGATCACGGGACATCCAAGAGCTGGATGCAGTAGGAACACCGTCAGGAGGCTTAGAACAACAGCTATGTACCCACAAGTTATCTTAATATTTTATTAAGTGCAGTCAAAACTTATAGGCGCTGACTGAATATAAGCTAACAGACTACAGAATTTTCTTCCAGTTCTATGGCACTTCCATTGTGTGTATACAGAGGCATGCAAATAAATATACGCATAAACATCACTCCTCAAAATTGTTTCTGTTGACAAATTATAACATCAGGAGTTGTTTAAAAAAAGTCAATATGGTTATTTTAGTAGAACAAAAATAATTATTGTTAGATTTCCCATCATGGGGGTCCGATAGTAACAATTCTACTCTGAAGGTGGTGGTAACTAGAACATATTCTTATTTCTGGTGAAGAACTCTGTTTAAAATTGAAATGTTTCATTTGGGTTTCATTAACAGCCTGGATCTAGTGAAATCATCAGTATATTCTAAATTCGGTGATACCAATTAAAAGAAACATAAAGAAAAAGTAAGGAGAGCTTTAGAATTTCTCTCTGCCTGAGCAGAAGTGAGAGCTGATCATACCCAAGATGTAATAGTACTTTTAAGGGTGAAATACCACTTCTGCTCCTGATTCACTTTGATGGGAAATATTAAGTTCATGACAACCATTTATCCTTTCTGGCAAATTTTATATTTTTCATTAAAAAGTATGTTTGTTCTCAAGTATTTGTAAGAAAAACAGATACGTACTCAGGAGTTGGTTTCAAAACAATCCAGTGCAGGAGTGGGGGCTGTAGATGAAGTGACATTGACTATGTTTCATAAGATGCCCATGGGAGCTCATCCTATTATTCTCTCTACTTTCATTGATGTTCAAAGTTTTCCTCAATAGAAAGGTTTTTCTCTTCCATCTTTTGGTTTTTACTTTAGGCATAATCATACTTATGCTCCTAATTCATGTTCTTAAAATGGAAAAGAAAAGATCATTGTTAAAGTATGTATCCAGTCACAATGAAACCAATCTTAGAAGAGCCCTTTCCCATAACCATAACCATACCCGTCATTTGTAACTGACTCATGGTATTCATTTTTATGGTAATTAGAAAAATTTTCTTGGGCTCGTTATCACAGAGTTAACAAAATTTAGATTATTTCCGTTCATAAATTCATTTCACAAGTATTAATGGAGCACCTCCTGTGTACCAGGAACAGTGTGGTGGGCACTAGGGTTATCTGTGGTAAATGAATAAATACATGTTCAAAATCTTAGTGTGAGAAACATATTTATCAAATCTGTGCTGGCTTTTATCTATTTTCCTATTTGGAAGCACAAGGTGTACAGAATGCCTTATTAAAAATTTCCCAACATTTTGCTTTCTAATAGGAAATACACTTTTTATAGGATTACCATATTTTCACATTACTTTTAAATTAATTTCCATATATAGCTTCTCATCAAAGTGGGATAAATCAATAAGGTAAATTAATTAGCTTTTTGGCATTGGCCTGCTATGTAACATAAAGAAGGCGAAAATATTAACTGCAGAATGGTACTGTGTACAAATATTTACAACTTGGTGAGGAAGCTAATGTCGGGTCTGGGATTTGATTTTACCCCACTTACAAACTAGTAAATGAGCCTATTGCTGTTTCGTTTCATGAGCACTGGCTGAAGACTTGAGATCTTGAGTCAGAAACACAGGACTCTTTGACTCACGGCACAGCAAGCATCATGAGCACCAGCATATTTACACTGGCTCACCTGTCCCCAAGTTCCCCAGCATGACCCAATATGCTTGTCAGATTCAATGGTACAGCGGGTTTGCCTCATAGCTAAAGAAGAGTGAACTTGGAGAATCCACTACTTTTTTTTTTAAATTTTCTTTATTTGAGAGAGGGAAAGAGAGATACTGCAAGCTGTAGGGGGTAGGGGGAGGGAGAGACTCTGTGCTGAGCGTGGAGCCTGATGTGGGGCTCAATCTCACCACCCTGAGGTCACGACCTGAGCCAAAATCAAGAGCTGTGAGCTTAGCCGACTGAGTCACCACTTTTTAAACAAATAGTAAGCAAGCCTGTTCTTTGCCTGGGGGAAGACACTCACCTCATCCTCTCAGAAGAGACTGGAGATTCAATTCTGTCCTCGACTAGAAACTGGACTACAGGACATCTGCACTCGCTCCCAGTGCTGGTATGCTAAGTTCTCTGATCAAAAATTGCATTTTCCTGTTGAGTTACAAGAGTTCCTAATTCAGTCACAGCTTTTAAACAGGCATATGAAGCGAGGCTTTTTCAGTAATAAATTTCACGTGATTGCTGGTTCTGAGAACCTCGCTAGGCCTAATGCCAGCAACTTAAGGCACAATGAATAAAATGCAGCAATTTCACAGATACTGAAGTTATACTGAAGAAGATACACGCAATCAGACTGGGGTGCCCCCTCCTTTCCCTGGGGTTTGAAGCTCCTATGGCCAGCCCAAATGTGGTGGCATGAGTGAGCATGGGGATAGGCAGATGTTCACTTCCTGATGTGCTTAGAACCGAGGTTGGTAGCCCATTCCCTATGTCCCTCTTATCACGTACAAGCAGGCCATATGCAGGATCCCCTTGGATGGACAGTGAAGTCTTGAAAAAAAGAGAAGAGCACAGCAGGTAACAAACAAAAGTATGACCCCACCACACAAAGCTAAACAAACACTGCTGGTGATCAAAAGTGCTGGGGTGAGGGATGGAGAGAAGACCCCAACTCTTGTGAAATTAAGTCACTCGTCTTCAGGTTTCTTTCCCCCTATGGGAAGCCAGGCACGGAGGACCTGTGCACTTGGACCTGTCACATTTCAGAGCAAAGCAGAATCTAGAAAGAGCTCCTGGACATTACTCTCAGTGACCAGGAGAGGGCACCTAGCACAAATGAATGAAAAAATCCTGCCTGCCGACAGCCGCCTCCTCTTGGACTTTACTATCTGCACTTTACAAATCAATTTATTTCATGTGTCCAAGGCAAATGCCTTTTGATCTAAGGATAATTGTGGTTATACTTTCTTCTTCGTGATGATTCGGTTCTCTATAATGTAGCAGGTGGCCGAGACACTGATTTCCCCATATGGGACACAGAAACAAGGCTGTATGAACGACAAAGAATTTCAGAGGGAAGAATTTATTTTTGGAGACAGTTTCCCAAAATGAACACTTTAGAGGAATTAAAATGTGTTTAAGGAATCTTTCAGAAGAGGGAAAACATACTTACTGAAACCTTCCTGTACGGAAGGACTGCTGATTCATTCTCCCTCCCGTTTCTTACACACGTATGTGGTTGGGTTCAGACTGGGAGCTCAAAGAATTCTTACTCAAAGAATTCACTTCTGAACACACTAAAACAGGGGAAATAATATTATTCTATCATAAAACAAAATGGGACGCAGTATCTGCCCCCCATCACCCGCCCTGCCAAAATAAAAAAGAAACTTGAATTCTATGTATTTCCTTTTAGGTCTCACACAGACATAAACAACAATAAATTGGCCAACCATATTCTTCAGGCATATAATTTTCTTTCTTCCCAAAGCGGACACTCCCTGGGAAAATACAAATAAGTTCTAATTGCAAAGCCCTTCAACAGAAAAAGAAAGTAGGCCACCTTGACCAGAGCACAAAATAATCTTTTCCAAGAGGACTTGAATGAGCACCTCATTACCCAAGGAAAAAATACATACCAAGATTTTTTACTACTTTATTTTGTTTCAGTTTCAAATACTTTTTATAGCCATGGAAAAAAAACATATTGATGAATCGGTTTTTCCAAAACAAAACTGTTATGTCTTTTAATTTTAGCCTGCAAGTCGTTCCCCATCTCCAGTATTTGAGAAATAATAACACTGTGGCAGAGTGTGGCAGAGGGACTCGCTTGGGGACACACAATGGGCTCCAAATTTGGGGGTAATATTCCTGCCCATGAGGCACTGATTTCACACTACAAAATCATCTATAAATTCCACAGTTTTTGTCCTACTAAATATAAAGAAATCTCCATAATGCAAAGTGATTATGGCTTAATTTACATAATAGCCACTCTAACCAACTTTAGTTCAGGAACCTAATTATTTGCCATTCAAAGGAAGTACATTTTGCTCTTGGCTGACAAGTATTGTCCAGGTGATTAGTAATGATAAACAAAGCCCTTAGTGAGTGGCTGCTATGTGCCATTATCCTCTCTGTCATCTTCCAAGATAGCTTTTATTATCCCCATTTTACAGAAGAGAAGACTGAAGGGCTCAGAGAGGTCAAGTAAGTATCCCAAAGTACAGAGCAATGAGTGTCAGAAGCAGATAGAGGACCAGTCCTTTTCGACTCCTCGACCTTGCTGTGCACCCAACACTTCCCCTCAACAGCATAGATTATTATTTGAAACTGAAACACAGATGCCATTTTCTATCCATAGCAACAGTAACCACTTTCCTAATTATTACTCAATTTACGGAAGAAAGGGATGGCAAAACAAATTAATTGTGTGTTGCATCTGCTAAAAATCGAGAAAGTACGATGAATTCTTATGATAAAAACTACACTTGTATTACTAGGTTGAGTATACAATATGACATAAATTTTTCTGAGACATCTTGTTATTAATCAATATAAAGGCATTTTTTTCTATTTCATTTTAAAAAATATTTTATTTATTTATTTGACAGACTGAGAGACCGCGAGAAAGGGAACACAAGCAAGGGGAGTGGGAAAGGGAGAAGCAGGCTTCCTGTGGAGCAGGAAGCCTGATGCTGGCTCGATCCCAGGACCCTGGGATCATGACCCAAGCCAAAGGCAGACACTTAATGACTCAGGCACCCAGGCGCCCCATCTTTATTTCATTTTTAAGTGCAGGTAAAAATCGTGTTGTTAATGATCTAATACTCAAATTCTTGAAACAATAACACACTTCTTGAATTTCAGGAGGTTTAAGTAGATTCTCCAAAGTCTGTACATGTGCTTACGCTTAGAGGACCACACGCAATTTTTTAAATGGCTTTTACACACTTTGTCAAGTTCAAACTAGGTGATGTTCTGTGCTTTAGTAAACCCAAGGCCTATTTTTCAGAGATTAGGTACATAAAATCTCAGAAGTTCATACAATCCTTTCCAACAGTTACCATCTTGCTGAGAGTCACTGGTGTCAAAACAACAAGCGAGGTTTTTCATGTGGTTCCTGGCTGCCCGAGCCATTCTTTGGCAGGAGTGTTCAAGACTAGCTGAGCCTTGGGGAAAATACCCAGAAGATGAAAAGACGAAGACAGAATTCTGGGGCAGCAAGCTTCCCCCTGGCTCCTGCCCTCCCCCATGGGTTGTACAATCCGACCCCAGCCTAATCCAGGTGTCTGGAGGAGTCCGTGTAAGCGGCTGCTCTGGGGTCAGAGAGCTGGTGGGTGGAAGCAGATGCAGGAGACAGGCTTTTCCTGTGTGTCTCCCGAGCTCTTTGTGGGCATGGATGAAGTCCTGGCCTCCCAGCCGGGACTGGCCTGAGGGCAGCTTAGCTGTCGGGAAGGGTGGGATGTGGCATTCCCTATCACCAGCCCATCCACCTGTTCTCTTCAAATGTGATACTCCAATGCCATGAGAAAGGGAATTCACCATGGTCCTTTCTGCAGTATTCACCCCAGCTCTGTCCTCTACCTTGGGGGTGCCCCTCGGGTGTTAACAGGAGAGACAGCAGGCGGGGGAGGAGGGGCGGGGACAGGCACCCTGGGAGGACCCAGCCCAGGCTCCAGGTCACCCGAGTGGGAGGTACGCTGGTTATCTGAGGAGTAGGAGGGTGAGGGAAATTTATTTTTCACTACATATCCCTTTTTTTTAATGTTACTTTTTTTTTTAAGATTTTATTTATTCATTTATTTGACAGAGAGAGAGATCACAAGTAGGCAGAGAGGCAGGCAGAGAGAGAGAGGGGGGAAGCAGGCTCCCTGCTGAGCAGAGAGCCCGATGCGAGGCTCGATCCCAGGACCCTGAGATCATGACCTGAGCCGAAGGCAGAGGCTTCAACCCACTGAGCCACCCAGGCGTCCCTCACTACATATCCCTTAACTGTGCCTTTTGAATTTCACAGCGTGTGCACCATTTACATTCATCTTTTCCTTTAAAGATTAGGGGCTGTGCGGTCAAAGGGCTCTAGATCAAGTCTCATTTCTACCAGTCTAGACAGATTACTTAACCTTTCATCTGTACAATGAGGATAAGACCCTAAGCGGAAAGTGTTCGCCATTTTCAAAAAGGGACAATCTTAAATAGCAGTAACGAGTTGCTTGTGGTAGATTTTCAGGCATTCTGACAGCATATGGAATACATGGGGCCGTGGTTTCCTGGATGACACGACAGTTTTTTTCTGTCACCCATTCCTTTCCCTTCTTCCGGCAATCACATGCACATATTCCTTTGGAGAACTATCATCGTCCCAATTCTCAAACGATCTGTTTTGTGTGGACTTGATCCTTGGTACTGGGGGTTGATGTGGAACTGAGACCTGGCCAGCCAGAGCTTCACCTGCCCTGGTCATCGTGAGGGAGAAAGCAACAATTCTGCAAGATTGTCTTCAATATACCATGAAGGGTGCTACTCCGGATTGCACTCCTTCCTGCACAGACCACACATACACTGGTCACTGGGTGGAAAGAGATTTCCTCTTCTGTGCAGACCCCAAATCACAAGATGTGGAGCTCCAGCTAGCCCCACAAGCGCTGTTTTCAAGAAGCCATTTCATTCTCTATGAGGCCAACTCCTGTGCAATGGGTTACCTGGTGAGATCTCCAAATCTTGTGAGGGTCAACACATTTCTTCGGTAGTTAAATGTTGCAGTGTTTTGAAGTGCAAAGCATTTTTCTTTGAGGTGTGGCTCTGTCACTGGGACCGTGTGGTATCTGAGATCAGATTCTGCTTCTGGGTCTAGAAGAAATGGTGGAGGTAGGATGGGACATGAGGCAAATTAGCATCCCCAGGCAAGGTGACTACATCAGCAAAGGTCACTACAGGTTTTTAAGGCAGGGAAAGACTAGTACATGAGGTAGAAGGGGCTACATTTGCTGTGACGGGATGGTTGGTGGCTTTAGTTTTGGATAAGGAGAATTTTTCAAATCTTCTCAAGGCTCACGTCTCCAGTTCTCCGAGACTTCCTCTTTCTCAAGCAATGCAGTTTCACATAAGAAATCTGGCAAGTCTAAAAAAAAGAAAAAAAAAAAAAAAGAAATCTGGCAAGTCTGTGAATTCAACCTATGCTGTAATTTGATAGACCATAGGGTCAGACTCTATGATTGATTTCTGGCTACCAACAACCCACAAAAAAGAAAACTCTTTTAAGATGAAAAATTCCCTGGTTCCCTCGTCATAGTGAGTGGAAAATTTAAAGTCCTTAATTTCTCATTTCTTTTTTTAATCTCTCTAGTGCAGTTTTCAGTAGCCAATTTTCCCCTATTTGTCATGTTATCCTGTGCCATGGCCCTTATCACTCAGTTATCAAAGCTGTGTGGTTTTTGTGGAAAGATTTTATTCATTTATCTGAGAGAGAGAGAGAGAGTACCTGAGTGAGGGGAGAGGCAGAGAGAGGGAGAGAGAATCTTAGGCAGAATCTCTGCTGAGTGTGGAGCCTGAAGTGGGGCTCCCACGGCCCTGAGATCACGACCTGAGCTGAAATCAAGAGTCGGACCCTTAACCGACTGAGACACGTGGGTGCCCCTCAGAGCTATATTTTCTACAGGCACTTTACTCCAGGGGCCATAGATTATTATTAGTCCATCATTTCATGGTAAGTCAATCCTCATTTCCTTCAAACCCAAGTAGGCTGACTATCTAACCTATTGTCTCACATGCTGTTATCAATCAGGTTGCAGTTAGAGATAACAGAAAACGCTTTCTTTTTAACAGAAAGTAACTTAAATTGGGGAATTGGGTCTTTATAAAATCCTTGAAAGAGATGGAGAATTGGATGCAAGCCTGGCCTCCAGCAATAATTGCAGAATGATTCTGTAACACTGGCTTGCCAAAGGAGCTGTTACCTAGACCACATTTAGAAAAGCTGGGAAGCTGGAAGCTCTCCCTGGAACTATTGCTCTGGGAACACTTACCTTAGCTGCAGTCCAGGGATCTGGAAGGTACGGCCAGTAGCTCTAGAGCCATCTTGCCCCTCCTGGTCTCTGTTAGCCCTAGCCCCGCAGAGCCACAGACTCGACCCCGCGACCTCTGCAGCAGACAACCCCAATTCCCACATAATCATGCTTGCCAGCAAAATCAGGAGAAACGCAAGAAGGAGAAACTCTGCCTTGCTTCCATTTCAGGTTTTGTGCCTCCCATCTGATTGCAGACACTAATTTCTGAACCCGAGCTTTGGCGGGGGGGGCTTTGAGAGGTGCAAATGTGAGCTTTCCTACCTTCGCAGTTCAAGAAGGCTCGCAACAGGAATGACATCCCCCATAAAACCCCAAAGCAAAATTCTAACAAGCCTGAAACAAATGACCTCATTTATTCTTGGATTCGTAATAAATGTAGCTCTTGGATGCTTCACAGTTACACAGTGTTAATATGCTCCGTTCTGAGTCTAGCATCAGCTTAAGCACCATGTTTTTCCCAGCTAGCTGCCATTGGGTTGGGTCTATTCTACCTCTTATGCCTCCTCCTCGATGTGGTCAAGGCTAAATTCTAAGCAAACCAAATAAACTCTGAGGGATTCTCCAAATATCTTTTTAAAGCATGCTTAAATTTAAAGTAGTTTTGAAGGTTAGGTTTCATATGTCTCAGTGGAAGAGGCATGGAAATATTTCAGATACTACAGATGGAAGGGAGGACTATTATCTCCTTGAGCATTTCTTGTTTGATTGGTTTACCTGTTTCTAAGAAAATGTAGTGATCTTTTTATTTGCATTAATGGAGAAGGAAGCCAAATAATATGCTGATTAGGTATAGTAACTTTCCAAAAAAAATTGGATATTCAGGTGGCTTACATGCAAGGGAAAAATAGAATAGATGAGGCCTGCTGAAGCCCCTAAACAGCCCCAGGTCCCTTGCACATGGAGCCACATATGTGCAAAGTCTCCCAAAAGAGGTGCACAACCACATCTCATGGTTTAGGATTCTTAAAGTATGGACTAATTAAACAAGAGAAAAACTTTATACTTTTTCATTGTTTAGGTCAATGGTTTGACCTTCAGAAGCAACAATGAGTTGTTCACAGATCTGTTCAAGGGACTGAAATAAACAAGGGGAGGAAACAGAAGGTATTGTAATCATGTTCAGAACCTCACAAAGGGGCAATCATGAAGAACTTTTTAAAATTTAAAATTGTTCTTTAATTGTTCTCTACATTTGGGCACATTCTAACTAATAACTTCGGAGATAAACCAGCCCATTCGCGAAGGAATTTATTTAAGATACCTTTGGCACTCGGGGCATACCGTTTGTGATTTAAGTTGCTTACACCTGTATTCTGCATTTCTTCAGGTTTGCTCCAGACACAGCCAAACTGGAAAGGACGGCAAGGAAATTCAGAGAGAAAAATGTCAAAGCCTGGGTCTGGACACTGGGGCTGAGAACCATGTATTTGGTGGTGCTTGGTTGAGCAGTGATGCTGTGGTCCCTGTCACTGCCTCAGTTCCTCCCAGTGTTGGGCTTCTTTCCAGGGCATGTGTGTTCTTAAATAACCGACTGCCCCCTTCTTAACATGACCAAAGTATGGTCTTTGTACTTACATATCCCAAAGAGTATAATTTAATAAGACAGTGTACTGCTACAGTATAAAGAACAACAACAAAAAAGAAGTAGAGGAAAAAAGGCAAAGAACTGGTTAAGAAAAAGGGAGAAGCAAGAGCACAGGCGAGTCAAAGTCAATGTTCAATTTGAAGAAAACATATACCCCGTTTCTTGGATGTGCTGAGTGAATCCAACCATAAATCTCTTCTTCCAGCATATGGGCTTGACCTACCCACCAACTTTCCAACAGACGAATGTCTCCACCCAGCTACTCATTCCAGAGTTATGGTTATTGAGTCAAATGCCTTGGCCATTCTAAGAAAATTCCACAAGTAACAATTACTGTACTTGGCAGGAGGCCTGGTAATACCCGGCTAGAACTTTATTTTTTTATTGATTTAAAAATACATTTCTGAAATATTTCTTAGATTTATTGCTACTTAGGAAAGTGTATTATCAAAATATAAAATGAAGAAAGTACTAGAAGAAGTAATTTAGGCTAATAAGTAGAAAATAGTATTTCAAATCGATAGGTTATTTAATTAGAATCTAAATATAATTGAGTCCCTGTTCCCACATGGCCTATTTTCAAATAGTAAATAAAAGCAGTTGGAATCTTTACTAAGTCTCTTGGTGGGGGAAAATGCCTACAAATGGATTGTGTGTTGTTAATACAAGCCACATGACTTAACATTCTTTTTAATGGATCGTTTTCTTACTCCTCATCTCTTTATAAACTTAACTTGGCCCCTCAACGTGATCTGCCCTCTTCCACCCTCTCTCTCATCTGCCTCCTTGTAGAAGAGGGACCCTCGTACCAGCCTCTCCCCAACAGCTCGGGCTGCCTACAGACACTCTCCCTGCTGCATGACTTTTCCTCTAAGTTTACTCTTACTCTGGGCTTTGACCGCTTTTTTTATAACAATCATCCCATCACTTAAACTCTGCATAGAAAAATGAGATCCAACCAGAAAGACCTTTTTTTTCTTTGGAAGAAAACAAAGGATTGAGGGAGGCTACTTACAAAGTAATTTTCTAGTTTCTCCATTACCTTTGGTCCCATTAGATCTTTATTCGCACTACTATGAGGAGAAGGCCGAATGTGTTTGTAAAACTCACCACCACCACGCCTCACACTCCGACATGCTTCACTTCTTTGCATGGGTCACACAGGCTCCCACCATGTACTGTGGAAAGCATACCATGCCCGTGTCCACCTAAGTTTCTCCTATAAAATTGGAAAGGAAATGCATTAGCATTAGGATTTTAATGCCTGCCCAGGGTACTCATTTTTAGTAACATCAGGATGAAGGTGGTTTTACAAAATTCTTCTTCTTCTTTTTTTTTTAAAGAGTTCATTTATTTATTTGACAGAGAGAGAGAGAGATCACAAGTAGGCAGAGAGGCAGGCAGAGAGAGAGAGGGAAACAGACAGCCTGAGCAGACAGCCTGATGTGGGGCTCGATCCCAGGACCCTGAGATCATGACCTGAGCCGAAGGCAGAGGCTTTAACCCACTGAGCCACCCAGGTACCCCTTCTTTTTGTTTTTTTTTTTGAAAGAGAGAGTATACACACACACGAGTTGGGGTAGGGGAGGGGAAGAGGGAAAGAGGAAAAGAGAATCTTAAATAGGCTCCATGCCCAGCACAGAGCCTGATGTGGGGCTTGATCTCACAACCCTGAGATGATGATCTAAGCCAAAATCAAGTCAAACACTTAACCGACTGAGCCACCTAGGTGCACTGAGAATCTTTCTATTACACGGGCACTTAACCCCTAGATGACCTGTACCAACACAACTGAGGCGTTATGGGACCAAGCCGACCCACCAAAGTTTTGGGGAATCAGAAATGGTCCAGAAATTTTTTTCTCCTATTCTAGTTACTATAAAATATAGGGAACTGGGTAGCTGAAAAATTATACTGCTATTAAATGAGGAGGACCCTAAAGTGAGGAGAAACCTCACTTTAAATAGAGCAACCCACTTAGAGAGGCTGAGTCAGCCTTGCCTCATCCCTTCTTCTTCAAGTCCTCCCTAGATCTGGGGTTTAGGCGCATTCATCTGTAATGCTCCTGCAGGGAAGCTCTTAGCCCACATCAGCCCCAGTTGGCTTCACTAACCACAAATATTCAGGGACATTCTGAGCAACTATAGTAAAGTTGAAGTTTGCTTAATGTATTCTGAAGTCTTAGACAGTTTAGTAATTCTTCCTAATCAATCCTTCCCTCAGGAACTTAATCCACACAATTAGGAGCCTATATCAGACTGTATTGCCCCCTAGAGGATGACTCATTTCAATGGTTTTCTATAAGAATGCAAGAGCAGTTTCTTACCCACTCACAATTAGGAACTTGACATATGACCTCCAGCCACTCTCCATCCTGCCATACACTCCTTCTTGAGCAGCGAGGAAGTCCACTATGGAAAGGAAAATAGTGTGTGGCTTGGAGCCCACTAGACCTATAGAAAACATTTTTTTTCTGTCGCCCAAGGAGGTCTACTAAAGCAGTTTCAAGTCATTTGCTAACCACACCTAAAATTCCATTTCTTGGGTTCCTGGTGAGACACCTCCCAAGAATTTCTCAAATTCCTAGTAGTAAGTAGCCTGTATTGGTAAATCCAGAAGCTGTTTGACTTCAAGTATCCCAACAGAAGCCATGTTCTGAGGACATGAAATTTTTGGAAGGTGAGTGGAGACATTAAAATAATAAAAGCAGGTCAACTATTGTCTTCTTTTCTTCTTTAGGAAGTGTTACAAGATATGGAAGAAAAATTCCAAGCAACTGAGAGTCTGTTGAGAATGCGTTAAAAACCAAGCTCATCGATTCCCTCACTACAATGCTACATAAATCTAGTTTCTACATAAGAGCATCCCATCGGCCAAACTGACATTTTGCTTCAGTACATCTCCACATTTCACTGGCTTTCAATATTACTCTAAAACCCACTAGCACTTGTTTGGGACCATTTTCTCGTTTATAACTATTCTGTTCATAGTCAGGCAGGAATGGGGTATTTAGTTCTTGCAATTATTATATACTAGCCTCAAAATTCTGAAAATAGTCCTTAACATGTAACTCAAATAGAACATGGGCTCCATACCAACTCAGCAGGATGTCAATTCAATAAACAATAGTCAATCATCCTAATAGCAATTAAGCAATTAGAAACTTTAGTCTCTCCAAGGAAAATGCCAAAGTAGGGGGTACATACTTAACACATCACACAGTCTCAATCTCTAGCCAATGTGAAATAAACTTTGAATATTTAAGACAGATCTCTAGTCTCAGAAATTAAGTTGGAGTACCATCATGACAGACAAGTCCTTTTGTTAAAGGTGATTAAGAACAATGGAGCACATTATAGCAGTATATTATGTAGTGGTACCTTCATATCACCAGGAAAGCATATTATTTCTTTCCAGAAATAATCAACTTGATAATACCCATTTATTTATAAGGAAATGAGTAAAATGTGTCAATTTGTTCTCACTAATCACTTATTTAAAACCAATTATTAGTACAAGGTTATGGCATAGTAAAAATGTATTGATAAAGAAGACAGTAATTTCTGTTTATTCTTTGTTCTTACAGCTACTACTAGGGCATATTTTTCTTTTTTGAAATCAAGCCTTTAATGGAGACACTTAGAGAAAAGCCTATTTGATTGGGTACGTAAGTGTCAACACAAACAAAGTCTGTTGTGGTAATTCGCGGATTTCCTCTGTGGTCGGTTTAAAAGATCACTAAATGATCATTTAGCATTCACATAAGAAAAGATCACCATATGGAATGCAGCTGGAGTTGCTCTTAGCAGTGCTCTGTTATTTCCCAGGACAAGTCATAGTATTTTTAGGAACCCTATCTCAGTGCTCATGCATGTATTTTGCCACATATACTTTCAATTTAGTGTTAGATCATTGTAAAGTTCCTCCTCCTCATCTCATTCACAATCCATCGCAGTTACTGTTGAGCTGCCCAAACACCATTCTTAACAAAGAGCAGTGCGTAAAATACCCAGAGTTCTAAGAAGAAGCTCAGTTGAACGAATTATTCAATTTATAGATGAACATTTCAATAGGATAACTCTAAAATTCTTTTGTCTACCAGAAAACTGCTTTGTCTACAATTAAGTTATCCTTACCCTTTTTAAGTTAAAAAACATGTAGATACTGGTACATGTCAGTGTGTGAGAGCCTGAGTAAATCCAGTTTGGTGTGGTCAAGTATTGGGCAAGATTTCCCATTCACCTCTGCCAAGACCCTGTCACTTTAGTGAGATTAAAGTTCCAATTGCTTCAGTCCAATACCTCTAGAGCAGACGCTCTGCTCTTCTGGTTAAATTATGCCCATTTCTCTCCCAAGTGAGTAAATAACTTCAGTTCCCATTCTAAGGCAACTGAAGTGATTTTTCATTTGGCACACTGATTCTGGGAGTGTAAGACATGTTTGTTGAAACCATACCAGGCTGGGACAAAGTATTTTTATGATTAATATTTATTAACATGTATTGAGAATAGATACTGTACTTGGTCCACACACAATACGTAAAGAAAGTCATCATTCCTACAGATGGAAATAAACAGCTTGGATGAATATACTGATGAAATTTATGCCCTTATGGAAATGATAGTAAAGTTGGAAAGACAAACACTGAACACATAATTATGGGCAACGCCAGCTTTACAAAGAAATGCGGTATACTATGTATGTACAAAAGACAAGGAGCTGACCTTATCTTGGGGTTAAGGGAAAGTCTCCAGAAAGAAATGACCTTTGAACTGAGATTTGAAGACATAGATGAAGTTGGCTAGCAAAAGAGAAGAGGGAAGAGTGTTTCATGTAAAAAAGACCCTAATGTGAGAGGGCATGACAGTTTGGTCTGGAAACTGCAAAAATTGTAAAGGAACTAGGGCTGTGAGGAGAAGGGGTTGCCGGTGCCATTGAACCTGTGGGGGTAGGCAAGAGCAGTGTCCAATAGGCCATAGCATGGGTTTTCTTCTTCATCTTAAGGGCAGTGAGAATCTCCTAAATTGTTGTAATGACATTAATGGCATGGTCAGAAGTATGTTTGTAACAAAATTATCCTGGCAGCTGTATGGAATATGTGAAGGGTGGGCATGTGTGAATGTGGGGAAACTGGTTAGAAAGTTATTGCCTAAGAGTGAGATAATTGGTGATAGCGACAGGGTGTTTGAAATGAAAATGGGGAGAAGTAAAAATGCCTAAAAACTTAAAGCAGGTCCAACAGACCATTTGGTGGGTTGGATACTGAGTTAAAGGACTGAGCGACCTGAGGGATGACTTTCCCGTTTCTGGACTAGGCAGTGGGGACTATGGTTACTAAGATGAATGACACTAAAGGAAAAATTACGGTGCAGAAAAATAATGTTTTGGACATACTATATGGTAGAAGTTTTGGAATAGATATATATATATATATTAATGTATTATTAACCATACATTTGAAAATTATTTCTTTCTTATCCAGGATTAAACATAACTTTCATGCATACAAATACTGCTCCTGCTTCCTCTTATGCAACCCTCTTATTGATTCTGTGATGGGTTAAAATTATTTAAAAAGTAAATAATATACCTTATAATGTTTTTATCTTTTAGCCTTTTATGAATTACCATAATTAGTTGAAAAGTATTAATATTTGAGATTAGATAGCAAGTGAATAGTTTTGAAAATATCTGGTTATTTCCAATATTGTGATTATGAAATGAATTATTCATGTTCTTTTCAATAGATTTTTTTATAGTCAAAATTATTTTCCCTAATAAAATGATTCATTCACAGATAGAATAAGGTATGTATCCTATATATTTCTGAAACAAAGAAATAGCTGGATGTATCTGTATGAGTGAACTCATGTGAAAATAGCAGAAGACCCACTCACCTAACCCAAAGAATTATGAAATAACAGTATGTTCTTTTAAGCACAATGTTTTGGGATGGCTTGTTATATGGCAATAGTTAACTGATATGGTATTGTTTTGTTTCATTACATATTTTCTAAAATTGTTTACATAAAATCATTCTGGGTATTTCTTGACTTATTTTTCTTTTATTTACATCCACCACACCTCTTTTGCGGTCTCTTGTTATTTTCCTCCTTAAATCTTAATGAAGAAACATTTTTAAGAGGCTATAAAGTCAATATATAAAATCAGTTGTATTTCTATAGACTAGCCAAAAAACCCAAGAAAATTAAATTTAAGTACTTTCATTATAAGCACCTTAAAACACATAAAATACTTACAAATAAATTAAAACAAAAGATGCCCAGTTTCTATATTGAACATTACAAAACATTGCTGAAATACATTAAAGAAGATCTGAATAAGTGGAGTGATATACCATGTTCATGGATTGGAAAATTCATATTATTAAAATGTAAATGGTCCCCAAACTGACCTATAGATTCAGTGTAACCTCAGTCAAAATTCCAGTTGTATTTTAGGTAGAAATAAACAGAAAATTTTTGAAGTGCATGTGGAAATGCAAAGAACTTAAAATGATCCGAATGTTTTTAGTAAAAAAATATAAAATTGAAGGACTTTCACTACCTAATTTCAAGACTTACTACCTACAATAACCAAGACAGTGTGGTACTGGCATAAAAATAAGTAAACACATCAGCGAAAAATAATAGGAAGTTCAGAGAGAGACCTATATATATAAGGTAAACTCATTTTTGACATAGCTGCCAAGGGGCATCTTAGAGAAGGAATAGTCTTTTCAACAATAGTGCTGTATCAACTGGATATCCATGTGGAAATGAATAAACCTCAACTCCTATCTCACACTATACTCCAAAATATTTTTAAATGGATCACAGATCTATAGATAAAGTTAACTTACAAAGCTTTCAGAAGAAAACATGGAAGAAAATCTTGTGAACTTGGGGTAGAAAAAGGTTTCTTTGATAGGACACAGAAAGCACTAACTACAAAAGGAAGCAAACTGGTAAACTGGATTTTATCAAAATTATAAACTCCTGTTCTTCAAAAGACATCATTAAGAAAATGAAAATGTAAGCCCACGGACAGAGAAAATATTTGTAATACATATGTCTCACATAAATAAGTCTGTGTCCAGAATGTTTAAAAAACTCTTATTCCTCAACAAGAATATTATAAGACACTAAAAATTGGGCAAAGATTAGAATATATATTTCACAAATGTGTAGCATATGAAAACTAGCACACAAAAGAAATGTTCAAAATCATTAGTCACTAAAGAAATGCAAATTAAAACAACAAGGAGATACCACTTCATAGCTAATGGCTAAAAGGGAAAAAGACTGAAATACCCAGGGGTTGGCAAGGATATGGAACAACGGAAACTCTGAATGTGGTTGGTATAAAGGTAAATAATACAACTATTAATAAAAAGATTTTACAGTTTCTCAGGAAATTAAACATATATCTACTCTAATGATGCGACAATTCTGTCCTTAAGTTTACCAAAATGAAATGAAGAATACATCCATAGAATAATTTGTAGATGAATGCTCATAGCAGCTCTATTCATAATAGCCCCATCTGGAAAACACGTAATTTCATAGCATGAAATACTACTCACTAAGAAAAACAAATGAACCTCTGATTGAGCAACAATATGTATGAGTTTAACAGATGCGCTGAGCAAAAAAAAAAAAAACAAAAAAAAACAGGCACAAAAGGGTATCCTCTGTATAATTCCCACTTATATGAACTTCTAAAGGAGATAAAAATAGTCTAAGTGGAAAAAAAAAATCGTAACTGTGGTTTCTTGGGGCAGGGCTGAAGTGGGCTCATGGGGATTTTATGAAATAATATGGAAATAATCTGTGTCTTCATTGTGGTGCTGGTTTCAAAAGCACAGATACATTTGCGAAGATTCTTCAAACTTACACTTGAAAATTGTACATTTTATTTTATGTAAATTACATCTCAATAAAGTCTATTTTTCACACAATGTTCCTGCTCCAAAGTAACAAAACAGGCACTTTAAAAAGTAGAGAAGAGGGGCGCCTGGGTGGCTCAGTGGGTTAAAGCCTCTGATTTTGGCTCAGGTCATGATCCCAGGGTCCTGGGATCAAGCCCCGCATCATCCGGCTCTCTGCTTAGCAGGGAGCTGGCTTCCCCCTCTCTCTCTGCCTGCCTCTCTGCCTACTTGTGATCTCTCTGTTAAATAAATAAATAAAATCTTTAAAAAAAAGTAAAATAAAAAATAAATAAAAAGTAAAGAAGAATGTCTCCATTTCAATGTTTATAGAAAGTCTTTTTGCATGATGGTCTATATACAAAATTGTTGACTTTTAAATTCGAATGTCCAAGTACCAACTAGTAACAGTAGTCATCACCTACTTAGTGCCTAATATAAGCTAGATTCTCTGCCATACACTTAACAACAATCCTGTAAGGTAGGTCTTCTCATCTTTATTTTTGTTTGAGAAACTTGAGTCTCAGAAGAGTTAATTTGTCCAAGAACTCCCTGTTAATAAATAGCAGAGGTAAGGGTTTCTCCAAGGACTGTCTGTCTCCATCACCCATGTTCTTTCTACTACATGTCACCCTCCAGTTGACTTGTATATCACACCTATTCCAAAGCCATTTACCTAGAGGCACTAGGTAAGTAGTCATTGCTAGCCTACTCACTTATTTGCCTTGGCCACAATCTCCTTGTCATGTAACCTTTAATGAGTCCTTCAGCCAAATTTCTCCAATCATTAAAACAATGAAAATCAAAAAACCCCTAATACCTCCCTTCTATTCATATGGCAAAAGTTTAACATGGTATGTGTTTGACAGGATAGATCTGGGTTCAAGATCTAGCTCTGCCAATTTTTAACTGAGCATGTTGCTTTATCTAAGTTTCATTCCTTTATCCATAAAATGAAAGTATTACTAACCACTTTCACAGGGGTGTTGTGAGGATAAGATGAGGTAATGCGCTTAAGCATTTTACATTGTGCCAACAACACAGTCAATGACAAGAAATAGAAATGCGTATTATTAATGAGGGGACAGGTATTGTCCTGTTAGAGAGGGTGCTTATTTTTCTTATTATTTGCATATTTCCTTATTATTTCCTTCCTTTACTACCAATTTAGCGAGCTTGGAAAGGCCCCGAGTAGTCAACTCGATTACTTTGGCATTGGCCATTCCTTAGCTGCAGATCATTTTAAGGTTGTGTACATTCATTTAAGATTTTTCACTTGGCATTTAATATTTCCATTTCCATTTAATATTTTCCAATATGCCATTGTGTTAGAGGCCCTTGTATTAATTATTTCCAAAATCTTACATAGGCCATGGACAATAGAATATCAAAGATATGCCATTGGAAGAAAAACCTATCTTATTCCCATAAGCAGCCCAGAAGAATGATCAAACTGTCTAGTGCCATTGTCTAGTGACTGCCAACTGTCTAGTGACCTATACGAGACACTGTCCCCAGAGACTTTATGAGCTTCAGTTTTTCTCTTTTTCTCTGCTACCTTAGGGAAGAAATGACTATGATCCATGTAATAGTTGAAAGGTAAGAAAATGAAACAGATAGAAGGCAAAGAAACCCATCTTTACAACAATGTCCTAACTGGGCCCACTTTAAAGAGAGTCTCACTGCCTTAAGAACCATTACATACATATAAATCTTTGATACTGTGCTTAAGGTGCCATATAATCGAGAGAAAGCAAGATAGTCTAAATGAGTACTATTCCAATAACAACAAAAAGAGAAAGAACTATGATTCTCAAAACTGACCTCAAGTATAGTTAGGAAACAGGTTTTTCTCTTCATAGCCCCACCAACATCTTCCTTCCACTGTGCCTCTATTCTAAACACGCATTAACACTCTCAAATGTTCTGAGATCTATTCCTTTATAGGGAAGGGAAGAAAAAAAAAAAAACGCCATATAGTTTGCATTAGGTTGTTAGTAGTTGGTCATCTTGTTCCTCCAGAGCCCCAAAAGAAAGCAGTACACCTATGGTTAAGTTAAAACAGAGGGATAACAAATGGTTGGCTGCAATCATTGCATGTGATGGGCCAATGGAGATGCCCTTGTTTAACATAAATGTTCTCCTAACCTCTATCCTACCGTCTCAGAGGATCATATTCGGATTATATGAAACTCAATGACTTGAAGGGTGTTATGGCAGTGAAGCTGAAACCAGGAAGAGCGGAGGGGCAGGCAGACCAGGACGTGGACCAGGGAGCACGTCAGGCTATCCATTAGAAGCAGGAATGACCCTAGTACACTGCATGGCATGAAGAACAGTTGCTTCCATCAAGCCCAACCCAATCACTTAGACTTTATTTGGGGCAGTCTTGCCAACTGGCTGACCCCTTATTTTTGTGGTCAGTATCACCAAATGACTTTGAACTCTGATTCAGGGAATTTCAAAGAGCCGTTCTCCTATGCTAAGTTCATCTCTTCTCATTTTTCCATTTTATTATAATGACTACTATTATTTACTTAATCACATATGAATATGCAGTAAGACACTAATGGAATACTTTTCAATTCCCTATGGTTAAGTTCCACATTTCCATTCCCTAGGTGGCCCAAGAGGATGGGTAACCAAACAAGATATATTTAAAATTCATTATTTGTGGAATTCTTCTACTCAGTCTGTTTACAGATTTTTTTTTCAGTCCATTCTTGACACAATGTGTACCAACTGTCTACTTTTTATATTTGGATGAGTACCTGGAAGTGGTATGTGGTAGAAGACAAGAATGAAAAGGGAACTCAAGAGCACTGTAAACTTAAAGACTAACTCACTCTTCTCCTCCATTTTACTCCAAGTAAAATGAGTTCTAGTTCTTTGTTTCACTGTTACCCTTTCTGAAATAATTTTTAAAAATGTGCTCCTTATTCATCTCTCAAGTCATCCCCCTTCTGTTGATGTCATACCTTCCTCTTCTCAATCATTTCCCCCCTACACACCTCTAACTTCCCACATCCTTAATTTTATTTTCTGTGGTGTTTCCAAATGACATGGCACCAAAACACATAGGAGCACTCATCTTTACTAAAGAACAAGGTCTGTAAGAGCTTCCTGATCCCCAAAGAAGGAATTTATGTTCAGCCTGGAGTTCTTTAGTGTTCCGGTCCTCGTCATTCAAGTGGCACTATTCTATGGTTTGGGCTTTCTGCATAGTTCTACTTTCCACTTCTATGAATTATCCCACAACTATAAAGACAGTTAACAAATATCACGAATATAGCTTTATGACAAATTCCACTTCTTGGTCAATGGGCCAAACATTGTTTCGGTTTAAATTCTTGATATTGAATGAGTTGCTTGGCTGGCTCACCAGGTAGAGCATGCAACTTGGGGTTGTGAGTTCAAACCCCATACCCAGTGTAGAGATTACCTAAAAATAAAATTTAAGGGGTGCCTGGATGGCTTGGTCAGTGAAGTGTCTGCCTTCGGCCTCGCATTCAGCTCCCTGCTCAGCTGGGAGTCTGTTTCTCCCTCTCCCTCCACCCATTACCACCGCCCCCCACCCCCATGCTCTCTCTCTCTCTCTCTCTCTCTCAGGGAAATAAATAAAATCTTAAAAAAAATAAATAAAACTTAAAACATTTTTGATAACAATAGCCTAGAACCTAAAAAAGAGAATTAGTCTCATTTCAACAATCTTTTTCATATGGTCTATACTGCTGAACTGTCCATGGAAAGAAAGTCTCAAGGTCAAAGTGGAATCATCTATGGCTCTTACCAAGGCTAAAAAGCTAAAAGTATTTTGATACAGCTGCCATTGTTGTTGTTGTTGTTATCTTAGTGTCGAATAGAAGGAAGCACAATTTCTCCAGTTTTGTGAATAATAGTTTTGTTATTGCATAGAGAGCACGATGTGTGGCTACAGTGTCTCCTCCAGTCCTTGCACACACTTTCAATTGCCCTCCATGGGGTAGCCATGTTTGTTTTCAGCTGACTAAGTCTTAGGCCAGAGAGAGAGTTTAGAGAAAGTGGAAGAGAGAGAAAACCAACTAAACACCTCATTAGGATGGGTGACAAAGGGTAATCTGTTTTCTCCCCTAAAGTACTGTGTGTGTGTTTAAAAGAAAATAAATATTGCATACCACTACTGTTCTAGTTATTTATACTCTGATAACACATTTTTAAGTCTGTTAGAGCAAATCTAGAACAAATGATAAAGCTCATTCAGCTATAAATTCTGCAAATGAGGGAATCGGTTGACATTCATTGAGTGTTCGTGTGTGTAAATCAACAGGATGGTTGGTGTACTACACTTCAGAGCAGAAGTGTGATCAAGAGACATGTGTAAAGCAAAAATGTATACTGAATTTCACTGAAGAGAAATATGTAAAAAGGGAGAAGAGCAGTGTGCAGACTCTAACTCACACATAAAATACACCCAAGTTTTTAAAGTACAACTAAGGCTTATTTAATGAACTATTAATGATCATAATGCAGCATTATAGTGAATAAATGGAAAGTCACTGGAATTACTTAGCCATTCACAAAAATCAGTGGCTTTAAAACTGGGAAAAACACTTTGGAAAGAATTTGGGTTAATCCTTGAATCCTTGATAACAAAGAGCCAGGGAAGGTAAATCAGCTGTACAAAGATACACAGCTATTGTTTTGTTTTGTTTTGTTTTTTTAATTTGAGCCCCAGGATGGGAAACAAGGGTATTCTATCCAGCATCCAGCATAAACTTTCTACCCTCCCATTAGGGGCTGCTCTGGTCTGCCAATCTGACAGTGTCATCTCCACAGAAGAGATCTTCCCTCAGTGATGTGTGGTCAAGCACTAGCAGTTACGGGATTCTCTTTCTGGGGAATGAGCTGTTCATGGGCAGAGGAGAGAGGAGAGATAATTACACTCTCTGCCTTCCTGCTTCCCCTGTCATTTGGCCTGTCCATCCAAATTATATACACCTGCTTCTTTTATGCTCTGTCTTCTCTTAGTGGGTTTGGAGACATTGAATACTTGAATTTTAAGTTCTTTTTTTTTTTTTAAGATTTTATTTATTTATTTGATAGAGAGAGACAGAGCGAGAGAGGGGACACAAGCAGGGGGAGTGGGAGAGGGAGAAGCAGGCTTCCCGCTGAGCAGGGAGCCCGATGCGGGACTTGATCCCAGAACCCTGGGATCATGACCTGAGCCGAAGGCAGACACTTAACAACTGAGCTACCCAGGCGCCCCTGAATTTTAAGTTCTGCAGCAAGTCTATAAAATGTCTCTGACTTTCAGACAGAGATGGGACACTGTTCGTCTGCCATCAGTGGGATGTGCACTTGGATTTTGCCTTCATCATATAAGCAGCAGATCTGTCAACCTACCAGCAAGCTTCCAACTGGAACTCTTCTTTAACGAAGGATGCTGTGCGATCATGGGCACAGCAGATGTAACTTGACTCAAAAAGAGCCAAACCCATGGTGTCAGATGCAGAATCATGAGATCTGATTAGCTGAGAGAACCAATCACAAACCCTCTCGTATCATTCTGGATTCTTAACGTGGCAACCAACAATTGACTCTGACCACGTCAAGCCACAAAGGAATGCAATGGAGAAAAGGAAGGAAAAGCTGGACAATCAGGTCTTGGAAGGTACGGGTCTGAAACAGCTTAGGGGGAATCTGTGTAGCAAGAACTCATAGAAACTTTTTTCAGGGGCAGGAAGCGTGAGCTCCAACATTTTTGAGCCTGGTGTCCATCTGCTCATGATTCCAATGGTAGGGAGATGATTTGGTGAGCCAAGCTGGGATCTCATTGCCACTGCTTGAAGTGGCAGAAGTCTCACAAATGCTCAGTCAGTCCCACCATGCAACTGGGTAGAGGAATTTTCCCAAAATACAGTTGTTCTTATTAGAAAAAAGGGAAAATGGATGCTAGGAATTCAAATCAGTGGCTGTCCACCACATCATCAAAACTGGGTGATTAAATGCAGGGAGACAGAGGTCAACACAGAGAGGTGAATAATGAAGTCTCTCTAGACAACAGCCCAATGATGAGACCAATAAAAAGGTTATTAAAATCTGGTTCTGAGTCATAATTTTAAATCAGGCTAAAGATTTTTTTTTTTCTTTGAAATGCTTCCAACACTGCCCCAAACCTGCATGGTATGTGAATAACGGGTCCATTAAGCATCTCTTTCCAGTCAGCATTACCTGCCTCCTACCCATCTGCCCCCTGATTTTTGTCTGGCCCCTCCCACTCCCTTGTCCTTACCAGAATCTGAACCCCCAGGCTGCTTACATCAGAAGATCACTCAAACACCATACGATGTTTTACTGACTTCTCAAAAATTTAACAAAGGATGATTTAAGTTTTTTTTTTTTTAATCCGAAGTTAAACCTCCTCATTGGATGTAGAATGAGAAAAATCATGTTAAATGTTTCTTTGAAGCTGCCTTCTGAGTGTGATCCTAACAGACTTGGTATAGCCCCCTTTACTGAAATGTCCCTGTAGATACTGTGCATAGAGTTCTCCCCTTCCACTCAGAGTACAAATCAGGCCGGCATTTTGAAAAAGAGACAGGTTTATCCATCCCTTCAGTGTTAGATGGCTTTGTTCCCTGTAAAATTTCACTTTTGGTTATTAAAATATTCACTGTAGGAAACAAATTTGTAACCCATTTCTCATATTACCTACACACAGAAAAACAAAATTTGATATCTTGGGGTTTATTTGCTGAGGGCGCTTCCCATAAAAGCGAGTGAGTATGCATTGGGAAATTTGTCTGGTTAACTCCTTATGGATAAACGTTAGTCACAAGCATCCCTCCCCGCCCCCCTCCCTGACTCTCGCCCCCAGCACCCTCCCCACCTCCCGACTTCCCGCCTCTCCAGGGCTGGTGACCTAATAGCATTTTTCTTCATGCATATTTTGGCGTCGCCCCATGGCCTGGCTGCCTTCGTCTGTCTGAGTCTTTTGAAATTCCTGCATGTTCGCCCCAGATTAAGCCGAGTGTGTCTCAGGATGTGTGTTCCGTTTTGTTCTTTCCCCTTAACGCTCCCTGTGCAACGTGTCTGGGGGGAGGAGGACAGGACAGGGAAGGAGGGGCAGAGGCGAGGAGCTGTCCGCCTTGCACGTTTCCAATCGCATTACGTGAACAAATAGCGGAGGGGCTGCCGGGCCAGAACTGCTTGTGTAACTTTGCAAACGTGCCAGAAAGTTTAAAATCTCTCCTCCTTCCTTCACTCCAGACGCTGCCCGCTCGCCGGGGCCGCCGCGCCGCTCCCGGTTGCTTTCCAGAAGGACTGGGAAAGAGGAGACAGGCGAGTGCCACGTCCCAGCAGCCGCCTTTATTGGACAAGGGTCTGCAGCCCACCCTTGGTGCTGCTTGTAGGGACCGAGATACCCGCGCTCCGCCCGCTTCCCTGGTTGAAGATTTCTCCATTCCTCACGTGATTTGGGCCCCGTTTTTCTTTTCTCCGACCTACGTCCTCCCGGAGTGGGGACAATCAGGCAAAGGGAGCGATGCGCTTCGCCTGGACCGCGCTCCTGCTCGGGCCCCTGCAGCTCTGCGCGCTCCTGCGCTGCGCCCCGCCGGCTGCCGGCCAGCAGCAGCCCCCTCGCCAGCCGCCGGCGGCTCCGGCCGCCTGGCGCCAGAGGATCCAATGGGAGAACAACGGGCAGGTGTTCAGCCTGCTGAGCCTGGGCTCGCAGTACCAGCCGCAGCGCCGACGGGACCCGGGCACCACCGCCCCAGGCGCTGCCAATGCCGCAGCCCCGCAGCCGCGCACGCCGATCCTGCTGCTCCGCAACCGCACGGCGGCAGCACGCGAGCGCACTGCAGGCACGTCGGGGGTCGCCGGCCGACCCAGACCCGCCGCCCGCCATTGGTTCCAAGCTGGTTACTCGTCGTCCGGGGCCCGCGACGCTGGGGACTCACGGGACGGCAACCGGACGGCACCAGGAGAGCGCCCGGCGCTCAGTAACCTGCCGCCGCCCAGCCGTGTAGACGGCATGGTGGGCGACGACCCGTACAACCCCTACAAGTACTCCGACGACAACCCCTATTACAACTACTACGACACGTACGAAAGGCCCCGGCCTGGGAGCAGGTACCGGCCCGGATACGGCACCGGCTATTTCCAGTACGGTAAGCACCCCCAAGTCGCAGGAAGCAGCGGCGCACCCCCTCCCCAACTCTGTGGCTCCCCAACGTGGCTGCCTGGGCGCGGCAGGCCTTAGTCCCCGCTGATCCGATCCCTCCCCCTGCGCCTGCCGAGGCAGCCCTGGAATCTGGTGCAAACCGCGCGCCTGGCCCCTCCTGCTTTCTTTCCACTTTGCTTTGCAGCCCTGGGCGTCCCCGTTCTCCTGCTTCCCGCAGCCCGGTTGGGTGAAGGGTGAAGAGTGAGGGACATGGAGGGACCCAGAGTTGGGGTAGGGGGCACTGGGTTGTTTCACAGCTACTTCCCCCCTTCGCCTTCTGATGTTTAGGTCTCCCGGACCTGGTCCCAGACCCGTACTACATCCAGGCGTCCACGTACGTGCAAAAGATGTCCATGTACAACCTGAGATGCGCTGCAGAGGAAAACTGCTTGGCCAGGTACCGGCTAGGATCTCCGCGGCCTGGCTGCCCCATCTCGCTTCAGGCGCCGCTCCTGTGCCTGGTTCTGACCGCTCTTGTTCCACGGAGACAAGAGTTGGGAAATGGGGCAAGAGCTGAGAAGTGGAATGTGGTCTCCTGGGCATGCAGACCTGGATGAAGAGTTAACATTTTGAAGATTTCTGTGGGTTCTGTCTTTCAAACTGTGGCACAAATCAGGGAGATGGGGCAAACCCTTATCCTGGAGAGTTGGGATCTCAGGTTCTTTTTCCAAGATCCTCAAACCTATGGTTTCCCATAACTTTCTATTAAAGAACTGTACAATAAGGTGGAAAAAAAAATATGGTAAGGGAAGAGCTTGTTAATGACCCTTTAAAAAACAGAGGGCTAACTTGCCAGTGGGGCTCCCCTCACCAGCAAAGGTTAGATTTTCTTCATTTGTTTGAGGCCACAATTTAACTTAGTTGTTTTGGTATTACTTCAGCCAGAATAAAAGCATGAGCAAGACCTTTGTTTTTGAATCGGTCCTAAAATAAAATCATAGCAGTTTGGGGAATGGAATTCTCTGACTTTGCTCCTGGGAAACCAGCAGAGGGAGCAAAAGATGTTTTGATAAGTCTCATAAAAATTTTTCAAGTGGAAAGTGAAAATACTCAACAGTATGTGAATATATATTCACACAAAATATTTTAGAAGGGACAGAGTGATGTTTATCTGTTCAGTTGTATATTTCTCCCACTTCGACCCTTTATAACTGTCAGGCTAAAGGAAGAAAAAGCTGAACTTAACCATTTTCATTCTTGAGTCTTGCATCACTCGCTCCATTGCACTCCCTAGGATATTATTACAGTCATGCCATTGTTTTCAAGATAGCGAAGTTACAAAATTATTTATCTAATCTGGGTGTACGCTTCTAGAATTATTTCCCCACTTTATATTTTAGGAAAGTGTTTAAAAAGAAACTTATTGCTGAATTCAAAGTTCTTAATAAGCACATAGGATTTTTTTTATTTGGGATACTTTCTACTCATTCATGTGGTTAAACAACAAATGATTATAAATACAGAATTTACTTATCACATGTACATTTGTAATGTCAATTTTGTTATGCTTTTTCATTTTTTAATTGCAGATTTCCATAGTTGTCATTCATTCACTCATTCAACAAATATTCACTGAACTCTGGCCACTTGCCAGGCGCTGTTCTAGGACCTGGAAATTCAGCAATAAACAAAATAAGCAGAATGCCTCTTGCAACTGATAGTCTAGTTGGAGGCGGGAGGTAGTTGCCATTAAAAAATGGAAAAGGTTTTGCTTGTAATTTGTCTTCAGTTAATATCCTGTGAAAGTAATAATGCTTTCTTTTTCAAAATGACAGCTCAGCATACAGAGGAGATGTTAGAGATTATGATCACAGGGTGCTGCTAAGATTTCCCCAAAGAGTGAAAAACCAAGGGACATCAGATTTCTTACCAAGCCGACCAAGATATTCCTGGGAATGGCACAGTTGTCACCAGTAAGTGGATGGGCATTCTGGGTACTTCTGAGTTGCGTTTTCCTTTTTCAGATAGTTCTTGATGTGCAAATGCAAAGTCTTATTTCTAGAATTTTCTCTGTGTAATGTGACATTATCAAGGGAGTCTATTTTTAAGAAAATACATCAGCTACCAGATCCTGTTTTTTAAAATGGAAATTCTAAGTCCAGCTTATTAAAACTGCTGATAGGATACAGCAATTGGCTTCACTAGAATTTTATTCCAGTATACTACAGGTAAGATTTCTGACAAAGCTTGTTATAGTCAAAATCATCTACAGTTAGTTAGCATTTTTTAAAAGACTTATTTGAGAGAGAGAGAGAGAGAGAGAGAGAGAGAGAGATTGAGGGAACCAGTGGGAGGAGGGGCAGAGGGAGAAGCAGACTCCATGCAGAGAAGGGAGCCTGACATGAGGCTCGATCCCAGGACCTTGGGATCATGATCTGAGCCAAAAGCAGATGCTTAACCGACTGAGCCACCCAGGTGTCCTACTTAGCGTGTCCTACTTAGCATTTAATAAAAACCCGAAGTAATTATCAGAAGGATTCATACACCAATCTCAAAGAAAGATAGAAATGATATGCTCCATGAGTTGAGAAGGACCTACCTCTATCTTTTAAATCGCCTGTGTCAAACCCAGGGTAATTGTTTGTTCTGTCCTAAATTTAAAGATCTCTATATAAAGTGATTCTATAATTTGCTTTGGTAACTTGCCTAGGAATCCTGGTAATGCCGGGAAATCCTGATGGATGCCCTGAAACCTTCTGTAGTTGGAGCCAATTTTTTCTTGTTCTTTCCTTATGTGAGAAGATACACAGCTCAGCACCTTCCCTTTAATGAAATGAGAAAAGCAGATATGAACACCTAATTTTCTGATAAAATAGAATTATTTTATTTCTAAATAAAAGTTTATACTAGTTAAATAATAATGGTGGGGAAAACAGTTCTTCTCCTTTGCATTTTAGTAATGGTTTTACATTTTTTTTAAAATCTCACAGAAACCTCCCAAGAGTCATGTGCTCTTCTTTTATTTGGAATGAAACATCATACTGTCAGCCAAAAGAAACAGACTAGAGAGCATATGGCAGGTTTTACTTAAACACAGATCATTTAGTGTCCGTTTCTATTTAATATTCAAAGATAAAACAGGGTGGAATAGGAAAACAAAAATACTCAAAATAAGTCCTTTTTTCCTAGAAGTAAAGTTAAAGGCTTACGAGTTGGATAGATGGCTGTTCCTGGGGAAAAAAAAAGCTAGCATGAATCTGGCTTTAAGAAGATAAATGGGATTCCAATTGTAATGTGAAAACAAGTGTGGGAGGCAGTGGGGAAGTCATCTAAAGTCCTCATGGCTTTCTCTGTATGTTACTGACCTCTGTCTCTGTGTTGTGTGGGACATTAGACATTACCACAGCATGGATGAATTCAGCCACTATGACCTACTTGATGCCAGTACCCAGAGGAGAGTGGCTGAAGGCCACAAAGCGAGTTTCTGTCTTGAGGACACATCCTGTGACTATGGCTACCACAGGCGATTTGCATGTACTGCTCATACACAGGTGGGTTGGCCCCTGACCTCAGGAACCCACAGGCTTCAGAGAGAAAACAGTATAGTCTTCTCTTTTTCTTTCCTCCTGCCAGTCTTTTATAAACTGTTTGATTTAGGGGATCAACTCATCAAGATGGAAAATAATTGGGAAAAGGAAGCTGGTTGCTTGATGATTCAAATTATTATTATTAATGTATTTATTTTTAGAGAGGGAGAGAAAGGATGGGGAGGGGCAGAAGGAGAGGGAGAGAGAGAATCTCAAGCGGGCTCCTTGCCCAGAGTGGACCCCCACATGGGGCTTGATCTCACAACCTTGAGATCATGACCTGAACTGAAATCAAGAGTGGGACATTGCCCTTGGACGTTGGACTGAGCCACCCAAGCATGCCAGACTCATTTTTTAAAGAATTTCATCATCATAGAAGGTCAATGTGCATAATCGTTGTGTTCCACAGTGAAAAGCAGTGGTTTAGGACCTGAACAAATCTGACTGGTTTCCAGTATCTGCACTCATTCTGTACTCTTTAACTGGCTTGGTAAATAATGGTGAAGACACTTCTGTTTCCTCACCTTCAAAACCATTCCTCCTTCCAATCTTAAGCTAGAGAGAGAATGGTGATTGGGGTTAGCCAAAGAGAGAACCTAAGTTTCTTAAAAAGCACCTTAAAACTGGTCTCTTTCAAGCATGCAAATGGGAGCAGAAGGACACAATTTCTTTCTCCATGCATATGTAGTTAAACCTACAGTGTAATTGATGTCAGATGTCCTTTGGATGGATGTTTAAAAATAGTGCTGACCTAAGCAGTGTATATGTCTTATAATGGGAAAATGTGTGTCAGTTAAAAGCCATGCCAGTATTTCCATAAGAAACCCTCATTTGTAAGAGGACGTTATAATTTTTGTCCAGCCGAAATCTTGGCAAGGAGCAGTGAACGTACATAATGCAGGGCATGAAGAGATCAGCAGCTGGCATCTCGGGCAGCAAATTCCAGGGCTGTGGCAGGAAGCTTTTTAGTGACCTAAATGTTACCACTGCTTCTTTCTCTGAGCTTAAAACATCAGAGCAATTGGAGGGGGAAAGGTTCAATTCCACATGCTCTGGGGGCAGCAGTTACTTTTTAACTAAAAAAAGTAAAAGTAAAGTTGATGCAGCCTACCCACACATTACACATATGTGGGCAGAGAGACTCCCTTTTCGCTCAGCAATCTTCACAGTGGCCACCCGCCTATGCAGGGGCCCTGGAGTTTTTTCTCTCCATTTAGAAAAAGAGGCACTCTGGACAGCTCTTTGTTGAAATATTCAACTTTAGGTCTATAGGTATTTAGAGCGCTTCTAGTCTTCTAGTTCCTTGGGGTGACCCCATTTCATTTCCTATTGTAGTTTTCTTATTATCATCTTCTGTTTACGTCCTGTTTAACCACTGTTCACCAAGTCTTGCTTTGCAAGTGATTGACATATTCGTGTTTTGCACTAGACTGGTGTTTCTTGAATATGGACTTCATTTAAAGGGGGCAAAACAACTCTCACCAAGCCCCAATGTTGACTTAGAATAGTTCTATTACAATGTTGTTTGAATGTATCCAAACAGAAAAGTAGATATAACTTCCTTATATGTATACTTCCATAAAACTCTTAAGTTCTTAGAAAACAAATTTACATTTTCAACATATATGAAACTAGAAACAGTTACATTAACCTCATTAATTTAATGTAAACATCGGTTCTCTTTTGCTATAACCAAACAGCTAATTTAGATGGTATTGGCTAAGGCTCTACATTTGTTTTCTTTTCTTTTTTTCTTTTTTTAAGATTTTATTTATTTGAGAAAAAGAGAGCGCATGAGTGGTGGGCGGGATGAGTGGTGGGTGGGGAGAGGGAGAAGCAGGTTCCCCACTGAGCAGGGAGCCTGACGCAGGGCTTGATCCTAAGACCCTGAGATCATGACCTGAGCCAAAGGCAGAGCTTAACTGGCTGAGCCACCCAGGCGCCCCAAGGCTCTACATTTCATCAGTTTTTAAAGCTTGACTTTGAATACAGGACATGCCTGATTTTTCAACAGCCTCAAAAATTCCCATTATTTGTGAGCTAGTTCAAATAATCAAAGTTAAAACTTAACTTAAATCCTGCCAGCTGGAGTACCAATTTCAGCACTCTTTAAAGCTCTTTTATTCACTTGATCAGCATTGTGATGTTGTTTAAAGTCTTAAATACGTACTTCATCCAATGATTGGAGGTGTTACAAAGCCATGGGAGGTGGTGGGACTTGGTGTTAGCCACAGTAGCAACCCTTACACTAGCTAACGCTTACTGAGTATCTAATATGTGCCAGAATCAGAATTAATGTGCTGAGCCCAGAAACTGAAAAATCTTCATGTGGTTCTCCCCGCTGCGGCACAGGTACTTTTGAGGTTGGCCTGTCTGTGCTATTGTGTGCTATGCGAGAGCACAGGGCTGAGCCTTTCTTCCCCAATCAGCAAGAGTCACACCAGCATCACTAGAATATGCTCCGAGGATTTTACCATCTGTTTGGCGACCAAAGTGATCTTAAGCACCAAAGACATTTTGGGGGCTGAAATGAAATGGCAGTAATGACTTAAAATGATACCAGCATATGCTTTTAAAATGATTTTAGATTAGTATTTGAATGAAAATACAATGCAAACTTCTCAATTCAAACTGGAATCAAGAAGATACCTACGGACTCCAATTTGAGCAAATTTCCCCACACTGTAACTTTCTGGAGAGCAAGGACCCTATCTTCCTGGAATTTTTCTCCTACCTGCCTGTAGAAGGCATTCATTTCCTTATTGAAATGAATATCTTAGCAAATGGAGTGATGTGGAGGTATTCGTTTACTGAGGCATACATTCATCCCTTTAATTCAATAACATATTTCAGTGGCAACGCGAGAGAGAGAATAGTGTGGTGAGGACCCAGGGACCCTGGGCCCTGAACATCTAAACTGAAAGCCAGCTCAGCCACTTACTAGCTGTGTATCCTTGAGTGACTTGATTGACCTTAAAGTGACTCATTTTCCTCACCTACAAAATGGGGATAAGAAGAGCACCAATCTCAGGTACTTGTGAAAACTGAATTTATAGATGTAACATGTTTAAAACTGTTCCTGGCACATACTACATACTTTATAAATGTAAGCTACTCAAAAATGCAACAAAGACTCCACCCTCAGGGAGTTCATAATCTCTAGTAAGGTAAATTCTTATATGGTACCATTATAATACAGAGCTTTAGAAGACAAACACTGTAAAATCGGGGCATTCAGAGTAAAGGAAGGTAATTTCCAAGAGAAAGTGGGAAGGGTCGTACTGGGGTCGTGTGAGCTAGCTGAATTATTACATGGCCTTTATTCCTGAACTGGTGATATTGTAGAATTTTGATGGAGGCCTATTCTGTCACTTAAGATTGTATTTGTCACTGGTGATTGATGACACTTTTAAGAAGCTAGATGTACTACTACTTATATTAGTCCTGTATTTTTTTTAGCTGGAGGTGCTATAAGGCTGAGTAATATATACTTCTCAAAGGAGATGCAATATAAGTATAGTTTTATGTCAAACTCTTGTAAGTACTAACTTAAAATTTAATTTGCAAATAATAAGCACATTCTTTAGTATATTCTAACCATATGCCATCTTTTTACATTTTTAAATTTTATTTATTTTAGGGGTTGAGTCCTGGCTGCTATGATACCTATAATGCAGACATAGACTGCCAATGGATTGATATTACAGATGTAAAACCTGGAAACTACATTTTAAAGGTAGAGACCTTTGAAAATAGAAACCTTTAATTTATTTCGACTGCAACTCAATGGGCTTCCCCTTCTGAATTCACTGTTAAATAATCACAATCCCGCAAGTAATTCTCTCTCTCCTAGAAATATTTCTAAACCAACCTACCTATAAGAAAAAAATATTTTAAGGAACTTCAGGGGAAAATATAGAACCTCCTTCTATAACTTCTCCAGAATTTCACCACTTGCCTTACTTTTAAAATCCCCTCCCTGCTTGATTTAGTTGAAGCATTTCCTTGTTCTAGCCCTGTGGAAATAGGAAGAAATTAACCAGCAAACACTGCTGATGAAATCTGAAATGTGAATGATTTTTACATTGCCTAGGTTAGTGTGAACCCCAGCTACCTGGTGCCCGAATCGGACTATACCAACAACGTCGTGCGCTGTGAAGTCCGCTACACGGGACACCATGCATATGCCTCGGGCTGCACAATTTCACCGTGAGTCCTATTTGCCTAGCTTAGTCATTCTCTTCTCAAAGCTTTTCAGTTCACCGATAGGCATTATACATGTGTCTGTTTCTTTTTTTTTTAAGTTAATATTTTTATTTGTATTTATTTGAGAGCGAGAGCGAGAACAAGAGAGAGAGAGCGGGAGCAGGAGGAGGGGCAGAAGAAGAGGGAGAAGCAGACTCCCCACTGAGCAGAGAACCTGACTCAGGGTTCGATCCCAGGACCCTGAGATCATGACCTGATGGGGCAGATGCTTAATTGCCTGAGCCATTCAGGCGCCCCTACCTGTGTCTGTCTCTACTACTACTGCAGCTTCTTGTAACAAAAATCACATAATTAGAGCTGATCTTTCTTTGCTGATGCTAGAAAATGGGGTGAGGAGATGTACTCAGGTTTTTTATCACACTAAAGCTTAGCTTCTAAGACAAGACATACACACAGAACACACTGTTTACCCCCAAAAAGCCCGTGTGGTGGCTGAATATGTAAAACATGCGATACACAGTGTGGGTGACCTTGTGGGATCCCAAACAGTTGGATTTCCTGTCTCTTCGCCAGCATCCGTGAAGCAGCTCTGAAGACATTCCTAGGGTTCTTTAAAGTGTCTTTTGAAAATCACTACCTTAAAGTACTCCACTGAAGAGGTCAGACTGCCTGTTCTGCAGAAACCAAGATTTTACAAATCTGAGTTCTAAAACCACAAGTACAAGAAAAATACCCTCCACAAAGGAGGGGTGTGTGGAGGTTGCTCCACCATTTGCCTAGCCCCAAAACCCTTCTGTGAATGAAATCTTAGCTGGAATCCCAGCACATGAATATTAACAGGGGTGATGCTGGGATGAAAGTAATGGAGCAAAGTTAGGTAGTTTGGCTTGTCTATGTCCTCCTCCATCCTTTAAGCTCTGTCGGCTCTAGTGTTGCGGGTTTGGCGAGCCTAACCACCTGTGCTGCCCGTGACTGAGCCCAACCATGAAAACGCCATTAGAATGACACTGAACATGCGTCAACGTGAGAGGGGCACCAGCGCCTCTGGGATCACATGGAGACTTGGCACAGAGCTACGCGTAGCAACTTATACTTAATACACATTTCTCCTGGCTACACGAACCAGGACAGTGGTTGGCCACACGTAAACCTGTAGTTTGTGGGACTGCCCAAACTCACCTCAGCCTGGTCGTGCAGGTTCTTCCCCACCCCTGGGCTCCTGGCCAGGGGATTGTGAGTCTTCCATAGAGCAGTCCATTTTCCATGGACACGGCCATGCACTGTGGCTTGGGCTGCATTCACCTTGGAGGGAGCCCTTTCCTTCTTCCATAAAGGAGATGAGCCTGTGCTTGGCAAGTGTCATCACAGCTTTAGGGACAGACACAGCCTATGACAGGAAAGGGACAGCACCGAAAAAAGATAATCAAATATATCCTTCTGAATGGGCCCACCATGCAGAAAACCTGGCTGGGTTTATGGTCCCTATTGTGTGGAGTTGATCAAAGTTGAAATGAAAATCCTCAGCACGTCAGTGTAATTGAAGCTAAAATAAATGACAATAATGTCAAATACATGGATTAACTAATCTCTCTTAATTTTTAGGATTCCTTATTCACTCATTCTCTGTTTATTCATTGGCATTCTCACTTCCGCACTGTGTATTTACTGAGGTCCTACGCAAGATATATGAGAGTAAGGCAAAGATAAATATGACTTCTGACCCCTTGCTGTTCCCTTGTAGCTATATTACGATAATTCTCAATTAATTATTTGTGAATCTCCTGTATAATGTTTGTCTTGTATGCACTCTGACATAGCTGAGACCTAGATTCCTGTCTATCACTGTATCCCCAGGCAGGCCTGCCACCATGTAGCCTCTCATTCAACACTCAAATAGTAGAGAAATGACCCTCTCTTTCAGGGAACTTAGGATGAGGAATTGAGAGGCTGAGAGAAATACACATGTAACTGTAGCAGAGAGACACTGTGAAAATTCTGGGATCGGTAAGATAAAATGCAGGGCAAACAGAAGGACCTCTAGGTGACGCCCAGGTACAACGGCTGACTTTACACTAAGAACAGGTCTGGAGATGTGACTCTTGTGGCACAGAATGTTCATAAATAGCATCTACTGAAATGGATACCGCCAGGTATTTAGAATAAAAATGGTTGTACTGCTCAAGCACAGAGTTGTTCTTTTTTTGTTTTTAAACCAGTTGTACTACTGTAACTATATTGCAAGAGTGGTTGAGGTAAAATTTTAATAAGCGATATCGATCAAATGGAAATATGGGAAGGTGAAAGGACCCATAGTGATTTGTAATCAAATAACAAGATCCACTCTATGAGGTGGGGAAAGTAATGAGATATGTGCAGAGACCTTGAGAGGGGAGCCTTCACCTTCAGGAGAATGATGCCTGCCTCCCTTTCTAGGGATTGGCATTCAGAGGAAGGAGAGATTTCCTCTGGCTGAAGCTCAGGAGTGGCTCTAGGACAGCATGAGAGCTGGGCCTTGAAGGCTGAGGAGGACTGCACTGGGGGCAGTTCAGGAAGGGCATGCCAGGAGGACTCAGCACCACTAGCCACCCCACGGCAGGGAGAAACTGCAAGGCATATTTGGAAAACCCAATCTTCTAGTGTGGCTAAGGAGTTAAGATTTGGGTGAAAGGGACGGAAGAATAAGTTGGGACCAGATCAAAGGGAGCACTGAAGAGCAAGCTAGAAAGTTTGAACTTCATTCTGAAGGCCATGGGGAGTCTTTGAAGTTCCTTGAGCAAGGAGTATAACTTGCCTAAAGCTGTGTGGTCAGTCTGATGGCTCTGAGAGCAGCGGGGCATGTGATTCCCTTGGTAATGTTATTGTACCTTTTTAACCCTTCAAGATCTATCATCCCTCAGTTCACTCAATGTTTGCATGCTATCACATACTGGAGAACATTCCACTGGTGTGTAAAAACTACCCAGGAGGACAGGGTGTGCCTTTGATAGATCCACCCTGCCTCTTTTTTTTTTTTTTTTTTAAGATTTATTTATTTATTAGAGAGACAGCGAGCGAGCGAGCGCATGGTGCCCATGCATGTGCGCTGGGGGAGGAGCAGAGGGATTGAGAGAATGTCAAGCAGATTCCACACTAAGCATAGAACCCAGTGCAGGGAGGGATCTCAGGACCCTGAGATCATGACCTGAGCTAAAAGCAAGAGCTGGATGCTTAACCACCGTGGAGCCCCAGCTCTCTCCGTCTTTTTCCTCATTGTCAACAAAACGTATGAACTGAGGGACTGTGGCCCAGTTCAGTTTTATGACCCTATGGTTAATTTCTCCTCTCACAAAACTTAGTATTTGGAAATCGCTGGTTTATGATTAGGACTGCTTAGTATTTTTACATGCGGATCTATGATCACAGTATAAACACCATATTGGATTGGTTGGCTTTGACTCAGTCTCTGCCTATTAAGGCATCCGTCTAGATCCAAAACCACGCTGGGAACGGAGTAACGTGAGATGGTGCAGAGGCCAGGGACCTGCTTCTAGATGGATACGCCCCACACCATGGAGCAAACATGCTCCACCGAGTGAACTCATCTGGACAGGGCTGCTGTTCCTTTAAGTCCTGCTTTACTCTTGATTACTGCAGAGGCTGTTTCTTTTAACTCTAAACATTAAGTCTATAGGTACCAGGCATACACTTTCTGTAGCTAACAGAGTCACTTCCTTCAAATCATTATTAAAATAATGTATCAGTGGGTAATTTCACAGGGTGATTATTGCATAGGTGGAGGGAAACTGCTACAGATTTTTTTTAAAGGGTCAATGTTAAACTTGTCTACTGTACTCATTCATATTATTATCAAGTTATTAATTTGTCTTATTTTGTTTTCTTAATCCAGGTATTAGAAAGCAAGCCAAAACTCCCAATGGATAAATCAGTGCCTGGTGTTATGAAGTGGGAAAAAATAGATTAATTTCAGTAGGATTTATATATTTTCAAAGAACAGAAAATAACAAAGGAATTTTTGTTTGGACTGTTTTATAACAAAGCACATAACTGGATTTTGAACATTTAAATTGGCATTACTTGGGAAAATTTTAATATTATTCATATTACTTTGTGAATGAACACAGTGTTTCCATTCTGTAGATGCACACTTTGGCTCTTTGACGGAAATCCAAATTTCTTATGCTCCTTCGGAAATTATGGTGTAAAAGGGAAAATAACATTTTAGTGAATGAGCCAAAATTACTATTAACTGAGAATTTTCTTACCTTCAGTGAACCATAACAATAACTGGCTTGTATTCGTCTTCGCATAGATTAATTTAGAAAGGAGGCTCCTACTGTTCAAATAGATACAGACATATTTGGTGCTGAGGAAGGAACAAACATTACCATTGGTGTCAAGAAATATTACTATATAGCAGAGAAATGGCAATACATGTACTCAGATAGTTACATCCCTATATAAAATTTTATGTTTACATTTTAAAATTAGTAAACTCCTGTCTTTCTGTTAAGTGTACAATTTCATTCTGACTTAAGTCAGCTTTTGTTTTGGAACAAATTAAGTAACTGAGCTGCCCAACTCCTGTCTGACATTTGTTGATGCTGTCTCAATTCTTTAATTTTCCTATGGGCAGACACCTTTTAACTGGCATTCTTAAAATCACCATTCTGGGGACTGGTGTACGGAGGACAATGGGAAGTCATTCTGATGATAGATGTGATATATTCAGAGAAACTATGTACGGGCTTAAGTATGTTCAACAGTTAACTGAAAAATTTTCCTGGTTGACATAAAAATCATACAAACAAGTCCCCAAAACCACAACTGTCTCTCAAATACTTTAAAACATTAATGAAAAACACCTTAGGATTTTCTACATTTTTGTACATTTGTCTACATTTTTTTTTTAATGTTCAGCTTTACAATGAAGAATGCTAAAAAAAAATTTAAATTATCCAGAGTACATAACATAGTATCTGGATATAGGAACATTATCAGGTCATCCAGGATTCAGTAATATATACATATATTTTTTCTGTATTGTCTGAAGTATAAACCAAACTGGTAAAGCACATAACATTACGTAGTTGAGGAGTTAGTGAATAAGGGGGAAAAAAATAACTTTCTGTAAAACAAACAACTGTGCTGCATAATGAGACAGCTGTGATTTTATTTTAAAACTGTGAAACCACATGCCACAACGAAATTTGGAAAACTGCTTTTTTTTCCTAGTTCCAAAAGGTGCAGAGAGAAATCAAATGACACTTTTAAGTTAGCGGTGCTAAGGCAGATGTCTTCCTACATTACCCAGTATTAAAACCTCAAACGAGGGATTTCTAGTTTGGTAGGATTTAAAAGTGAGTTGGTAACCCAGTCATACGTCATAGAGTTGTGAAGTGAACACCAACTACTAAGAGTCATTCTGCACTCACTAGTGCCTAGTGCAGCAAGAGGGGCTAGAGATGGACAGTCATCCAGGGGTGGAAGCCAACCTCATCTGCTGGGGCACATACTTACCAAAGGAGAATGCAGCTTGATAGAGACCCAGAACTTTCATTGAGCTAGTATCTGAGCTGTGGAGTAGCTTCTTTGATGTACCTCTTTGCTTTAAGTTGCTTTTTTAGTTTGAAGACTGTAGAATGATCCTTTCAAGTCATAATCTTTCCTAATAGAGATATTTTAATATACTTGCTTTAAAAAAAAAACAAAAACAAAAACAAAACTACTGTCGGTATTAATACTGAGCCAGACTGGCATCTACACATTAAGGCCTATCATTTCATTGAGATTCTTTCCCCTGTAAAAACTCTATTATGGCCTTTGGACACATATGAGAAGACATTTGCTATCATTCACTGAGCCTTCCATCTGTCTGTCCACCCATCATCATTTGAGGGCCTAATACATGTCAGGCACTTACATGCTAGGCCTTGGAATATTAAAAAACAAAAAAAACAAACCTGTCTCGTAACCTCAATAAGTATTAAAAAATGTCATTATTACCCTTTAGGTTCACCTTATTTCATTTTTAACAATTATAAGTACATGTCTAAAAATTTTTCTATTTTTAGCACTATTGTTTTTCATGACCATATTTTATTTTAAAAAATAAGTTAAAATAAATAGTTATATGCATGTATGTGTTACTAATAATTAAAACTATGTTTTCAATCCATGAAATGTCTGCCTCTTAAATATAACACCTACTATTTGGTTGATTTTGAAAAAAAAATTTCAATTAGGAGGCTAAAGATTCTTGCTTATTCCTTATGTAAATATTCCTTCCTCCCACTAACCCTAAACACTCCCAAAGAACTCACAGGTATTGATTTAACACTCGATATTTTTGAACCTCAAGGGATCTCTCCTCTGAATGACCACAAAAACTCGCATATAATGATTAGCTGGTAAAAGTCATCCATTAATAAAATTTAAATAAAAACCCCAATCCAGTCTTACCAAATTCCACATGAGATATTTTTACAATAGAAAGTAGAAGTAAATCTAAGAATGCTGAGTACTAAAAAGGGACTGGCTTTTAGACGAATAAAGACTCTGAAAAAAATGGGCTAAATAGGACAATAATTTATTGACTCCTTCCGTATGCTGTATTAGTAGCTTCATAATTATTCAGACTGTAGTCTGGATTAAAGATGTCTTTGAGGCTAGGATTCAGTCTCCCAACAGTACTATAACATGAGAATCCACACGTATCCACAAGAATTCATTGCCTGTTTCCAGGAAATATATTTTTACATAGTAATTTTATTCACAATCTCTATCATCTAATTGTTCACTAAGTATTATTTGTAATAATGAACAATTTTTTCTCTCTCTGAAATCTCATAGGAAATTCACACTTACAAACATCCCCGGTATTCAGATTCTGGAGCAAATGCAGTGCACGAAAATGACTGCGGCACTGAGAATTCCTCTTCAGCAAACTTTCTGAAAATATAGACAGTATTTTGTTTTAAACATAACTTGTTTTGATATTAACCATATAGTCATAAGTAAAAATTACCCTTTTTCTATACTTTTTATGTTTAGAATTCATATCACAACATATTCAATCAGTAGCTCGATTTCATTCCCAACTACCAAAAGTCCCGGGCCACTTTTGAACCCTCAAAGCATTTTGTTTATCCTTCAAACCAAAATGGTGCTGAGATATTTCAACTTGAATGTAAAATGTATTAAAATCTTAGCTCACAGGATATAAAGTTTTGATTAATATATAACTGCTTGCTACAAGCTAAGTGACATGTGATCTGGTATTGTAATTTTTTAATGAAGTTTAAATTTCTTCTAAATTTTTCAGGTAAGCTATTTGTAAAACATTTGTAACTTTTTTGAAGCGCTCTTATTTTAAATGCCCAGACACTGGCTTTATATTCTTCTTTACACTCTCACATTCTTTTATTATATGCTTATACTATGGATTGCAAGATTATGTAAAAATGCCTTGAATAAATGATTTCAAGTGTCCGTAGTGGTCATTTGTTGTTAAGTATAAATAAATGATAGGACTTTCATTTTAGGTTAAACTCTTAAAACCATGCCTATGGTTGGTGGTTTTGCTTAACTGCTTTTTGTATCAACAAATTGTTTAATGAGCTCACATAACTCAAAACTTGTTTTTGATGGATAAGCATCTAGCTGTTTCTTTTTTTTTTTTTTTAAGAGAGGGAGGGGGAGGGTGAAGAGGGAGAGAGAGAACCTTAAGCATGGGTGTGGGGCCCGATGTGGGGCTCAATCTCACAACCCTGAGACCATGACCTGGGCCGAAATCAGGAGTTGGATGCATAACCGACTGAGCCACCCAGATGCCCCTCTAGTTGATGTTTTAAAAAGAAACTCATACATGAATGGATCCTAACCTCTGTCACCATTACCAGCAACATCTAGGGATGCAGAGCAGGCTTTAGGAGAAGAATCACACTGAGTAGAGTTTATAAGAAATATACCTGAGCCTAAATACTCAGCAGACTTATCCAACTCAAGCTACCAATTATTTATAAAAAGAGAACCATTGCTATCACAGTAATCCTTATTTAAATGTGTACCAGATTAGCCTGGAAGCTGGTAACCTGGAAGGGCAAACAGGCCCCAAACTGTGGGCAAGTGCTTTGGGGGGACAATTTGCAAAATTACCTCACAAAAACAATTTACCTTTAATGAGCTCTTGCAGGTAAAATGGATGTAGGGCTGTCTCTGGCATTCTGCCAGTCTGAGTTGTGCGGTATCTGTGACAGCACCGATGTTGTTCTTCCCTCGCCTGCTCAAGGCCAAGTGCCCAAACATACTTTTGTTATTAATGAAAAGATGATTTATTTTGTCTCATTAGTAGTCAGTGTTTCAAGCACTGTTCATTCAACCAAAAGCTCATGAACCAAAGGCAGGGGAGGGAGGATCTTTCCTTCTGCTAGAAAATTTGACTGCCTTATATTACTTACTTATTTATTTAAAGATTTTATTTATTTATTTGAAACAGAGAGGGAGAGATATCAAGAGAGAGAGCACAAGCAGGGGGAGCAGCAGAAGGAGAGGGAGAGGCGGGCTGCCTGTTGAGCAAGGAGCCCGATGCGGGGCTCGATCCCAGGACCCTGAGATCATGACCTGAGCTGAAGGCAGACACTTAACCGACTGAGCCACCCAGGGGCCCCACCATTTATTAATATTTCTAATCCTTGCCAAAGATATTAGTAGAGGATTAACACAGAGGTTGAATGATCACTTAAAGCATGTGTAGAGGAATTCCAGTTTCACAAGATATGCTACTCAGAAAGAATCCCATAGAAAAATTGGTATGGGAGACCTTATCTCTATGATGGAGATGCCCAATACATATTCCCATGTTAAAGAATCTCAGAGCCCCTGAAGTAAAGAAACCACTTTGTCTGTGTCACCTCGTGCTTTCAAACTTGTTTTGCCACAAAAATCCTTTTTTTTTTAAATGATGCTCATTATTCTGTTAAACCATTAATCTTGGAAGACTTTGGGATATGACATACTAAGTAATTATCAGTTCATAAAAATGAAATAATTTATAAATTAATTAAAACAAATATATGATAGTGGTAGTATTTGGGCTGTGGGACACAGAAACACCTAAACCCCAGCAAATTACTGCTTGCCTTGCATTCTAAAAACCTAATGGTTAAATAGGATCCTTTCAGTGCAAACGATCATTTTAGTCTCTAAACCATGTGCTAGTTTAGAAGGAAATATAGATCCTTCCGTTTGTCAGATAACTTGAATGCTTTATGTACTCCTTACTAAAATCTCTCCTCTCCCAGATATTAGTTGTTTATAACATTCAGGGTGAATCATTCGTTTTCTTCATGGTTCATTCATCTTGTGCAACTGAAATAATTTTGTTATATGTAATAGCATAATTTAAGTAAATTTGAAGTAAATGTTAATATTCACAGTGTGCAGGAAAAAAGATTGGAAATGAATGACTTGGAAGGATATATGCACATATTTATAATTTGCTGCTAATAATTTGCTGTTTAACTAAAGGGAATAGGCACCAAATCTGGAGGGAGAGGAAAAATAAAGCCACAAACCAAAAGGTGAACCATCAATACAAGGACCAAAGATGTGCCTATGCCATTGTTAGAAAGAGAATATTGTGGGGAGCCCGGGTGGCTCATTTAGATGGGCATCTGCCTTCGGCTCAGGTCATGATCCCAGACTCCTGGGATCAAGGCCCCCATTGGGGTCATTGCTCAGTGGGGAGCCTGCTTCTCCCTCTCCTTCCCACTCATGCTATCTCTCGTTATCTCTGTTTCTGTTTCTCTCTCTCTCTCTCAAATAAAGAAATAAAATCTTAAAAGAAAGAAAGAAAGAGAACATTGCTAGTTCCCAATTTCTAAAATACCAAATCAAACCAAAGTTTATGACAACTGTATATAACAAGGACTAATGACAATTGTAATGATAGAGACTGATAAGTACCAACTCCTTTCTGCAAATGATTCAAATAATATTGGATCTTCATTGCACTTATCTTTATGGAACTGATGCAGAAATGTGGAGCCTGACAAATGCGGTGCCAATATTACCAATACTGCAACCAATCATTTGCAAATAGGTGAATTATTCTACTGTTAGCAAACATCAGAGTCAACTATTTTTGGTTACTACAATGACATTACTTTTTTTAGAGGGATGGTATTAGGAAAAAAAAAACTTTTATAACAATCTATATTTGGGTTGCTGCTGGAGCTAACATTGATGGATATATCAACAACCTGGTAGTCATGATCACTTCATTTTTGTTTTAGGGCTCTTTGGTTTCTGGTAACAGAAATACATCTTAAACTTGCTTAGTCTAAAAAATAATTCATAAGCTCATGTAACCAAAGAGAGGAAAGGCAAAGTTAGGGTTTGCCTAAGGAGCAGATGTTATCAGGAAATCAAACACCATCAAGGCCACATTCTTACTGCCTTTTCTCTGTTATTTGTGTGTCAATTTCCTTCTCTTGGTTTAGCTTCTCCATGAGGATGGAAAAAACGTCTTGCCTACAGATAACACATCTGGGTGCTCATCCACCTGGCTTGTTGATCAGAAAGAAAACAGCATCAATCTGTAGCACGAGTTTGAAAATCCAGGGGATGGCATTTCATTGGCTCAGACTCAGTCATGTGCCAAATCCAGACCCAGTTAATGTGGATACTACGATGGGTCTAGATTGAGTGAAGTGCTTGTTCTTGTTTAATCACCAAAGTCAAGGATACATGGTCAAGTAAAAGAATGGCTGCTCCCACCCAAACGCATGACTGCATTTGGCTCTATACGTGGGTGTGAAAGGAAAGTGAAAGGAAAGAAAATGATTACTCTAGAGGTAGGGGGTGAATTATTATGGGTATTGTCAATGAGAAGATTACTGGGAGCCAGCAAGCCACTCTATTTATGTCAAACAAAAAGATTAACAAAATCAACATCTATATAGTCCAACTCATGACCTTTCCTTCCAGCTACTCATTCAACTGATTTCTGTGACGAAAACCCCCTATTATCAGCATCTAAGGGCTGATTTTTTCCTCCAGAAGGAAGTAATGCCATCCTGCTCTCCCTTTCAAAACTATCCGCCTTCCCTACTGGCAGGTCTAAACAGCCTGCTCACTCTCACCCCACCTTCTGTGTGTCATGAAGTCTTGGGGCATTTCAGAACAGAAGCTCATCCTTACCTGCGAGGAGAATTTAGTTCTTTCTTATCCAAACACTCACACTGGAATTGCAAAAAGGAAGGTCAACCTACCTGGAGAGAAAATGGGAAAAGAACAAGAGGAAAAGCCATCATTTTAAGGTTTTGCTCCTCCAGTTGCTGCCCATTCAGGCTGACCCCTCTCCCGTCTTTCTATCTATTGATAATTCTTGAGCATCAGGGACAGGCTTTCTCTGGCAGGTATGCCGTGGGGAGGGGGCACTGCACTCTTTATTTCCATGAGTTACGTTGAGCGTTTAGGATAGTTGCAGTCCCTATAGCGTTGGGTACAGTTCAATGGCAGCAAAAAGACAGAGGGAAAACTCAGAGAAAAGCACGACAAAATTTCAGAAACAAGAGAGTAACTAGCTATGGTCATCTCTCTCTTAATATTCTAGTGTTCACGCCGTTCTTTTAAATCTAGGGTATAGAAAATGGACATGTGGTTGATGCTGGGGTGAGGCAGGGGTGGTGCACAGGTAGGACAACTCATCCCAGAGGTGTCTGAACCTGAGTCCAACAGCGTCAAGGCTAAATGTGCTTTGCAGATCAGAGATCTAAGCAGATAAGGTCAGACGGATGAGAACAAAAACATAACGTGGTACGGCTTCCTCCCTACTTTAGGCAACCTGCTCTCTGGAAAATGCCCTACCAAGCCGAGATTGTGTCCAAGGTTCAGGCTGACCAGGGATGCTTTTTAGTCCCCAGGGAGATGTCCTGTTATTGTTTCGGAGTTTGAGAAGGCTCATCAGAAGCAAGGCACATGTAGCTTTATTCCCAACCCCCATGACCCCAATTTTCTCAGGAGAATACTCTGAATATTAGCGCTGTGGAAAAAAAAAATGATGTATTCTCCTTTTCTCTCTCCTGATGCACAGGATTTCACAATTTAGCGAAAGGGGGTCCTCCGGGATTCTTTTTCAGTGATCAACAAGAGGTCAGCCTGAGCGCTTTAACCTCAGACACTGGTCTCATTTGAATCTGCTAGGGAAAAAAAAAACAAAACCCAAGAATCCAAGACTTGAACTTTGCCCTATCAGAATATTTTAGATCTTTACTCAAAATCAGTATTGCCATTCTGTTTCCACTTAAATTACTTAAGTTGGTGGTCATCAATCAATAATAACCTCTGAGGTAATCACTAAGGTAGTAGTTTTTTTTTTTTTTTAAGATTTTATTTATTTATTTGACACAGAGAGAGAGACAGTGAGAGAGGGAACACAAGCAAGGGGAGTGGGAGAGGGAGAAGCAGGCTTCCCACTGAGCAGGGAGCCCGATGCGGGGCTCGATCCCAGGATGCTGGGATCATGACCTGAGCCGAAGGCAGACAAGCCTTCAACTGAGCCACCCAGGCGCCCCAATAGTTTTTTAATATCAGCAAAAATCTGGTTAGTATTCAAACTTCAGAAACTGTCTCATAACTTTTTTTTTTAGTTGATTCATTTAAACAGGATCAAACAAGGACGACACATTGAATTTGGTTATTGTATGTTTTCCATCTCTTTAGAATATATTTATTTCCCTTTCATCATTTTTCCTTTGTCTTGTTATGAATGTGTATGAAAAAATAGGGATTTTATAGAATACTTATTGTCTCAGAATTTTCCACATTCTAGATTTTGGAAGTCTGTATGCCAGTGGTGTCACTTAACCAACTTCTCTGTTCCTTGTATTTCCTATAAAAACTCAAGATCTGGAGGCTTGACCTCCAGATGCAGGTTAGGCTTGATTTAGGAGAGCACGAAGACTTGCTAGTGGTGGTATCTCCTTCATACCTGCACCATATGAGGAAGCCCAGGATGCCTCCCGCTGTCTTTTTATGATGTTAACACTGATCATGGGGTCAGTGCTGTCAATCTGATCCACCCCCTGTAAAATTCCCCAGCACATTTTCACCTACTCATTTCAGCAGCCATTAATGATTACTGCCAGATCTACTCTCAAATGCTCAGAATCACTGGTTTTTTTTTTTTTAAAGAACTGAGAGTATTCCATAATGGCATATATGGTTTTTCATTTGAAGTGAACTACTTGTTTCTTTCATTAATGTACTTTATTAAATTAAGTAACATTTATCATGAAACTTGATAACTAACCTTTTCTCGCCCCCTCCTTTGAGTAATCTGAGATAATTTTGGAACCTTATCAAAGACATTTAAGGTGCTACGCTCTTTCACAAGAAAAGGCAAAATGTTGTTTTTGGAGCTGTTTTTATCGTGTGTGTGTATATTTTTCCTCCATTGTTGTCAAGTGGAATTTTAACCTCACACAAATGATCTGTTGATTTGAAATATCATGGGAAAACTTTGACCTAGAACATTTTCAAAGAGGTTACTGGAAACACAAGAAAGCTAAGGACACTTGGCAAGGTGGATATATTACATACTTTAAATCTCTATGCAAGTACATAGCTTTCTTCTTCCTCAGACTTTTCAATTTTACATTTGGTTTCTCAATTTCCTGTATGCTGTGTGTAAACTAAATTTCAAGAACCTTCTAACTATATTCAAGGCCCGCCTTTATCTGGTCCCTTTCCTTTCACTTCATCAGTTTTGTATCCTACCATTTTTGGGCCTTTCCCTTCTAGTCAAACTAGACAATTCACTATTCCCCTTAGGCCTCTTGCCCCCAAGGGTGTAAAGTACTTGCCCTTTGGACACACAGGAGCTTTACCTCTCTATTACTTAAGGTAAATCCCTTCTTCTGTATAGACTCACATATATGTGTGCTCTTTTATTCAACTTGCAGTGGACAGCTACTCTTTCTTGGCTAGCACCTTGTGTTCCTGCTTTTTAAAAGAAATGATCACCTTAACTCCTTTTGGGGTAATACCTCCTTAACAGGGCCCTGTTAATCATGGTGCCTTCTACCAACTGGTAGATAGCTCCTGGTCCCGAGCTAGGTGGATTTAAAGATACTTTCACCATAAAATTTTAATTATAAGCAAAGTCACTAAAAGATAAATAATGGTTAGAAATGATTACTTGGCAGCCAGGTGAGTTTTCAAGAATTTATAGCTAATATTCACGGAGTGCTTGTCAAAGAACCGTATGTGCTGTGTACAGAATCCTATTTGTAAATGCGGCAGAACCATGTCTCTGTTTATTTTGTGGTATTCAGGGTATTTCTCATTTACTCTTCTTTCTCACTTACACTCAGGTGGACGTTTCTCTACTCCTAGTTCATATTCACTCGGGAATCAAGATTCAAGCAAACCATAGCCCTAGAGTGTCAGGTGAGTTCTTATAGGCATACTTGGAGGGCTGTTTTCTCTGACCTCAAAAGAACAAATAAAACTGGAACTGGAAAAAGGAGAGACAGAGAGTAGAGTGGGAAGCCAAAATAGAGAAGGAAATGGTCAGAAGGACGAAGGACATAAATTTTCAGAGGTTCTGGGAAGAGAGTGAAGGGTTTTCTGACTTTTCACCTATGAATAATCTACCACTCACTACTCCTAGACACTTGTGGGTTCTCCTGAAGAAAGAGATAAGGCAACTTGGATCCTTTATATGAAGATGGTGGCATTAAAAAAGCAAACCAAACCATTCTTGTTGTGACCACAGTCAAACCGGAACTGAATAAAATCAATGGAAAATTTCCCTACAGATGAGGCAGTGGTAAAAACAATGTTACTTTTATTTCTTCCTTTCCAGTTAGCTATACCTATCATATTTTTTTTTTATTTCAAACTGTAACGGCTTCAGCTTTTAGTACACTGTTAAGAAAATATACTAATGATGTAATAACAGCCACCCTTGTTATGTTTCTAACTTTTAATATTTCTTCACTAAATACAATGTTGGCTATTAGTCTAAGATACCCGTTTTCATAATGAGGAATTATCCTGCTATTCCTAGATTTTTAAGTGCTTTGCTTAGAGATGGATATATTGAGTCTTGAGTTTTTTATTGGGATGAAAAAAGATTTTTTTCTTACTGATCTCACTAGAGTGATGTTTTTAATCAAATTCAGTTCTTTAATCTATTTTTTTAAGATTTTATTTATTTATTTGACAGAGAGAGAGAGATCACAAGGAGGCAGAGAGGCAGGCGGCGGGGGGGGGGGGGGCGGGGAAGCAGGCTCACCGCTGAGCAAAGAGCCTGATGTGGGGCTCGATCCCAGGACCCTGAGATCATGACCTGAGCTGAAGGCAGAGGCTTTAACCCACTGAGCCACCCAGGCGCCCCAATCAAATTCAGTTCTTAAAATTAACCATGGTCATGCTGAACAACTTTAAAAAAAATACAGAGAATTTGGTTTGCAGGATTGACATTTTCAGATGCACACTTATTAACGATTTGGCTCCTTTCATCTCCCTATAATTTTTGTTAGGTTTATTATGAAGATTAGCTAAGCTTCAGAAGAACATGGTCATCTAAGTTCACTGTCAACGAGTTCACAGAGTATCCCGGCTTCAACCACTTACTTGCTGTGTGACCTTCAGCAAGTCACCTGACTGACAAGGATTATGGTGACAGAATAGAATGTAATTGTTCTAAACCTTCTTAAGGTTAAAATGGCACAATTAACTAATGTTGAGAAGGGATGGAAAAGAAAAGGCAAGTATGCTACTTCTTTATATTTTTATAGCTTGGGTCAAAATACATAATTTAAAGTTGGTAAGTACATCCATCTGCCTATTCTTAGATTTATTAATATAAAGATAAACCATAAACTCACATTTAGCGGTTGAGGAAAGGATACTGAAAGGAAGAAGAAATAGATTAATTTAATCATTATTCCAAACAGACTATCTAAAGCAGGGGTTGACACATAAGAATTAGTGGCTAAATCAGGCCTGCCTCCTATTTTGGCAGATAAAGGTTAATGAAATACAGCCATTTTACCTATGGCTGATTTTATGCTACAACACTGAAGTTAAGAAGATGCCAGAGCTAAGCTGGAAAGCCTAGAATATTTACTGTCTCTTCTGCTACAGAAAATGTTTGCAGATACTTGCTCTAAAGCAACAGAGTATCAAATATAGTATATACAATTACAAGGATAAATATAGCTTCTATTGAAAAATACAAATATTTCATATTACAAAAAATCACTGACACACAAAAATTGCTTTAAAAGAATGACAATGTAACTGACAGCTGTCTTTTCAATAGAAACTAAGTCAGAGAACAATGATATATTTTCACAGTAATAGAAGAAAATAATTAGTCAAGATTAGTTACCCTACTAGACTATCATTTGAGAATGAGATTAAAATAAAGACATTATTCTGAGAGATAAAAACTAAGAAAGCATACCACCTACCAGGTCTCCAAGAATGCAATATTTAAAAATATGTACTTAAGAAAATAGGCAAATAATAGGAGAAATGAGGTCAGAGACAAAGAAAAATTGATGAACAATGAAATTGGTAAGCATTTGAGGAGATCAACATAAACACTATAAAAACCAATAATGATATTGTCTAATTTGGAGATAAAATTAAAAGATAGAACTAAAATATCTGATACAAAAGCATGCAAAATAAAAAAGTAAACTAAGAGTCATGAAGCCTACATGTTGTCAGCTAGGCTTACTCAAATTAATTTAGATTTTAAGGAAACGAATCAGTTTAAAATTTAAATGTTAATTGCCAAAAAATAAAACATAGGAAAATAAAGGATAATTGCAAAAAGAAATTCCAAAATAGCAGAAAAGGAAAATGCGGGGGGGGGGGGGGAACACAAAAACATTTGAAATGCATCTGAAAAAAGGTAGAAAGAGGGAAAACCAGTGGCATAGAAATCACAATGTATCAGAATCCATGGGATATGGTTAAGAGAGAACACAAAGAAAAAACTGTGTGTCTTACTTAGGCACACCGTTAACTATCTAATCTAGAAAAAAAGTGTAAAACACAGACATGCAAAATAAGACAAAAGACTTGCGAAACTGAATAAAAGAATCCTCATTTAAGATACAGTTGGAGGACAGAAGGGGGAGCTCTCATGCCCTACAACTTGTCCTCAATTGCAAACTCCAGCCTCCAACAGGAGATATCTACCTTGCCTTCCCCCACAGGAAGAAGCCTACTTTATGCTACAGCAGGAGGAAGGAAGGATTTCTCCTCAACCAGCAACAACTTCAGACAGCACTTCAGTCAGTGAAAAGTATCACCACACTGAATTCTCACTTCTTTCCAATGGACTTGGGTACGAAGCTGCCCCTCTCAATTTTCTCCTTTTCTCTATAAAATAACGTCCCCCTCCTTTGATCTCTGGACTTGCCTATGGCTTGCCATAGCTTGTGTGTCCGGAAGTGCAATTCTTCTGTTACCCCCAAATAAAACCCATCTCACTGGTAAAATAACTGGCTGTTCTACTTTTAAAGGTTGATGGTGAACTACCTCAAACTTGCAGAGGTAATTTTAAAAACCAAGAGATTACATTGTTTTGCTCTGCAAATAAAATATATCATGAATGAAATAGTTACTTTCAATATATATATTTTTTATATTTCTATATTTATTTATTTATTTATAAATATATTTAATTATATTTATAATTTATATAATATAAATTGAGTTCAGGTGAAAACCTAAACAAATTAACGTAGATAAAGTTGTCAAAATGCACCAGGCTGGAATATTTTTTTCAGAGTTATTCTCCACTAAGTCTTTGAAGAACAAAATAGAAAAATCACACAGAACATTTTCATAAATGTTTAAAAGGTATTTGATAAAATTCACATCCATTCTTGATTTATAAAAATATACCAGATAAGAGGAATAGATCTTAATATCATAAAACGTATCTATCTACAAGTCAACTTCATACTTAAGATGAAGCACCAGAAGTATTACTATTAATATCAGGAATCAACAGGAGGTCTACTTTCAGTGCTGTTATTTTATGTTGTACTGGAGGTAGTAGCCATTCTAATTAGGTAAGAGAGATGGAGTTACAAGGGGCCTTTGGGTGGCTCAGTTGGTTAAGAGTCTGCCTTCGGTTCAGGTCATGATCTCAGGGTTCTGGGATCTCCGCTCAGCAGAGAGCCTGCTTCTGCTTCTCCCTCTCCCTCTGCCCCTCCCCCTGCCTGTGCTAGCTCGCGCACTCTCTCTCTCTCTGTGTCAAATAAATAAATAAAATCTTAAAAAAAAATAAAAACAATGGGAGTTTGATAACCTGTGGATGAGAAAACTGATGCTATACAGAAGTTCACAGTCTTTATACGCACCATAATCAGTTAGAAGTTTCAAAGTACATCATTTATAACATGAATAAAATCAAATATTCTGTTCAGAAAAAAAAAATCAAATGAAGTCAAAAGACAAATGATAAAATGAAAATTTCTGCAAATCATGATAGGCAAAAAAAAGGCTTATTGCTCTAATACATGAAGAGCTCCTACAAATCAGTAACAAAAATATTAACAGTCCCAAATAAATATGACCAAAAAACAGGTCCCAGAAAAGAAAATTCAAACTGTGCTGACTCCTCTCACTTTAAATTAGTGACAGTGAAGTTTGAATGGGCTCCTAATGCTGCCCAGGACTCATGTCAGTTCCTTCCTTCAATTATTCTCATACTTTTTGTAGAAGATTAATTCATACCTTCTGCTATATAATCAGACATTATCTTCTCTCCCATTCTATTCTCCCCTGCTACTGGTTAAGTCCAAGCTGTCCTTTCTCTTACTTGGATTACTCTGATAGATTCCTAAACTGGGAGCTGCAGCTATTCAATTACAGGAATCATTGATAAACCGAGGAAACTTGTAAATATCCATGATTATTTATTCAAACTAACATTTATTCGAATATTTACAGCATATGTATTCAAAAGGCAAATACTTACCTGAGCACCTACTATATACAAGTTTGGAACATGGCAGAGAAGGAAACAGTGTCTCTGCACTCACAAAGCTTATATTCTAGATGGGGAGGCTGACAGCTATATAAATATACATGTCAGGTGGTGAATGTCAAAGAAGAAAAATCAAGCAAGGAGGGAGGAATAACCAGATGATGTTTTTAAAGGGAGATCAGAGAAGCTCTCCCTGACAGCATGACATTTGAGCAGAGACCTGGGAAACTGAGGGGAGGAACAATGCAGATATCAATGTGGATAGCATTAATTCAAACACTAAATAAAGTAACTTCTATGCATTGATAGTGCAATTATAGTGCTTACAAAATCTTTAAAAATTTGATAGGGCCTGAAAAACCTCTCCTTTATCAAAAGCAGTGCCAACGATTAAAAAAAAAAAAAATTCAGAACTAGTCCACACCTATTTCAGACATAAAACAAATTGGTTGTTGTTGGTATATGTGAGGACTATGAACTTTTGTCCATAATAGGGAGAGAGAGCTAAACACTGAATTTTTATACCATGCTTAGTTTAAAAATAAACACAAATAACCCTCCTTCCTTCACTCACCCTCTAAGTTTTGGCTGTCTTTACTAAAAAACATCCTTTTAATTTAATCCTGAAAACAACATGGAGAATGACTTTCTTTCAAAACAAGTTTTCCCTTGAAGAGAAACACATGTTCAAAGTACAAACAACATTCCAGAGTCTGACTTAAGGCTACTTAATTTCTACACGATGACGTCATACTTAGGCTACTGAACATGTTCGTGTACATATCATTTCTTCTACAATTCTAAAACCTAGGCCCATTCACGGAAGCAGACCTATCGTTCCATGCAACTCTGTGGGAGAAACAAGGATGTCCCAGGTCACAAATAATTTCTCAAGAGTAATCAAAATTGATACTCCAACATAATTTTTGAAAATAAAATTTACTAGCTAATTTTAAAATGTCTGTAAGGAAAAGACCTAAGGATAGCCAAGAAAATGTTGAGAAAAAAAAAAAAAAACGAGTAAACCAGGCTAGTGGGTATCTAAGGAAAATATGAAGGTATAATAAATTATTTGTTTATTTTTTTTAGGGTTTATTTAAATTCCAGTTGGTTAACATGCAGTGTAATATTAGTTTCATGTGTAGAATGTAGTGCTCCATCACTTAGGTACAACACCCAGTGCTCATCACAACAAGTACTCTCCTTAACACCCATCACCTATTTCTCCCATCCCCACCCCCTCTGGTGACCACTGGCAGGATTTTATTCTTTTTTCATGGCTCAGTAATATTCTACTGCGTATATACCACATCTTTTTTATCCATTCATCAGCTATAATAATGTAGAATGTAATACTGGATCAGAGAAATAGAGAAGAGAGCCTAGGAACATTCCTGTGATTGTATGGTGACATTTCAAATCAGTAGAGAAAGGTGGACCCAACGACTCAAAAGTAGCATTAGCACAATATACATACTGGAAAAAACAGAACAGTTAAATCATCACCACATATCACACGGGTATTAAAATAACCCCAGCTCAGTAGCGGATAACCACCCTAAAACTCGGTGACTTAACCAAATACTTACTTGTTGCTCAAGTAAAGCCCACCAGGTGGCAGGATCGGGTTGAGGGCATCTGCTCCATGCAATCATGCAAGGATCCTGGCTGGCAGAAAACTTCGTCTTCAAAAGCTATCTTGCAAGGGAGCCCAGGATGTCAACATCCTGCTGGAAAATAAGGGAAGAAATGTGGAAAATTGCCTGGAACATTTTGTGGGGAGGTGAACATCATGTAGTCATTTTACCTACATTCCATTGGTCAGCATTTGCCTAATTGCAAAAGGCTGGGAAATGTAAGTTAGCCAGGTATCTGAGGGAAAGAAGAAATAGATAAAGTGAGCACTCGGCTAGTGTCCAATACAGTATGTCTTTCTGGTTACCGAGTATCCTACTGCTACTAGAGCATGCTTCCTCGCTCCCCAAGTGAGACGACTCCAAATTCCATCGAGTTATTGCAACCAGCTTCAAGTCCAAGATCTCTGAATGATGATATGGTCATATATGAATATAGCTCCTTGATATTCAGTGATATTTGCACAAACAACACAAGTTACAGAAATCTCCCTCCTGCCACCTGGCCCAACATACTATGGTCAAGTAAGGATAAATTTGTTTTAAAACTGCATCTGGGAAAGGGTATATCAGAGGAATGCAGAAGGCACTGGTCTAGTGTAGTTATGATAAACTTCTGGTAGGAATTTTGAGGTCCTTTTAAACCTGGAAGTAAGAATATATCCTTGATTTCAACTTTGCTATCTGGGAGGAACTACTTATTCAATGTTCTTCATAGCTCTGATCTACTCGTTAGCAGGTTTTTTTGTCCATTAGCACATTTGAAATAAATGATGGGGACTCACCCTCCTCAGAGATCTCTAAAGTTTTGCAACACATTTCCTCCCTGAGCAAGTTTGGGACCCCCCAAATACCTCAAATGACAGAGCATTCAAAAGCTGCTAAAGAAAAGACTTGCAATTTTTTTTTTTTTTGCATTATAAATAAGCGGACTCTATTTTTGAGAGAGGTTATCTATTCAGCTACGTATGCTAGTAGCATCTCCCAAAGTTCTTTCCCAAATATAATTCTCAAAGTTGACTTACTTTTTCCATCCTTTGTCCCCTGTCTTAAAGCTATCATGTTTAGGAGGAAATACCACAATTTTATTCAGATCTGTGCTGGAGCCGGAAGTCTTAGCGGACCCCTGTGCATCATCTCTTATCATTTGGAACTAGAAGCAATGATTTTCCCATTCTTTTTACCTTTTTTTTTTTTTTTTTGTACTTTCAAGGTAACAAATTCTTGTCATATCCCATCTCTTTTCTTCTATCACCTTGATAAACACAGGTAGTAAAAGTCAACACTCACTACCAACATATTTTCTAGCCTTTCTTTGGAACCATAGGGCACGTGGTTCACATTCCAAGTAATTGCAAATGAACTCTTAAAAAACTGTTTCGTTATTGCATTACATAAATCTCATTTTCTAATACTGGATATTAGTTCTCATCTTGATTGACTGCTGGACCACTGAATGTCATGTACTTTGGATTTATTTTTACAGTAGCATCCTCCTTCCACCACCAATTTTTGAATCAGAGTAATAGTACATGTCTATCAAAAAATAATCCCTAATTTTCTTGGTTTAACAATGGCAGGTGTTTGTTTTGATAACTTAGATCCAATTGGCTTAAGTGGAGGAATAAGTAGACGACTATGATTCTGTTACTTAAGTTCCCAGGCTGATCATTGTTGCTACATCTTAAAAAGGAGGGGGGGTGTCTTCTAATATCTTGCTGTGAATTGACATCCAGGAGAGACATTCAAGAAGAGTGGAGGATAGAAGAAGATTTTATGGGCTATACTTGGAAGTGGTTAATACAATTTCGACCCACATTCCACTAAGCAATTCTTAAGTCAGAGGACCCCAACCTAACTTCAAGAGATGTTGAGAAATATAGAGATTGGTTGTGTAGTAACTGATTTGATTAGGTATGTCAACCTGTAAGAATATATAGGGTTAAGTTCCAAATAGATTAAAGGCCAAATATAACATAAACCTATAAAAAGTACTAGGGGAAAAAAAAGAGTACAACTATTTATGTATGTCAAGAACTTTGCAGGAGACAGATGGGGGACAGAGCAGAGAAAGTTTTCACTGATGGTACACACCTGAAAGGAGATGTTACTACTTCAGGAGACACAAATACCCGTGAGGACTCTTGTTCTCTACTGAAAAAAAAAAAGCTTATCACTGTAGGTCACCAAACACTGTCAAGAGGGCACAGGTGAAAACTCATTGTGGCTTGGGGAAGGGTAAATAGAAACAAAACAAAACAAAACAAAAACTGGATCCCTGGGGAGGGTAAGGAAGTTGTCTTGTGCCCAGACTACGAGCTAGATCTCCTAACTTGGGGCGGGGCAAGAAAGTCTTCCAAACAAGATTCACCAAAGATGCAACGAAGAGTTTAGCTGAGAAACAAACTGAGGGTTTTGGAGGGGAGGGAGTTGGGGGGTTGGGGTGAGCCTGGTGGTGGGTATTGAGGAGGGCACCTATTGCATGGAGCACTGGGTGTGGTGCATGAACAATGAATTTTGGAACACTGAGAAAAAAAAAAAAGAGTTTAGCTGCCACAAAGAAGAGCAGCAGAATTATGGGATCCATCTGCAGTCCTTTAAGTATGAAAACCACAAAAGATTTGAACATCAAAAACTCAAAGAATTCTTCCCATGAGTCCTTTCTTTGAGGACTCTACCAGAGAATAAACCTCATCCAAACAAAAAAATGACTGGGAAAGCTTTAGCAATTCAGCTTTAATATATACTTCTTTGAAAAATGTAAGATGAAAACTAAGGTGCAGCAAGGGTGACATGCTCTGTATTCTATATTCTCAAGGTTTACTTACTTCTTCCGTCCTTCACCCCATCTTAAAGCTATCATGTTTAGGAGGAAATACCACAATTTTCTTCAGATCTGTGCTGGAGCCAGAAGTCTAAATGGACCTTTGTGCATGATCTCTTATCATCTGGAAATAGAAGCAATGATTTTCCCATTCTTTTTACTTATTCTGGGGGGGGTACCTGCAAGGTAACAAATTCTTGTCACATCCCATCTCTTTTCTTCTATCACCTTGATAGAAGTTCCAATGAAGTAAAAGTAATGCAACCAAATATGGGAGGAAAATAAACTCAATGAAATGAGAGAAGTAGAATAAACTCATTAAATAGAATTTAGGTGAGGGGCACCTGGGTGGCTCAGCTGGTTGAGCTTCTGACTCTTGATTTCAGCCCAGGTCGTGATCTCGTGGGTTGTGGGATTGGGCCCCATGTTGGGCTCCATGATAAGTGGGGGGTCTGCTTGACGTTTCTCTCCCTCTATCCCCACCCCACTTTTGCACACACGCTCTCTCTAATAGATGAATAAATCTGTTAAAAAATGTAAGTTAGGTGAAAGAGAATGTCATTAAAAATGGTCGATATTGATTGCGATGAAAAGAATTAGGGACAATGGGCATTAAAAATGGTATAACCACTAGAACAGAAATAATCTTCCCACACAACAGATTTAAATTTTTTTAAAGAGACAGCATAGCAAATACAGTTTGAAGAGAAATAGTAAATATAATAAGCACAATAATTACAGCATAAGATAATCTGACAGAATTGAAAACAAACATATTCGCCTTATCAAAAATATTCAAGGGTTGAATTTCCCTATTAAATGGAAAGATTTTCAGCTTGGCCCCTAAGACCTAAGCATATACTCTATTCAAGAAACATATCTAAAACGACTGATTCAGAAGAGCTAAAAAGAAAGGGATGGTCAAATGCATTCCAGGCAAATGGGAGCACTAAAAAAGCAAGGACAGCAACACTGATGTCAGATCAAATAGAAAGCAAACGATATTAGGGAAAGATTTTCTAACTATGATTTCAAATTCATATGCACAAATGAAATAAAAGGAAACTAAAAAAAAAACAAAAAAACCGGAAGCATCTAACTGTATACAATAAGTGCCAGAAAACAACATGATAAAAAAGTGAACAGAAATAAAATCAAAAGACAACTTACAAATCGATAACAAAAATTTATATTATACATAACAGATAATGGTCTACTGTATGTAAATGGGAAAGAGTCAAAAACAAAACAACTTGATAGAAAAATGGGCAAGATATGAAAAAAAATCACAAAAATAGATATAAAAAAGACACTTTAAAATTTTTAACAAGTATTCTACTATACCCATAATTAGAAAAATGCACTGTAAAACAATTCTCACCTGTCCAATGGACAGAATTAAAAATGTAGAACACCTTACTCTATTGGAGAGGTTGTGGGATCACAGGACTCTCTTGTGTTGCTTGTGTTAAGCTTAACCTTCATGGTGGAAAATTTGGCAGTAAACAAAACCACACATGCACTTACCTTATGACTTAACATTTCTACTCTAGCAACTTACCCCAAAGACCTAACTCCAATAATATGAAAACATTTTCTTTGCAATATTTTTTGTAACTACAAGATATGGAAAATAACCTGTATGCCCAGACACAGATGAGCTGCTGAATAAATTGACGGGTCTACCTAATGAGGTACTAGAAAGTTTTTTTTGTGGTTGTTTCTTTGTTTTAAATAAGGAGAATCCTTATGGACACACGTGCAGGGATTCCAGGATACATTTTTAAATGGAAAAAAAAAAAGTTTTGTTTTGTTTTGTTTTTTTGAGAGAGAGAGGGAGTGAGCACACAGTGGGGGTAGGGTGCTGAGGAAGAGAGAAAGAGAATATTAAGCAGGTGCCATGCTCAGCATGGAGCCTGATGCAGGGCTCCAATCCCATGACCCTGAGATCATGACCTAAGCTGAAATCAAGAGTCAGACACTCAACCAACTGAGCCACCCAGGTGCCTCCAAAAAAATAAGTAAATACATAAAGTTTACAGAATGAACAGGAATATTAATTTTTGCATTAAGAGCAGGAAACAAATATATACACATTTATTCACCTGTGCAAACAGAAACAAAGAAAGCATATACCAGAGACTAATGAGATGGATTATCTGCAGGGTATGGGGGAGAAGGGGGTAAAAAAAAAAAAAAAAAGAAACAATCTGAAGCAGGAGTTGCCACCTCTCAAAGAATATTATTTTGTGCAGCTCTGACTCATGGAACAATGTTCATGTTTCACACACAAAGAAAAAATATAAATAAAATTACCAAGGATGGAAGAAAAATCCTTTAAGTAAAACACATCAGAAATGTGAATTAAAGTGCATTTCAAATGAAATACTACATGGAAGGAAGGCAGGGAAAATACACTATCCCAGGTCACTTTTTATTATTATTACTCTAAAAATTGAGATAGAATTCACATACCATAATATTCACTCTTTTGAAGTACAAAATTCAGTAGATTTTTGTATATTCACAAAGTTCTGCCACCACCACCACCATCCAATTCCAGAACACATTCATCAATTGAAAAAAAAAAAAAATGCCACCCATACCCATTAGCAGGCACTCAATACTCCTCCTTCCCCTAGACCTTAGCAATCACTAATTTACTAACTGATCTCTATGGATTTACCTATTTTGGGTATTTCATATAAGTCTATATTTTGTGCTTGGCTTCTTTCTTAACCTAATGCTTTCAAAGTTCATTCATGTCAAAATACACATCAATACTCCATTTTTATGGCTGAATAATATTCCATTGTATGTATATACCATTATTGCTTATTCAGTCACCAGTTGATGGATATTTGGCCTCTTTTTGGATATTATGAATACTACTACTATGAACATTCATGATCAAGTTTCTGTTGGAACATGTTTTCTTTAAGGGTCTACAGCTACTAGTGAAAATGCAGGTCATATTGAGACTCTCACTGTGCTGATGCCAGTACACTTGATGGTATCCCACAAGTCTCTGAAGATCTGTTCATTGTTCAATTTTTTTTTTCTCCTGTTGCTAAGACTGGATAATCTCAATTTACCTATCTTTAGTTTCACCAAATCTTTCTTGTGCCTGCTCCAATTTGCTGTTGCCCACTTATGCCGAATTTTTCTCTCATTTATGGTACTTTCCAATTCCCAAATTTTTGTTTCTTCTTTATAATTTCTATCTCATTATTGATATTCTCTATATGGTGAAGTATTATTCTCAGACTTTCTTTTAGTTCTTTAAACATGGTTTCTGTTAGTTCTTTGCACATATTCTCAAAATGGCTTAATGTCTTTGTTGAGTAAATCCACAGTCTCGCATTCTTTAGGGACAGTTTGCTTTTCTTTCCCTCTGTATATGGGGCATACTTTGTTTCTGCATATGTCTTACAGCGTGTTCTCGAAAACTGGCCATATTAAGTAATATAATATAATGGTACAAATCTAAAAACCAGATACTCCCCCCTCCCTAGGGCTTGTTGTTGTTTTTTGTTGTTTTTTAGTGGACTTTTTTGGACTTGTTAAGTTTATATTCTTTGTTGTGTGTGGCCATTAAAGTCTCATCTTCATTAGTTTTGTGGTACACTAATAACAAGACAGATTTCCTTAAATGCCTACAATACTTCTGAGACTGTGTGTGTGTGTGTGTGTGTGTGTGTGTGCACGCGTGTGTGTGCGTGTGCTAGGGCACACCTTCAACACAGCCAGGAAGTTGACAATTCCACCTGAGCCTTCATTTCCTGCTGGAGCAGGACCTCAAGGTCAGCTCAAGTGACAGTTTAGGGCCTTCTCAGCTCTTCCCTGAACATACACACAGCACTATGCAAGCATACATGACTTGCTTAATTCCAAGAAATATGTCAGAACTTATCAAAATGCCTAAAGATACCGAATTCTCCAGATTTCCTTTTAAGCTTTTTGACAAATTTGTTTGCCTCAACTGTTACTGCCCCAAGCAACTGATGTCAAACAATTACCTCTGATTGTTTTTGAAAAGTGGTATCAGGAAAAAGGCTTTCACACTGAGCAAGTTCTCAGTCAAGGGGTCTTCCAGTGAACTACCACACTGGTCACATAATAACAATTCTCAGTGACTGTATCGTTGAAGAAGCTCCAACCCTGTTCTGGTTCTCCTAGTGGCCGGCAGGCTGCTGGTTTTCACTGTAATTACGGGCTGTTGGTTTTTAAAACTATCATGGATCTGAGGAGTGAAAGATGCAAACAGGGAAAGTTAAAACATCACAAAGATCACTGTTCTTATCAAGATTCAGCCATTTTTCTTGAAAAATACTCCCTGGATTGCAGTAAACCTGTGGTTAACTCCTATGGTTCTACAAAAGTTGATTCTGATAATGTAGACAGTTTCTCACTGCTTTTTACGGGGAAAATAATTTCTGTACATCTTTACTCCACCATTTTCGCTGACATCACCCCAGGTAACTTTCAAATTTAGTTTTGGGACCATAGGTCTTCAAGCTAAAGAAAAAAGAATTCTTAAACATATACTGAACTTTGGCTAGTAGACTTGTATTCTCCAGAGGCATCAATCAGCAACTCTGAAACTAACTTCTGTGTATTCTAGGGTAAACATCTTGTGGATAATGGGAATCATCTTTCTCACTGTTAGATGGCAGAAGGACACAAGACACAGCCTGAGTAATCTCCCACTGGCCAAATTAAGGACAATTTGAGCATCAAAATAAATAACGGATTTCTACTTCTGTAGTAACAGGAATCAGATTTCCCATTCTAGATTAACTAAGTAGAACAAAGGATTAAATAAAATATGACTTAGGTTTTCAGACAAGGGACAAAAAGCAGTAGAGCACAGTAATACCTGAAAGGGTGAAAACCAGTTTTACCCTAAAATGAGCGTTGTAGCTCACTGCATGAAGTTTCCAAACTATGCTAGAGGGAAGGAATCCCAGATAACTCAGTGGCCTTCCTGAAGCGACAGAATTTAGGGTTTGCATAGGCTACTGTGACTAGAATTTGGGAGGCAAAATACAAGAGAGGATGAGATGAGCAGAACGTGCTGGAGATGCGGAGATCTTTGGAAGGATCCCCTCCAGTCTATGGCATAAGACTGATCTGTGGAATGTGTGAGGAATCTACCAAGGCGAGGGAAAAAAAATTCACTAGAAAGGAATTTGTGAAGCAACTGACAATGGGCCAGGTATAGTTTGTGTTCTCATCTCACTGGATATAACTGAAAGATTTGCTAGTAGAAAAAGCATTAGGCAGAGTATTTAGAATGGTAATCCCTCTGGAGCCAAATGAGCCCTGGGCCAAGCTTTCCCAATCTCCGCACTGTTGACACTTTGCACCTGATAATTCTTTGTTGTACGTAATGTAGAATGTTTAGTAGCATCCGGCCTATATCCACTAGATAGGACACAAAATGTTTGCAGACATTGCCGAATGTTCCCTAAGGGTATAACTGCCCCAAATGGAGAATGATTGCAGACAAGATCATTAAAATAGCTACTAATATTCCGTATGTTCAAGGAAGTAGAGAAAAACCTGAACATGGTAAGAAGACATATGTAATATTACAACAAAACAACAGCAAGGAGAGAGGGGGGGAAAGAGAAGAGTAGGAGGAAGAAGATGAGGAGGAGGAGGGGAGGGTAGGAGGATGAGAGCCGAGGATAAAGCAAATGCAATAAAATGTTATCAACCAGAGAACCTGGATGAAGGATTTAGTGTGATAAAGAATTTGGCTTTGCCCAAAAAGAACTGCCTTTGCTTTGGTTTCTTGGAGGCATCTATGTAATACTTGATAGAAGTACGTTTGTTTAGGACAGCAGCTAGCTACACTAAAAGAGATAAACCGTGTAACTGAGGGTGGGGGATTTGGGGTCATGTGTTATCAGTCATCTGGAACAATCATTTGAGCAATCAAGTGTATGCTGATGCTTACACACCGCAGCCACAACAAAAAATCTGCACACCAAAGTTTCAGTGAGCTTCTGAGACTGGCAATACCCAATGGACACTGATGCCAGGATGGTAATGTGTCCTAAGGACAGCAGAGGCTTTGTGTTAGAACCCTCACAGACACGGTCCTATGCATCTCTTCCTTTGGCAGGTTTTGATTCGTACCCTTTCACTGTAATAAACAATGACTTCCAAGTAGGTTTCAGTGTGTGTATATAAATAGGTGTCAGTAAGTTCTGGGAGTTTTTCTAGCAAACTTTTGAACCTGAGGGTGTTTGGGGAACCCACCTCTGACCAACTCCATCTCCAAACCTGAAGCTGCTGTCAGAAGTGATAGTGGTCTTGTGGGGGCTCTTCTCTCTAATTCTGCAGCTGGACCCTAACTCCTTGCGGTAGGGTAAGAAGTCTTGGCCAGACTTGGTAATCTAGAGGACACTGCTCTCAACCTCGCAGTTCAGCTAAATCTGGGTAGCCATGGAGACATTTTTCTTTCATTTTTCCTGTAATAATTTTTCATAGTTAAAATTTCATTGAAATTAATTTTGCATAATTTAAAAGACAAAAGTAGAAAAAACAAATTGTGCTTTCAACACAGCAAAAATAATTTCTTCTGTATAATCTCTTGAATTCCATTACTCTAGTTATCTAAATTCTTAAGCTCTTGAAAATGATAGAAATGACTCTCCACAGCTTATGAATTTCTGCAAACCAGGGGGCTTTCCCTGCCATTAACAGTAAGATGGAATTTAGTTATCTTTGTTTAGTTAACCAAGAACCCTTAATTTCTTCCAGAGAAGCGAAAGTGAAACATCTGCAAGGATTTTTAAAATCCTGTTTTCCTTTGAAATAACAGTATTCCATAGAGAGTAGTTCCTTCCTCAGTGAGTCATCTCATCACAGCACTCAGTTATCTGGAAATGCTTCTTCAATCCTACCTCCTTCAGAGTTTGCCCTTTTGAACTCTAATCCATGATTCCGCAAAAAAACGTTTCTATAAAAGCGCATGGTCAAGTAACTGTATGTTATACATTCTTGATTTAAACAAATATTTCTATGCAGTGACATATATAACAAATTACCGGTTGTGTTGCTACATTTAAACATGTATGTTGCCTAAAAGACTGAGATATAATTCAGAAATCAAAAACTGCCCAGGAATCTATTTTAAAACAGACAAAAAGTAGATCACAAATAATTACAAATATAATAAAAATTAATATTTATTTGTTAATTTATTATCTCTATACCCATATAAAAGTTACTCTCTTAGCTTTGCTAAGATAATAACTTTTAGGAAAGGTGATCTCTTTTAAATAACTACAATTTCCTCATATTTTCCATTATTATTTTAATGTGTCTTCTCAAAATTTATTTTCAAGGCAAGACAAAGAGTTAAACCTGTGAAATACCCTTCATGTTAAGCACAAATGACAAAGTCTGAGATAGCTATAATCTAAAAATTCTTTCACAGAGGGAACAGTGTGGGCATATTAAAAATCAATATAAGTATGTACTTGATTTGTGGTAGGCTTATGGAAACATAACTTTAATAATGGGCTGGTTCACAAAAAGAGGTACTGTACTAATCAATCATCAAATGTAATTTTTTTCCCCTGAAACACAGCAATTTTAGATTGCTGTTCTTTTCGCCTCCTGCTCGCTTCCCATGAAGGATGAAGAGGCAGCTGTGATTGCTGTTTTGTATTTTGAAATCCTCTTTGTGCACTCTTATGAAACGGATTCTTGAGCTGAGGTTCATTCTGCTGAAAACCTGGGAGGAGAAAGCAAAAATAGTAAGAAAGAATCATATGCACACATAGAATATGAGAGAAAGAGACTTCATTTTCTCACATCGGTATTTAAGGAAGGAATTCAGTTTTACTTAAATGGAATACATCGCAGTTTAAAATCTAAGTCCAACAGAGAACACTGTGAAATTGAAATATACGTATCAATAAACAATTCTGGGACACATGCTTTCTATTCTATCATCTTTCTTCCTAATCTTTTAAACAGATGTTCATTGTTTGTCTCCTAATATATGTTGTGCTGTCTTATTTACATTTGCAGTAAGAAAAAAAAGAATGCAGACAATATGGAAAGCCAAAAAAACCCCCAAAAGAGCATCTTGTATTTTCAAAGGAATATCATTAGTTTAAGGTAACTGTATATGGAGCAGATGTAGCCAGAAAATTCACATGTATTTACTAAGATATTGGATGTGACAACACTGATGGGAGAGATTTTAAAAGAGCTGCTAATTGATTCCACTGCCTTCTATTACTAAACATAAAATTATTATAAATTACCAAATTTACTCAAATATAAGACAAGGTTCTTTTCCAATCATAAAATTATCCACCAGATAAGAGGGTGGCAAGTTGTTTCTAGACCTGACAGCCTCTTATGTTATAAGATACTTTAAACTGCATTATTTTGAACAATGAAGTAGTGTTTGGGAGAGACATACCAGCCAGAAAACATGTGAATCAATACATGTTTATAGAATTAGGGGGAAAAAAAGGGAGACAAAAATATAGATTTTTTTTTTAAGAATTTATTTATTTGACAGAGAGAGATCACAAGTAGGCAGAGAGGCAGACACAGAGACAGAGGGAAGCAGGCTCCCCGCTGAGCAGAGAGCCCGATGCGGGGCTCGATCCCAGGACCCTGAGATCATGACCTGAGCCGAAGGCAGAGGCTTTAACCTACTGAGACACCCAGGTGCCCCAATATAGATTTTTTTTTGAAGTAGTCCTAAGGATGCTTACTTTCTCCATTACGAGAGACATCACTCACTATCAAAAGCCTTTCGAAGATCTTCTTAAAAAGCCAATGTCATAATGTTATACAAACAAATGCACATGGTTTGGGATAACATTTCCAAAATATTATTTTACAAAGAATTCAAAACGTCCTGAATCTTGTACAAATCACACGTGGTCTAAAAACCGGATATAATACTCAGGACGGCTCTAGTAATGAAGAACCAAGAATTTAAATGTTAAATGAAACTGTTACATAAAAAATGGATTTAAATAAGGCAGGATTCTAAATTAATATATTTTATATGATTATGGAAAGTAAATTTATATGTGTAAACAAACCGAAAACTAAATACTATAAATATATAAGCTAAGCAAAAAACAAAACCCCTTTCAACACTTGGGTCTCCTCACAGGGAAAATGTGGGAGTGCCTGAAGTTTATAGTTCTCCTGCTTATGAATATAAGGTCAGTGAGGCAGACTGCCATGTGTCTCTGCCAGACCTAGTTTTCTTTTCCTGCTAGGTGCACAACCTGGATGCATTGCCCATCCTGACTACGGTTAGATGAGGCCATGGAACTGAATTCTAGCCAATGGCATAAGAACAAAACGCCTGGCCATAAACACCTCACGCTTGATCATTTAATCCTTTCTCTCTGCCCGTAGGGAGGCACAGTGAACTCCTGGGGGCAAAAGAAGTAGAGTACAAGCAGCAGACAGACGGTGAGGAATGAGAAATCAATCAGCAGGATGTGGCAGTTACTTGTTACAGAAGGCAGTCTACTACAAAGAATACCAAAGCAGTACTCGGAAGGAGGATACAGCCATTAAAACAGCATACAAATCTGGCAGTGGCTTCGCAGTTCAGCGGTAGGGGGTAAGGAAATGGACACCTTAGGTCGCAAAGCGCACATGCTTCTTATGCTAAGGAACCGGGTAAAACTGGCCAGTGAGAACTTGGGCAGCAGGCTATGGGCCTATGCAGTTTGCAGCACCAGAGTAAGTGGGTGGAAAGAATAAAAAATTTAGTGTACTGATGGCTCTTTGGCAATGGACTACAAAACAGAGAAAGAACTGGCCACCAGCTCACAGGCAGAAACTGCCTTCAGAACAGTGTGTCCAGATATTTGGGAACTAAGGTTTAGAAAAGCCTCTGGACTTCAAACGGTAAGAGATAAGACTGAGAAAGATTTTAAGCAGGAAAGGTCTATGGAGATTCAGGCCTGGAGCAGAGTTATGAGTCAAGTATGGTCTTCTTGACCAACCTGAGAATCTTAACACAGCAGACACTGAATGATGGTGAGGATGGGAAAAAATACCCTCAAACATAAAGAAGGCAAGTTTGAGAACTAGCTGTAGGGGAAAATTGTTGCTGTGGTAACTAGCTCCTGGATGAACTAAATGGAAACCAAGAAGTCAGAAATCCACTACATTTCTGAGGGACCTGTGTTCTGGAAGAAATCCTACATCTGGGCTGAAAAACTCTCTTGAATGTTAAAGACTTTGAACTATCTTCAGGACCATGTGTTTTTACCAGTCACTTGGGGCAACTTCCAGGAAAATTATACTAAATGTCCACTTCACATGTGCCCATGGAACACAGACCTCCCCAGACCACAGTCTGAAAACATGAAGAACAATGGATAAAGAAGTTCCTCAAGATCGTTCACAATTTTTGTTCAGGTAGTACACATGTTATGTGCCTCCCAATTTTCCTGTAACTGACTGGAAGTTTGTATTATGGTTACTTTGTCTCTGATCTGCCACTAAATATTTGGTATGAGCTGGGGACAGCCAGTCTGTCTTTCAGTGACCAGGCCATCAAATTTTGAGCAGTCACATCCATGAGACCAGATGGAAAGTATCATATCACTGGTGGATGATGCTGGGCTTTGAGCCTGGATGCAGGGACTGGGTGGGACTCTGAGCTGGCTTCCCTGGGAAGGAGATAAAGTGTGCTCTGTCTAGGGGAGGGACAGCGAAATGAGCACCTGGTGAGAGAAAGGACAGTCACTGGCAGAGTTGTGTGTTTAAGAAATTCTACTTCCCTTTTCCTCCTAATCACAGATTGGATTTCTTAGCTTCCTTGTGGCTAGATGGTGTCATATAATTAAGTTCTGGCTAATGAAATGTGAGTGAGCACAAATGATTCCTGACACTTTCAGACCTGGCCCATGAAAACCTGCAAAACTGTCCATGCACTCTTCCCTTCTGGAGGACTATCTGGAAACTGCAGGAGGAAGGAGCTAAAAGATGAAAGTAGCCTGATTCCTGAATTACTATATGAAACACAGGCCCTCTGCCAACTCACAGTGGACTATGATGTGCATGAAAAATATATTTTTATTATTTTAAGCCAGTCAGAGTTTGGAATTATGTACAGAAGTCAGCCTATCCAAATATATGTAATGTGATTTGTTATGAATTAATGTGAAAATCCTTTGATTTTACCCTGAACCTAGAAAGTAACATATTTGTTACTGAATGTTTAATGGTATGATGCTAAGATATAACTTAAAGTTATATTTAAAACGTAAAGAATGTACTAGTTTATTTAGTTCAAAATAAATCAAATAGACCCAAAATTTCCTGGTAAGTTTTGCTTATGTCTTTCATCCTAGTGGCAGACAGGTAAAAACAAACACACAAACAATTAAAATTTAAAAATTATACTGATAACTGAAAGATCCCCTTGTCCCCTTCCTGTGGGTATGTATTTCATTCAGGCTATTAAGCAACCAAAACTTTTCATCCTTCTACTCTGGCAAAGCATTAGTCAATTTCATATCAAGGTCAGGCAGCTATTAATACATACCTGGGGTTTTGCTTTTTGGAGCCTGTTCTCTGTAATTTCTAAAAAAAAGAAAAAGACCATTAGGACTTGAAAAAGATAACTGACCTTAAGAAGATAACATAAAAAAAAAACAACTAGGGATAAAACTCACTCAAAGGACTAAAGAACTCACTCATCCCACCAGCAGTTAATGAAAAGATGATAAAACCCGAGGTTTTAGTTGTATCAAAGTTTGTGAGACCCCAACAATACCGCAGAAACATGGGACTTTCCTTCTCACCCTCCATATAGGGACTTCTGGTCATAAAATATCCTATCTTGGTTACTTGTGTCTACTCTTGAGGACTATCCAGATAAAGAATTTCAAAAGTCTTCTTAAAGGGGGAATGAGTCACATATTACACAAACTCATTTTGTGGGAGATGGAAAGCATAATGGAGTGTTATTCTCAAGTGAGAAAAAAAAATGGAGCCTTCTGGAGCAGGTCTCGCAGACATAAAAAATATTTTAATTAATTTCAAGGTTTCAAATATGGTTGTGTCTTTTCCATACTCTTACTTCTTTGGAAAATGTTTACATCATGTGTTTCTATTTTATTAAAAATTATCCCTGACTTACACATAAATAGGAAAAAGTTTTCCGATGAAGGTAGATACTACTGAAGAAATTAGCTAACCACGATATTTAACCTAAAATGTGCAGCTATTCCCTCCCAGATTAGAACTACAAATGAAAGGAAACCTACTGATTTACAACAGAAGAGCTGAGAAAGGTGGTGGTTAACAGCAGGGACAGAGACAGCAACATTACCAGATATAAAGGAGTCTGGTGAAACTTGGGGTTAGAGTAAATAGCTGTATATACTGAAACAGCAATCAATGCACAAGACAATGACTGATGTTTACAATAATGGCCCTTAGTTATCAAGAAAAGAAAAAAAAAAGGAACCACCATTCTTTTCAGAAAGTTCTGTTTAAAGAGTAAGATATGAGACGTTTTCAAAAGGTTTTCACCAAAAGCAAACTCAAAGTTTGAAAACTTTGACAATCCAAAGGATAAACTGAAATTAACTAGACAAATTACTTGGCTACAGGATTGATGTGGCACTGCTGTATGTGTATTTACATATATTATCTGAGTATAAAGTTCGAAAGGACCAAGTCTAAACACAGGATGTGCTGTATAAACTACATGTACACATGGGAGAGATTCTCTTCTATCATTGCTAGGATATGCAGATATTTCATAGTGTCAAAAAAATTAAGAACTAATAATTATTTCAGGATAGAAAAGATACTCTTACCTTCTAGAGCTTTTAGATCCAGATAAAGAATGGAAAAACACTGACTCAAACTTCCTTGATTCTGTACTTGGCCTGTTTATGTCATTTTTCACACTCTGATGGGTTTCAAGTATACCTTCCTCAAGTAACACTTTTTGGGGGGGCTTTTGTTCCTTAACTGAAGAAAGGCAACTACTTTCCTTCTTTCGTGTCCGTCTGACTTTCCCAATGAAGAAGTCATCACCACTGTCACTATCCTCAGACATGGAGGACTGTTTGTAAAACCTTTCTTCTGTGCTGTCATCAAAATACTCCTTTTCTTCTTCTTGTAATTCTTCTCCATCACTGTTACCATCAAGGGAGCTACTGGACTCTTTCTCTTTTTTGGTTTTACTTAAGGTTTTCATTTTTGGGTCAGCAGGCGTCTTTTGGGGCTCCAAAGAAACTACACCAGCCCTTTCAGAAGGCTTTGACAGAGAATTTGGAATGTCTACAGCATTGGGTCCATGTTCCATCTTGGTTCTTTTTTCTTTTGAATTTATTGGTTTCTTTGCCAATATTTTGGCTTCTTCCTCTTTTTGCTCACTGATAACAGTTCCTTCATGCTGTAACTTACTGGCATCATCATTTGAACACAGAGTGTCCTTGGAATGATTTTCTTCTAAAGCATTCTCTGATGATTTAACTTCAACAACATTTTGTCTTGCCTCTTTAAAGGCTTTGACAGCAGCTGTAACAGAAAAGCACATGATTTGTTTCATCATTAAACAAATAATATAAAACACCATCACTTCAGTATAGTATTTATTAAATTATTTGGAAACACTTAAGAGGGTAACGGCAATTATGTTAAATATATATCACAGGCCTGAACTCATAAAAGAATTTTACTGACTTCAAAAACCAAACTTGGAAGAAATGTTCAGAGGTATTCAATTTAAAACTCTTAAAATTAATCATCCTTTCAAGTCTTGAAGCTATGAAAAATAGTAAAAACTTCACTGAATACAAATAAATAAAATTAAATGGCAACTTTAATTTTTTTTAGCAATAATGTATTGATATGATTGTGGTGCATTATAAACTGTGTTTTCAGACATAAAAATAAATATATTCTAATCTGTGACAGTAACATTTAATTCTTTCAACACAGTTTATAATATATACATGAAAATTATGTGACTAAGTGGCAACATCAAAAGTAATACTATGCATTACATCAATATTTAGCAAATCAACTGTATTCAATATTACCATATGTTATATATAATAAATATAAATGTATTCAGATATTAGAACCTAGGGAAAAAATACAGATTTAATTAGACATCAGATAACTTCCATATTTTTAGGCACCTTCCCACATTTAAAAATATCTGAAGGAGATACTTATAAAAGGTTCTCAAAAAAAACCAAAAAAACCTCAAAGAAATAAATGAATAGCCATGTATTCAGAATCACCTACACAAGTGCATTTAAATACATGGGTTAAAAGTCATTTAATACATACCTTTTAGCACATCTATTTTTTTCTTCAGAAGAGGATGCATTGCTAGTCTGGCAACTGCTCTTTCAACTGCAGTAGAATCAGGCTGCAAATTGAAACAACAATCATGGGAATAAAAACAAAAGAGTACTATTAAGTGAATAAAAGAAAATGTATCATATTTTTAAAAATGAGAGTTAGGAAACAGGAATTTGATACTATTCTCATTAGATAAGTCACTTGTATAATCTATGATAAAGAAAAATAAAACTCATGATGCAAAATACAACTGCCCCGGAAATAAATGAAATTATCATGTAATCAACCGACAAATATTCTTTGGGGACTTCGTATCCTTCCAGAACTCTGGAAGGCATCCTGTGTGATATTTGAAAAATGTAATATAGCTCCTGTTTTCAAAGAGGTTAAATGATCTAGTTAAAAAGACTAAATTAATATGAATCAAATAACATAACAGTGCTCAGCTGGGTGATTCAATTTATAACTATTGTAATGTTTGAAATTCGTTAATAGAGATGTAAAAATTATCTGATGATAAATATTTGTATTTGGAAAGTCTAGTATCTCTACTGTATTTTCAGAACCTTCTACCACTGCTTGGCTAAGAGCCAACACTTCATAAATATTTGATGATGACTGAATTGGGACTGATTATGTATTCAATATATTTATGAATTTAGAAAATTCTTGATTTGGGATAATTTCTTTAAGTATCTTCTGTGGGCTGACAACTTTGAATTGAAGAATATCCCTCTAAAATTTATGTCCAACTACAAACTCAGAATGTGACCTTATATGGAAACAGGGTTTTTGCAGATATATTTAAAAGGTGCATATGCTGGATTAGCGTAGCAGTCAATCTAATATGACCGACGTCCTCATAAGGGGGGCATTTGGATAGAGGCACAGAGAGAGGGAAGAAGGCTGAGGCAGACTGCAGTTACCCTGCCACAGGCCATGGTTCACCGCAAGTTGGAAGAAGCAAGGAAGGGTTCTTCCCTAGAAACTTTCGAGGATCTTAGCCCTACTGTCACCTTGATTTCAGATTTCTAGCCTCCTGAAACAGGACAGAATACATTTTTGTTGTTTTAAAGCACCTAGTTTGCGGTACTTTGCCAGAGCAGCCTTAGGGTAACTATAAACTTTGATTCTCTTAGGCTCTTAGATACTGCCTCTGTTCAATCTTGTCCGAGAAACATAGGCCATCTGGTGACTATTCATTAAGTACAGTGTTAGGATAAGCCTTTGCTTCTTCAATACCTTGCTGTGTTTCCTGAAGTCCAATATAGGACTTCTTACCCCATTTACCTCCCTTGGAGATATATGAGAGAATATGGGAAGAATACCTAGTGCTGATATCCTGAGTCACTCGGCAACAAGATGGGCTGCTGAACATACAGGCAAATATGTATGATTTAGTTTTACAGGGTGTATACTAAAAGCTATAACACAGAACCCCCTGATGAGGGACATGATTTTTCATGCTGAAAAGGCCAACATGATATATGAAAATTGAGAGTCACATCAAAATACTACAGTCTACATGCTTCCAGAGAGAGAAAAAAGTTAAAACAAACAAACAAAAAAACAGGAATCAAAATTGGAGGTCAAAGATAATTGAATAAAAATTTTGTAGGAAAATGATTCCTAAATTAGGTAAGAATAAAAAATACTTCACGACATGCAAGGTTTAAAAAACCTTACATCTGTTGAGCCTCTCTCCTTAGAAGGTACTAGCTCCACTAAAATAAAGAAGCATAGAAAGAACGAGGAATGTATGGGATGTAAGAAACAGGAGATGCAGGCAGACAGAAGGCATTCTCAGGATGGTGACCTTTTTTTTTTTTTTTACGATTTTATTTATTTGAGAGAGAGAGAGCACATGCACATGAGTGGGGGGAGTGGCAGAGGGAGAGGGAGAAGCGGGCTCCTCCCTGAGCATGCAGCCCGACATGGGGCTTGATCCCAGGAGCCTGAGATCATGACTTGAGCTGAAGTCAGACCCTTAACAAACTGAGCCACCCAAGCATCTCTGGTGTGTTAAACATCTTGAGAGACTGCAGTAACTGAAGAGCAGTTTGGTATTACACTAGAGAGAAGATAAGAAACGAACAAGGAAAAATAAACTATAGGAAACAAATATTGTGCCTGAAAAGGAAAAATAGCAATCACTCACTACATGACTCATAGTCAAAATAACAGAATCACTGAATGTTCATCTAATCTAAATTTTACCCGAGTGCCTTAGGAGGATGGAAGGGATAAGGAAGGTACATATATGACAGAGGGGCTGAAGAGGTAAGAGATCTAAATTCTTTAAACCATCATAGGAAGTCAATAGCTAATACTTTAAATATACTAAAATTGACATATTGATGTGTGGGGTAAATCCCCTGAAAACCAACTGAAGTTGAAAGTCAGGATTAATGGAGAATTGTCATTTTCACAAACAAGTCTTGTAGAAATACTTGATTCTCAAAACTGGTGGTAGGCAAACTGGCTCATGGGCCAGTTCTCACCTGCTGCGTTTTTTAAAATAGAGTTTCAAGGAAACACAGCAAAATTCATTCATTTACATACTATCTATAGCTCTAGTATGTCACATGGCAGAGCTGAGTAGTCGTGACAGAGAATATATGGCCTGCAAAGCCTAAAATATTTATTATATACAGAATTACTTTATAGAAAAAGTGTGACACCTGCTCTAATAATATGCAAGTAGAATCCTTGGTGGGGGTAAATTAAAAAACTAGGAAAAAATAGAATTTTTTTATTTCTACTAATAGCTACTAATAAATAAATTTTTAGCAGGTTCATGATGTTCTAAAGTTAAATTAAAAAAATTTTTTTTAAAGATTTATTTATTTATTTATTTGACAGAGAGAGACACAGCAAGAGAGGGAACACAAGCAGGGGGAGTGGGAGAGGGAGAAGCAGGCTTCCCGTCGAGCAGAGAGCCAGATGCAGGGCTTGATCCCAGGACCCTGGGACCATGACCTGAGTCGAAGGCAGACGCTTAATGACTGAGCCACCCAGGCATCCCTAAAGTTAAATTTAAAACAAAAACAGGGGCACCTGGGTGGCTCAGTCAGTTGAGCGTCCAACTCTTGGTTTTGGCTCAGGTCATGATATGGGGTCATTAGATCGAGTCCCTTGTCAGGCTCTGTGTTTCACGTGAAGTCTGCTTGAGATTCTTTCCCCCACTCTCTCTGCCCGTACCCTTCCTCAGATGTGCTCTCTAAATCAGCAAATAAAATCTTAAAAAAACAACAACACTATCACAACAGACTTTTGTTGCCATATCAAAGCAACAAGTTATAGTATTAAAGCATTAACTGCTTTTCCTGAATGGTGATAAATTTGAGATTCTGGCTTAGTAGAGAAAATTTGGTATTCAGTGAAAAAGCAGAATGTTTTAACTGCCAGGACTTACTTATCTTAGTACACTTAAATGTAAAAACAATGACAACAAAACCAATTAGTTCTGAGAAATATACACACCCCAAGAGCTTGCTCTCCCCCCACCTTACAAGGGAAAAGAAGACCTCCCCCCTCCCCCCGCAGCAGCTTTTACTCTGCAACTGCTTTTTTTTTTTTTTTTTCCTGTAACTGCTTCTTTCACTGACTGTATTTCCACCTTGTAGCTACTAATAATTCACTTCGGAGATAATCCCCAATATATGAACAACTATATTTGTAAAACAAATCAGAAAATAACTGTTCTAATCACAAGTTAATTTCACATGTTTTAGATAAGAAGTTATGGGAATTCTAAATATTTTGACTAAACACGTTCACATATAATTGTTCAAAAACATACCTACTATTGTTCCAAACCCCTGCTTTGACAAATTGCTAAAAGCTCTGATGAACTGTGTATTCTTTTTTCCAGAGCTAATTACATCCCACCATCTTAGTTGTAATAAGGTTTACAAGACCAACGGTAATACTTGCATGTTTAGTGCTGACTCCAAGTAAAAACTCTTTTGTTAAGAATCATTTTATCATCAAGTTTACTTAGCAATGCCCTGGAAGATATCCCAGAGTAACTGACTCAGTGATCTGACTTCAGTAAATTCTATTTTTTAAAAAAAGGTCCTAGAATAGGATTTATAATTTTAAAATTATGTATTACTCTAATAAATGAAGACGTCATTATCCTTGGATGTTACAGGTCTTCCCCTATAACTGTGCTTTTATATTGCAACCTTCATGGAGGACTTACTTGAAGAGAGTACCAGGTTAACAAGAAGTTAAGATCGATTTTTTTAAAAAAGGTCATTGCATTGCATAACACCAGGGGTGCCATCAAATGGGAATGTGTGGGATAGAGCTTAAGCATCCATATGTAACAGTACTGAGTTAAAAAAAAAAAAAAGACTTGAATCTACAAGGTATACAGATATATATTAATTAAGCAGTTACTAATCAGGTACAATTACTTAATTTAATATGAAGAATTATATAAACCACAGCTTTACTTCTGTAATTACATGCAATTTGTGTGTTTTTTTAAAAAAACAACAGTAAATGTCACCAGTAAGTAAAAATTATATTATTCTGTTCAAAGTGTTTTGTTGATAAGAGTACTTCCCCCCCACAAAGGTTCTTTTTTTTCCTTTCTTTTTTTTTAAGATTATTTATTTATTTATTTGAGAGAAAGAGAATGCAGAGTGAGCAAGAACAAGAATGGAGGGGAGAGGCAGAGGGAGATGGAGAAGCAATATCATCAAAACCGAGAAAATGCTTAGGAATAAATACAACAAAGAAAGTGAGAGATCCGTACACTGAAAACTGTAAGACTTTAATGCCGGAAATTGAAGAGGACACAAAAAATTAGAAAGATATCTCATGATTATGGATTGGAAAAACATATTGTTAAAATATCCATAGTACCCAAAGCTACCTATAAATTCAAAGTTATCCCTAACAAAATTACAATGGCATTTTTCACAACAAATAAAAAAAAATTCCCCAAATTTGTATGGAACTACAAAAGACCCCAAATAGCCACAACAATCCTGAGAAAGAACAAAGCTGGAGGCATTACACTTCCTAATTTCAAAATACAGTACAAAGCTACAGTAATAAAAACAGTACGGAATTGACATTAAAACAAACATACACAGCAATGGAATAGAACTGAGAGCCCAGGAATAAACAAATGCATATACAGTAAACTGCTATTTGACAAGAGGGCCAAGAATACTTGAAGGGGAAAAGATGGTCTTTTCAATAAATGGTATGGGAAAAACTGGATACTCGTATGTCAAAGAATAAAACTAGACTCATATCTTACACGACTCATAAAAATCAACTTGTATTGGACTAAAAAGACGTAAATGTGAGATAAAACTCCTAGAACACGTAGGGAAAAAAATTCCCTGACACTGGTCTTGGCAATGTTTTTTTGGATGTGCCACCAACAGCACAAGCAACAAAAGCAAAAGTAAAGAAGTGGGGCTACATCGAACTACAAATTTACTGCAAAACAAAAGAAACAAAAGCAAAGTGAAAAGGCAATCTACAGAATCAGAGAAAATATTTGCAAACCATATCTCAGATAAGGGGCTAATATCCACAATATGGAAGGAACTCATACAAGTCAATAGCAAATAAATGAAACAAAATAAATACAAAGTCCGATTACAAATGGACGGAGGACTTGAGCAGCTATTTTCCAAAAGAAGAAATAGCCAAAAGGTACATGAAAAGAAGTGCAACATTGCTAATCACTGGGGAAATGTAAATCAAAACCACAATGAGATACTACTTAACACTTGTTAGAATGGTTACTCTCAAACAAAAGCTAACAAGTGCTGGCGAGTATGTGGAGAAAAGGGAACCCTGGAGCACTGCTGGTGAGAATGCAGACTAGTACAGACACTAGAGAAAAAAGATGAGGTTCCTCAACAAACTGTAACTAGAGCTACCATATCATCTAGCAATCTCACTTCCAGGTATACACCTGAAGCAAATGTAATCACTATCTCAAAGAGATACTGTGTTCACTGCAGTATTATTCATGATAGCCAAGACATGGAAACAACCAGGAGTCCACTGACGAATCAAACGAAAAAAGAAAACATGGTGTGTATATATATACACAATAGAATATTATTTAGCCATGAGAAGAAAATCCTTCCATCTGCAACATGGATAAATCTGGTGGCCATTACGATGAGTGAAAGAAAGAGAGAGAAAGACAAATACTGCATAGTATGAGTTAAATGTGGAATCTAAAAAAACCAGACTCACAGAGGCAAGAGCAGAATGGTGGCTGCCAGAGACTTGGGGTGGCGGTGGAGGAAATAGGAAGATTTCAGTCAATGGGTACAAATGTTCAGTTAAAGATCTAGAGATCTAGAGTTAGAGATCTAGAGCTTACTCATATTAGTATGGTGTTAGAGATCTAGAACTTACTCATCTTAGTATGGTGTGAGAGATCTAGAACAGTTAGAGATCTAGATCTAGTTAGATCTAGAACAGTTACAGTTAGAGATCTAGAACTTACTCATCTTAGTATGGTGTAAGAGATGAGAATCTTACTCATTCAGTATGGTGATTATAGACAACAATACTTTATTATATACTTGAAAGCATCTAAGAGAGTACATCTTAAATGCACTCACCACAAAAAAATTATATATATAGTGATGGATGTGATAATTAACATTATGGTAATTTTTCATAATATATATGTGTATCAAACCCTCAGGTTGTATAACTTAATCTTAGACAATGTTTGTTATATCTCAATTACATCTCAATAAAACTAGAAACAAAAAATACAAAACTTTTTACCAAAATATATAATGTTAATATATCAGTATCATTAGGGGCAAAAAGCAAAGAAATAGCTTCTCAGATTCTCATTCATTCAGCTGGCAATCTATTTAACAATAATATGGTCTTATAAGATATGTGACAAACCTACTTCGTAGTATAATGATACTTATAATACAGACTTCAGCATGTCCTTATTGCTTCTAATTTTTATAAACTGGAAATTTTGTGAAAGTTGGCTACCCAACACCATCACCAAAATCTTAGAGAACAACTATTCTCATTATACTGAAATATGAAAAATGTCAATCTTTTAAGAATACTTAAACATCAACAGATAATACAGCAAAGAAATGCCATAAAACTTGCTTGAGTATGTGAGGATGCACAAAACACTTAATTTTTTTGGCAAAATGAAACTGTACACTGAGAGGATAAGCCCTGTTATTTTTACATCTGCTACAATAAGGCCTTTGAAGGGGGTCAAAAATACATTACCAGAGTATTTGATCTGCAAGAGTTTATTACAGAAATGAAAAAAAAAAAAACCAAAAAACAAAAAAGCAAGAGCCAGAGACAGTAAGTGAACTGCCTGAAGTCAGGCAGCTAACGGCAAAGCAACACTAGTTCAAATGCAGAAACTCCTAGAAATTTAAGCCTGTTCCCTTTGCTAACCAGCAATTTTTGCAAATAGAATGCATTGTACAGATTTTCTTAAGCTACATCTAGTCCTTCAAACTTATGTTTGATGTTTAATTGCTACTTCTTTTTAGTTAATTTTTATCTGTTCTTGATGGTCAGTTATTAATTTGCAAATCTGAGTAACTTATGATTTGGGGAGTAGAAAAAATATTCTAATGGGGAAAAACTGCAAATGGAAAAACTGTTAATGGCATACACACAGTTGCATGCTTTACAAATACGAAAGATTTCAGTTTTCATTCACTAAAGACCAAAAAAAAAAAAAAAGGTATACATGTATTTCTTAATAAAGAAAGTCTTAGTTTAAAATATGTTTTATAAATGACAACAATCATTTAAATAAACCTTATTTCTCCTAAGTAAACAATGTCAAATACGTTATTTTCAACTTGTTTGATTTTATTCTTAACAAAGCAATTTGAAATCATTCAATGCATTTTTTTTTTTACTTCAAATTTTAACAAGAGGTAAAGGGAATACAGACCAATGATTTTACCTAATAATTAGACTAACAGTCTTGACTCGATTTCCAGATTACCTGGCCATCTGGGAACAGAAGCGAGAAATGACAGGTTTCTGAATTTAGTCTTTCTCAAGTGGGTTTCTTCTAAATTAGAGATAACCTTCTCTCATTCTGTGACTCATCTCCAAGCCCCCCCTCTCAAATCTTTTTGAAGAGAAATTAAATATAAGCATAAAAGAGAGGCTTGTAAAGTAAGTGGGCAGGGGTCTGAAGCTTTGGCTGTCCTTTGGGTTTCGGCAGCCGTCTGCTGTGTCTACAGTTTTCTTACCCAGAGGGGTAGAAGGTAAGAACTCACAAGAGTAAGCAGAGCAGAACCTGTCATGAGACCTTTCAAATTCTTTATTCCTCCTTATTTCATTACTGTCCACCTTCCTTCCTCACTTTATCCCTCTTTGTATTCACTGATATTTGTACTTATATAAACATGTCTAAATAAATGGGAAGGCATGGTCTTACACATAAGGACACAGACATCATCTTTTGAGGCGTACAATCTTGCCCTAATTTAAAAGGTTGACAAATGAACAACTAATTTATCCAGCACAGAATGTGATAAACTTCACTGGGAAGATGAAAAATGTTACAGAAGTTTACAGAAATCTGAATACAGTCATATACCTGAAATTTACATAAATTGACTAAAGGCTAAGTATTCTCTATGAACACTTTGTACACCTGCATGAAAAAGGTCTTCATAATATTAGAGGGTATGAAGGAACCACAGCTTTCCTTATTTAACGTTGACACAACATTTGCCATGGAAAATTCTCAGGAAATTGTGGTTTTCACACACCTCCAATTTCTTCCATTTCAAATAAATTAAGCAGAAAAGGGGAAAACACCTCATCTTTTTATGGAAAAATTTTATTTTGGCATATGGGTATTTTTCATGAACACAAGCATTTGGTGTTCAATTCTGAAAAGAATTTTGAGAATGTACATGTGAATACAAACAACAGTCTAAAAATGAAAAAGCTCTCTTACATGCAATGTTCCTTCCTGTGAAAAGCTGCCTACAACAAACTGACTCAGAGTGAACTGGTAGAGGCAGAATGCTGGTAGCAGTGTTCTTAATATTTATACTTAATTTCAATTCTAATTTAACCTAAAGATATATTAATGTATGCATTTATTAAAAACAAGTAGCGAGGTAATAAGAAACAGTCCATTCAGCTGGATCAGAAGAACTGTGGCAACCTAAGGCTTAGAGTCCACACTGAAGGCAAAAGGAGACCTTTCTGCATTGGTTGAGTTCTTATAATCCCTGGGACACCAGGATTCTAAAATGGAGTCTTACAAATTAGGGATCCATTCGAACCTTTTCTCCGAAACCTTTGTTTTGTAGGCAGAGACCAGGCTTTAGACCTTGCATGTGTTATCTGCAAATGTCTGCTTATAGGTATATTTCTGACCTTTCTGGGCCCATTTGTACTTTTGTTAAATGGAGTTATCATCTTCCCTGAGAAAGCTAACATATATAAAGCACCTAATGAGTCAGCAACTGTTAACAGATTAGTTCACAAATATTAATTTGCTTCCCCTTATCCGGTAGTTGTCTAATAAACCTCTTACTCCCTACTAGATTATATATTCCTCTGGGAAATATTGAGTTTCCTATTCCCTTTGTTATTTTCCACACTGCCTAGCTGATTGCTTTGCATGCAACACATGTTTCGAATTGAGAAGTTCCTGAAATCCTGGCACCAGCTGTCTGGAAATGTCAAAATTCTCATCCTTCAACTCTCTAGCTTTAAACTTTCATCATATACATATTAACTGCCTACTTAAAACTTTCTACCCCTTTTCTGCGTTTGAATAATGAAGACACTACTATTACTACATACACACCACATGGTGTGCACATATGTGCAAATGAATGTTTTCTACATGAGATCACTGTTGTAAGATCAACTGAGATAATAATGTATATGCTACAACCGTGTAAGCTGTAAGATATTACATATATTAGTTTGCTCTGCTCTGATCAACAGACAGCCTCAAATGTACAGAGCTCTATGTAACACACTTCATTCCTGTGAGGTTGTCTTCCACTGAGCTCACTTCCTACGACACACTGAAGAGCAATCAATCCTTCCTCCACGACAACACTGTTGCCTGCCTCATTTTTTTAGAGGTTTAATTTATTAACAGGTTTTCAAACAGAAGAACTTGAATCCAATGGGAGAATATCACAAATGAAATAAAACACTAACAAAATGGTGAAATCAAATAGCTTGGGAGGAATCCGAAATGATTTCTTAACCAGGGCAATTTCCCTTGGCTTTAAATCCCTCCCGGGTTCCATCAAGAACTTGGATGAAGCAGAACTGTTTCTCCTTCCTCCCTCTCCAGCTTCCCTTCCTTCCTTGCTTTTGTTTAGAGGAAGGTATAAATAGCAGAAATATAACCAGGTTTCACTTGATCCTTGAGAGTGAGATCCTAAACTTTCTTTTTTTAAAAGATTTTTATTTATTTTTCTGAGAGCAAGAAAGAGAGCACAAGCCAGCATGCGAGAGAGCACGAGCAAGGGGAGAGGCAGAGGGAGAAGCAGGCTCCCTGCTGAGCAGGGAGCCCAACATGGGGCTGGATCCCAGAACCCTGGGATGACCTGAGCCAAAGGCAGCTGCTTAACCAGATGAGCTACCAAGGGGCTCCAAGATCCTAAACTTTTTATCTGAATTAGTATTAAAAATCTTACCACTACAGGGGCGCCTGAGTGGCTCAGTGGGTTAAAGCCTCTGCCTTCGGCTCGAGTCATGATCTCAGGGTCCTCAGATCGAGCCCTGCGTCGGGCTCTCTGCTCGGCGGGGAGCCTGCTTCCCCCTCTCTCTCTGCCTGCCTCTCTGCCTACTTGTGATCTCTCTCTCTGTCAAATAAATAAATAAAATCTTTAAAAAAAAAAAAAAATCTCACCACTACAGGGGTGCCTGGGTGGCTCAGTCAGTTAAGCATCCGACTGGATTTCAGCTCAGATCGCAGGGTTGTGAGACCTAGCCCTTTGGGCTCTGTGCTTAGCAGGGAGTCTGCTTGTCCCTCTTCTCCGCCCCCCACTGCCTCTCGAGCCCTGCTCAGGCATACGTGCCTTGTTTCTCTAAACTAAATAAATTAATTAAAAAAAAAAAATTTCATGACTACAAATCCTGTAACGTGTAAATGAATTTACTAATACAAAATAACAATGATAAGCTAATATAGATGTTTGTTGCCCATTTTTTTGGATAAATGACATTTACACACTGGAAAGTTGAAGGAAGGGTTGTAAAAGATACCCTAAAAAACTGATTTTATAAATATTACACAATATTAACCTTCCAAAGTGAAAACAATCTGGCAGAGAAGATGCTTTTTACTTGAACCATAAATTAAACATTAATGAATACTTTTAAAATTTAGCAACCTTTAGAAAGCTCAAAAAATTTGTACTGGAAAAAAGGCTTTTTTTTAAAACTTCCAAGAGAAAACAAAAAAATTCTATAACATTTTTATTCTGTTACCACTATTATATTTAACATGTCATTATTTTGTCTGAGATATAGACCAAACCACAGTTTAGTTTTAGTTTTTCCTCTCTTTATGAAAAAATCCTATGAAACAATAACATTTACTACAAAATTATTCCAGTACAAAATAAAGAAACTGTTAAAAACTCACGTTCATGGATTTAGTGTGGCTTTTCTCATCAGGAAAATGGCACCAACAAGTTCTCCCTCCCCTCAAACAAATAAAAACCTTTCATATTGTGGCTTTCTTAAAATGCTTTAAAATTTAACATGTCTCATATCACTTGTAGAAAAGTCAGTGCTAGTCTATAAAAACAAAGAATCAGAGCATTCTTTCCTGAGGCCTAGAATAGGCAAACTGACATCTATAGTTGGATATTCTAATGTAAGGCTCTGGATAATCAATAAAATAAATAGGCAGAAAATCAGTAAAGATATAAATCACCTGAACAACACCAACAACTAAGAGACCTACCTGACATTTTTAGGACAGTGATCCCAAGAGAAAACATACTGTTTTCAAGTGCATATGAAACATTCACCAAGATAAGCCATTCCGGACCATAACACAAATAAAAATCATAAAAAGTCTGCTTATGGATCATAAAGGAAACTGTAATGAAAACATACCTAGAAGACCCCTTAACTGTTCAAAAATTAAACAATATACTTCTAACTAAACCATAGATCAAATAGGAAGTTTCAAGGGAAATTTAAAACATTGTGAATTCAAAGAAAATGAGAATACAACCTATAAGCGTGCAGCTAAAGGAGTGCTTACGTAAAGCAACTTTGTAACACTAAACGCTTGTTAAAAAAGAACGAGCTCTAAAATCAGTAACCGAAGTTTCTACATTAAGAAACTAGAAAAAGAGCAAAGTGGACATAAACACAAGAAACAAGAAATAATATACATTAGAGCAAATGCCAATGAATGTGAAAATAGAAAAGCAACACGGAAACATCCATTAATCCAAAATCTGCTCTTAAGTTGGAATTGTCCTACGTAGACATTAACAAAGCAGGCAGAAATGAAAAAGGGGAAATAGTAGGAGCAGGAGAACTGGGTAAAGTCCCAACTGTACAATTTAGTATAGCCTTACTCAGCTCACTTCATTCTTTCTGACCTACAGTTCCCTTATTTGTAAAGAGGGGGTAAAAATAATCTTTCATAAGTACAAAACACATAGATTAAATGAAACAGTCATAAAAATTACTTGGAAAAAATAAAAATATTCTTTGCTCTATTAAGATTAACAAATTAATTGTTACTAACACATAAATGCCACATTAAGTTCAACATATATTTAAGGACCTTGAAGGTGTGATATCATAAGCAAAGCAAAATTCATAAATTACCATAAAAATATTTTTTTGATGGCAATAACAGAGCTGAATTGGGGAAAATCATCATATTCTAATAGTAACTGGCTTCTTGATAAGTTTTTTTCTTGAAGAAAAAGGTGACAAGAAAAAGTTGGTCAACCATATAAATAAGGAATTTTTTTAAAAAGAAAGACAATCCATTGCAGATATACCTTTTTGCAGATTTTTTCAAAGCTGATATCATCACTGAGAGCAGATTTAGTTACTATATCAGGTTTCAATTCCTGTAAAAAAAAAAAAAGGAATTTTAGTTATGAGTTTAATTTTATTTACCTATTTATTTTTGTGGGGGAGGAGTAGAGGGAGAGATAGGAGAGACTCTTAAGCAGGTTTCGTGCCCAGCATGGAGCCCTAAGTGGGGCTCTATCTCACGACCCTGAGGATCATGACCTCAACTGAGTAGGATGCTTAACCGACTGAGCCACCCAGACACCCATTTATGAGTCTAATTTCAATGCACATTCACTAATGCATCATTCATTATTTTAATACTTCCCATGTTTTGCTTTTAAGAAATCTGATATTAAATAAATTTTTAATTTTAGATGAGAATAACTTCTATCACAGTATGAAATTATCATACTATGAAAAACCACAGCAAAATGAATTTAAGAGCTAATTCTCCTAAGACAATTACACTCAGATTCCATGGAAGCCAGCAAATTTCATGTGCCATAAAATTTCCAGCTTAGTAACAGTTTTAATTGAAATAAGATTAATATAACTCAAAATATTAAGACTTCTAAATTTCAAAGAAATTATTACTTATTTTAATGACACTGCAGGACATTAGCAATTACATCATTTTATAGAGAAATGTAAAGATTTATAGAGAAATGCATAATTTTAATTAATGATTAAAAAATCTAACCTACAAAAAAAATGTTCATCATCATTAGCCATCAGGGAGATTCAAATCAAAACCACACTGAGATACCACCTTACACCAGTTAGAATGGCCAAAATCAACAAGACAGGAAACAACAAATGTTGGAGAG